>JAZKJV010010772.1:0-745000 GCA_037367405.1 Ottelia alismoides | reverse complement strand
GAGGAAAGGGAGCCTACTGTGTGAAGTAGGTAACCTTACCTACTTCACATTCCATTTTTGCAATAATCTTATATATATATATATGAGTTTAATGGGGCTGCTCCCACCCCATTTTCGGGGTTTTTTCTTTTTTTGGAAAATATCGTCATGTATATTCATCCCTATATCCCTCCTATATGCCATTCGAATTTCGTCAGAAACAGAGATTTCTACAGCCTCCATCGAGATGGTGTCGATTTAAAAAATCTTGTTACCGTTAAAAATGACTGTCTGGATGGAGGCCCTAGGAGTCTATGTTTCTGATGAAATTTGATTGGCATATAGGAGGGATATAGGGATGAATATACATGGCGATATTTTTCAAAAAAAAAATTAAAAAACGCCGAAAACGGCACGGGGCAGTCCCATTAAAGCCATATATATATATATATATATATATATAGAGAGAGAGAGAGAGAGAGAGAGAAATGGGGCTGCCCCACCCCATTTTTCGCAAATTTTTTCTTATTTTTTTGGAAAAATATCATAATGTATATTCATCCCTATATCTCTCCTATACGTTATTCGAATTCTGTCAGAAACAGAGACTCCTACGGCTTCCATCCAGACGCCATTTTTTTAACGGTCGCAGGATTTTTAAATTGATCATGTCTAGATGGAGGCCGTAGGAGTCTCTTTTTCTAACAAAATTTGAATGGCATATAGGAGGGATATAGGGATGAATATACATGACGATATTTTTCAAGAAAAACTAAAAAAAATTGCCCAAAAATGGGACGGGGCAGGGGCAGCCCCATCAATCCCATATATATATATATATATATATATATATATATATATATATATATATATATATATATATATATGGTTAAATGTGGTTGCCCCCTGGGAGTAGCCAACTTGGCTACTCCCACCCCTATTTCTGCCTCTTTTTTTATTTCTTTAGAAAATAAAAATTTGTAAATTCATCATTATATCCCTCTAACATTCTATTAAAATTTCGTCAGAAATAGAGACTCCTACGGCCTCCATCCAAACGGGGTTGATTTAAAACATCTGCGACCGTTAAAAAAATGACGTCTGGATGGAGGGCCTAGGAGTCTCTGTTTCTGATGAAATTTTAATAGAATGTTAGAGGGATGTAGTGATGAATATACAAATTTTAATTTTCCAAAGAAATAAAAAAATGAGGGGAAAATAGGGGTGGGAGTAGCCAAGTTGGCTACTCCCAGGGGGCAGCCCCATATATATATATATATATATATATCTGTGTGTGTATGTATATATATGTGTGTGTATTATATATGTATATGTGTGTGTGTGTATAGAGGGGTGATCCTGTGAGAGCCAAAATTGGTGAGAGCATGAGAGGAGTGATTCTATACCACAAGATTCTATCTTCACTCTCCTGGTCTTCTCTCTCCTGGTTGAATCTTGTGGTCCAGAATCACCCCTCTCATGCTCTCACCAATTTTGGCTCTCACAGGATCGACCCTATATATATATATATATAGGAGTGATCCTATGAGAGCAAAAAGTTGTGAGATCATCAAAAGGATGATTCTGTACCCCATGATTCACCTAGGAGAGAGAAGACCTGGAGAGAGAAAACATAATCATGTGGTGCAGAGTCATTCCTCTCATGCTCTCACAATTTTTTGCTCTCATAGGATCATTCCTTGATGAATCTCCATTTCATCACCTTTATTCTATCATTTTGGTCTTAAAAACCCCTGCAAATGCATGTAAATAGCTTTAATTTGTCCATAATAGCATTTATGATTTATTGTATTTCTTGCATATAAAATAAGGTTTTTAATGCCAAAATTATAGAATAAAGAGAAGAAATGAAAAAGGAATAAAATATTGCAAATATTTTATGACCCTAACCCCAAGACCAAGTCCTGAATTGAATTGGTCGACAAGGAATAAAGTATGGGGAGATAAGGGCCAAGAATACAATAAATATCTCATTTATTCATTCTTGATTTATGAATTTTTGACACCTATTTTGTATCTAATTATTTATTCATCAAATAAAGAAATTTTGTACATAAAAGTTGTAAATAAAAATACAAAATTGAGTTTGTACAAAAATGTTATACAATGTACATTTTATACCCAGAATAGAAAGCCAGAAACCAAACTTCAAAGACCCATATCTTTCAAATAAAAACTCAAAACATGGCGAAATCACCTCTAATTGTATATAACTTTTCAAGATATATTTAATGAGGGTGGTTTAATATTTTGCGGATCTACGATTTGAAAGTTAGGTTTTGGGCCTCTATTATTTATTTTTGTTATCACTTTTTTTTGGATATTTTCAATGCACGTGCCTATGAAGGTTCCAATTCCATTTACATCCTAGGTTATCAAAAAGAGAGGGAGAAGGTCGGAAAAGCCATGCAAGTCGGAAATCGATGATGCATGCTAAGTAAGAAGACTTACAGTGCCTCCAGCTCTCTCCATGCAGGATGCAAGACAGAATTGAAACCTATACTACATGAGATGCAATCCGATAGGATAGTAACTGTTATTATCGTGAATTACCAAATGTTGGTTATTCAAAGTCAAACCCTAAAGTCCGGTCTTGGAGACGTCTCGGTGCCCGCCACAACGGGTCCTGCCAGCGATGTATGACGTATCTCACGGCACGCGGGTTCGAGCTAAATAGCCAACAATTATTAATGTGACTAAGTCCAGAAGCTCATCTATAGGCACATGCAAATATATTAGGGGCTTTGGACCTTGATCTATCGGCAAACAATTCCTAAGCGAGGTCTCATTCACACAAAATAATAAAAGTAAAATAAAATAAAAAAGGAAAAAAGCGTTAAAACCGTCGAGGCCCCCAAGGGAACAATCCCTCGGGCACTGGACCTCGGGAAGTCGGAGTGTCCGAGAGTCCTGTATTATTACAATTATAGGGTCACTCTCTCACATAAATATACATAAATAATAAATAATGCAAAAATTAGACTACCTTCCAATATTCTCCTCCATCTGCCTTCGATGCTCTCTCCTATTGGCTAGTGTAGAAGAGCCAACTCCACCTCACTCGGGTGCATCGGACTTCCTAGGAATTCCTCCTTCGCTTGGCGGTCCCTCGCATCGAAGAAAATTAAAGAAGAGAGTCAGAACAGTCATAATAATATCAATAATGCAAATAATCAAATAAATGTGGACAAGAGTGAAGAATCAAATAAATAATAAGTATCCCAAATGACGTTGCTCCCCGGCAACGGTGCCATTTGATGAAGTGGGATTGGGCCGAGGTCGTGTCTTTCCACAAGGCGGATCGACAGTCGCTGAGGTGACCTCAAACAAAATCCCAAATCGATCAACAATTAACCCACAATAAATACCAAGCAATTAAGTTTCAAAAATGTGGAGTTAAAATTTATTATAACTCTACATGCAAGTGTGTATCGGTGTAAGCACAAGTAGAGGTCGAACACTGGGAGCAAATAGTTGGGGGCAAAAATAAATGCACAGAATTATCTAATTCTCTTCTTGTCCATGTTATTGTTTTTGTGGGTTTTTTATTATATATATTTTTTATTTTAATTTTTGGTTTTATATTTTTATATTTGATTTTTAGTTTACTAATTTTGTATTTTCTTTTGATATTTTGTATTCTTCTATTTTCTTTTTCGTTTAATAAAGATATAATATATAATAAGGAATATATATATACACACTAGAGATAAGAGAGAGGTAAAAATAGGGAAAATACTCAAAATACGGAAAATAAAATGTTTTTGTTAATTTTATATTTTTCTAATGTTTTTGTGATTTTTCTCGATTTTCCCTAAATTTTTGGTCTTTTTTTAAAGGCAAAAATACTAGAAAACAGTGAACTAAGTTGCTGACCGACATTAAAATGAGGATAAAAAATATCAAATAGTGTCCAAAATTCCTCAAACTAAATTTAAAATAAAGATAATGAAATAAGGAAAATTCTGCAATTGAAAATATATTTTTAGGATTTTTCTGGAATTGATAATGTTTTTATAAAGGTTTTTGGGGTTTTACAATTTTTAGGAGTTTCCTTTCGTACTTTTTAGTAATTTTTGGTGTGGTGCTAAAATATACAGAAGCACACAGAATATAATTTTTGTGGAATTTTTCAAAAACGTTTTATGATTTTTATGTATTTTCTAATGCAAACAGTGTTGAAAATACATATTTTTAAATTTTTATAAATATTAAAATGCAATAAATATGCAAAATAAAAATATGACGTGAAACTACAATGCAACAGGAATTTATGATGTTTTTTTGGTGATTTTTGGGGTTTTATAGATGCATGAAATAAATAGAGGAAACAAAAAGAAATTCCAACCCTGGCAGGGGTATTTTTGCAAATAAAATAAAGTCTAGGGGGTTATGTGCAAATTTACCAAAACTTTTGAACGTTAATAAGAAGCTTCAGGACCAAATACAAATTTCATAACCCGCTAGGGGGCCCATGTAATTTTACCCTATCACGTGGGACTACACGTGAATCACACACGTAGGGACAAAATGCAATTTCATAAAGTACAGGGGTCCATGTGCAAATTCCACAAAAATATAACACTGTAAATTTTATTTAATGGAATTTTTGAAATACAAATTCATACATGGGCATAAGTGCAAAATTCACAACACATCACGTGGGACAATACGTGACTCGGCTAGGAAGGGCCTCTATGTAATATGCAATTAATACAGGGTCTCTATACAAAAATCCCATTTATTTATAATGTTACATTTATTTTACAGAACTAAATAATAAATACAAAAATGTAAGGGTCTAAAGGTGCAATTTACCCCTTAAGGCGCTGGATCGGATGGCTGATGTTCTTGACTTATCCACGTGGCGCCTCCACGTTTGCCAATGACGCTTCGCCGATGGACACGTGAGATTAGATCGCGGGTCGTGATCTGACGATCGGTGATGGCTCCATCCAACGGCTGATCTTCAGTCTGGGTCTCCCTCTTCATCCAACGGTGGGGACGATGGCTGGAAGAACAGGGAAGAACGCTCGCCGGGGCGAGCTTCTTCCGGTGATATCTCACGTCTCCGTCGGTAATTGCCGCTCCTGAAGGTCTCTATAGATTGCTGGGAGGATCCTCTAAGTGCTGGAGGTCTTGGATCGGCCTGAGGTACGCTGGAGCGCCACCACAAGCTCGGGGAGGAAATGGGGCTCCAAGTACCTCCGCAGGCTTCGATTGTGTCTCCTGGCGTGTTTTAAGGCGACTAACCTGCACAGGAAGCTCACACGGCTCAAGGGCTTCACCCTCGACCTGGGGTTTGAAGCTATTAGCACGGGGATGGTGATGGGCGAGGAAGCTCCGGTGAAGGGTGGTGGAGGAGCCTCGTTTCGCGAAACCAAGGAGGCTCCGGTTGATAGGAAGTGGCTGGGAGGTTGAGAAGGCGATGGGGAACGAAATGAAGGCGTAGTGGTGGTCGAAAAATGACTGGAACGTTCAGGAGTCGTCGTCGGAGCAAACTCCGGCGAACTACGACTCGACCGATTCACAACTAATTCCTTAACTACAAACAAAACTAAAAACGGGAAATAAATGCTGGAACAAAAATCTATCTAATAAAGCAGTAAAAGGGCTCTAATACCTGGTGGGAACCAGGGAGCGTGGCGATCGCCGGAGCGCCGCCGTGGGTGCAACTCCCACCTCCTCCGACCGATTCAAGGCGCCAAGAGATCCCTCCTGTCGCAAGGAAGCTCCTAGGACCGAATACGAGGAAGGGAGAAGGGTGAAAACTGACCAAATTTGTGAAGGAGGAGGAGCTGGGTTATTTATAAACCTAGGTGTGCACCCTTATTGACCAGGCGGTGGTGACGAATCTACGCTATATACAATATGTACAAGGTATGGGCGTGTATGTACAAAGTGCCCGGAACATTTCTTGTGAAGGATTCAAGTACGATCGATGGACGAGACGCCTACGAAAAATGCAAGATATCGGGGATTTAACAGGTCTGATGGTTCAGAGCAGCAGATGGGATAGTTGACCAGAGTTCAACGAAGGCCGCGCGCGGATTGGTCCACGTAGGCCGCTAAATGACAAAACAGAAGGTTTTATTCTAAAATAATTAATTTCAAATAGTAAATGATTTTATTTTTTTGAGTAGAAAATAAAAAATGTTTATTATTTTATGTAGTATTTTAATATGATTTTTATTTAATTTTTTGGCTTTTTTAGTAGTTAATTTTTATGAGTGTATTTATAGGTATATTCATCTATGTTTTGTGCATTTCTATTTTTGCTTTGTATATATTATTTTATGATTTTAATTTCTTATTTTATATATTTATAACTTATTTTTTTGAGTATAAATATATTTTTATTTGATTTTTATGAGTTTATTTACACCTTTAAATAAATAGGTAGATGAATTGTATAGGTATAGTTATTGGTATTTTGTCTATGTTTTGTATACTACCTTTTGTTTTAATGTATTTTGTTGGTTTTTATTTTGGTTTTATATTTTTAATATAATATATGTAATATTGACAATATTCTAAAAATATGAAAGAATAAAATAATTAAAGAATATAATTCCTTTTTATTTATATACATATAGGTGTTTCATCTATGTCTTTATATAACTTTATTTTATTTTTCATTTTATTATTAGTTTTATTTTTATTTTGATGTACAAATATATTATAGATAATTTTTATAAAATTATAAAAATATGAATTTGTAAAAATAGTAAGTAATGAATAAATGTAATTTATTCATTACTTACTATTTTTACAAATTCATATTTTTATAATTTTATAAAAATTATCTATAATATATTTGTACATCAAAATCAAAATAAAACTAATAATAAAATGAAAAATAAAATAAAGTTATATAAGACATAGATGAAACACCTATATGTATATAAATAAAAAGGAATTATATTCTTTAATTATTTTATTCTTTCATATTTTTAGAATATTGTCAATATTACATATATTATATTAAAAATATAAAACCAAAATAAAAACCAACAAAATACATTAAAACAAAAGGTAGTATACAAAACATAGACAAAATACCAATAACTATACCTATACAATTCATCTACCTATTTATTTAAAGGTGTAAATAAACTCATAAAAATCAAATAAAAATATATTTATACTCAAAAAAATAAGTTATAAATATATAAAATAAGAAATTAAAATCATAAAATAATATATACAAAGCAAAAATAGAAATGCACAAAACATAGATGAATATACCTATAAATACACTCATAAAAATTAACTACTAAAAAAATCCAAAAAAACTAAATAAAAATCATATTAAAATACTACATAAAATAATAAACATTTTTTGTTTTCTACTCAAAAAAAATAAAATCATTTACTATTTGAAATTAATTATTTTAGAATAAAACCTTCTGTTTTGTCATTTAGCGGCCTACGTGGACCAATCCGCGCGCGGCCTTCGTTGAACTCTGGTCAACTATCCCATCTGCTGCTCTGAACCATCAGACCTGTTAAATCCCCGATATCTTGCATTTTTCGTAGGCGTCTCGTCCATCGATCGTACTTGAATCCTTCACAAGAAATGTTCCGGGCACTTTGTACATACACACCCATACCTTGTACATATTGTATATAGCGTAGATTCGTCACCACCGCCTGGTCAATAAGGGTGCACACCTAGGTTTATAAATAACCCAGCTCCTCCTCCTTCGCAAATTTGGTCAGTTTTCACCCTTCTCCCTTCCTCGTATTCGGTCCTAGGAGCTTCCTTGTAACATGAGGGATCTCTTGGCGCCTTGAATCGGTCGGAGGAGGTGGGAGTTGCACCCACGGCGGTGCTCCGACGATCGCCACGCTCCCTGGTTCCCACCAGGTATTAGAGCCCTTTTACTGCTTTATTAGATAGTTTTTTGTTCCAGCATTTATTTCCCGTTTTTAGTTTTGTTTGTAGTTAAGGAATTAGTTGTGAATCGGTCGAGTCGTAGTTCGCCGGAGTTTGCTCCGACGACGACTCCCGAACGTTCCAGTCATTTTTCGACCACCACTACGCCTTCATTTCGTTCCCCATCGCCTTCTCAACCTCCCAGCCACTTCCTATCAACCGGAGCCTCCTTGGTTTCGCGAATCGAGGCTCCTCCACCACCCTTCACCGGAGCTTCCTCGTCCATCACCATCCCCGTGCTAATAGCTTCAAACCCCAGGTCGAGGGTGAAGCCCTTGAGCCGTGTGAGCTTCCTGTGCAGGTTAGTCGCCTTAAAACATGCCAGGAGACACAATCGAAGCCTGCGGAGGTACTTGGAGCCCCATTTCCTCCCCGAGCTTGTGGTGGCGCTCCAGCGTACCTCAGGCCGATCCAAGACCTCCAGCACTTAGAGGATGCTCCCAGCAATCTATAGAGACCTTCAGGAGCGGCAAAGACCGGCGGAGACGTGAGATATCACCGGAAGAAGCTCGCCCCAGCGAGCGTTCTTCCCTGTTCTTCCAGCCATCGTCCCCACCGTTGGATGAAGAGGGAGACCCAGACTGAAGATCAGCCGTTGGATGGAGCCATCACCGATCGTCAGATCACGACCCGCGATCTCATCTCACATGTCCATCGGCGAAGCGTCATTGGCAAACGTGGAGGCGCCACGTGGATAAGTCAAGAACATCAGCCGTCCGATCCAGCGCCTTAAGGGGTAAATTGCACCTTTATCCCCATACATTTTTGTATTTATTATTTAGTTCTGTAAAATAAATGTAACGTTATAAATAAATGGGATTTTTGTATAGAGACCCTGTATTAATTGCATATTACATAGAGGCCCTTCCTAGCCGAGTCACGTGTTGTCCCACGTGATGTGTTGTGAATTTTGCACTTATGCCCATGTATGAATTTGTATTTCAAAAATTCCATTAAATAAAATTTACAGTGTTATATTTTTGTGGAATTTGCACATGGACCCCTGTACTTTATGAAATTGCATTTTGTCCTACGTGTGTGATTCACGTGTTGTCCCACGTGATAGGGTAAAATTACATGGGCCCCCTAGCGGGTTATGAAATTTGTATTTGGTCCTGAAGCTTCATGTTAACGTTCAAAAGTTTTGGTAAATTTGCACATAACCCCCTAGACTTTATTTTATTTGCAAAAATACCCCTGCCAGGGTTGGAATTTCTTTTTATTTCCTCTATTTATTTCATGCATATATAAAACCCCAAAAATCACCAAAAAAACATCATAAATTCTTGTTGCATTGTAATTTCGCGTCATATTTTTATTTTGCATATTTATTGCATTTTAATATTTATAAAAATTTAAAAATACGTATTTTCAACACTGTTTACATTAGAAAATACATAAAAATCATAAAACATTTTTGAAAAATTCCACAAAAATTATATTATGCGTGCTTCTGTATATTTTAGCACCACACCAAAAATTACTAAAAAGTACAAAAGGAAACTCCTAAAAATTGTAAAACCCCAGAAACCTTTATAAAAACATTATCAATTCCAGAAAAATCCTAAAAATATATTTTCAATTGCAGAATTTTCCTTATTTCATTATATTTATTTTAAAATTAGTTTGAGGAATTTTGGACACTATTTGATAATTTTCATCCTCATTTTAATGTCGGCCAGCAACTTAGTTCACTGTTTTCTAGTATTTTTGCCTTTAAAAAAAGACCAAAAATTTAGGAAAAATCGAGAAAAATCACAAAAACATTAGAAAAATATAAAATTAACAAAAACATTTTATTTTCTGTATTTTGAGTATTTTCCCTATTTTTACCTCTCTCTTATCTCCAGTGTGTATATATATATTCCTTATTATATATTATATCTTTATTAAAAGAAAAAGAAAATAGAAAAATACAAAATATCAAAAGAAAATACAAAATTAGTAAACTAAAAATCAAAATATAAAAATATAAAACCAAAAATTAAAATAAAAATATATATAATAAAAAACCCACAAAAACAATAACATGGACAAGAAGAGAATTAGATAACTCTGTGCATTTATTTTTGCCCCCAACTATTTTCTCCCAGTGTTCGACCTCTACTTGTGCTTACACCGATACACACTTGCATGTAGAGTTATAATAAATTTTAACTCCACATTTTTGAAACTTAATTGCTTGGTATTTATTGTGGGTTAATTGTTAATCGATTTGGGATTTTGTTTGAGGTCACCTCAGCGACTGTCGATCCGCCTTGTGGAAAGACACGACCTCGGCCCAATCCCACTTCATCAAATGGCACCGTTGCTGGGGAGCAACGTCATTTGGGATACTTATTATTTAATTTGATTCTTCACTCTTGTCCACATTTATTTGATTATTTGCATTATTGATATTATTATGACT
The DNA here is from genome assembly GCA_037367405.1 of Ottelia alismoides. Taxonomy (NCBI): domain Eukaryota; kingdom Viridiplantae; phylum Streptophyta; class Magnoliopsida; order Alismatales; family Hydrocharitaceae; genus Ottelia; species Ottelia alismoides. The sequence goes on along the minus strand of JAZKJV010010772.1, from coordinate 734,651 downwards.
GTTTCTGACTCTCTTCTTTATTTTTCTTTGATGCGAGGGACCGCCAAGCGAAGGAGGAATTCCTAGGAAGTCCGATGCACCCGAGTGAGGTGGAGTTGCTCTTCTACACCAGCCAATAGGAGAGAGCATCGAAGGCAGATGGAGGAGAATATTGGAAGGTAGTCTAATTTTTACGTTATTTATTATTTATGTATATTTATGTGAGAGAGTGACCCTATAATTGTAATAATACAGGACTCTCGGACAATCCGACTTCCCGAGGTCCAGTGCCCGAGGGATTGTTCCCTTGGTGGCCTCGACGGTTTTAACGTTTTTTCCTTTTTTATTTTATTTTACTTTTATTATTTTGTGTGATTGAGACCTCGCTTAGGAATTGTTTGCCGATAGATTAAGGTCCAAAGCCCCTAATATATTTGCATGTGCCTATAGATGCGCTCTGGACTTAGTCCACATTAATAATTGTTGGCTATTTTAGCTCGAACCCGCGTGCCGTGAGATACGTCATACATCGCTGGCAGGACCCGTTGTGGCGGGCATCGAGACGTCTCCAAGACCGGACTTTAGGGTTTGACTTTGAATAACCAACATTTGGTGCTTCACAATAATAATAGTTACTATCCTATCGGATTGCATCTCATGTAGTATAGGTTTCAATTCTGTCTTGCATCCTGCATGGAGAGAGCTGGAGGCACTGTAAGTCTTCTTACTTAGCATGCATCATCGATTTCCAAGTTGCATGGCTTTTCTGACCTTCTCCCTCTCTTTTTGCTAACCTAGGATGTAAATGGAATTGGAACCTTGATAGGCACGTGCATTGAAAATATCCAAAAAAAAGTGATAACAAAAATAAAATCAAGACTGCTAACTCTATTGGACCTAAAAAAAAATATAATGGATCCCTCGTCTTGGGGAGTGCAACCCCCTCCTTGTTTGAGCATTTTATTTCTACGTACGCGCTAAGGATTAGTGCCCCAATCCCAAAACCTAATTCCGGTGTGTACAACTTTGTACGATCACCTAACTCTAAAATCGACAAGATAGAAAGACCACATCTTGGTCTCCATTGTGTTGAGTAGATGAATCAGGGGTTTGCCTTGCGTATTGATTGTGACTTGGAGTCTGTTATGTTCCCATCTTTCCTAGAGCCATCAGTCCGTCCATGTGAGGTCATGCATTTTTCATCTTTGAGTCTCTCTACCTCGCTTATACATATACCTCCTCATTTGCATTAGGTCATGATATTGGCACTTGCGCTCAATCAACTCTACCCGACCATTGTGTTCCTCTTATTGCCCACCCTCCTCGTTGTCCCTTGTATCATCTCTTCTTTTTACCCAAGATTGCTGCGCTTTTAGAGATAGCCCGCATCAAGGATTCTTTATTTACAGAGATTGTGGAGTAAGTCGGGCTTGCTTTGAGGATGCTGAGATTGATACCTTACTCTCGGTGGATTTGGTGTTCGATTTGTGCATTGGAGCTTATTAAGGACTTTGAGGTGCATGATTATAGGTGTGATTATTTATTGAGGATTTTTAATCACGCACACCGGATTGAGGATGTAATGTGTTGTGATGATTTGATGAAGATACCATGTGCTTCGATTGATCTATCTATTTCGAGGTTCCACCTTCTTGATTTTGACAATTGATTGATTATTCTTATTTGGACTTTCCGGCATAGGTGTGCGGAACCCATATGTTGTCTCTCATCCTTTTAACTGATCTAATCATTGATCTTCTGAGGCTGTTACCCACCTGTGGCACTTTAAGGATTACAGATTATCGTTCTTCCCATCTTAGCTGACTGGATTGACTGAGGGATGTTCGGAACTTAACCTGATTATTTTCTCCCTCACATGATCTTATGCCCTCCTGAGGTGCGGTTGACTTATCATTTTTGAGGACCTGAGATATGATGCTAGAAATCTCATGATTTGACTGACTTAGTTCGTATTGTTCCCCGAGGACTATCTACGGGAGAATACGACACATTCTTTACTATCGGTTTCATACACTGACCCTGTCTCCACCATTGTTGGCGCCGAAAACCGTATCGTCTGATTTTCACATATTCGGCCTCACTCCTGATTGTGTGCTTGATTTGTCGGTGCATGAGGCCAATGACCCGGACTCCTTTGAGTCTTCTCTCCTTGACGGTCCACGCAAGGATGAGTGTTACATTTCTAATTATTCCATTCTTAGTTCATAGTGCTCTCCGAGGGTTATCTGCGAGAGCCTATGACACCTTTTTAGATTATGCGGTCTCTTCTGCTGATCAGTGAATTATCGCCTATCGAGACCATTCTGATTGACTCCTTTCTGTCCTCTGTCCTTGACGAACCTCACAAGGATGAGATCTGGTCTGATTATTCACTTCCTAGTTTGCATTGTTCCCTGAGGACTATCTGCGGGAAAATGCAACGCATTCTTTACGCATGGTTCCCCTTGTTGGTTGTGTCTCCTTATCTGTTGGAGCATGGAGCCAAGTCGTCTTATATGCTTTTGGTCCCACTTTGAGGTTCACCTGATCTGTTGTATCTTGGGACCCATTCGGCCAGACTCCTTTGAGTCTGCTCTCCTTGACGGTCCTCACAAGGATGAGCCATCTTTCTCTGATTATTCTCTGCTCAGTTGGTAGTGCACTCCTCGAGGGTTATCTGTAGGACGCTGTCACACTTTCTTGACTTGACGGTCTCTTCTGCTGGTCGCCGATCTGTCGCCTATCGAGACCGCTACTTTGATCCGTCTGATGGATCCAACTCCTTTGAGCCCGCTCACCTTGACGACCCTTGCAAGGGTGAGCCCTCTATTCTGATTATTCATTGATTAGTACGTACTACTCCCCGAGGGTTATTCGCGGGAGAGTACATCATACTTTAGGTACTCTGTTTCACTGCTGGTGTCTCCTATCTGTTGGAGCAAGAAGTCGAGTCTGCGGATTTTTGTACGCGGTCTCCTCCCTGGTTGTGTCTCCTCTCTGTTGGAGCACAAAGCCGATTCTTTTGATTATTCTCTGATTTTGCTCATCTTGAGGACCCTTGCGGGGGTGAGCCATGTATTGTGTTGTTCGGTGTATTCTTGTGACTTTCAGACTATATCGCCACCGTACATCACACAGTCTCATATGCTTTACTTTCGACCTATCTGAGACCATGATTGACTAGGAGGAGTATGTACTGCTCTTTCTTCCTCCAAGTCTTACGGTACCGGCTCCACTCACCCCTTTCACACTTTATGAGTCGATCATCTGATTTACGCTACCGGTCCCCACTTTACTTTCCGATATATTTGTCCTCGGTAGCTGACACCCACCTGATTGCATATTAGGGTGTCTTTTCACTATCTGAATGCGTCCTCGTTCTCACAGGGAGACAACGACAAGAGTACGGTATTCACTTGTCTGATGTCGTCCTGTACCTCATCACTCTTGATCTGTTGTATATATGTATTGTGTATTCTATTCCTTCCTTCTTCTGTATGTCTTGTGTGCCCCAGATCTTGCGCCATATCTGTCTGTCTATACTTAGGACGTACTTTGCCCTAAGTATAAGGGAGTACACACCGTGTTGTTCTATGTTCCGCTTCATCACTCCTGTCGTTGCTTATAGTTAGGGATATCTCACCCTAAGTATAGGGGGAGTGATGTGTACATTCTTCACGATCTTCTCATATATCTGTTATATATCTGTCTTTTCTTTCTTTTCTTCTTTTCCTTTTCATATTTCTTTGTCTACATAAAAGGTGTCGTCCCTTTGTGTCAGTTTTTTGTACTCAGGACGTACTTTGTCCTAAGTATAGGGGGGTCGCACCTTTGATTCATTCATTGATCTGTTTATTCCCACCCTTAACCCTCCCTGCGTTGTGTACAATCTGCTATACTTAGGATTATTTGATCCTAATTGTAGGGGGATGGTCATTTTCTTATTCATTTATCTCATTATTCTTTCATTTGTTATTCTTTTAGTCGTTGTATTATAGGCTTTCCTATACTCAGCACGAGTTATGTCTTCTCTTTTTCTCTTTGACCCAGGAGGACATAGCTCATGCTAAGTACAGGGGGGTCATATATAGTCTGTATATACTTTAACCATAACTCGTACTTTCGTATAATTATTAATAAATATGTCTAAAAATAGGATATAATTCATTAGTAGTGCTTCTTATTCCTCAATATTCTTTTTGTATATAATGATTAATAAATCAGGTTAAAAATATTTTCGCAAAATGATTTGAAAAAGGGTGTGAACCATTTGGAAAACTTTTTGTGAAATATTTTCAACCTTTGCAAAAATATTTTGATTGCAAAAATTCTTATATTGTGTAAAATAAAGGATTTGAAAACCTATTTGCAAATGATTTTAAAAATATTTGTAAAATATTTTGAAAAATGTATATAGTGTTTGCAAAATCTTTGCACAATGGATTTCAAATGTTTGTAAATATTTGCAAAAATTATTTTGTACTATAGTTTTCAAAATTATTTTCAAATAAATTTGAGGAATAAAAGCATCATTACAAATATATATATAATCATAAATAAAATACATTAAATTCTTTATCAATTGTATATACACCTAAATAAATCACTTTGTTAAAACCTATAAAATTATTTAAATTTCTTAAGTTTTATATAAAGCGGCACGCCCGTGTAAATATATGTACACATTTATACTTTTTGTGCCAAAATTCTTTTATTTGCAAATTCTTTGTTTAAAAATTCTTCTCTTTATTTTCAAACTCTTTGAAAAATTGCATTATTCTTTGCATATTTATAAATAGCGTTTGCATAGCATTCCTTTTATTGAGCTTGATGATTGAACTAGTCCAATAAAGTCGAAGATTGGAGCTTGGTTGGACCTTACCGCACTTAACTGCACTGGAACCTTATTGGAACTAGGTTTTAAGGTACTTCAAATCTATTCGGACTTAATTCTTTAAGAAATCAGGGCTGGGTTCAAGTCACCTCAACTGACTGAGTAGAACTTTTCGAGGCACACGCACGATTCTTGTCGACCGTGACCTAACTTGGACACTTGCACCTTTCACTTGGCTCAACTCAGTTCAAGTGGTGAGGGGGTTGGATTTGCCAGTCTGAGACGCACACGGGTGGAAACATTCGTCCTCGTCTAGGAGGGAAGTGCACTCCAATCTGGTCTAGTTTCAATGAAGTCGAATGACAGGAGAGTGTGGGTTGCAATAAAGCTTCAAAAGAGGGATAGTCTTCTGTCTCAAGAGGAAAAAAGTCCTTATGTAAATGCTGTTGTGAATAGTATTTCAAAAAAAACTCCAAAAAGTGGACAGGCTTGAAATAAAAATAAAAGTGCCTGCTGGAGTATGTATATATGTTATATAGAAAAATAAGCAAGCTTGGGCATCAAAGTTATACCTGTGAGCCTGCAGCTGGATGACTTGACTACACTGGTCTTGCATCCCAGGATAGGTAGCTACACTGGCTACCGTCCATTCTCTTCTTCACCCCCTCCTCTTGAGTTGGATGCCACTTGAACTTAGAAGAAGGGAATACCCCACTCCTCGACGACAGAGTGCTGGATTGGGGAATCTTTGGGTTGTCATTATGGAGAAGTCAGTTCCTTTGTCATTTCAGCTCGGGAGAGCCACCATCACTTACACCGTATAAGTCAGCTTCATAGTCATAAGGGTTGGCGTATGATGTAGGCTAGTTCTGACCTGCTATTGAGGTCATTTGAACCGAGTTCTATGACTCTCGAGGGCTGTTGTGTTTTAAATTTGGTTCCCGACCAGATTCCACACACAATTTCACACCAAGGTCTAACCTGAGCTCCAAACTTTGATTTTGTACAAATGAGTTTAATAATCATGATCAATTCAATTTATTCTTTAAATTCTTTATTTTTGCTTTTTCTTTTCTTCTTATTCTTTGTTCTTTTTATACTTATTGCATTAAGTATTTGCTAGGGACTAGCAAAGGCAAGTATTGGCGGAATGATGAATCTCCATTTCATCACCTTTATTCTATCATTGTGGCCTTAAAAACCCCAACAAATGCATGTAAATAGCTTTAATTTGTACATAATAGCATTTATGAGTTATTGTATTTCTTGCACATAAAATATGGTTTTTAATGCCAAAATTAAAGAATAAAGAGAAGAAAAGAAAAAGGAATAAAATATTGCAAATATTTTATGACCGTAACCCCGAGACCAAGTCCTGAATGGAATTGGTTGACAAGGAATAAAGTAGGGGATATAAGGGCCAAGAATACCATAAATATCTCATTTATTCATTCTTGATTTATGCATTTTTGACACCTATTTTGTATCTAATTATTTATTCATCAAATAAAGAAATTTGTACATAAAAGTTGTAGATAATAATGTAAGTAAAAATACAAAATTGAGTTTGTACCAAAATATTATACAGTATACATTTTATACCCAGAATAGAAAGACATAAACCAAACTTCACAGACCCATATCTTTCAAATAAAAATTCAAAACATGGAAAAATCACTCTAATTGTATATAACTTTTCAAGATCTATTTAATGAGGGTGGTTTCATATTTTGCGGATCTATGGTTTGAAAGTTAGGTTTTGGGCCCCTATTGTACATAATACCGATTAAATATTCAATTTACTCATTACTTATTATTTTTATAAATTCATATTTTTTATAATTTTATAAAAATTATCGATAATATATGTGTACATCAAAATCAAAATAAAACTAATAAGAAAATGAAAAATAAAATAAAGTTATATAAAAACATAGATGAAACACCTAGATGTATATAAATAAAAAGGAATTATATTCTTTAATTATTTTATTCTTTCATTATTTTTAGAATATTGTCATTATTACATATATTATATTAAAAATATAAAACCCAAAATAAAAACCAAAAAAATATATTAAAATAAAAAGTAGTATACAAAACATAAACAAAATACCTTTAACTATACCTATACAATTCATATACATATTTATTAAAGGTGAAAATAAACTCATAAAAATCAAATAAAAATATAATTATACCCAAAAAATAAGTTATAGATATATAAAATAAGAAAAATAAAATAATAAAATAATATATACAAAGCAAAAATAGAAATGCACAAAACATAGATGAATATACCTATAAATACACTCATAAAAATTAACTACTAAAAAATAAAGCCAAAAAACCAAATAAAAATCATATTAAAATACTACATAAAATAATAAACATTTTTTTATTTTATACTCAAAAAATACTAAAATCATTTACTATTTTAAATTAATTATTTTAGAATAAAACCCTTTGTTTTGTCCTTTAGTGGCCAACGTGGACCAATCCGCGTGCGACCTTCGTTGACCTCTGGTCAACTGTCCCATCTGCTGCTCTGAATCGTCAAACCTGTTGAATCCCTGGTTTTCTTACATTTTTTTGTGTGTGTCTCGTCCATCGATCACACTTTATTCCTTCACAAGAAAATGTCCTGGCACTTTATACATACACGTCCATACCTTGTACATATTGTATATAGCGTAGATTCGTCACCACCGCCTGGTCAATAAGGGTGTACACCTAGGTTTATAAATAACCCAGCTCCTCCTCCTTCGCAAATTTGGTCAATTTTCACCCTTCTCCCCTTCCTCGTGTTCGGTCCTAGGAGCTTCCTTGTGACAGGAGGGATCTCTTGGCACCTTGAATCGGACAGAGGAGGTGGGAGATGCACCCACAGCGGTACTCCGGCAATCGCCACACTCCCTAGTTCCCATCAGGTATTAGAGACCTTTTCCTGCTTTATTAGACAGATTTTTGTTCCAGCATTTATTTCCCGTTGTTAGTTTGGTTTGCAGTTAAGGAATTAGCTGTGAATCGGTCGAGTCGTAGTTCACCGGAGCTCCGCTCCGACGACGACTCCCGTACATTCCAGTCATTTTTCGATCACCACTATGCCACCATTTTGTTCCCCATCGCTTTCTCCATCTCCCAGCCACTTCCTATCAACCGGAGCCTCCTTGGTTCCGCGAATCGAGGCTCCCTTTGTCGGAGCTTCCTCTCCATCACCATCCCCATGCTAATAGCTTCAAACTGCTAGACATGCGATCCCACGGCAATTTATTATGAAATAAATGTTATTGTGAATATCATTCCCTCATCTGAAATGAAGAATGAATAATTTGCCTAATAGGTCCCTTAGTACAATTAGGGTTATGTACCATGGCCATCTTGATGATCATATAGCTATTGATTCAACTATTGAATCATAGAGGCTGGTGCTTGGATGAATATCTAAAGAGTTAGAATGAGGACTCATCAAGCACCGTCAAATGATTGTTAAGAGATGATCTCCAGCCTGAGTAGGAGATGGCAATCCTTTCTCAATTAGGCTGATATCTGACTGACCTCTTTATGCAGGTCCTCTGCATAGGAATAGAGATTCAGAGGTGTCAGATTAGTTAGGTCAAAGAGTTGACTTAACGAGATCGAGATAACCAAAGGTCGTATATCGTATGCTGTCACGATACAAGCACGCATCCTCTGACCAGAGACGAATGTGTTACTATATGTCTAAGTATGTACATTTGGTAGACCAATAGGTGATGATCTAATCAAGGTCTATACACCGGTGCGCTGGTGTGCACATAAGGGCATGTGAGTAATACGATCTCTCAAAGGGATCATACAGGTTCATTTATTCAACCGGAAGGCATGAGCTAACTCATGAGATTTTGGGAAGAATCAAATTCCGTGCACACGGTCGTCTCGCTTTGGAAGCTTGATTGAATTTGTAGGTTTGATATATACTTCGGGAAAGTATATGATCAAGACCTAGGTATGATATATGTTTTTGGAAAGTATATGATCGATACTGACTCCCGATGATCGAATGAGAAACTTACTGATATAACCCTGAAGTAGACAGTGTAAAGTTGATCTACTACTTCGGGTTTATTCTGAGTCTTCCAGTATGCAGGATGTACAGGTATTGGGAATACCTGAGGTGATGTGATCATAAACGATTGTATAACCATGACGCTTCCATTCCTAGGGAGTGATAAAATAGGTCTGGATTTTAGTGACTCCTCTCAGTAGAGAAGCAATCTGATCTTGGTCCAAATGTTGGACATTAATATGAATGTGATTCAGATGCAATGAGAAGATTAGATTTGCGGTCTTGATTTAATCTAGCATCTATGGGAGGCCCGCGATCTGGATTTTGAGATACGATCCCAATATTCAAGTCACTATATGTGGAAAAATACAGTCTCCCTGTCCTTATCTCCAAGTATTCGCGGAGAAAGCCCACGAAGCCAGTCACCTTGCAGCATGACCTCTCGCGCGGTCTTTGGAGTTCTCTGGTCTACCTTGACAAGAAACAATTATAAGAAAATGAGACCCCGCACCATTTCGACTAAGCCTTAGGACCTGACTTGAGTCCCCATAAAGTCTAGTGTCCTTTCCGCTGTCAGCGCGCATTATCCTTGAAAGAGTTCATGGATAATTCTATTGTTGATAAATGTATCCGAGCAATGAGAAAATGGATAATTAAATGTGATTTAATTATCATGAATAATATGAATTTGATTCATATTATAAGGAGATTCATCTTAGATAATTAAATGTGATTTAATTATAAAAGATGTGAATAATGTAAATGTGATTCATATTATTGGGGCACATGAGAATAAGTGATCCAAGATGATTAAATGTGATTTAATTATCATGGATATGAATATTGTGAATAGCAATATCCATATTAGTCATATATACTATGAATGTGATTTATAATTTATAAGAGAGAGCTATTTGTAATTTACATTTGTTAATTAAATGTTGATGTGAATTGGATTCACATTGGATAATTAATTGAAAATATAATTCACATTTTATTTTGGGTTGTGAATGTGATTCACAATTTTCCAATGGCAAGATTGCAATGTTCACAAAATCATTATGAATTATTTTTTGTAGAATAATTTACAACAATTGTTGTTGTAAATCTTGGAGATTTCCATGGAATAATGTAATCTCATGAGATCTAATGAGACTGCATGAGATTGCCACCAAATCCAATATTATGGAAGGAGGCAATATTCATTCCAAAATCTCCATGCTTGATTGATTTAATTTGGGATTGATTTATATTGATTTATCAATATAGATTTAATCTAAATTAAATTAATTGTTGTTGGTTTTTACCAACACAAATCTTAGCCATTAAAAGAAACACAAATGAATGAGAGCCATTGGATTTGTGTTGCACATGGATTGAGATCCATGGATCCCAAAATATTATAAAAGGAGAGGCACCTCATTGCTCTTCTTTACACATAAGAGAACATAAGTATCTCTCTCTCTCTTTTTCTCTCTACACGTCAGCCCTCTCTCTTCTTCTCTCATGGCCGTCCACCATGGATGCCCTAGAGGAAGTCTCCATCACCGTAGCGTCGTCGTTATTTGCCCGATCCTCTGCTTGTGGATCTCCGTCTCCTTCGGTGAGCCTCTCTCATGAAGAAAACGTCGGATCTCGTGTTTCAAGATCAAGAGATCTTCCGCTTGGATCATCAACATAGATTGCGAGAAGCACGTGGTTCATCCCCGCGCTCGCAAGCGTCTCCTCCGTCGGATCGGACTTGAGACAGGAGGTCTCTTCGTTTAGAGACTCGATCGCAACTACGCTTCAAGAGGTAATCCTATTACTTATTTGTGGTTTAGATAAAATGATCCGAGAAGTGTTCTTGGATCATGTGGTTTCGTTGCATGAAAAAATTTTAATTTCCGCTGCATAGAACAACTAGTCCGACTAGTCATTCTTTGTCGTATTCGATACGACACTCACGCTTCCGTGATGCGCTTGAGGATTATACCATATCGTTCAAGTGGTATCAGATGTTGGAAATGCGAGCCCACGGCGAGCCATTATGCAATAAATGTTATTGCATATATCATTCCCTGATCTGAAATGAAGAATGAATAATTTGTATAATAGGTCCCTTAGTACAATTAGGGTTATGTACCATGGCCATCTTGATGATCATACAGCTGTTGATTCAACTATTGAATCATAGAGGCTGGTGCTTGGATGAATATCTAAAGAGTTAGATTGAGGACTCGTCAAGCACCGTCAAATGATTGTTAAGAGATGATCTCCAGCCTGAGTAGGAGATGGCAATCCTTATCTCTTTAGGCTGATATCTGACCGACCTCTTGATGCAGGTCCTCTACATAGGAATAGGGATTCGGAGGTGTCAGATTAGTTAGGTCAAAGAGTTGACTTAACGAGATCGGGATAACCAAAGTCCTATATCGTATGCTGTCATGATATAGGCACGCATCCTCTGACCGGAGACAGATGTGTTACTATATGTTTGAGTGTGTACATTTGGCAGACCAATAGGTTGATGACCTAATCAAGGTCTATACACCGGTGCGCTGGTGTGCATATAAGGGCATATGAGTAATACGATCTCTCAAAGGGATCATACAGGTTCAGTTACTGAACCGGAAGACAGGAGCTCACTCATGAGATATTGGGATGAATCAAATTCCATGCGCATGGTCGTCTCGCTTTAGAAGCTTGACTGAATTTGTAGGTTTGATATATACTTTTAGTATATGATCAAGACCTAGGTATGATATACACTTTTGGAAAGTGTATGATCGATACCAACTCCCAATGATCGAATGAGAAACTTACTGATGAAACCATGAAGTAGACAGTATAAAGTTGATCCGATACTTCGGGTTTAGTCTGAGTCTTCCAGTATGCAGGATGTACAGGTATTGGGAATACCTGAGGGTGATTTGATCATAAACGGTTGTATAACCATGACGCTTCCATTCCTAGGGAGTGATGAAACGGGTCTGGATTTTAGTGACTCCTCTCAGTAGAGAAGTGATCTGATCTTGGTCCAAGTGTTGGACATTGATCTGAATATGATTCAGATACAATGAGAAGATTATATTTACGGTCTTGATTTAATCAAGCATCTATGGGAGGCCCGCGATCTAGATTTGAGATACGATCTCAATATCCATGTCACTATACGTGGAACAATACAATCGCCCTGTCCTTATCTCCAAGTATCTGCGGAGAGATTGCATTATTCTTGAAGGGTTCAAGAATAATTCCATAAGATCTAAGCAATGAAGAAATAATGATTAAATGTGATTTAATCATCTTGATGTGTGAAGAAATTATCCAATTTAATTAAATGTGATTTAATTAATGTGGATAAGAATAATGTGGATAGAAATATCCAATTATTCATAATATATTATAAATGTGATTTATAATGTATTAGAGAGAGCTAATTATAATTTATATGTGTTGATTAATTATTATGTGTATTGGATACACATTGTGTAATTAATTAACAATATGAATTATATGTTGTTTTGGGTTGTGAATATGATTCCCAATTTTTTCCATGGCAAGAATGAAATATTCTCAAAGATAATTGTGAATTATTTTTTGGAGAATAAAATCCAATAAATTTGTTGCAAATAAATAAGAGAGAAAATCAAGAAGATATGCAATCTCATGGGAATCCATGAGATTGCCTCCTTGGACTCCCATAGTGGGCGGCACACCACTCCTATATGGAATGGGTAGCCGTCCAACATGGAAGGTGCATGGAGATGAAATCTCCATGCACATTCTCTCCTTATTTATTGGGTTGATTTAGGACTAAATTATATTTGATTTTTTCAAATATACTTTAACCTAAATTTGTTCCTTTTGACAACAACAATCTTGGCCATTGGATTGACACAAATCAATCTCACCCATTGATTTTATGTGTCCCATGGATTGAGATCCATGGATCCCAAAACCCTATAAATAGAGAGGCATACTATGCTCTCTAATTACATGCAATATTGGAGCTCTCTCTCTCCCTCATTTCTTCATACATGCCAGCCCTCTCTCCCTCTCTTGTTGGTGGCCGTCCACCATACCCTAGAGGAGAGAACCGTCGTCGCCTTCGCCACCGTGCCGCCGCTTCGACGTTCTTCGGTTCTCCGTCTTCTTGGAGAATTCCTCTCACGAAGGAGAAGTTTGATCTCGTGCGACGAGATCAGGAGCAACCACGCTTGGATCATCTTCTTGGATTGCGAGGACAACGCGGTTCATCCCCGCGCTCGCAAGCGGTCTCGCCGACGATTGGACTTGAGACAGGAGGTCTCTTTTTTTTAGAGACTTGATCAACCACGCTTCAAGAGGTATTGCATTATACTTGTTGTGGTTATAGATGAAACGATCTGAGAATGGTTCTCGGATCATGTGGTTTCATCGAATAAAATTTTTTGAATTCCGCTGCACCGAACAACTAGTACGACTAGTCGTTCTTCGTCGTATCCGATACGACGATCACGCTTCCGTGATGCGCTTGAGGATAATTCCATATCCTTCAAGTGGTATCAGAGCCTTAGGTCGACGGTTTCGAATATGATTCGAAAAACCGAGGACGACTTGGGTTCGTTAAGGTCGCGAAAGTTTTTATCGCATTTGATTTCGCAGATCTGTTTAGTAAATAAATTCGGCACTGTTTAAATTGTTTAAACACGATTTTAATACTTGGCTTTTGTTCCCCATTAAATAAGGAAACCATAGGAACTGAGTTTGCGTAAATCGGATTTCGTATGCTCAAGTTATGGTTGTTTTAATGAACATGTACGCACTGTTGCGGGTACTGTAGATCTGAACGTGATTAAAATGTTAATTACTGTTTAGAGTTGCCTCGAAATGCGTGTAACATCACTTGGATTCTGTCCTAAATCAAATTAGCAATCTATGAAAATTGATTTTGTCTAATTTGGATTTAATATGATTGAGATATGCTAATTTTAGTAAGAAGGGGTCACTGCTGAAATTACAGTCCTAATCTAGAATCAAGTGATTGTCAATTAGTGAAATTAATTGTTAATTTCGTGAAATAATCATGAAAAATATTTGTGAAATATTTGAAGATGATTATTTACATAATTGACTTGGCCTCAACCAATTAATTGATTAGATTTGATCTAAATCTTAATTGGAAACACATTCATCAAACTTAATGTTTGATTGGTGATTGTCATTTAATCATTTAGTGAAATTAAATTGTTTAATTTCCTAGAATAATTGTGCATAAATATTTATGAAATATTTGATGATAATTATTCCCTTAAATGACATTGCCTTAACCAATAATTGATTAAGATGTGATCTAAATCATAATTGGAAACCACAATCTTTCAAACTTGATGCTTGAATAGGATTTGGGAATTTGTTTAGCAAATTTCCTTATAATAAAAAATGTTTTGATTATTACTATATGGTACAATTTCGGTTGAAGAACCGATGATCATCTCAAGTACAAATTAATCAATTTGGCATTATCCTTTCCCGAGGCGGATATGGTGCCTAGTCGGAGAGCATTGGGGTTACGGGTTGCAACGTATGTGGTCCGTCCCACTCTCGTCGGTACTGGTCATGACAGCGGGTAAGGCCGGGATAATGTCCGAGGGATTAAGATGTATTTTTCTAATTTTTAAAATTCGAATTAATACGTATTTTGAGATATTACCATATATGTATTCAAGTAAAATAATCAAGTTTGATTGATTGAATTGGATTGATAATTAATTTAATATGATTAAATTGATTATGTCCAATTGAAATACTCTAATATGATTAGAGCTAATAATTCCCTTGGAAGAATTAATTATGTGAATGTGATTCACGATAATTAATTAAAATTTGAATATGATACGGAGGATCACATAAGTGACATCCATGGTCTTCCGTCAAGGCGAAGGGTTCCGTCGCCAGGGATTGTATGTGGGAGACGCCTGTCCGAAGTGACAGCTCCTGTATGCAAGCGCATCTGGATCGGGCTCTTTGCTTCTCGAAAGAGTAAGGCCGTATGCGTAGTGACCCCAATATCGGATCCTCATATTATTGGGGCGATATTGGATTGCGCATAGCGAGTACTATTCCTGTTGACGGTTGGCTCAATTAATGACGGGTCAACATCGCCTTAGGGGTGGTGGGCCCGGGTGTTAAAGACCGAATTGGGAAATGCAAGTTGTGCTTGCAAAGCGGAATGTGTTCCCGCTTCTTTTTATCTGAGTTACAGATTCTCATATTATTGGGATGTAACAAAGATAAGGAAGGAGATCCCAGATCTTGTTGAGATATAATGGTAAGTATATCTCTTACATTGAAAGTGATTAAGGGAATGAACTTTCAATGTTGACAAGGCAAGACAACTTTGATATAAAATCCTAAATCAAAGTAAAATATATATATATATTTATATATTTATGCAAATTTCTTATTTCAGATAATCCTTCATTAAAACCCACTCAATGATATACTCAATAATAACCAATGAAATATCTTGGATTGGACTCAATGATCCAGATATTGTACTTGCAGTTGAACACATAATGTATGTGGTTGCAATGTGCAAGTTTCCTCGTAATAATGAGGAATGACAATTAAATAGATAATAAGACTACAACCCTAGGGTTTGTATGTCTTTATAGTCTTGATCTCATCGAATGTACTTTGGAAGTATCATGTCGATGATGATCGCATTTGTCAAATAATCCTTATAAAATCAATGAAGATATTATGGCATGCATATGTGCTCTTGACATTTAATCATGAGTGACATGGTTCTCTGCATCATGCAGAATGGTAGCTCTATAAGAGATGATGTATTCAAAATGTTTAAATACCTACCTGAACCAATGTTTTAAGAGTTTAAATGGATGTAGATGATGAGTGTCATCATTCTACTGTTTATACTCTAGTTATTCATGAAGCTTCATAATATTCATATTGTATGAATTAATGAAGCAGGTGTAAATGTTGAATTGCTCTTACATTGAATTCTTTTGAATTTAACATAAGAGATCCTTAGTCTTGAACAATCATTGTTTATAGATAAAGGGAGCGCAGTGGAAGCATGGGTTGGACCCAAGAAAGAAGGAAAGTCAAAGAGTTGACTGGACTTCTGTGACTTCCACATGACATCCAAAGAGTTGGATGAATGCCTATACTGCAATAAGTTGATGTGTTGATAGTATGACTATCAAGTCTGTCTAGAATCCTTAGAGAAGGACTCGGATAGAGCATCATAATAATTTACATAAATCATTGATATTGACTTGCTTATTGAATAAGATAAAGTCTTGTGATTGTATCTCAATCTTCTACAACACTTGCAATGGGTTGCATATGTTTTAGAAGACTGGAAAATTTGATCTTAAAGGTTTATAGTTATCCACGTGAATATTGATGCAATTGTTGCAACAATCTCTGTTGGATTAATAGACTTGTTAATTTCAGTGGGAGAGCCCTTAGTCTTAGAGAATGTCTCTATGACCTAGACATTAGAATACACTCATTGTTTGTTTCTAAATGTTGGAAATAAACATGAATTCTGGAATGGACCTATCATAAAGAGTTATGATGAAGATATTTCAGATAGTAATCTAAAATCTGGTGGACTCCACTAAATTGGAAAATTAATGAATGTTTCATTAACATTTCTAAATACTGAAATTAAACCTCAAGATCAATAGGAGGATGAAGATCATTTGACAATGATCTAGCATCAAGCCTTGGACATTTGTATATTGAATTGATCAATAGAATAGTAAGAAATGAAACTTTAGAATGTCTAAAATTTCAAAACTTACATACTTATGAATATTGTATTCAAAAGTAAAAATGTCCAATACACCCTTCCTCGGTAAAGGTGTAAGATATCAAGGTATTCAGGATTTCATACATATTGATGTATGCAAATCATCTGTATCATAGTAAACATTATGGATATTTGATATCTGTTGATGATTATGTATGATATGAGATTTCTTCTCTTCACTTAGAAACCTTTGAAAAGTTCAAAGATTTCACAAGTTTGGTTTAGAACCAAAGTTTGAAGGGAGATAAAATGAATTTGGTCTAATCTAGGAAATCAGTGCCTATTAGATGAATTCATAATATACCTTATGGAGAAAGGAATATCATTCCTATCTCAATCCTCCTAATACACCTTAACTCAATAGAGTTATAGGGAGATACAATTGAATCACGTGTGACATGATCTTATCAATGATGAATTTTAACATAATTATCCCTTAGTTTCCAGGTATATATGTGTAGTAGAGACTGCAATGTATATCCTTAATAAGGTTCCATGTACGTTGGAATCTAGCACTTGAAAGTGCCGCTTCATTAGGAAAATAAAGGATGGTATTGGATACCTACTTTATGACCCTGAGATTCTAAGTATCTCATCTCTGAGAATATGATTCTTAGAGGTTGAGACTCTTGAGAATCAAGATAAAAATGAAGTGTAGGAACTCATTTAATCTTGAGAAGATAATGAGGCTCCTGAAATTGGAAACTTAAAGGATAATTAAAGATGAAACACTAATACCTCTTCAAATGAGTTTGAGGATGGATTCCATGTGTCAAAAAAAATCTAACAATGATCTAACTTCATGAGATGAAGCTCCTGAAGATCATAGCATGGATAGATGGATCTTAGCAATAAAAGTCTAATGTAGACTTCATATACAAGTGTTGTATATGGACCCTCGAGGATCCACCTATATGGGTGATACCTATAAAGGTGTAACTGGATCTTCAAAAGAAAGGGAACCTGATGAGAAGGTAGAAATCTTCAAAGCACGGTTCGTAGCCGTAAGCTACACACTCGAAGAGAAGACATTGCTTGCAATGAGACTTGCTCTTCGGTGACCATGCTTAAAACCATCAGAATGTTGCTAACCTTAGCTACACAACTTGACTGTTGCATCTTCAAGATGTAAGTCAATATTGCATTCCTCTACGAATACCTCTTTGAGGATATTCACATGAAGTAACCCCAGGGCTTCATGATTGAGGAAAGCAAGATGTGAAAGCTGAAGAATCCATCTATGGACTCAAATAAGCTTCTTTAAGTTGGATCATAAGATTTGATGAAATTATAAATGTTATGATTTCAGATAGAATCTGGATGAGCCATGCGAAGCTTAGTGGGAGTGCCTTTGTGTTCATCGTGCTAAATGTAGATAATATCCTAATCATTTAGAATGATATAAGGATGATAATAAGTGTTTTATAGACTGGCTATTCCATATCTTGAAATATGATTTCAAAGATACCTCTTATATCTTAGTTCTGAAGTTGTTCAGAAGCCAAGAGAAGAGGATAATTGGGACTGTCACATTTATAGTACACCTTGGAAATATTCTATTCGTAGAAATTCCAGGAAAGGCTTCCATCCCTTAAGATATGGTACTGATCTATCTAAAGGGATAGCACCTCAAAGAGTTGAGGAAGTGAATGCTAAAACTTCTTGCCTTTGGGCATCAGTTCTGAGAAACCGAGTGTATGCTAGATGTATACAAGAGCCAGATGGCTGCCATGCAGTGGGAGTAGTAAACTGTTACTAGTCCTACTATGGAAATAAAACACTTGGTTGCAGTAATAACAAAATCTTCATAGATGACAAGATTTTTGAGATAGTGATCTCAAAGTCTTATCTTCAAAAGTTTAAGACTTTATAGATAGTGATCTAAAAGGTCTTAACAAAAGATACCTTAGGAGATAGAGATCTCCAGAAATAAGGATATTCTTATAAGGATTATGGAAATACTGGTTATGATAATTGTTAAGCTGTAGTGTCAAGGACACTATAACTAACAAGATTGAGTATTAGTTGCATAAGATGCAACATTCGCATTGGATGCGAGCACTGTTACTGGGGATATGCAAGTGCCGTAAAAGGACTTGGCATAGTCTCGCGGGAACAGAGTGACTGATCAGCTTACCTAGCTATTTTCTAAATAGCATGTGATTGTCACATGAGCGCGGGTTTAAATGATTAGCCCATTAATGGCTCTTTGGGCTAGTGGGAGATTGTTGGAAATGCGAGCCCACGGCGAGCCATTATGCAATAATTGTTATTGCATATATCATTCCCTGATCTGAAATGAAGAATGAATAATTTGTATAATAGGTCCCTTAGTACAATTAGGGTTATGTACCATGGCCATCTTGATGATCATACAGCTGTTGATTCAACTATTGAATCATAGAGGCTGGTGCTTGGATGAATATCTAAAGAGTTAGATTGAGGACTCGTCAAGCACCGTCAAATGATTGTTAAGAGATGATCTCCAACCTGAGTAGGAGATGGCAATCCTTATCTCTTTAGGCTGATATCTGAACGACCTCTTGATGCAGGTCCTCTACATAGGAATAGGGATTCGGAGGTGTCAGATTAGTTAGGTCAAAGAGTTGACTTAACGAGATCGGGATAACCAAAGTCCTATATCGTATGCTGTCATGATATAGGCACGCATCCTCTGACCGGAGACAGATGTGTTACTATATGTTTGAGTGTGTACATTTGGCAGACCAATAGGTTGATGACCTAATCAAGGTCTATACACCGGTGCACTGGTGTGCAAATAAGGGCATATGAGTAATACGATCTCTCAAAGGGATCATACAGGTTCAGATACTGAACCGGAAGACAGGAGCTCACTCATGAGATATTGGGATGAATCAAATTCCATGCGCATGGTCATCTCGCTTTGGAAGCTTGACTGAATTTGTAGGTTTGATATATACTTTTAGTATATGATCAAGACCTAGGTATGATATACACTTTTGGAAAGTGTATGATCGATACCAACTCCCAATGATCGAATGAGAAACTTACTGATGAAACCATGAAGTAGACAGTATAAAGTTGATCCGATACTTCGGGTTTAGTCTGAGTCTTCCAGTATGCAGGATGTACAGGTATTGGGAATACCTGAGGGTGATTTGATCATAAACGGTTGTATAACCATGACGCTTCCATTCCTAGGGAGTGATGAAACGGGTCTGGATTTTAGTGACTCCTCTCAGTAGAGAAGTGATCTGATCTTGGTCCAAGTGTTGGACATTGATCTGAATATGATTCAGATACAATGAGAAGATTATATTTACGGTCTTGATTTAATCAAGCATCTATGGGAGGCCCGCGATCTAGATTTGAGATACGATCTCAATATCCATGTCACTATACGTGGAACAATACAATCGCCCTGTCCTTATCTCCAAGTATCTGCGGAGAGATTGCATTATTCTTGAAGGGTTCAAGAATAATTCCATAAGATCTAAGCAATGAAGAAATAATGATTAAATGTGATTTAATCATCTTGATGTGTGAAGAAATTATCCAATTTAATTAAATGTGATTTAATTAATGTGGATAAGAATAATGTGGATAGAAATATCCAATTATTCATAATATATTATAAATGTGATTTATAATGTATTAGAGAGAGCTAATTATAATTTATATGTGTTGATTAATTATTATGTGTATTGGATACACATTGTGTAATTAATTATCAATATGAATTATATGTTGTTTTGGGTTGTGAATATGATTCCCAATTTTTTCCATGGCAAGAATGAAATATTCTCAAAGATAATTGTGAATTATTTTTTGGAGAATAAAACCCAATAAATTTGTTGCAAATAAATAAGAGAGAAAATCAAGAAGATATGCAATCTCATGGGAATCCATGAGATTGCCTCCTTGGACTCCCATAGTGGGCGGCACACCACTCCTATATGGAATGGGTAGCCGTCCAACATGGAAGGTGCATGGAGATGAAATCTCCATGCACATTCTCTCCTTATTTATTGGGTTGATTTAGGACTAAATTATATTTGATTTTTTCAAATATACTTTAACCTAAATTTGTTCCTTTTGACAACAACAATCTTGGCCATTGGATTGACACAAATCAATCTCACCCATTGATTTTATGTGTCCCATGGATTGAGATCCATGGATCCCAAAACCCTATAAATAGAGAGGCATACTATGCTCTCTAATTACATGCAATATTGGAGCTCTCTCTCTCCCTCATTTCTTCATACATGCCAGCCCTCTCTCCCTCTCTTGTTGGTGGCCGTCCACCATACCCTAGAGGAGAGAACCGTCGTCGCCTTCGCCACCGTGCCGCCGCTTCGACGTTCTTCGGTTCTCCGTCTTCTTGGAGAATTCCTCTCACGAAGGAGACGTTTGATCTCGTGCGACGAGATCAGGAGCAACCACGCTTGGATCATCTTCTTGGATTGCGAGGACAACGCGGTTCATCCCCGCGCTCGCAAGCGGTCTCGCCGACGATCGGACTTGAGACAGGAGGTCTCTTTTCTTTAGAGACTTGATCAACCACGCTTCAAGAGGTATTGCATTATACTTGTTGTGGTTATAGATGAAACGATCTGAGAATGGTTCTCGGATCATGTGGTTTCATCGAATAAAATTTTTTGAATTCCGCTGCACCGAACAACTAGTACGACTAGTCGTTCTTCGTCGTATCCGATACGATGATCACGCTTCCGTGATGCGCTTGAGGATAATTCCATATCCTTCATCAGAGCCCTTAGGTCGAAGGTTTTGGATACGATCCGCAAACCTAGGACGAGTTGGGTTTGTTAAGGTCGCAAAAGTTTTTGTCGCATTTGATTTTCACGGATCTGTTTAGTGAATAAATTCGGCCATGTTTAAAATATTTAAATACAAATTAATCACTTGGATTTTATTTCCATTAAATAAGGAAACAGTAGGATTTGAATTTACGTAATTCGGATTCCGTTTTCTCGAGATATGGTTGTTTTAATGAACATGTATGCATTGTTGCGGGAACTGCAAATCTTAACATGACTAATGAGTTAATTACTGTTTTGATACGCCTCGAAATACATGAAACATCACTTGGACTATCCTAAATCAAGTTATAAATCTTTAAAAATTGAGTTTGTCTAATTTGAATTTAAATTGATTGAGATATGTAATTTTAGTGAGTAGGGGTCACTGCTGAAATTACAGTCCTAATCAAGAACCATGTGATTGTCAATTAGTGAAATTAATTGTTAATTTCATGAAATAATTATGGAAAAAATTTGTGAAATATTGGAAGATGATTATTTCCTTAATTGACTTGGCCTCAACCAATTAATTGATTAGATTTGATCTAGATCACAATTGGTAACACAATCATCAAACTTGAAATGGTATAATTTAGATTGAAGAACCGATGATCATCTCAAGTACAAATTGATTAATTTGGCATTATCCTTTCCTGAGGTGGATATGGTGTCTAGTCGGAGAGCATTGGGGTTGCGGGTTGCAACGTATGTGGTTCGTCCCACTCTCGTCGGTACTGGCCATGACGGCGGGTAAGGACTCGATAATGCCAAAGAAAATCAAGGTGTATTTTCTAATTATTAAAATTCGAATTAATACGTACTTTGAGATATTACCATATATATATATATATTCAAGTAAATTAATCAAGTTTGTTGATTGAATTGGATTGATAATTAATTTAATATGACTAAATTGATTATCTCCAATCGAGACACTCTATTATGAACAGAGTTGTTATTTCCCTTGGAAGAATTAGTTATATGAATATGATTCATGATAATTAATTAAAATTTGAATATGAGGTGGAGGACCACATAAGTGACATCCATGGTCTCCCGTCAAGGTGGAGGGTTCCATCGCCAGGGATTGCATGTGGGAGACGCTTGTCTGAAGTGACAGCTCATGTATGCAAGCGCATCTGGATCGGGCTCTTTGCTTCTCGAAAGAGTAAGGTCGTATGCGTAGTGACCCCAATATCGGATCGTCATATTATTGGGGCGATATTGGATTGCGCATAGCGAGTACTATTCCTGTTGACGGTTGATTCAATTAATGATGGGTCAACATAACCTTAGGGGTGGTGGGCCCGGGTGTTAAAGACCGAATTGGGAAATGCAAGTTGGACTTGCAAGGCGGAATGTGTTCCCGCTTCATTTTATCCGAGTTTCAGATTCTCATATTATTGGGATGTAACAAAGATAAGGAAGGAGATCCCAGATCTTGCTGAGATATGATGGTAAGTATATTTCTTACATTGGAAGTGATTAAGGGAATGAACTTTCGATGTTGAAAAGGCAAGACAACTTTGATAAGAAAATTTCTAAATCAAAGTAAAATATATATATATATATATTTATATATTTATGCAATTTTCTTATCTCAGATAATCCTTCATTAAACCCACTCAATAATATACTCAATAATAACCAGTGAAATATCATGGATTGGACTCATGATCCAGATATTGTACTTGCAGTTGGCCACATGATGTATGTAGTTGCAATGTGCAAGTCTCCTCATAATAATGAGGAATGATAATTAAATAGATAATAGGACTACAATCGTAGGGTTTGCATGTCTTTATATCTTGATATCATGAAATGTACTTTGGAAGTGACATGTCAATGATGATCATAATTGTCATATAATCCTTATAAAAATCTAAGAAGATATTCTGGCATACATATGTGCTCTCGACATTTAATCATGAATGATGTGGTTCTCTGTATCGTGCAGAATGGTGGCTCTATAAGAGATGATGTATTTAAAATGTTTGAATACCTACTTGGACCAATGTTTTAAGAGTCTATATGGATGTAGACATGATGAGTGTCATTATTCTACCGTCTATACTCTAGTCATTCATGAAGCTTCATAATATTCATATTGTATGAATTTAATGAAGCATGTATAAATGTTGAAATTCTCTTACATTGAATTCTTTTGAATTTAACATAAGAGATCCTTATTCTTAAGCAATGGTTGTTCATAGATAAAGGGAGTGCAGTGGAAACATGGGTTGGACCCAAGTGAGACGTATAGTCAAAGAGTTGGTTGTACTTCTGTGACTTCCATATGACATCCAAAGAGTTGGATGAATGCTAATACTGCAATAAGTTGATGTGTTGATAGTATGACTATTAAGTCTGTCTAGAATCCTTAGAGAAGGACTCTGATAGAGCATCAGAATAATCTACATAAATCATTGATATTCACTTGCTTATTGAATAAGATAAAGTCTTGTAATTGTATCTCAATTTTATACAACACTTGCAATGGATTGCATATGTTTTAGAAGACTGGAAAATTTGATGTTAAGGCTTAATAGTCATCCACATGGATATTGATGCAATTGTTGCAACAATCTCTATTGGATTGAAAGGCTTCATAATTTCAGTGGGAGAGCCTGTAGTCTTATAGAATGTCTCTATGACCTAGATATTAGAATACACTCATTGTTTATTTCTAAATGTTGGAAATAAATACAAATTCTGTAATAAATCTATCATAAAGAGTTATGATGGAGATATTTCAGATAGTAATCTAAAATCTAGTGGACTCCACCATAAATTAGAAAATTGATGAATGGTTCATTAATATTTCTAAATACTGAAATTAAACCTCAATATCAATAGGAGGATGAAGATTATTTGACAATGATCTAGCATCAAGCCTTAGACATTTGTTTATTGATTTGATCAATAGACTAGTAAGAGATGAAACTTTAGAATGTCTAAAATTGCAAAACTTACATACTTATGAATATTGTATTCCAAGTAAAAATGTCCAATACACCCTTCTTAGAGAAAGGTGTAAGATGTCAAGGTATTCAAGATCTAATACATATTGATTTATGTGGATCATCTATATCAGAATAAACATTATGGATATGTGAAATCGATTAATGATTATTGGTAATATAAGATTTCTTCCCTCCACCATAAGAAATCTTTGAAATGTTCAAAGATTTCATTATTTTGGTTTACAACCAAAGTTTGAAGGAAGATAAAATGAATTTGATCTAATCTAGGTAGCATGTACCTGTTAGATGAATTCAAAGGATACCTTATGGAGATATGAATATCATTTCTATCTGAATCCTCCTAACACACCTTAACTCAATAGAGTTATAGGGAGATATAATTGGATCATGTGTGACATGATCTTATCAATGATGAATTTTAGCATAATTATCCCTTAGTGTTTAGGTATATATGTGTAGTAAAGACTAAATTATATATTCTTAATAAGATTCCATGCAAGTAAGCTGGAATTGAGCACTAGAGAGTGCTACTTCATTAGGAAAATAAAGGATGGTATTGGATACCTACTTTATGACCCTGAGATTCTTAAAATATCTCATCTCTGAGAATGTGATTCTTAGAGGTTACGACTCTTAAGAATCAAGATGAAAAGGAAGTGTAGGGACTCATTTAATCTTGAGAAGATAATGAGGCTCCTGAAATTGGAAACTAAAAGGACAATCAAAGATGAAACACTCATACCTCTTCAAATGAGTTTGAGGATGGATTCCATGTGTCAGAGAAATCTGACAATGATCGAACTTCATGTGATGAAGCTTCTGAAGATCGTAGCATTGATAGATGGATGTTAGCAATAAAAGTC
This sequence comes from Ottelia alismoides, assembly GCA_037367405.1. Classification (NCBI taxonomy): domain Eukaryota; kingdom Viridiplantae; phylum Streptophyta; class Magnoliopsida; order Alismatales; family Hydrocharitaceae; genus Ottelia; species Ottelia alismoides. The sequence continues at coordinate 709,328 of JAZKJV010010772.1, read as the reverse complement.
TAATGAAGACTTCCTATACAAGTGTTGTATATGGACCCTCGAGGATCCACCTATATGGGTAAGACCTGTAAAGGTGTAAATGGATCTTCAAGAGAAAGGGAACCTGATGAGATGGTAGAGACCTTCAAAGCACGGTTCGTAGCCATGAGCTACACACCGGAAGAGAAGACATTGCTTGCGATGAGACTTGCTCTTCGGTGACCATGCTTAAAATCATCAAAATATTGCTAACCTTAGCTATACAACTTGAATATTGCATCTTCAAGATGTAAGTCAAGATTTCATTCCTCTATGAATACCTCTCAGAGGATATTCACATGAAGTAGCCCCAGGCTTCATGGTTGAGGAAAGTAAGGTTTGCAAGCTAGGGAATTCATCTATGGACTCAAATAAGCTTCTTGAAGTCGGATCATAAGATTTAATGAAATTATAAGTGTTGTGATTTGATGAATCTCAATTCATCACTCTTTATTTCTTTATTTTAGCTATAAACTTGAGCAAAACATCATGTAAATATGTGTAAATACAATAAATTGCCAAAACACATGCATCTTGTAAATATGCATAATTAGCATGTTTTTAAATAAAAATAAAGGAATAAAGAAACACAAGAAAAAGAGGGAAATATTTTGAATAAATATTGAGTGACCTAATCCCAAGAGATGGCTCACCATGGGCCTGGCCGCAAAAGAACCCAAGTAGGGAGAGATAAGGTCAATCATGTGTGTACATACTCTTATGTTTTTAAATAAATTTATCCTCAAAATAAAAATTAAATAGTGTTTCTTATATTTTTTACATATTTGTAAACATAAAACTAAAATAAAAATTGGGAAAATAAAAGAAAAATAAAAAGACATAAAATCTCTCTCATCAGTGTACATAGACCATGTGTATACAATAAAATGGTTATTTATTTTCTCATTGTAAATAATTAATAAACCCAATAAAAATACATTTTTTATACTCCATATTTTACGGTGTAAATAAATAAAATAAAAATCAGAAAAACAAAAACAAAAATAAAAATCACTTTCCCACCTTGTATATATACCATGTACATATATATATAAGCATATTTATTTAATCCATGTAAATACATCATAAAAATAAAATAAATATAATTTATTATTCCAAATTTTATGTTGTAAATAAATAAAATATAAAATTTAAAGAATTATGAGAAAATAAACAATTAAAAATAAAAATTAAAAATATATATGTATTAATACCTGTATATAATAATAATATAATGTAAATACGTTATATATTTTTCAAAAAAATATATAAATATCACTAAAAAATACTTTGAAAATAAATAAATATTTTTTATGTTTTAACTTTTTTAAAATAAAATCATCTACTATTTTTAATTGAATTTCTAAATAATTAATAAATGGAATTATTTCATTGGTCCACGGGGGATTGTTGACCCCCGGTCAACTCTCCCCCGCGGACCCCCTTCCAGGCGAATCTGGTTTTGACCCGACTTCTCTGATTTTTGCTGACTTGATCCGACTTCCATTTATCCAAACCCTGAGCGCCATTTAACCCTTGTTGATCCGAGATCCTCGCCCGATTAGCTGCCTAGGGGTCTGTGCTTTACCGAGCGCGCCCGACTCCCATCTTCCCGGACCCCTGGCACTATAAGGGTTCTCCTCCGTCACGCAATTCACGCCATCTTTGGCTCCGCCCTTCCATCCCAGGACCTCCACTCTCTCCCCTAGAGTGACAGCTATCGGATAGGAGTGTTGCAGTGAGGAGAAGGTGTCCCCAGCAACTGATCCGACGAAGCCTTCGCCGTGCGCCGCCGCGAGGAGTGCCGAGCCTCAGACCCCGACGATTCCTTGAGGAAAAGACCCCCAGAGCTCTGCCAGCTCATCCACAGTCGACCTCATCCATCAGGTAGCCACGATTCACCTTAGGTTAGAGTAATTTCCGTTTACGCCCAATCGCACCGCCGTTCGTCGCCGTTCGATTCCCCGTGCTCCGTTCATCCATTCGATCATCCAACACCCGATTCATCTTCATGAAACTCCTACGTACCTTCTTCACCCATTCGTTCAACTTGGTTTGCCCAGGAACCAAGAATCGGACCTCCCTCGCCGTCGTCTCACCGGAAATCTCCGCTTCGACTCATCCGACCCCCCCCCCCTTCGCCCGCTAACGGGTCGAGGCAATTTGCCCTCGACCCAGTAGTATTGTTGTGCAGTTTTGCAGGTCAAAGTGACCCATCTGAGGGTCCACACGTTCGAGCACAGGAGCTTTGCTCCTCCGCCGTCGCCGGAGCTCCCCGGAGCTTCTCAGCCTCATCAGAATTTGCCCAGCAGCTGCGGAAGAGTCCGAGCTTCATCCTCCACATCTCAGTAGCTCAGGAGGAGGTCCCACGCGCCCGTAGAGAGCCGGCAAAGTTCGCCGGCGGCCAGTTCATTCAGGACCCTCCACCACCGTCGGATCGAGCGTCACCCCAGTTTAGATCTCCGCCCTTCGTTCTTCGGGCAACCTCGACCGTCTGATCTTGATCAGGAGCTCATCTGGAGCATCGATCCAGTGAAGGGTTAGCTACGCACCACAACCGTCGGATCTCCACGTGGCACGCCCTCATCCATCCGATCTTAATAAAGGGGTAATTTCCCTTAGGCCCCTGTCCTTTTGTTTTTGCTATTTAGCCTGTAAATATTTTTGTACGTTGTTTCTAATTAGGATAAATTGTAGTTTGGACCTCTATGTTTCTCGTATTTGCATTTTAGTCCCTGTATATGTGAGCCACGCGCATCGACACGTGAGGTTTTGGTATATTTGCACTTTTAGTCCTCTGTTTCCTGTGTTATTGATTGATCTTTTATAAATAGGAATGACATCCATACCCCTCCGTGTCTGATTCACGTGCCTTGCGTGTGTTTTTGCGGACTTTTTGCATAAGGGCCCCAGAACTTTCTGTTTTAGTTACTGTTTGGCCCTTAGAAATATGTTTCTTTGCATTTAGGTCCTTGTGAGTTGTGTGCCTTGTTTTGATTGAATAAAATATCAAATTAAATCCAAATTAGGTGAAATTTGGATACCATTTCACAACTAGATATTCGATGGTGCGAGCCCCCCAAATTCTAGTGGAAAAGAGAAATCTGTGAAACTAATCGTGGCTCCTGCCACAGTGTAAAAATTTCTCTAAATTTTTGGGACATTTTTTAGGCTTTTTACTATTTTTAAAAATTCAAAAACACGCATTTTTGTTATTGTTTGAAAAAGAAAATCAAAGAAAAATATAAAAACCTCTTTAAAATTCTAAAAAAATTAGTGATAGTTAGTTTTAATGTATTTTAGTTGTCAAATTTTTGTGCTATTTAAATTTATAAAAACCCTAAAAATTGAAAAAAACCTTAAAATCTTATAAAAGTTCTAAAAAATTCTATAAAAATCAAAAAAACATAAACTCTTTTTCTGTAGCTTAGTTTTTACATATACTTTTCATAAAAATTGCCTCTAGACTTTTATAGATCAATTTTCTATTTTTAATTGATCATTATAGTCTGGCTGCACAGTAGCCCTTATTTTTCCTCTTTCTCGATTTTTAGAAAATCAAATAAAAATAGAAAAAATCTGAAAAATTCACCAAAAACACTTAAAAACCTAAAAAACATAAAAACATTTTTATTGGAATTTTTTATGTATTTTTGAGTATTTTTAATAATTGTTGAAATTGCTTGTTTTTACATTTGCTTAATAAAAGCAAAAACACAAAAACATTAAAAAATAATTAAAGTCCACCAAAAACATTTTTCTCTTTATTTTCCGACTCTGACTACTTCGTAGGTCGGAAGGCCATCCCGTGCTCCTTGAGTCCAACCCTGGTCACTATATCAGGTTAATAAAAGTAGCGAGGGCCGCTTCTTGATTTTATTGTTTGATTGTCTTATTTGGTGGTTCCTTAGATTTTTCTTGTTGAGTCCGATTCTCCGAGATCCGGGTCGCAACGACCCAAGTGTGATTTTTACCTCACCTAGATTTAGGAAGAGATTTTTCGGCTCATCAGAATGGCGTCGTTGCCGGGGAGCACAACTTAATAGTCGTTTTCGATTTTTGCGCGGCTTTCTTTTTCGCGGCTTTTTGTAGGTATTTGTATATATTTTATCTGACTTGTTTATATATATTTTTTTGGACTGACACTTTGGTTCTGTTTCTTGCGAGGGCCCTAAGATCGAGGCGGCTTTTTCGAAAGCTGAAGCAAGCGCGGGAGTCAGAGGCGGCTTCTTTCTCTACGAAGTCGCAGGAGAGCGCGAGGAGGAGCCGAAGTTCGGGAGCCGCGGAATAGCCGTGAAATAATCGTAGGATTAGTCGTAGACTTAGAGTAGTTTATTTTCAGCAGAATTATTTTATTGTAATAATACAGGGACAGACTTGGACACTTGGTTGATTTCGGGGTCTGTTTCGCCGAGCACCGGTGTGCTCGTGGGACCTCATCGAGATTTTCGCGGCTTTTCATGGTTTTCTAGATTTTTTACTGTTTGTTTACTGCTCATTTGATTTATGCGGTTTTCAGCCCTACCTTAGGAGTTTTCATTGATTATGACGTAATTAATTAAGGCCAAACCCTAATTATCTGCCTGTTCCTATAGCTCGATAATTGGACTTAATTCATTAAATCACCAAGGACGAGCCGGATTATCTGAGCTCTGGTCCACGTGCCTTGAGGAGTCACATATAGCGCATGCAAGATCTGTTGTAGCAGACACCGAGTGGCTCCCAAGATAGGACTCCAGACATAGGCTCGAGTACCCGGCTACTGTTCTTCACCTGTAGAACTGCTTTATTTAGGGTCGGTTTTCGCGTGCATCATATAGGTAGTTTATATTCAGTCTTTATTTTATGCGCGGATCACCATGCATGTAGACTGATGGAGTCAGGTACGCATTTCTTACTCTGCATGCATCATTGATTCCCGCGCATCGGCTTTTTCATTTTCTCCCCCTGTTTTTGGACTTAAAATAATCAGGAGAACCGAAAAATTCGTTAGGCGTTGTTTGATCTGAAAAATATCTAAAAAAGAAAAACTATAAAATTGGGACTGCTAAACAAACTTGACCCTAAAAGACACTTCACCTAAAAATCTGTCTTGGGGAGAGCAACCCACTCATTGTCTGGTTTGATTGTGCGAGAGAGTGACCCACACACTAGACTAAAGCCACATCCGAGCCTCGATCAGACTACCGGCCTTTTATACGGGATAGTCTGGTTAGCGGATTGGATTCCTACCATGTCACGTAACCGCTCTGATATCCTGACATGATCACCTAAATAAAATAGACAAGATAATTGACCGAGCTCTTACGGTCTTCAGCTCAGCGTGGAGTCGGTGAATCCGGGGTTTGTTTGCTCATCTTGTTTGTTTCCAGATCTCATCCGCCCGACTCGCCAGATCAAGATGATGGGCAGGAGGTCCCTTAGGTAGCTTCTGGCTTCACCGCTTTTCAGCACTCCAGCCCACTCATCTAGGTTGGTTCGTGAGAGCTCAGACCCGCTCTCCGAACCCGAGTTTGATTCCGCCCTGTTCCCCCTTGATCACCCTTCCTCTATTCCTGAGTTGCCAATGCCAGATGCGAGACCACAGGAAGATGATATTTAGACACCTGAGTTTGGGTCTTTTTCCTTTGCAGAGACCATGGCCAGCAGCGAGGATCGCACCGAGGGTCAAGGCCAGAGATGACCACATATGTTCTGGACAAGGGTGCGATCAACACCACCATGCTAGCCTCCCTTGACACGATGTAGAGACAGATACGAGACCAGGGGGCTTTCATGGTGGAGATGAGGAGAGAGATGGAGAGGCTCCGAGAGTAGAGAGAGCAGCCGCGAGTCGATGGATGCAGGGGTCCAGACCAACCAATTCAGCCAGACCAACCGGCAACAGCAACAGATCCGAGACCGATGCGGGAGTTGCACAATGATGCCGTTCATCACTCTTTATTCTTATATTTTATCTACAAAAACCTTTGCAAATACATGTATATTCTTGTAAATACAAATAATTACCAAATTGCATGCATTGTATAAAAATTAATAATTGGCATGTTTTTGTGCATAAATAAAAGAATAAAGAGACAAAAGAAAAAAAAGGGAGATATTTAGAATAAATATTGAGCAACCTAATCCCAAGGGAGGGCTCAGCATGGGCCTGGCCGCATAAAAGCCCAAGTAGAGAGAGATAGGGAAGCTCATGTGTGTAAATATACCTGTAAAAAGAATAAAAATATTTTCCTCTAAAAATAAAATAAAATAGGATTGTATATATTTGTAAATATTAGTAAATACAAAATCAAAATAAAAATAAGAAAATTTAAAAGAAAATAAAAATACCCTTCCTTGTGTATATCCACCATGTACATAAACCCACTTCTATATTTATTTTACCTTGTAAATGAATAAATCAAAATCCCATAAAATTTGTATATATTCTATAATTCATGTTGTAAATAAATAGAATAAAAACCATAAAAACAAAAATTAAAATAAAAAGAACAAAAATAAGAACCAAAAGAAACATTGTATATGTACCATGTACATAAATATATATAGTTATTTATTTTACCCTTGTAAATAAATAATAAAAATAAAATAAAAATACCATTTCATTCCTAATTTATGCTATAAATAAATAAAATATAAAATGGGAATAAAAAGGTACAAAAATAATTAATTAAAAATCAAAAATTAAAAATCAATATTGTATATAGCTATGTATATAGTAATATATTGTAAATACCTACTTTATATTTCAAAAAAAATAATTAAAAATCACAAAAAATAGTATAAAACAAAATGAACATTTTTCATGTTTTAAGTTTTCCTTAAATCGACCATTTTCTATTTTAAATTGAATTTGCAATTATTTTCCAGGTGGCCGCTTCTGACTGGTTCACGGGGGATGTTGACCCCCCTGTCAACTTCCCCCCTGGACCACAGACCAGCGGATCCTGTGCCTGAACCCGTTTTCTCCCATTTATCCGTGCTCGATCCGCCTGCCATTTGCGCAAACCCTGGGTCCTAATCACTCTCCAGACATCCGGGAACCTCGCCCGACACATTGCCTAGGGGTCCGTGCTTCACCAAGCCGGATCCGACCCTTTCTTCCCGGACCTTCACTCGTATAAAGCATCAGCTCCTGTCGCATTTTCACTCATCTTTGGCTCCCATCTCTCCACCCCAGAACCTCCATTGTCCTCGCCTTAGTGACAGCTCGCGAGTGACTGTGTTGCAGCGAGGAAGGAGTGTGTAGACCATCGATCCGGCGACCTAGCGCCACCTTGCGCCGCCCAGACGTGGTGCTTGAGCCTCGGGCATCGACAGCCCTCGAGGCTAGGACCTAGAGCTGCATCAGCTCATTCCCAGTCAAACTCGTCCATCAGGTACCCCTAGTTCTTTCTCTCCTTAGCTAATTTCGATTCACGCCCAAATCAACCCATCGCCGATGACCCTTGATTCCGACCACCCTCGTCCACATTTCGATCATCGAAGTTGACCATCACCTTCGCACTCCTCCCACGCGCGTTCTCCACCCCTTCGTTCAACCCAGTTCGCACAGGAACTGGGATTGGAGCTCCATCGCTTCGCCGGAGCTCCCCCATATCGACGCACCGATCATCCCCACCACTGCTAACCGGGTCGAGGCACTTTGCCCTCGACCCAGGAGTCTATTGCGCCCCTTTGCAGGTAAAGACAAGCCTATCTGAGGGCTTGAACGTCGAGGACAGCAACTCCAGCTCCGCCGGTGTCGCTTGGGTTCTCCGGAGCCCTATTGCATCATCGGAAGGGTTCATCAGACGCGGGAGGCTCCGAAGATCGTGTTCCACCTATCAGCATCCCGCGAGGAGGTCCACCGCACGCTCATCGGGCCGGCGAACTCTGTCGGTCATCTGTTCTTCCATGACCCTCTACGACCGTCCGTTTACCCCTGCAGTTCCAGATCATGTGCGGACCGTCCGATTAGGGTTAAGAGGAGGCCCAACAGCCACCGTCCGATTTGACACGTGGCCTCCTCTTAGCCCTCCATCCAGTGAAGGAGATCCAGCGCCTCTCGACCGTTGATCAGATACGGGGCGCGTCCCTAGCCGTTGGATTAGCGCCAAGGATTCCTTTGCTGAGGCGCCACCGCTCCTGACCGTTGGATATCACACGTGGCATCCATCCAGCCCTCCGCTTAATAAAGGTAAATATCCCTTAGGCCCTTAGCTTTTTAGTTGTTAATAATTAGTCCTGTAAATATTTAGTTCCGTTGTTTTTATTTTGGACTTTTTGCATAGTGGACCTTGTCATTTATTTTATTTGCACTTATACTCCTATACGTTGTGGGACACGTGCTTCGACACGTGATTTCTTGGGATAATTGCATGTATGGGTCTGATGTTTTAAGGTATTCATGAATGAAAATATATTTTTAGTATTTGCAGATATGCCCCTATGAGTGTTTTAATTGTGCATGTGCCAAATACCGTGGGTATTTTATACTTTCGCCCTTGGACTTTTAGTACGTGTTCCTAATTAGTCCAGGGACTTAAGTTTTATTACAAAAAGGTCCCTGAGTGCCCAGGTCACGCGCTTGGCACGTGAGATCTTGGAAATTTTGCATCGGACCCCCTGGGTTTCTTGGATTGTTACTTTTAGGCCCCCAAAGTATATTTTTATGATAAATAGGTCTCTGTGACTGTGGGCTTGTATTTGTTGTAAATAAAATATCAAATATCGTCCCAATTACGTGAAAATTTGATACGTGGCTCCTGCCACAGTGTAGAATTTTTACTGAATTTTGGGAAATTTTTGGAGCCCATTTATTATTTTTAAAAATTCAAAAATCTTCATTTTTCTTAAAATTAAAAATTCTAAAAAAATTAAAAATATTAAAAACCCACCAAAAATAATTTTCTCTTGTTTGTTCTCATTTTAGACTACTTCGTAGGCCGCAAGGCCATCACGTGCTCCTTGAGTCCGACCCTGGTCGTTATACCAGGCTAATCTAATAGCCAGGGCCACAATTGAATTTCTTTGATTTTTATCTTGTTTTGGTGGTCTAATCTCACATTTTTCTTGTTGACTGATTGATTTCCGAGACTCGGGTCGCAACGACCCTAGCTCTAATTCCTTTACCTGAGTCTTGTTCATTTTTATCGGTCATCAGAATGGCGCTGTTGCCGGGGAGCATGGCTTAGTAGTTGATTTTTCCACGGCTTTCTTTTCGCGGCTTTTTGTATAGATTTTTTTTGTATATATATCTGACTTGTTCATATATAAATCTGGTTTGATCGCTTTTGTTTGTGTTCTTGCGAGGGCCCGAGGATCGAGGCGGCTTCTTCGGAAGCCGACGCAACCGCGAGAGTCGGAGGCGGCTCTCTTCTCTATAGAGCCGCAGGAGAGCGTGAGGAGCAAGCAGGAGTGTGGGAGTCGCGGAATAGCCGTAAAGTAGCATAGATTAGCTTAGATTTTATTTCCAGTACTATTTGAACTATTATTGTAATAATATAGGGACAGGACACTTTCTTGGACTTTGACACTCTCGGGGTCTGTTTCGCCGAGCACCGGTGTGCTCGGGGGATCCCTTAGCTGGTTCGGTTTTCTTCGCGGCTTTTTACGTGATTTTGTTTCCTTTACTGCTTACTCGGTTTCTTGTGGTTTTTCGAGCCCCTAGCTTTAGGATTTTCTGCTTGATTGTGACGTAATTCATAGGATCCAAACACCATAATACATTTGTCTGTTCCTATAGTTTGGTAATTGGACCTATAATAAAAGATTAATAAAATAGTTGATTCACTACCTTCGAGCCTACACGCTGCAAGCCCACCCCGTCAAGCACTACTCCTGAACTCGATCTGTCGAGAAGAGGAGGGGTGGGTCTAGACCGGACTCTCTGGATTGGAGGCTGGTGGTCAGCTAGTTGTTCTTTCGAGTAGCACTGCTGTTTAAGGACTCGGTTTTCCGCTTGCACCATTTAGGTAGTTTACTTTCTGTCTTTCAATTCTGCGCGGATCATTTTGCATGTAGACTGCTGGAGTCAGGTACGCATTTCTTACTCTGCATGCATCATTGATTTCATCGTGCATCGGCTTTTTCATCTTCTCCCCCCTATTTTGGACTTAATAACCAGGAGAACCGAAAAATTCGTTAGGCGATTTATTTGATTATTGAAAAAATACCTAAAAAGAAAAACAATAAAATTTGGGACTGCTAACTTTATCGACCCTAAAAGACGCTCACTGAAAAATTTGTCTTGGGGTGAGCAACCCCCTCATTGTCTGGTTTGCTTGTGCGAGAGAGTGACCCCGAACACTAGGTAGAGCCCTCCGATATTCTTCTCGACTGATTACCGGCTCTTTCTGTACGAGACAGTCGGTTGAGAAAATATCGGGTAACCCAACAGGTCACGCAATCGCTCTGCTATCCTGACTGATCACCAAAATAAAATTGACAAGATAATTGACCGAGCCTTTACGGTCTTCAGCTCGCGTTGCGTTGGTGAATCAGGGGTTTGATTGTGATCATAGTTATTGCCAGATCTCATACACACTACTCGCCAAATCACGATGATGGGCAGGAGGTCTCTTAGGCAGCCTCTGGCTGCACTGCTTTTTAGCACTCCATCCCACTCATCTAGGTCGGTTCGTGGGAGCTCAGACCAGCTCTCCGAACTCGAGTACGACTCCACCCTGTTCCCCCTCAATCCCCCTTCTTCTGAGACCGAGATACTAGTGCCAGAGGAGAGACAAACAGATGATTTATTGGCACCTGAGTTTGGATGTTTTGATTTTGCAGAGACTATGGCCGGCAGTAGTGATGACCGCACTACAGGTCCCCGAGGAGAGCAGACCTATGTCCTGGACCAGGGTGCGATCAACTCCACCCTGATCGCCTCCCTAGACTCAGTGCAGCAGCAGTTGAGGGATCAGGGAGCTTTATGATAGAGATGAGGCGCGAGTTGGAGCAGATGAGAGCCGACCGCGAGCAGAATGGCCCAGGGGGAGGACTCGACGATGCGGCAGCAACCGCAGCAACAGCCGTAGCCGCTGCAGCAGCCGCAGCCGCAAGAGGAGCAGCATGACCTCCGAGACTGATGCGAGAGTTACAAAACCCCGGATTGAGTTTGGCGCACCGTTGGGTGGTGCGTCCAGCTATCGTGGTGGACTTCAAGTTCCCCCCGAACACACTTCAGCTTCTACCCCGGTTTCATGGGCTGGCTACTGAGGAGCCCCACCTCCACCTTCAGGAGTTCGAGATGATATGCAACACTGTCCACGATCGTCAGGTGGACCAGGATACCATACGGATGATTGCCTTCCCCTTCTCCTTAGCAGACAGAGCAGCCACCTGGCAGAAGCACTTGGGGAAGTTCGTCTACACCTGGGAGCAGCTCCGCGCCGAGTACTTGCATAAGTACTATCCACTCGGGCGGACGAACACCGCTAGCGCCCTGATCAGCAACTTCTCCATGCTCCCCAACGAGCAGTTCCACGAGGCATGGGAGAGGATCAGAGAGCTGACCGATAGATGCCCGCACCATGACATTTCCAAGCCGAACCTTGTTCAGAGCTTTTTCAGCGGGCTAACACCAGAGCTTCAGGGCTTAGTGAACACTTCTTGTGGCGGGTCCTACTTCGCCAAGGACCATGATCAGGTTTGGGCCATTTATGAGGAGATGACAGAGAACTACATGGTGATGTCCCAGACCCGATTGTACACATAGGGCAGACCCCAGCAGCCACAGACCGTGCAGTACCGGAGGATAGCACGGGTTGACGCCAGTCCATCCAGTTCGTCAGCGGCAGCAGCACATGCCGAGTCCACAGCCGCAGACATGGGGATCATCAGCGAGAAGCTGGATCGGATGGAGATCATAGAGAAGAAGCAGTGCTAGGACATCACGTAGATGGAGCAGATGGCACAAACTTTGAGTGACCTGAAGACACAGCTCATGTGTCTCCAGGAGGCACAGACGGCTTCACAGCCTCGTCTTCAGACACAAGGCGATCCGAGTAGCAGCAACAGCTCGTCCCAGTGCTCCAGCTCCTACCAGCAGCCTAAACAGGTCCATCTTGTACTGGCGGAGCCGTACCAGCAGCCGCAGCTCACCTACCAGGCACCACCATCCGCTGACACTCAGATGGTGGTATACCAGCCGGATCAGCCTCTGGCAGTACTCCCGCCAGACCCTTACGATTCAGAGCCCTTGATGGATGTCAACGGGATTTGGTACGACCGCCCCCAGCTCGGTATCCGACGAGACCATCCCGGATTCCGTTGGGAGGCCGGAGGTGCCCAGCCCCAGCAGCAGCCGTCAGGACAGGGTGGCCAGTACAACCATCAGAGAGATCACCACCAGCAGTAGCCCCCAATATACCCACAGCAGTAGCAGCAGCAATCATAGCAGTATAGTCCTCGTCCCCATCAGCAGGGACAGTCTTGGAGGCGTGATCAGCCTCATCAGCATCAGCAGCAGCAACCACAATCGTACCCCTCTCACCAGCAGCAACAGCCTCACTACCAGAGAGGCTACCCGTCAGGTTCTCATGGACCATCCTATGAGAACCCTGCCTTGGATGATATAGCCCGCCTCCTTACAGATCAGCAGGCTACATTTTGACGGTAGATGAATGAGTTCCACCAGGAGATGTAGGACATCGTGAGAGGGAAGGCCGCCATCCCTGCCCAGATAGAGCCCAATCCGAACAACCTGAAGAGGAAATCTGAGCAGGTAGTTTGTACTGAGTATGCCACTCCGAGTGATACTTTTGTTGATATGTCTGCATATCTTTTTGATACTGATTTTGTCACACTTAGGAGCGGTAGGATGCCAGCAGGCGACGTCTCGTCTGAGCTACACCGCGAGGATACTTCCAGAGCGCCAGACGAGGAGGAGAGCGGTACTGAGGCTGCTAGAGATGATGACGGTGGTACTGACGCCACCACGGATGCTGATCCCACCGGCGGTACTGAGGCCGCCATTTCACCGGTTGGAGGAGGTGGTACTAAGGCCACCCATGTTGCCGAGCCAGAGCGCGGTATTGAGGCCGCGAGTCTTCCAGCCGATAATGGTGCTGATGCCACCAGTTCTTCTGAGATTCCTGTTGTTTTTCCTGTTACTGATGTATCTCGGAACACTTCTGTGAATAAAGGAAAGGGTTTGTTTTCTTCTGGTCCCACTGTGGTGCATGATGTATGTGTGGATCTAGCCGTTGAGCCGTCTAGACCCTTTCCTAGTCCTTCATCTGAGAAGGACCCTGTGATCCCCTTCCGGAAGAAAAATAAAAATAAAAGAAGAGGCGGTAGGAAGAGTTCAACCAGCAGATGATAGATCGATTTCACATTCAGCTGACTCTTCAGGAGGCTTTGCAGCACATTCCTTTACTCCAGCGTTCACTTAGAGACAAGACCACAGTCAGGAGGAAGAGGAGGAACCACCATTCAGAGATTCATGTGCTGACGAGAGCCACTTGTTTTGCGATCCAGAACCGTCTGCTGGCCAAGAGGCCAGATTCTAGAGCCCCATATGTCAGATGTCATATCAGAGAGCAGAGGTTCGACCATACTCTATTAGACAGCGGATCGTCGATCAACCTACTTCCGACAGCCCGTCTCGACCGCTTCGAGTTGGGCACTCTTAGACAGAGCAGAATAGTCCTTCAGTTTGTTGATCGATCTGTCAAGAGGCAGAAGGGGTTGCTGAGGGACGTTGTCGTCACAATTTAGGGCCTGCAATTCCCTGTGGACTTTGTAGTGTTGGACATGAGATCCCTGAGTCAGTGATCGATACCCCCATCATTCTAGGTCGTCTGTTCTTGGCCACAGCCAAGGCAGTGACCCACCATGATAGCGGGAAGGTATACTTTCACGTCGAGGGCAAAAGTGTACAAATAGAGATGGTCGAGGACAGCAGATCCAGAGACAGATCATGCTCAGAGACTACTTCATACACAGAGCAGATGACAGATGCCGGGCCAGACATCCACTAGGACTACGACTTTGTGATTACAGATGATGAGGCAGTTTGGGCAGATCCTGACGTACAGGCCATCCTCTCACTTTCAGATTCCACTGATGCAGAGACGACAGCAGAGGAGTGCTTGGAGAGCGCATTCTTGGTCTAGGATACTTTTGAGGCAGCAGAGCCGGTTCTCGACCGCGATACTGATTTGTTTTGTGAGGATGGTGGTACTGAGGCCACCTTAGATGATACAGATCCCTTGAAGTCAGATTTTGACTGGGCAGATATTGATGGATATATACCAGATCTGGCTTCTTCTGAGCCTACAGTCAGGGAGGAGGTAGATGCCAAGCAGAGCAGAGACAGTCTAGCAGGGCAGCCTTCTCTAGACCCAGTTTGCGAGAGAGCTCTCGTTTTCCCGAGCAGATTTGGTCGCATACACTCGGATTCTTCAGAATCCAGATTTGCCAGCACCACTTTGTCTAGAGCTGAAGCCACTACCTGCGTCGTTGAAGTATTGGTTTCTTGCGGGTGAGTATGAGATGTACCCAGTCATTATCTCCGCCGATTTGACTGGAGAGCAAGAATCCCGTCTGATGGGGGTTCTTGAAAAGAACCGCAAGGCAATAGGATGGAGCGTAGCGGATCTCCAGGGGATCAGACCGGCTTTGTGCTCTCACCACATCTATCTCGAAGATGAGGCAAAGCCGTCACGTGAGTTTCAGCGGCGGCTGAACCCGAATCTGAGAGAGGTTGTCATGAAGGAAATTTCGAAGTGGTGGAGCGCCGATTTTATCTACCCCATCTCCGACTCCAAGTGGGTCAGTCCGTTACATGTGGTACCCAAGAAGACGGGCATCACTGCAGTGGTTACGGAGTCAGGAGAGGAGATTGCTACACGGGTACCCACTTCTTGGCGTATCTGCGTATATTACAGACGACTCAACCAGGCCACCAAGAATGATCATTTCCTCCTGCCCTTTATTGATCAGATCATTGAGAGACTGGCAGGGAAGAGCCACTACTATTTTCTGCATGGGTACTCAGGCTACAACCAGGTGGCCATCGCTCCCAAGGACCAGGACAAGACGACCTTTACCTGTCCCTTCGGCACATACACCTTCCGACGCATGCCATTTGGGCTATGCAATGCTCCTGCGACTTTTCATAGATGCATGATGTCGATCTTTTCAGACATGGTAGGGGAGTGCTTGGAGGTCTTCATGGACGATTTCTCGGTTTACGGTGACAGATTCGACTCCTGTCTTGACTGCCTAGACTGAGTACTTCAGCGATGTATAGAGGTTCGCCTGGTATTATCCTGGGAGAAGATTCACTTCATGGTGACTCAAGGGATGGTGCTTGGCCACATCATCTCCAACAGGGGCATCGAGGTTGATCCGGCCAAGGTGGATGTCATTAGCAAACTCGCACCACCGTCCAACTTACGACAGTTACGGTCTTTTCTAGGGCACGTTGGTTTCTACCGGCGATTCATTCGTCATTTCAGAAGAGTTGCCCGACCATTTACTGATCTGTTGATGAAAGACACCGAGTTCCTTGTCAATGACAAGTGTTTTTCATCGTTTGAGACTCTCAAGATATGTGTGATAGAGGCTCCTGTCCTTCAGCCACCCGATTGGACTCTCCCATTCGAGATCATGACGGACGCCTCCTATTTTGCCGTGGGGGATGTGCTAGGACAGAGGAGGAACGGAGTTCCATTTGCCATCCACTACGCTAGCTGCACATTGGATTTCGCGCAGCGGAATTACACAGTCATAGAGAAGGAGATGCTAGCCGTAGTCTTCACCCTAGATAAGTTCAGATCGTACATTATTAGATCTAGAGTGACCTTGTATACTGATCATACTGCCATCAGGTACCTCATGGCAAAGAAGGATGCCAAGGCCAGACTAACCAGATGGATCCTTCTACACCAGGAGTTTGACATAGAGATTAAGGATAAGCCTGGAATCAAGAATGTGGTGGCGGATCATCTCTCCCGATTGGAGTATCTTGAGGATTCTGAGCAGATTGACCCTATTTTTGAGACTTTTCCAGACGAGGCGATCCTTGCTATCGCCTCGCTCCCATGGTATGCCGATATTGTGAACTATCTTGTCGCCAAGAAAGTTCCACAAGATTGGCCCAGGCAGAATCTTGAGACCTTCCTCGCGAAGGCCAAGTTTTACCATTGGGAGGATCCCGTCCTTTACCATGAGGGAGGGGATAGTATCTGGCGTAGGTGCATTCCTCAGGAGGAGCATTACAATGTCCTTACTTACTGTCACAAGCTGGAGGTAGGAGGACATCACTCAAGGAGGAGAACGGCACAGAAAGTGCTCCAATCCGGCCGATGGTGGCCTACTCTCTTCAAGGACTCTGATGAGTTCGTAAAGAGATGTACTGACTGTCAGAGGATGGGCACTTGTGGACAGCGTGATATGATGCCGATGCATCCCATACACTTCTGTGAGGTTTTTGACGCATGGGGCATCGATTTCATGGGTCCCTTCCCTAAGAGCCAAGGATTTGAGTACATTCTGTTGGTCGTCGACTATGTGAGTCGTTAGGTTGAGGCTATACCCGCCCGAACCACTGATGCCAGGACAGTCTGCAGATTTTTGAGAAAGAACATCATTACATGGGTCGGGGTACCTCGAGTATTGATATCTGATGGGGGGTCTCATTTCATCAACGACCAGGTGAAGGCCCTTGCTAGCGAGTTCGGCATAGACCATCGAGTTGTCACTCCATACCACCCTCAGACGAATGGTCTAGCCGAGGTGTCGAACAGGGAGATCAAGACTATTTTGCAGAAAGTCGTCCGCCCTGACCGAAAGGATAGGTCACAGCTTTTGGACTCGGTCTTGTGGGCATATAGGACGTCTTTCAAGACACCTTTGGGCACATCTCCCTTTCGCCTCGTTTATGGCAAGACGTGCCATTTACCGTTTGAGCTGAGACACATGTCACTTTGGGCATTCACAGATATACTTTTAGATCCGGATAGTGTAGGAGATCAAAGGAGGGCAGAGTTAGCAGCCCTGGAGGAGCTTCGAGATACAGCCTTTTCAAACAGCCTACATTATAAGGAGAGAGTGAAGGAGTGGCATGATTCTCATATCAGCCACAAAGCAGTTTGAGCCAGGACAGAGAGTATGGTTGTTTGATGCTAGTCTTAGATTATTCCCAGGGAAGCTACAGAGCAAATGGAAGGGATCATATTTGGTGAGAAACGTACACGACAATATGAGTATTGACATATCTGAGTTGTCTTCTGAGAGTACCTTTCGAGTGAACGGCCAGCGGCTCAAGCCATATCTAGATCATGAGCCGCGGGTCGTTGATGTTTCCCCTATTCTCTTTGCGTGATATGTGGTCTCTTGACTCGCATCTATTGCATCTCATGCCTGATTATCACTGTTCTTCCGACCTGTATAGAGCCAGTTGTCCATATCACTCTATTCTTTAGTCCCACATCCCTTCTCTCATCTTATGATTATGCTATACGTAGGGTGTACTTTACCCTAAGTATAGGGGGGATGTAGGACCTTCGAGTATTCTTTTGATTCTTTCTACCCCTGTTTTGCTGCCTATACTTAGGGATATTTCACCCTAAGTATAGGGGGGTAGATTATGTACATCCTTCACTCGGATTTCCCTTCATGTACAGCTTGCTATACTTAGGATTACTTGATCCTAAGTATAGGGGGAAAACACCGAGTTCTCCTCATTCTATTATTTCATTCATCTCTGTATCCAGCCATTCCTCTTCACTTCCCTATACTAAGCACGAGTTATGTCTTCTTCATCGCTCTTAATCACTCTGAGGACATCGTTCGAGCTAAGTATAGGGTGGTGTGTATATATTTCATATATACTTTAGCCATAACTCGTACTTTGTGTGAGTGTGTGAATAAATAAAAATGGCAAAAACTCATAAAAATAAAAAACTTTTTTCCCTTGTATATAAAATTCATCTTGCACATACCTATTTATTTATACAAATTATTTTTGTACAAATGATTGTCAAATGATTTGTGTAAAGGATTTGTAAATATTTTCATATCAAAATTATGTATATAATACAAAATTTTTCCAAAATGTTTTGAAAACAAAAAGTTTGCAAAAACCTTATAAATGTTTGTAAATATTTTGCAAAACTTCGCACTCATGCATACATCCATGTTTTCAAACATTTTTCAAAAATTTTGCATGATTGTAAATATTTGTAAAGTACACATTTGTAAATGGCATCTTTGTAAATATTTGTATAGTTTTTCCTGGATCATAGTTGACATTTAAACTAGCCTGTAATTAAATTGGGAAATGGAGCTTGATTAAGATCTTACTCCACCTAATTCTAAGGGGAACCTTATAGGGCTTAGGGTTAAGGCTTTTCTGGTCTATTGGGACTTAATTCTTTGAGTCCACTAGGCTATGAGCATATGTCATCTTAATGAGCTTAAGTAGAGCACTTAACAACACACGCATGACTCTTGGAGACAATGGCTTGACTTGCACCAGCACTTTACACATAGCTCTCCACGGATGAGGTGGTGAAGAGGCAGTTGCCTTTGGCTTGGGGTAGCATATGAGGGTAGTACTTCTAGGCGGAACCTCTCTTCTTCTTCTAGTGAAGGAAGTGCGTCTCAACTTGGTCTGGTGGTGATGAAGTCTAAAGACAGAAGATGTGGGTTGCAATAAAGCTTCAAAATAGGGATAGTCTACTGGCTCAAGAGGAAAAACTCCTTGTATATATGTTGCACCATATAGATATGTTGTACAGTTGCACATGAAAAAAATGTGCAAAAAGAAAAGAACTCAAAAAAAATTGGTGGGTCGGATTGAAAATTTAATAATCCCACCGGAGTGTATATAGTCAAATAAAGCAAAAGCTTATGGTATACATGTTACATCTCATGAAGCTTGCAGCGGGAGACTCAGCTACACTGGTTAGAGCTCCCAAGGATACATGGCTACACTGGCCATGGACCATTCTCTTCTTCCCCCTCTTCTTGAGCCAGTTGCACTTGAACTTAGAAGGGAATACCCGCTTCTCGAGGAAAGAGTTGCTAGACCGACGCATTAGAGTTACCAGGTTAGGGGAGGTTGTTTCTTTGTTACTTCTGAAGTGGGGAGCTACATATCACATACACCGCATGGAAAGATTCATGGTCATTAGAGTTTGTGTATGTAGACTTGTTCTGATCTGGTCTATTGAGGAGTCTTGCCCATAGATTGGTGGAACTTAGAGGTTGTTGAGTTTTATGCTTAAGTCCAAATAAGGTTCTGACACATTAATAATCCAAAGATCTGATCGAGCTCCATATTTCAATTTAATGAAGGCAAGTTTAATAATCAGCCTTAATCCATGTATATTCTCCTCTTTTTCTTTTTCTTTCTCTTTTTCACTTCTTTTTCAAATAAGTGTTTGCTAAGGGACTAGCAAAGTTCAGTATAGGGGGAGATGAATACCCACTCATCACTCTTTATTCTTATATTTTAGCTACAAAAACCTTTGCAAATACATGTATATTCTTGTAAATACAAATAATTACCAAATTGCATGCATTGTATAAAAAAATAATTGGCATGTTTTTGTGCATAAATAAAAGAATAAGGAGACAAAAGAAAAAAAGAGGGAGATATTTAGAATAAATATTGAGCGACCTAATCCCAAGGGAGGGTTCAGCATGGGCCTGACCGCATAAAAGCCCAAGTAGAGAGAGATAGGGAAGCTCATGTGTGTAAATATACCTGTAAATAGAATAAAAATATTTTCCTTTAAAAATAAAATAAAATAGGCTTTTATATATTTGTAAATATTAGTAAAGAAAATAAAAATACCCTTCCTTGTGTATATCCACCATGTACATAAACCCACTTCTATATTTATTTTACCTTGTAAATAAATAAATCAAAATTCCCTAAAATTTATATATATTCTATAATTCATGTTGTAAATAAATATAATAAAAACCATAAAAACAAAAATTAAAATAAAAAGAACAAAAATAAGAACCAAAAGAAACATTGTATATATACCATGTACATAAATATATATAGTTATTTACTTTACCCTTGTAAATAAATAATAAAAATTAAATAAAAATACCTTTTTATTCCTAATTTTATGCTATAAATAAATAAAATATAAAATGGGAATAAAAACGTACAAAAATAATTAATTAAAAATCAAAAATTAAAAATCAATATTGTATATACCTATGTAAATAGTACTATATTGTAAATACCTACTTTATATTTCAAAAAAATAATTAAAAATCACAAAAAAATAGTTTAAAATAAAATGAACATTTTTCATGTTTTAAGTTTTTCTTAAATCAGCCATTTTCTAATTTAAATTGAATTTGCAATTAATTTCCACGTTGCCGCTTCTGACTGGTCCACGGGGGATGTTGAACCCCCGGTCAACTTCCCCCCCTGAACCACAGACCAGCGGATCCTGTGCCCGAACCCATTTTCTCCCATTTATCCGCGCTCGATCCTCCTGCCATTTGCGCAAACCCCGGGTCCTAATCACTCTCCAGACATCCGGGAACCTCGCCCGACACATTGCCTATGGGTCCGTGCTTCACCAAGCCGGACCCGACCCTTTCTTCCCGGACCTTCACTCGTATAAAGCATGAGCTCCGGCCGCATTTTCACGCGTCTTTGGCTCCCATCTCTCCACCCCAGGACCTCCATTGTCCTCTCCTGAGTGACAGCTCGCGAGTGACTGTGTTGCAACGAGGAAGGTGTATGTAGACCATCGATCCGGCGACCTAACGCCGCCGTGCGCCGCCCAGACGTGGTGCTCGAGCCTCGGGCATCGACAACCCTCGAGGCTAGGACCTAGAGCTGCATCGGCTCATTCCCAGTCAAACTCGTCCATCAGGTACCCCTAGCTCTTTCTCTCCTTAGATAATTTCGATTCACACCCAAATCGACCCATCGTCGACGACCCTTGATTCCGACCACCCTCGTCCACATTTCGATCATCGGAGTTGACCATCACCTTCGCACTCCTCCCACGCACGTTCTCCACCCCTTCGTTCAATCCAGTTCGCACAGGAACTGGGATTGGAGCTCCACCGTCGTCGCTTCGCCGGAGCTCCCCCATATCGACGCACCGATTATCCCCACCACCGCTAACCAGGTCGAGGCACTTTGCCCTCGACCCATGAGTCTGTTGCGCCCCTTTTCCGGTAAAGACAAGCCTATCTGAGGGCTTGAACGTCGAGGACAGCAACTCCAGCTCCGCCGGTGTTGCTTGGGTTCTCCGGAGCCCTATTGCATCATCGGAAGGGCTCGTCAGATGCGGGAGGCTCCGACGATTGTGTTCCACCTATCAGCGTCCCGCGAGGAGGTCCACCGCACGCTCACCGGGCCGGCGAACTCCGCCGGTCATCTGTTCTTCCAGGACCCTCCACGACCGTCTGTTTACCCCCGCAGTTCCAGATCATGTGCGGACCGTCCGATTAGGGTTAAGAGGAGGCCCAGCAGCCACATCCGATTTGACACGTGGCCTCCTCATATCCCTCCATCCAGTGAAGGAGATCTAGTGCCTCTCGACCGTTGATCAGATACGTGGCGCATCCCTAGCCATTGGATTAGCGCCGAGGATTCCTTTGCTGAGGCGCCACCGCTCTTGACCGTTGGATATCACACACGGCCTCCATCCAGCCCTCTGCTTAATAAAGGGTAAATATCCCTTAGGCCCTTAGCTTTTTAGTTGTTAATAATTAGTCCTGAAAATATTTGAGTTCCGTTGTTTTTATTTTGGACTTTTTGCATAGTGGACCTTGACATTTATTTTATTTGCACTTATACCCCTGTACATTGTGGGACACGTGTTTCGACACGTGATTTCTTGGGATAATTGCATGTATGGGTCTGATGTTTTAAGGTGTTCATGAATGAAAATATATTTTTAGTATTTGCAGATATGCCCCTGTGAGTGTTTTAATTGTGCATGTGCCAAATACCGTGGGTATTTTACACTTTTGCCCTTGGACTTTTAGTACGTGTTACTAATTAGTCCAGGGACTTAAGTTTTATTACAAAAAGGTCCCTGAGTGCCCAGGTCACGTGCTTGGCACGTGAGATCTTGGAAATTTTGCACCGGACCCCCCTGGGTTTCTTGGATTGTTACTTTTAGGCCCCCAAAGTATATTTTTATGACAAATAGGTCCCTGTGACTGTGGGCTTGTATTTGTTGAAAATAAAATATCAAATATCATCCAAATTACATGAAAATTTGACATGTGGCTCCTGCCACAGTGTAAAATTTTCACTGAATTTTGGGAAATTTTTGGAGCCCATTTACTATTTTTAAAAATTCAAAAACCTTTATCTTTCTTACTGTTCAGATATAAAACTCACAAAAAAATATCAAAACATTATTAAAAATTGCAAAAAGATTAGATTTTGTTTGTTTTGCTGTGTTTGATTTTCTGACCAAGTTTGGTCATTTTTTGGACTTATAAAATTTTAAAAATTGAAAAACATTGAAAATCTTATAAAAATTATAATAAATAATTGAAAAATCCAACTATAATAAATCCAGTTTCTAATTTTTCCTTGTATTCCATACTTTATGGGAAAATTACCTCCAGGCTATTTATAGGACATTTTATATTTTATTTTGGCTTTAGAAGCACGGCTGGACAACATCATTTGTTTTTTGTCTTGTTTTTTTTATAAAATCATATAAAAATCAGAAAATTGTCAAAAATTCACCAAAAACATAAAAAATATAAAAAAAACATAAAAATATTTTTGTTTGAGTTTTTGGATTAATTGTGAGTTTTTAATAATTTGTCCAAGTTGCTTGTTTCATTGATTTTCTTATTTTCTTTATAATTGAAAATTTTAAAAAAAATTAAAAATATTAAAAACCCACCAAAAATAATTTTCTCTTGTTTGTTCTCATTTTAGACTACTTCATAGGCCGCAAGGCCATCACGTGCTCCCTGAGTCCGACCCTGGTCGCTATACCAGGCTAATCTAATAGCCAGGGCCACTATTGAGTTTCTTTGATTTTTATCTTGTTTTGGTGGTCTGATCTCACATTTTTCTTGTTGACTGATTGATTTCCGAGACTCGGGTCGCAACGACCCTAGCTCTAATTCCTTTACCTGAGTCTTGGTCATTTTTATCGGTCATCACACAACCCCGGTCGACACTGACACACCGGTGGGTGGTTCTTCCGGCGATCGTGGGGGACTTGAAGTTCCCCCCGAACATACTACAGGTCCTACCCCGCTTCCACGGGATCGTCACTGAGGAGCCCCATCTTCATCTCCAGGAGTTCGAGATTATCTGCAGTATCGTCCATGATCGGCAGGTGGACGAGGTACTATTCGATTGATTGCTTTTCCCTTCTCCCTGGCCGATAGAGCAGCCAACTGGCTGAAGCACTTAGGAAGATCTGTGTACACCTGGGAGCAGCTCCGCACCGAGTACTTGAACAAGTATTATCCACTCGGGCGGACCAATGCAGCGAGGGCCCTAATTAGCAACTTCTCCATGCTCCCCAACGAGCAGTTCCGTGAGGCATGGGAGAGGTTCAGAGAGCTGACTGACAGATGCCCGCACCACGACATCACAAAGCCGAACCTAGTTCATAGCTTCTTCTATGGGTTGACACCAGAGCTGCAGGGCCTGGTGAACGCTTCTTGTGGCAGTTCTTACTTCGCCAAGGAGGAGGATCAGGTCTAGGCCCTCTACGAGGAGATGGCCGAGAACTATACAGTGATGTCCCAAACCCGACTCTACACTCAGGGACGCACGCAGCCACAGACCGTGCAGTTTCAGAGGATAGCACTTGTTGACGCCGATCCTTCCACATCATCAGCGATAGCTGCATAGGCCGAGTCCACAGCCGTCAACATGGGAATTATCAACGAGAAGCTGGACTGGATGGAGCTGATAGAGAAGAAGCAGTGCTAGAGCAAATCTCAGATGGATCAGATGGCACATATGCTGAGTGATCTGAAGACACATGTCATGTGTCTCCAGGAGGTACAGACGGCTTCTCAGCCCCGTCTTCAGTCACGAGGAGATCCGAGTAGCAGCGGCATCTCATCCCAGCACTCCACTCAGCCTAGACAAGTTCACCTTGTATAGGCGGAGCCGTACCAGTAGCCGCAGCTGTACTACCAGACACCACCATCCCCAGACACTCAGATGGTGGTCTACCAACCGGATCAGCCCTTGGCAGTACTTCCGCCACCCTCTTACGAGCTGGAGCCGTTGATGGATGTCAACGGGATTTGGTACGACCGACCCCAGCCCGGTATCCAACGAGACCATCTCGGATTCCGTTGGTCAGTCGGAGGTGCCAGTTCCTAGCAGCAGCCTCCAGTTCGGGGTGGCCAGTACGGCCATTAGTAAGAGCAGCACCAGCAGCCCCCAGTCCCCCATCAGCAGTCATCCCAGCCACCACAGCAGTACGGTCCTCATCCCTATCATCAGGGACAGTCTTGGAGGCGAGAGCAGCCTCAGCAGTATCATCCCCAGCAGTACTCCTCTCACCCGCACCAGCCACAGCAGCAACCTCACTACCAGAGAGGCCACCCGTCAGGTTTTCATGGGCCAGCCTATGAGAACACCTCCTTAGATGACCTAGCCCGCCTCATTATAGAGCATCAGGCTACTTTCAGACGGGAGATAGATGAGTTCCGCCAGGACATACGGGAGATCGTGAGAGGGAAGGCCGCCATTCCTGCCCAGGTTGAGCCGAACCCAAACAATCTGAAGAGGAAGTCTAATTAGGTAGAGTTCACAGAGATTACCACTCCTAGTGATTCCTTTGGTGATTTGTCTGCATACATGTTTGATGATGATTTTGTTACACTTAGGATCGGTAGGATGCCAACAGGTGGCGCCTCATCTGAGTGACGACACCATGCCACTTCCGCAGGCACGGAGGAGCGCGGTACTGACACCGCGAGAGATGATGACGGTGGTACTGATGCCACCATGGACGTTGATCCAGCCGACGGTACTGAGGCCGTCGATTCACCAGTTGGAGGAGGTGGTACTGACGCCACCGCAGTTGCTGAGCCAGAGCGCGGTATTGATGTCGCGAGACGACATGCCGGGGGTGGTACTGAGACCACCATTTCTACTTCTGCTAGTCCTGTTGTCTTTCCGTCTGTACATGTATCTCAGGACGTTTCTGGAAATAAAGGAAAGGGTATGTTATTTTCGGATCCACATGTGTTGATTGATGATGTTTGTGTGGATTATGTTGTTCATGAGCATGCCAGACCCTCTCCTAGTCCTTCATCTGAGAAGGACCCTATGATCCCATTTCCACGAGCACTTCACATGGCAAAGTGAAAGAAAACCGAAAATCCAAAAAAGAGTCATCAGATAGAGTTCAGCCAGCAGATGATAGATCGATTCCATATTCAGCTGACTCTACAGGAGGCCTTGGAGCACATGCCCTACTCCAGAGATCACTTAGAGACAGGACCACAGTTAGGAGGAAGAGGATGAACCATCAGTCAGATATCCATGTGCTTACTCGAGCCACTTGTTTCGTGATTCAGAACCGTCTTCCAGCCAAGAGGCCAGATGCAGGAGCCCCGAATGTCAGATGCCACATTCATGAGCAGAGGTTCGACC
Source organism: Ottelia alismoides (assembly GCA_037367405.1). Taxonomy (NCBI): domain Eukaryota; kingdom Viridiplantae; phylum Streptophyta; class Magnoliopsida; order Alismatales; family Hydrocharitaceae; genus Ottelia; species Ottelia alismoides. The sequence goes on along the minus strand of JAZKJV010010772.1, from coordinate 683,722 downwards.
GCACTCTATTAGACAGCATTTCTTCGATCAACCTACTTCCAGCAGCCCTTCTCGACCGCTTCGAGTTGGGCACTCTCCGACAGAGCAGGATGGTCCTTCAGTTTGTTGATCGATCAGTCAAGAGGCCGAAGGGGTTGCTGAAGGATGTTGTCGTCACAATTCAGGGCCTCAAATTCCCCCATGGACTTCGTTGTGTTGGACATGGAGATCCCTGAGTCTGTGACCGATACCCCCATCATTTTAGGACGCCCGTTCTTGGCCACAGCCAAGGAAGTTTCCGACCATGATAGCGGGAAGATGTACTTTCGTGTCGAGGGCGAGAGTATACAAATAGAGACGGTCGAGGAGACTAGAGATAGAGATTCAGCTTGCTCAGAGCCGACTTCCGATTCAGAGCTGATGAAAGAGGCAGGGCTAGACATCCACCAGGATTATGACTTTGTGATTACAGATGATGAGGCAGTTTGGGCATATCCAGTCGCACAGGCCATCCTCTCACCTTCAGAGTTCGCTGATGCAGAGACGCCAGCAGAGGAGAGCTTGGAGAGCGCATTCCTGATCCATGATACTTTTCAGGCCGCAGACCCGGTTCTTGACTGCGAGACAGATTTCTGTGAGTATGATACAAATCCCTCGGATTCAGATATTGATTGGGAAGAGTTCGATGATTTGATACCGTGTTTGACTTCCATTGAGCCTACAGCTAGAAAGGAGGTTGATGTCGAGCAGAGCAGAGACAGTCCAGCCAAACAGCCTTCTCCAGATACAGATTGTGAGCGAGAGTTTTTGTTCTCCCATGTAGATTTGGCAGCGTTCACTCAGACCTTTCAGAGGCCATATTTGCTAGCACCTATTTGTCTAGAGCTGAAGTCGCTACCAGCATCGCTGAAGTATAGATTCCTTGCGGGTGAGCATGAGATGTACCTAGTCATTATCTCCGCTGATTTGATTGGAGAGCAAGAATCCCGTCTGATGGGGGTTCTTGAAAAGAAACCGCAAGGCGATAGGATGGAGTGTAGCCGATCTCCAGGGGATCAGTCTGGCTCTGTGCTCCCACCATATCTATCTCGAGGATGAGGCAAAGCCGTCGCGTGAGTTCCAGCGGCAGCTGAACCCGAATCTAAGAGATGTTGTCATGAAGGAGATCTCGAAATGGTGGAGCACCGATTTTATCTACCCCATCTCCAACTCCAAGTGGGTCAGTCCGTTGCATGTGGTGCCCAAGAAGACGGGTATCACTACAGTTGTCAGCGAGTCTGGAGAAGAGATTACTACCCGGTACCCACTTCTTGACGGGTCTGTGTGGACTATAGACGATTGGACCAGGCCACCAAGAAGAATCATTTCCCCCTGCCCTTTATTGGTCAGATTATTGAGAGGTTGGCAGGGAAGAGTCATTATTATTTCTTGGACGGGTACTCCGTCTATAATCAGGTGGCCATCGCGCCTGAGGACCGGGACAAGACCACCTTCACCTGTCCCTTCGGGACGTATGCTTTCAGACACATGCCATTTGGATTGTGAAACGCTCCGGCGACATTCCAGAGATGCATGTTGTCCATCTTTTTGGACATGGTGGGGGAGTGCTTGGAGGTCTTCATGGATGATTTCTTGGTCTACGGCGACAGATTCGATTCTTGTCTTGACTGCCTAGACTGAGTTCTTGAGCGATGCATTGAGGTACACCTTGTGTTATCTTGGGAAAAGAGTCGCTTCATGGTGACTCAGGGGACGGTGCTTGGCCATATCATCTCCAACAGGGGCATGGAGGTTGATCCGGCCAAGGTGGATGTCATTAGAAAACTCAATCCACCGTCCAACTTGTGGCAGTTACGGTCTTTTCTGGGGAACGTCGATTTCTACCGACGATTCATTCATGATTTCAGCAGGATTGCCCGACCGTTGATGGATCTGCTGACGAAAGACACTGAGTTCCTTGTTGATGATAAGTGTATGTCGTCATTTGAGACTCTCAAGAGCTGTGTTGTAGAGGCTCCTGTTCTCCAGCCACCTGATTGGTCTCTCCCATTCGAGATCATGACGGACGCCTCTGATTTTTCCGTGGGGGCCGTGCTGGGACAGAGGAGGGATGGAGTCCCATTTGCCATTCACTACGCTAGCCGTACATTGGATGTCGCGCAACGGAACTATACCGTCACAGATAAGGAGATGCTAGTCGTAGTTTTCGCCCTAGATAAGTCGAGATCTTACATCATTGGATCTAGAGTGACCATTTACACTGATCATACAGCCATCCGGTACCTCATGGCAAAGAAGGATGCCAAAGCTAGATTGACCAGATGGATCCTTCTACTCCAGGAGTTTGATATAGAGATTAAGGATAAGCCTCGAGTTAAGAATGTGGTGGCGGATCATCTCTCTCGATGGGAGTATCTTGAGGATTCTGAGCAGATTGAGCCTATTTGTGAGACCTTCCCAGATGAGGATCCTTGCTATCGCCTCGCTCCCATGGTATGCCGATATTGTGAACTATCTTGTCGCCAAGATGGTTCCACAAGATTCGCCCAGGAAGAAACTTGAGACCTTCCTAGCGAAGGCCAAGTTTTACTATTGGGAGGATCCCGTCCTTTACCACGAGGGAGGGGATAGTATCTGGCGTCGGTGCATTCCTCAGGAGGAGCACCACAGTGTCCTTACTTATTGCCACCAGATTGAGGAAGGAGGACATCACTCAGGGAGGAAAACGGCACAGAAAGTGCTCCAATCTAGCCTATGGTGGCCTACTCTCTTCAAGGACTCTGATGAGTTCGTGAAGAGGTGTACTGACTGTCAGAGGATGGGCACTTGTGGACAGTGTGATATGATGTCGATGCAGCCCATACACTTCTGTGAGGTTTTTGACGCATGGGGCATCGATTTCATGGGTCCATTCCCTAGGAGTCAGGGATTTGAGTACATTCTATTGGCCGTCGATTATGTGAGTCGTTGGGTTGATGCCATCCCCGCCCGAACCACAGATGCTAGGACTGTATGCAGATTTTTGAGGAAGAATATCATTTCACAGTTTGGGGTACCTAGAGTGTTGATATCTGACGGGGGGTCTCATTTCGTCAACGATAAGGTAAAGGCCCTTGCTAGCGAGTTCAGCATAGACCATCGAGTTGCCACTCCATACCACTCTCAGACAAATGGTCTTGCTGAAGTGTCGAACAAGGAGATCAAGACTATATTGCAGAAAGTCATCTGCCTTGACCGAAAGGATTGGTCACAGATTTTGGATTTGATCTTGTGGGCATATAGGACGTCTTTCAAGACTCCTTTGGGTACATCTCCCTTTTGCCTCATTTATGGCAAGCCGTGCCATTTACCTGTTGAGCTGAGACATAGGTCACTTTGGGCAGTCACTGATATACTTTTGGATCTAGAGATTGTAGGAGATCAGAGGAGGGCAGAGTTAGCATCCTTGGAGGAGCTTCGTGATACCGTCTTTTCAAACAGCCTACATTATAAGGAGAGAGTGAAGGAGTGGCATGGTTCTCATATCAGCCACAAGTAGTTTGAGCCAGGATAGAGAGTATGGTTGTTTGATGCTAGGCTTCGTCTATTTCCAGGGAAGCTATAGAGCAAATGGAAGGGACCCTATTTGGTTAGAAAGGTACATGACAATGGGAGTATTGATATATCTGAGTTGTCTTCTGACACTACCTTTCGAGTGAACGACCAGCGACTCAAACCATATCTAGATCATGAGCCGCGGGTCGTTGATGTTGCCCCTATTCACTTTGCGTGAGATATGGTCTCTTGACTCGCATCTATTGCATCTCACGCCTGATTATCACCGTTCTTCCGACGTGTATAGATCCAGTTGTCCATATCACTCTATTCTTTAGTCCCACATCCCTTTTCTCGTCTTATGATTATGCTATACTTATGGTGTACTTTACCCTAAGTATAGGGGGATGTAGGATCTTCGGGTAGTCTATTGATTCTTTCTACCCCTGTTTTGCTGCCTGTACTTAGGGATATTTCAACCTAAGTATGGGGGGGGGATAGACCTTGTACATCCTTCCACTCGGATTTCCCTTCATGTACAGCTTGCTATATTTAAGATTACTTGATCCTAAGTATAGGGGGAAACACCGAGTCCTCTTCATTCTATTCTTTGATTCGTCTTTGTACATACCATTCCTTTTCACTTCCCTATACTAAGCACGAGTTATGTCTTCTTCATCGCTCTTGATCACTCTTAGGACATCGTTCGAGCTAAGTATAGGTGGGTGTGTATATATTTCATATATACTTTAGCCATAACTCGTACTTTGTGTGAGTGTGTTTATAAATAAAATTGGCTAAACTTCCATAAAAATTTAAAAATTTCCCTTGTACATAAAATTCTTCTCGCACATACCTATTTATTTATAAAATTATTTTTGTACAAATGATTGTAAAATCTTTTGTGTAAATAGCTTGTAAATATTTTCATATCAAAATTATGTATATAGTACAAAATTTTTGTAAAATGTTTTGGAACAAAAAGTTTGCAAAAACCTTGTGTAAATTTTGGTAAATATTTTGCAAAACTTCGCATTCATGCATACATGCATGTTTTCAAACATTTTTCAAAAATTTTGCACATGTGTAAATATTTGTAAATAGCATCTTTGTAAATAGCATTTTTGTAAATACTTGCACCGTTTTTCCAAATCATAGTTGACATTTAAACTGGCCTGGAATTAAATTGACAAATGGAGCTTGGTTAAGACCTTAATCCACCTAATGATAAGAGGAACCTTATAGGGCTTAGGATTGAGACTTTTCAGGTCCACTGGGACTTAATTCTTTGAGTCCACTAGTCTATGAGCATATGTCATCTTGATGAGCCTAAGTAGACCACCTAACAACACACGCATGACTCTTAGAGACAATGGCTTTACTTGCACCAGCACTTCACACATAGCTCTCTACGGATGAGGTGGTGAGGAGGCAGTTTCCTTTGGCTTAGGGTAGTATATGAGGGTAGTACTTCTAGGCGAAACATCACTTCTTCTTATAGTGAAGGAAGTGCGTCTCAACTTGGTCTGGTGGTTATGAAGTCTAAAGACAGAAGCCGTGGGTTGCAATAAAGCTTTAAAAGAGGGATAGTCTACTGGCTCAAGAGAAAAACTCCTTGTATATATGTTGCACCATGTAGATATGTTGTAGAGATGTACATGAAAAAAAATGTGCAAAAAGAAAAGAACTCCAAAAAAGTGGTGGGCCAGATTGAAAATTTAATAATCCCTCCGGAGTGTATATTGTCAAATAAGCAAAGCTTGATATCCATGTTCCATCTCATGAAGCTTGCAGCGGGAGACTCAGCTACACTGGTTAGAGCTCCCAAGGATACATGGCTACACTGTCATGGTCCATTCTCTTCTTCCCCCTCTTCTTGAGCCAGTTGCACTTGAACTTAGAAGGGAATACCCCTCTTCTCGAGGAAAGAGTTGCTAGACCGAGGCATTAGAGTTACCGGGTTGAGGGAGGTTATTTCTTTATTACTTCTGAGGTGGGGAGCTACATATCACTTACACCGTACAAGGAAAGATTCATGGTCATTAGAGTTTGTGTATGTAGACTTGTTCTGATCTGGTTTATTGAGGAGTCTTGACCATAGATTGGTGGAACTTAGAGGCTGTTAAGTTTTAAGCTTAAGTCCAATTAAGGTTCCGACAAAATGATAATACAAATATCTGACCGAGCTCCATATTTCAATTTAATAAAGGAAAGTTTAATAATCAACCTTGATTTCGCCTCTTTTTCTTTATCTTTCTATTTTGCACTTCTTTTTCAAATAAGTGTTTTCTTAGGGACTAGCAAAAGTAAAGTATAGGGGGGGTGATGAATCCCAATTCATCACTCTTTATTCCTTTATTTTAGATAGAAACTTGAGCAAAACATCATGTAAATATGTGTAAATACAATAAATTGCCAAAACACATGCATCTTGTAAATATGCATAATTAGCATGTTTTTGAGTAAAAATAAAGGAATAAAGAAAAACAAGAAAAAGATGGAAATATTTATAATAAATAATGAGTGACCTAATCCGAAGGGAAGGTTCAGCATGGGCCTGACCGCAAAAGAACCCAAGTAGAGAGAGATAAGGTCAATCATATGTGTACATACTCTTATGTTTTTAAATAAATTTATTTTCCTCAAAATAAAAATTAAAAATTGTTTCTCATATTTTGTACATATTTGTAAAAATAAAACTAAAATAAAAATGGGAAAAATAAAAGAAAAATAAAAAGACATAAAATCTCTCTCATAAGTGTACATAGACCGTGTGTATACAATAAAATGCCTATTTATTTTCTCATTGTAAATAATTAATAAACCCAATAAAAATACATTTTTTACTCCATATTTTATGGTGTAACTAAATAAAATAAATATCATAAAAATATAAAAACATAAAAATCACTTTCCCACCTCGAGGATCATGCAAATTATTGTTCTGCAGTTCATGGACTAAAATGTAAATATTGCAAATGTTTTGGACTGAAATGATAACAGAATTAAATGCAGAGAAAAAACGTGCAATTTACCCAATAACATGTGCTGGGCACGTGACTTGCTTTAGAAGGGGCTTCTTTGTAATTCCTGAAATCTTTGTGGGCTTTAACACAGTTTTCCCAATAGAATAATAATCAAAAACCCCTAGGGTTTTCTTCTTCGTTGCTTTTCTCTTCAAAGGGAGCCAAAGGGGGCCGATGGGCGCCCGCAACAAGGGACCGCCGCCCCTTGCTTCGTCTCCAAGCAAGGGCGGGAGCTCGCGGCTAGGCGCGTGCGAGAAGGATGCGGTGGCGGCGCCGCGTGGAGGAGGTCCTGCGGGAGGTGCCGGCGACGCGGCTACAGGCGGATGGAGGAGAACGGAGGAGCGGCCCTGCCGCGGTTGTGGGGCGGAGCAACAGGTCAGAGCGGGCTACGGAGCGCGGTGGCGGCGCGGAACCGCGGCTAAGGGTCGATGGCGGTGCCGCGCGCCCGCGTGTCGAGAGAGGAGCGGCGCCTTCGTGGCTGAAGTGCAGCGGAGCCGCGCGCTGTGGATCGGCTGGAGCGCGGCTCGCGGGCCGCCTGTGGCTGGTGGCGCGGTGCGGCGAGGGCCGGTCGCGCCGCTGGCGGAGGGGCGCGCGGCCGGTGGAGGGCGGCGGGGGTGCTGGCTACGCCGCCCCTTGCTGTTGTCTTTTTTTTTGTTTTTTTTGTTTTATTTTTTTGTTTGTTTTCTTATGTAAACAGTAAATGAAAGAAGGAAAACTTTTTTTATTTTTTTTATAATTCCGAAAATAAGAAAAGAAAATGGAAAAGATTTTTTTTATTTTTTTTATTGTTTTCTTGTATTTAATGATCCTGCTAACAAAAGTTAGAGATAAAGAGAAACAAATTTTTTTTTTATTTTTTATTTTTTTTATCCTGCAAAACAAATGTTAGACATAGAGGAATTTTTTTTATTTATCTACAAAATCTGAACATGGATGGGGATTCGGCGACGATGAAGGAATCGAATCCGATCTCCGGCCACCGTACGCGGCCGGAATTGAGAGATCGTGGACGATAGAATAGAACGCGTGGGGATCGAGAAAGTGAGATGAAAAAATCGAGTCGGTGGCGGATCAAATCGAGATGAAATTTTCTTAAGGTCTAGAAGAACAAAAATTGCGACAAAATAAAAAAAACGAAAAACTACCCTACGATTAAACGAATATAAAATGCGAAGAAAATTTGGATCTCACCTTAGGAGCGGAAAATGGATCGTAACCACCTCGACGAAGGCCGTCGCGCTGTCACCGGACGACTCGGAGGCTAGACACCTTTTCTCGACAAGAAGACTCTCAGAGATCGGGCTCCTCTCACCAAAGATTGATCAGGTTGGAATGAGGGAGATGGAGCCATATAAATAGAAAAGAGATGAATTTTGAATTTTGAATTTTTTTGGATAAGAGATGAATTTTTGATTTTTTTGGTGGAAGAGATAACATGAGAGATAAAGTAGAAGGATAAAATTATTTACAAAATTATCTAATTTTTTTGAATTTTCGTCACTTTATTTATTTGAATTAAAAATGTTAATTTTTTTATTTTTTTAAGATGGTTAGTTAAAAATAGCAACTATATACATGTACTATATACATATATGGTATTATATACAAGGGTTAAATGAGGAAATTAGCCTTTTTTTGTTTTAAGAATGTTATTATTATTTTTTTATTTTTATTTTTATTTTAAATAATTAGTAAAAATATTTACAAATATATATACAAATACAATATGCACAAAATACAAGGGAAAATTGCACAAACCACCCCAGAAAACCAACTTTTCAACCGTAACTCCAAAAATTATAAAATCACAGTCATTTTGAAGATAATTTAATTTAGAATTCAATGGAATTGATATTTGTTCAATTTGAGATCATATGGAGCTGGAATTGATCTTTTAATTAGTGCTTAGTGGCTTTTTCCAAGTGTGGCTACTTTTATTCTGTACATGATTTAATTGTGCAATCAGTTTTATTAATTAGGACCCATTTTTATTTACAACCTTGATTTTGAATGTTATTTGATTTGGGGTCAATTAAGGTACAAATAAATTAGTGTTACTTTTATACAGATATACACAAAATAAGTGAGAAACACATTTTTTGGATTTTCTGGTTGAGGACCCTATCTCCCCCTACTTTATTCCTGGTCGATCAGGTCAAGTCTTGACCTTCTCTCGGGGTTCGGGTCATCCTGTATACAGTCTTCCCTTTTTTTATTTTCTTTTCTTTATTTTTCCTTTCTTTCTTTATTTATTTATTTTAGGTTAAAATTAGTAAGAAATGTACAATATTTACACACAAATGCAAGTTAGTAAGAATATGGAGTTAGCGTTATATGCAGGTGTTTTATAAGGGATTTTAAGCTAAAATAAATGAATAAAGATGACGAATCGCAGATTCATCAATCCTTCTACTCCAGGTGTTTGATATTGAGATTAAGGACAAACCGTCAAGAATAAGGTGGCGGATCACCACTCTCGATGAGAACATCTTGAAGATTCAGAGACAACCACACATATTATTTAGACTTTGCTAACAAAATCTATGTAATAACATTTAGAGGATCCCACCCTTTACCACAAAGGAGGGGATAGTGTCTCACATTGGTGTATTCTTTAGGAGGAGCACCATAGTATCCTCATCTATTCCCACAAGCTTGAGGCAGGATGACATCATTCAGGGAGAAGGACAACACAAAAGGTTATCCAATCTAGCCTTTTGCGGCCAACACTAATCAAGGATTAAGATGAATTCATGACAAGGTGTAGTGACTGTCAGAGTATCGGTAGTTGTGGTCATAGAGACATGATGCCCATGTATCTCATTCACTTTTGTTAGATTTTTTATGCATGGGACATTGATTTTATGGGCCTATTCCATAAGAGTCATGGATTTGAGTAAATATTTTTTGTTGTAGATTATGTGGGTCATTGGATTGAGGTCATTCCAGCCTGAGTCGTTAATGCGAGGACTATTTGCATATATCTGAGGAGGAATATCACATCATGGTTCAGGGTTCCTACAATCCTGATCTCTGATGGGGGTGCTCATTTTATCAATGACAAGGTAAGAGCCCTTGCTAAAGAGTTCAACATAGACCATAGAGTTGCAACTCCTTATCAACCACAAACAAATGGTATTGTTGAGGTTTTGAACTGGGAGATCAAGGTGATATTGCAGAATGTTGTTCACCTACACCAAAAGGAGTTGTCATTGCTTTTGGACTCCTTCTTCTGGGCCTATGGGATATCCTCAATGCTCCTTTGGGTACATCTCCATTTCGACTCGTTTATGGCAAGACTTGATACTGGCCTGTGGAGATCAAGCACAAGTCACTATGGATAGTCACAGATATATTACTTGATCTAAAGAGTGTAGGATATCAAAGTAGAGAAATGTTGGCAACATTGAAGGAGCTTAGAGATACCTTTTCAAGTATCATATAGTACAAGGAGGGAGTGAAAATATGGTGTGATTTACACTTTAGCCATAATCACTTTCAGCCAAATAAGAGAGTGTGGATATTGGATGCACGAGTATTATTATTTCAAGGGAAATTACAGAGCAAGTTGAAGGGACCTTATTTGGTTAGAAATGCATGATAGTGGCAGTATTGACATATCTGAGTTGTCTTTTGAGTCCACCTTTCGTATTAATGGTCAGCGCATGAAGCCTATTCTTGATCATGACCTATTGACCACTGACGTTTCCCTGATTCATTTTCTATGAGATGCATTCTTTGATTTTTCATCTTTTGCATCTCATACCTTATTTACACTTCCATCCTCCTCTTCATACATCCACGTTGTCTACTGTATTCATGAATTCATCAATTGTGTTTAGCACCCCAGGTCTCGCTTAAGGATTTCTGCTATACTTAGGATGTGCTTTATCCTAAGTAATGGGTGGGTGTTGAGCATGTGTTATTCATATTTATTTTTATTCTATTACATATATTTTGTTGCTTTTACTTTGGGGTATCTGATCCTAAGTATAGGGGAGGAGATATCTGTTTTTCCTTTCTTTGATTGTTCTCTTACTTTTCCCTGAACTATTGATATTCCTTTATTTACTTAGTGATATTTTACCTTAAATATAGGAGGGAACAAGTCAAGTAATTAATTTCGTCACAGTGATCACTGACTTAGTATGCTACACTTAGGATTATTTGATCCCAAGTGTAAGATGGATCACTGACTTCTATTCATTTCATTTGTTATTCTACGAGTTGTTGTACTATTTGATTCTTTTCACTTTTCTAAACATGGCATGAGTTATGTCTTCCTTTTTTGCTATTTGATCTCTATGAGAACATAATTCGAGCTATGTATAGGGGGTGTCACATATATTGTATATATATACTTTATCCATAACTCATACTTTGGGGTTAATAATATGCCTATTACATATAAATCTGGAATAAAAAGGTTTTGACAAATGTTTACAAAAATGTGTGTATTTTTTAAAGTGATTTGAAATTTTTTTGTAAAATTTTTGTAAAAAACTTTGTTAAATTATTTTTGCAATATTTTTTCTTAAAATAATTTGTTTGTAAAATGCATGTACACTATTTTTGTATAAAAATTTTGTGTATTGTACAAATATTTGTAAAATATTTAAAAATAAAATGTTTGAAAAAATGATTTGTAAAATTATTTGTAAAACTAGTCTTGAATATTTTTTGAAAAATCTTTGGTAAAAGGATTCATATTTTTTAAAATATTTTCTTACATGGGTTATAAATTATGGGTATAAAAATTTATTTTGTAAACTTGCAAATTATTTATAAGTTAAAATTATTTTGTAAACTAAAATATGTATATAAAATTATTTTGGATATAAAATCTTTCAATAAAATTTGTAGATAGAATCCATGTGTAAAAGTTGAATATAAACTTGTAAATAAAACCCTTGTAAATACATACTAATTTTTCGAAATGTTGTAAATTATTTATTTTACAACATTTAACCAAAATAAATGAATAAAGAAGAAAATAAAAAGGAAATAAATAAAATAAGTTTGTAATTATGTAATAAATACTGACTAACCCAAATCCCGAGAGAAGGTCAAGTATTGACCTGATCGACAAGGGATAAAATATGGAGAGATAGGGTCCTTATTTATTCAAACACAAAATTTCCAAAAAATATTTATTGTGCATATAATCCCCCATTTATCCTATATATATCATCAGTAAAGAAGATCTCAAAATTGATTAATTTCCTTAATAAAACTTGTAAATAAAAATCATTTTAAATTATAAAAATTTGCATATTGTGTACAATTGTCTAGTACCTATACATGTATCTATGTAACTATTTATTTATATTATGCATAAATGTTATATATATTATATTTTAAACACTTGTATATACTCCTATTAATTATATAAAATTCAAATAAAATTCATAAAATACAAACTTAAATAAAAATAAAATCAATTATTCATTGTACTATAGAACCATGTGTATATATTGTGTGCATAGTCTTAATTTATTAGTACATATAACTAAGCTATAAAATCAAATAAAAGTACATTTACATTCCTTAAAATATATTGAAAATTAATGAAATATAAAATATTAGGTATTTTAAAATAATAATAAAAAAATATATGTATATAATATACAGGTATATTGTACCTATACTTACTAACATATATTGTTTATAATATAATATACTAATATATACTATTAAAAATTATTAAAAATCAAGAAAAAATGTTTGAAAATTTATTTTTTCCATTTTTACAACTTTAATTTTAAAATCATTTTATATTTTTTATTATTTTTTCTTTTATTTGTAAATTCCTTTTTTCTTATTGGTCAGCCTAGGTCCATTGACCCGGTCAACCTTTCCTCCTCCCAAGTCCATGAGCCATCCATCTCCTCGAACCTATTTTCTCAACATTCTCTAGCCCGCATCCAACTACCTCCGTCTTCGGATTATGGACCCATGTCTACCCTGAATATCTACGACCCTCGGGGATTCTTTGGAGGGTATGAATACCCCTTAGTACGTGTGATATTTCCCTACTTTTCCAAAACCATAGGAACCAAATAAAACATCTTTTCCACCTTTGTCATGACCTTGCTCGCTGAGTGCGTCTTTTTCTTCCACTTGCATACTTAGGGTAGTGACAGGAACTGAAAGGATCCATTTGAAGCTCGATTTGGTGGCTGATAGAACCGAGCTCATTCGTGGGTAGATCCTCCATCGTGATTAGCCTCCTAGGATTGTTGCGGCCTTGTCGAGGCCATGACCCCGCTGTTCATTTCCCTGTACTTCGCCTTTCCATCTCTGACCATCAGGAACCCTCTATTTTTCTCCATTTCTTTGTCCTTCCTCTCATTCCATCTTTGTAGCCGCATACTATCCTTGACTCCGACCCATGTGTCGAAGGTCAACCTCACTCATCTATCCGCATCGATCACTTCACTTGAACATCACCACACTCATCATGCATCTTGATCACCCTTATCTTCGATCTTAGGATCGGATATAAGGGCCTACAGGAGATCCTTCAATACTTCGTTGGGTACATCTCCATTTCGACTCGTTTATGGCAAGACATGATACTTACCTATGGAGATCAAGAACAACTCACTATGGATAGTCACAAAGATATTATTGGATCTAAAGAGTGTAGGAGATGAAAGGAGAGAAAAGTTTCCAACGTGAAGGAGCTTAGAGATACATCCTTTTCAAGTATCCTATAGTACAAAGATAGAGTGAAGATATGGCATGATTCACGCATCAACCATAATCAGTTTGAGCAAAAACAGAGAGTGTGGATATTTGATGCATGACTACGATTATTTCCAAGGAAATTACAGAGCATGTTGAAGGGACGTTATTTAGTCAGAAAGGTGCACGACAGTGGTATATAAACATAACTGAGTTATCTTTTGAGTTCACCTTTCGGGTTAATGGTCAGCACCTGAAGCCTATTCTTGATCATGACCTGTTGACCATTGATGTTGCCCTGATTCGTTTTGTATGAGATGTGTTCTTTGATTTTCATCTTTTGCATATCATACCTTATTTACATTTCCATCCTCGTCTTCGTATATCCATGTTGTCTATTGTATTCATTCATTCATCAATATTGTTTAACACCCCAACGCTTAAGGATTTCTGCTATACTTAGGATGTGCTTTATCCTAATTTGATCATGTGTTATTCATATTACTTTTTGTTCTGTTACCTCTATTATGTTTCCTATATTTAGGGGTATTTGATCCTAAGTATAGGGGAGAAGATATCTGTTTTTCCTTTCTTTGATTGTTCTCTAACTTTTCCCTCAACTATTGATATTCTTTTCTATACGTATGGATATTTTACCTTAAATATAGTAGGGAACAAGTCAAGTCATTGAGTTTGTCATAGTGATCACTGACTTAGTTTGTTATACATTGGATTATTTGATCATAAGTGTAGGATGGATCATTGACTTCTATTCAATTCATTCATTATTCTATGAGTTGTTTTATTATAGAATTCTTTTCACTTTTCTAAACTTAGCATGAGTTATGTCTTCCTTTGTCACTCTTTGATCTCTATGAGGACATAATTCGATCTATGTATAGGGGGTTTTGCATATACTGTATATATACTTTAGCCATAACTCATACTTGGGGTTAATAATACACTTATTATATATAATTGGAATAAAAAGGTTTTGACAAATGTTTGCTAAAATGTGTGTAATTTTTTTGTAAAATGATTTGCATAATATTTTGAAAAATTATATTAAAAAATTTGTAAAATTATTTTTGCAAAATAATTTGTTAAAATATTTTGTTTGTAAAATGTTTGTACACTATTTTTGTACAAAAATTTTGTGTATTGTACAAATATTTGTAAAATATTTGAGAATAAAATGTTTGAAAAAAAGAAGTGTAAAATTGTTTGTAAAACTAGTTTTGAATATGTTTTGAAAAGTCTTTGGTAAAATGATTTGTATTCTTTTGTAAAATATTTTGTTACACGGGTTATAATTTTTAGGTATAAAAATTTATTTTGTGAACTTGTAAATTGTTTAGAAGTTAAAATTCTTTTGTAAACTAAAATCTGTATATAAAATTATTTTGTATATAAAAGCCTTAAATAAAATTTGTTGATAGAATCCACTTGTAAAAATTATATATAAACTTGTAAATAAAACCCTTGTAAATATGTACATATTTTTGTAAATGTTGTACATTATTTATTTTCATTTATTAAAAATTTCCTGGAAATTGAAAAACATAAAAGTCATAAGAAATGCAAAAACTCTCTATAAAACTTTTCAAAAAGATTTTATGTTTTCTATTCTTTTGAAAAAAAATGTTGTAAATATTTGTTGCATGTGCATTTGCATTTTTCAAAACAGTATTGACATTTAAACTAGTCTAGATTAAAATTGAAGAATGTAGTTTACTTATGACCTTAATCCACTTAATTTACAAGGAACCTTATAGGAACTGGAGTTGGAAATTTTTAGGTCCAAGCGGTTTAATTCTTTGAGTCCGTAAGACTATTTTTACATGTCATATTGATTGGTCTAAGTATAATATTTCACAACAAGAGCATGTTCTTCTAAACAATGGATTAACTTGGACAAGCAATCTACATGTTGCTCTTCATGGATGAGGAGGTGAGGGGGTAGAATCATTTGTCTTCGGGTAGCACATGGGTGCGCAACAACTAGTGGAAACATTTGTCCTCCCTTTTATAGGGTAGTGCATATTAACATAGTCTAGTAGCATTGAGGTCTAAAGACAGGATGTTGCGGGGTGCATCAATGCTTCCAAACAGGGATTGTCTACTGGCACAAGAAGAAAAACACCTTGTGTACATGCCACACATGTTGTATATATGTCAAAAAAATGCCAAAACTCCAACAAAAGGGGGCAAGCCTCATTAAAAAGTAAATGGTTGTCGGAGTGTATATAGTTGAATAAGAAAAGCTATATGGTTCATTGTCTCATCTCACGGAAGCTTGCAGGTGGAGAGGTGTCTATACTGTTATGCTCTAAGGGATACATGGCCACACTGGGCATGGTCTATTATCTTCTTTCCCCCACCTCTTGAGATGGTTGTACTTGATCTTAGAACGGAATACCTTGCTCCTCGAGGAAGGAGTTACTAGATCAGGGCATCAGAGTTAACTTGTTGAGGGAGGCAGTTCTGAGGTGGGGAGCTATATTTTACTTCACTGTTAAAGTAAACATTCACAGTCATAAGAGTTTGCATATGTAGACTTGTTCTGACCTGACTGTTGAGACAAAAATCGGAGTCATGTGGAACTTAAAGTCGGTTAGGTTTTTAATCCTCTTCCCAAGAAGGTTCCTCCAAACTAATAATCCAAACGTCTAATGACTCCATACTATAATTTTTGAAGATAAGTTTAATAATCAATAGTGTTTTAAGTTCTTTGCTTTTCTTTTCTTTATTTCTTTTTCACTTCTATTTCAAATAAGTGTTCGGTAAAGGACTAGTAAAGGTAAAGTATAGGGGAAGGATGAATACATGATTCACATCCTTTTTTTATTTTAGAAAAATTCCTTTGAAAAACACTTGTGATATACATTAAATCTAATAAATTTGCATTATGCATTCTTTTGCTAATATTGTATATTTAGCATTCTTTCTAACCAAAATAAAAGAATAAAGAAGAATATAAAAAGGAAAGATATAAAAGAAGTTTGTAATTATGTAATAAATATTGACTAACCCAAATGCCGAGAGACGGTCAAGTATTGACCTAATCAAAAAAAGGATAAATTAGGGAGAGATAGGGTCCTTATTTTTTCAAACACAAAATTTCAAAAAAAAACTTATTGTACATATAATCCCTCATTTATCCTATATATATCATCGTTAAAAAAGATCTCAAAATTGATTCATTTCCTTAATAAAACTTGTAAATAAACAATCATTTTAAATAATAAAATTTTGCAAATTGTGTACAGTTGCATCGTATCTATACTTGTATCTATGTAACTATTTATTTATATTGTGCACAATTTTTTGTAAATATCTTATTTTTAAACACTTGTATATACTCATATTAATTATATAAAATTCAAATAAAATACAAACTAAAAAAATTAAAATAAATTCTTCATTGTACAATAGCACCATGTATATATATTGTGTGCATACTATTAATTTATTATCACCTATAAATAAGATATAAAAATAAAATAAAAATACATTGACATTCCTTAAAATATGTTTTATATTAATAAAATATAAAATATTAGGTATTTTGTAAAAAAAATAATAAAATAAAATATATGTATATAATATATAAGTATATTGTACCTATATTTGCTAACATATATCGTTTATAATATAATATAATATAATATAATATAAATACTATCAAAATTTATTAAAAATCACAAAAAATGTTTTTAAAATACTTTTTTCCATTTTTACAACTTTAATTTTAAAATCATTTCCTAATTTTAATTATTTTTCTTTTATTTGTAAATTCTTTTTTTCTTATTTGTCATCCCAGGTCCATTGACCTGGTCAACCTTTCCCCTTCCCAAGTCCAACCAGCCATCCATCTCCTCAGACCTCTTTTCTCCACATTCTCTAGCCCACATATGACTACCTCCTTCTTCAGATTATGGACCCATGTCTTCCCTCAAGATTTACGACCCTCGGGGATTCCTTGGAAGGTCTGAATACGCCTCAGCGTGCGATTTTTCCCTATATTTCCAAAACATCTTTTCCACCTTCGTAGTGTCCTTGCTCGCTCAGTGCCTTTTTTTCTTCCACTTGCATACATAGGGTAGTGACAGGAACTCAGAGGATCCATTTGGAGCTCGATTCGATCGTTGATAGAAAGAATCTCGTTCGTGGCCCGACTCCTCCGTCACGATTAGCCTCCAAGGATTGTTGCAGCCTAGTCGAGGCCACGACTCTACTGTTCATTTCCTTGTGCTTCGCCTTTCCATCTCCAACCATCAGGTACCCTCTATTTTTCTCCATTTCATTATCCATCCTCTCATTCCATCTTTGTAGCCGCCTACTATCTTTGACTCCGACCCATGTGTTGATGTCCCACCACACTCATCTATCCACATCGATCACTTCGCTTGCACATCGCCACACTCATCACGCATCTTGATCATCATCTTCAGTCTTAGAATCGGATATAATGGACAACGGGAGATCCTTCTATACTCCTTTGTGTACATCTCCATTTTAACTCGTTTATGGCAAGACATGATACTTACTTGTGGAGATCAAGCACAAGTCACTATGGACAATCACAGAGATATTGTTGGATCTAAAGAGTGTAGGAGATCAAATGAGAGAAAAGTTGGCAGCACTGAAGGAGCTTAGAGATACATCCTTTTCAAGTATCATATAGTATAATGATAGAGTGAAGATATGGCATGATTCACACATTATACATAATCAGTTTGAGCCAAATTAGAGAGTGTGGATATTTGATGCACGACTAAAAATATTTCCAGGGAAATTACAGGGCAAGTTGAAGGGACCTTATTTAGTCAAAAAGGTGCACAATAGTGGCTGTATTGACATATCTGAGTTGTCTTTTAAGTCCACCATACGGGTTAATGGTCAGTGCCAGAAGCCTATTCTTGATCATGACTTTTTGACCATTGGTATTACCTTGATTCATTTTGTATGAGATGTGTTCTTTGATTTTCATCTTTTGCATCTCATACCTTATTTACACTTCCATCCTCCTCTTCGTATATCCGTGTAGTTTATTGTATTCATTTATTCGTCAATCTTGTTTAACACCATAGGTCCAGTGTAAGGATTTCTGTTATATTTAGTATGTTCTTTATCCTAATTAAAAGGGGGGTGTTGAGCATGTGTTATTCATATTTCTTTTTGTTCTATTACCTCTATTTTGTTGCCTATACTTACGAGTATCTAATCCTAAGTATTGGGGAGGAGATATATGTTTGTCCTTTCTTTGATTGTTCTCTTACTTTTCCCTCAACTACTGATATTCTTTTCTTTACTTAAGAATATTTTACCGTAAATATGGGAAGGAGCAGGTCAATTCATTGATTTTCTCATAGTAATCACTGACGAGTCCGTAAATGCCGAGTTAAGATTGTATTTTTATTTGTCATGCATAAAATAGTTAGTCATGCATTGTAGGCAGCAATCGGAAACTGTCAAGAAAATAATCACACAAAATTTAATCAATTTTTAATCAAGTGGTTTTATGTTTATTTTACTTGGTCAAGTCAGAAGGTTGATCACAAGGAGTCAAAGGAACAACCTAGAGTGATGTCTATAAAAAATCATGCACGGTTTCCGAGGCGGTCTTTTTTTGGAATTTTTAATACAATAAAGTGTGTTACATGCAATTTTGGCCAATTTTAGGGAGTAAAATGTCAATTACGTTCAAAACGATGTCCTAAAAATACGAAATTTGGCGACAATGTAAAATATGATGAAATGAGTGCACTATAATTTTTTTTTGGAATTTTTGGATGCGATATGAACTTTTTATGAATTTTTAAATGCAAACAAAATGAATTTAAATATTAATTATAATAATTATTAAACCTACTTATTTTCAAGGAATAAAATTATCCAAGAGCTATCACTAGGTTATTGATCTCCGAAAAATCCTAAACCACGAAAATGTGAGATCTAATACCTATTAAAAAGTAAACACTGAAATATGCAAAATGATTTTTACAGGGCAACTTATGCATGCAAATGCAAATCTTTTTGGGCA
This sequence comes from Ottelia alismoides, assembly GCA_037367405.1. NCBI lineage: Eukaryota > Viridiplantae > Streptophyta > Magnoliopsida > Alismatales > Hydrocharitaceae > Ottelia > Ottelia alismoides. The sequence goes on along the minus strand of JAZKJV010010772.1, from coordinate 664,450 downwards.
ATATGTTAAGCATAATTAACTCTACGATGTATGATTTTTCGGGGATTTTTAGAGCAATGGTTAATCAATTATAAATTTTAGAGCAAGAAATGGACAAAATATCTAAATTTCCACAGAACAATTATTTATTAATTAACCACTACTCACAAAAATACCCACAATATGTAAAAATGTAGAGAATTAATTGACAAACAAAATGTTATTTTTGAATAAATAAAATAATGACAAATAGAGATTCAAAACAAAGTAGGAACACCAGGGTATCACTGCAATTAGTAAAATAAAATAAAAAGGTAAAGGGTTTGTAATGTAATTACCTATACACTTGGGGATATACTTGCAAAATCCTCATAGGTCACATGCTATGCACGTGCCTCTAGTTGGCAGGGGTGGAAGCGTGAATTGGGGATCTTTTGGGGGCCTGCATGTAATTTACTTAGGTCACGTGCGGACCACGTGCCCCTGGGGGTGGCTCTGCAAATGGGGCATCCTCTAGGGTCTTCGCTGAAAGTCCCCCCCCCCCCCCCGGGCACGTGCCATGCACATGGGAGAGGGCCTCGGGGCTGGCGCACCCGGTGAGCGGCGGAGTGCTCGGCCGAGGCTCGCCGGCCAAGGCGGAAGCGAGGCGGTGGTAGGACGGCTGCTGTACGGAGGGGAGAGGCGTGGTCGGTGATGACGAAGCAGCTCCTGGCGGAGAAGATGCATCGGGAGAGTTGAAAGCGGTCGTGGTCGTTGGCGTTGATGCTTGGGCGGAGAACGACGGAGTTGTGGAGGAGTCGAAGGCGGTAGGCGGCGTGGCGGAGTTGGTTGGTGGAGGTGTTGAAGAAGCCCGGAGAGGTGGACCTTCTGAGCGATGAATATTGTCGATGGTGATAGAGGGCCTCCACTCTTGGAGGTTGTGGATGGTAAAGTATGAAGCTTCGCCGAGGTCGGTCGGGGCAGATGCGCTTGGAGTTGCTCGTCGAGGCGGGGGCTGGAGTCGCAGTGGTTGAAGACGACAGTGTCAGAGGCGGCCGCGTCGAGGCCAAAGGCAGAGGAGAGGTCGAAGATGCTCGGGAATATCGAAGGAAGAGAGGCGGAGGCGTAGCTTTGAGCGAAGAGAAGGCGAAGAGAGAGAGGAAGAGAGATAGATATTGCGGAGGAAGAAGGGTGTACCCGGAGGAGGGCTCGACGGTGGTCGACCGGAGCTGAGCAGCGGTGAAGAGCTTGGCTGCGACGAGGGGATCACCTCGGATCACATCGCAAGAAGGTTGACGACGGGCTGTCACCACCGGTGAAGAGGCCCACCTCCAAGAATCGACGGATGTGGAGAAAGATGACGGCGGTGGTCTTTAAATAGGATAGGGGTCGGCGATGGTCTTTGCGAGATGAGCGGCTGGCGAGGATTGCCGAGGTCGGCCGGTGAGATGAAGGCGGAGGTTGTTGGTTGGAGCGGAGATCACGGAGTGGTGGCCATTGCGAGATCGGGGGAGAGGTGGCGGCGCGAGAAGTGCGGCGAAGTCGCGGGGCTGTTGGAGATGCACTCAGAGGTGGAGTAATCAGGGGGGACGTTGGGAGGTAGACAAAGGATGGGGGCCGTCCGATCGGCCGAGATCAGACGTCCCTGGGAGTGGCACGTGGCGGATGGTTAGAGAGGGGGTGCGTCATACATGCTTGGCGCGTGCATGGGGGCACGTGCCTCGTGCGTGCAGCGTTTTTAATTTTTATTTTTTTAAATTTTTTAAATTTTTTTTATTTTTAAGAAAAAAACGAATATTAAAACACCCAAAAAACACTGACATGTGGCGGCCCCAGAGGCTGCCACGTGTCAGCTCCAGAAAAATCGAAAAAGAATTGTTTTTTAAAATAAAAAAGAAATAGTAAACGACCTAGAATCGAAAAGGTTCCTTCACAAAAAATGCTCGTCTTGATGAGTCTACAACTTTCATGAAGACATCAAAACCAAAATCGATAAAATGCACAAAGTGAATTTTTGGGATATCCCATGTACATTGAATACCTAGATTTTTGGATTTTCTAATTTTTTGTCATTTTTAAACAAGATAAAAAATCCAAAAAAATAAGGAGAAATCAAAGATAAGTAAAAGACATCTAAATCTAATTTTTTGGATTTTTTAATTAAGAAAGTATGTACATAAAATATAAGGTCAAAAACCATTAAAATCCACAATATACAAAAGAGGCCCAAAACCCAACTTTCACATATGAGCTCCGCTTCACTCGAACTTAGTATTGTTTTGAAGGTAATTGAATTTACATTTATTCAAAAGTGAGTAGGATCAAATCGTACACTGGATGGGGAAGATATGTGACTTTTAGTCCGAAAATCCTGAAACTAGGGTTTGGTTATTTGGTCCACTTATTTGGGTTAATATTTTTTTGTATTTTTCATTTATTCTTGTGAGTGATATGTACACAGTGGTAGTGGTTTTGGGTTACACGGTGTTAGCATGAAGGAGTTAAAAATCCGGGAAGTTAGGCTATTTACATGTCAAATTTGGCTTGGATTTTTGGCTTCTTATTTTGTGCAGAAATTATGGATAAAATGCCATTCTTATGAAAACATGCGTGAATGCTAATTATGCAGAATAGATGCAGATATGTTGTTGATTTTTAGAAAATTGAGTTAATAAATTAGATTTAGAGTGATGAATCCGAGATTCATCATCCCCCTATACTTAAACCATGCTCATCCCTGAGCATTAAAAAGAAATGCTATGAGGTGAATTGAGATTGGGTTCCATACCAAGACCATGAACTGAAGGTGAAAGTGAAACTAAACTCGACCTTTGATTATTTGTGCATCGGAACTTCTGTGAGACTTAGAATTTTAAAATCAACAGCCCTCAAGTTCTACACATCATTGTCACAGTTTCGGCTCAGAAGTCATCTTAGATCAATCCTCTTCCCAAAGTATACCCTATGAACATTGAACAACCAACTCATGTGTGTGAAAGGTTTTAGCTCTTCCCATCCAGAATGCTGGACTACCATGCTCCTCTCCTCTCCAGTAACACGTCCTCGGGGAGTCAGGTATTTCCTTCCAAGGTTTGTTGTGCTGTGTTCACAATCGAAATGGGGGAGAAGTTAGAAGAATTGGAAAAGACCTGGAGGGTGGCCAGTGTAGTCACCTCTCCTTGTGAAGATGGCCAGTGTAGCCGTCTCCACCAAGATCAGCAGGTTTTCTTGAAGCTTGGACCTTTTTGGTCAGATTTTAGTTGGTAATGCTTCTTTGTATTTGGACTATTTGGTGGTTTTTGCTTGGATCTTGTTTTGCCCCTACGGATATAGATTCTTTTTATTCCGTACATTTTTTTGGGGTCTTAGAAAAAATTGTGCCCAGCCGTCCATCCCTTTTCCGAAGCTTTATTTCAACCAGTACTCCAATCTTTAGATTTCCATGCTACCAGAAAAGAGACTCATACAGTCTTCCAACATCCCGTTTGAGTTGAGCTAAGTGCATAGTGCGAGAGTACAAATTAATTCCCTATTCCAGAGTTGTACCCAGAATGAAGAGACCAGGTTAGACACTAAGAGTCAAACACTGCACATTGTCATGTGGAACTTAAAGAATTAAGTCAAAAGACCTAAAGCTCTTAAAATCTTATTTCTTGGTGAAGTTCCTCTGAAAATTAGGTGGATTAAGGTCAAGTTCAGACCACTGTCGATTTCTGCTCACAACTCGGTTCAGAACCTAATGACTTTTCACATATGCAGATGAATGCGATGCTAGATGAAGTGAAGGTGTGTGAAATGCAGACACGTTTTTTTTGTTAATGCAAAAAATGAATAGAAGCCATTTTCAGAAAGTTTTTGGGAAAGTCAGTGTTAGTAGCAAATTCTCCTTTTTTTTACAAATACCCACCCCGTAAATACATATAGACTTACGCGAAAGTACGAGATATGGGTAAAATATATACAAAGTATATATAGACCCCCCTATACTTAGCGAGTGATGTGTCCTCAGAGTACAAGAAGTGTAATGAAGACATAGCTCGGGCTAAGCGTAAGAGAGTTAGAAATTTATATACAATGGTTCACCCTCCTATACTTAGGCTGTGAACAGTCTAAGTATTGAAGAAGAGCGGAAAAATGACGCGAGGGGGATATGTGGCTGAAGAGAGTATATACAGGTGGATGTCGGTTCCCCCTATACTTAGGCTCTGGTCAGCCTAAATATAGAAGGAGGGTGGAAGTGAGGTGATAGGAAGATAGGAGTGTGATGCGGGAGAATGGTATATACTAATGGCATCGGTCCCCCCTATACTTAGGCCTTGGCCTAAGTAGAGGAAGAAGTTGTACAAGGGGCTCGATGTGGTCGGGAGGGAGGGTGGGTTTGATCTGATGGATTTTCAATGTCCTCGTTCTGCGTAAAATAGATGGCCTCAACTTGAACTGCATGCTCTTTGGGTGATTCAATATATGGCTTCAACAACTGTCCATTTACAGCGAAAGGTTGTGCATCCTCTTTGAGTTCGGCAATATCTACACTTCCATTGGTATGCACATCAATGACAATGTATGGCCCCGTCCATTTTGATTTTAGTTTCCCATGAAAAATCTTTAAACGAGCATTAAACAACCAAACTTTCTGCCCAGGGACAAAGGTCTTTTCTCGAATGTATCTATCATGCCATCTCTTGACCTTGTCCTTATAAATGACACTTTTGTCATATGCCCGATTTCGGATTTCAATTAGCTCATTCAGATTTAGGTCTCGACATAATTTCCCAAGGTGACAACTCCAATTCAACTTTTTGATCGCCCATTCAGATTTGTGGATCAATTCTGCAGGTAGATGGCATGGCTTGCCATAGATCATCCTAAAAGGTGAAGTACCGAGTGGGGTCTTATAGGCTGTCCTATAGGCCCATAGAACTTGGTCCAATAGCTTCGACCAATTCTTCCTATCTGGACGGACCAACTTCTGAAGAATACTCTTCACCTCTCTATTAGAAACCTCTGCCATGCCATTAGATTGTGGAAGATATGGGTTGGCTATTCTATGCTCAAATTTGTACTCCCTAGCCAAAGATCTCATCTCCTTGTTTACAAAGTGGCTACCTCCATCAGAAATCAAAACTTTTGGTATCCCAAATCTTGCAATGATATTATCCTTGATGAATATACAGACGCTTTTTCTATCTACGGTTTGGGTTGGAATAGCCTCTACCCATCTTGATAAATAGTCAACCGCTAACAAGATGTACTCAAATCCATTGCTATTGGGAAAGGGACCCATAAAATCAATCCCCCATGCATTGAAAACATCACAGAAAATCATTGGTTGCATGGCCATTTCATCTCTATGACCCACAGTCCCTCCCATTCTTTGACAAATTAGGCATGACCGTACAAATTCATTAGCATCCCGAAATAAGGTCTGCTAGTAAAATCCACATTGGAGTACCTTGTGCGCGGTTCTCTTTCCCGAATGGTGTCCTTCAGCCTCGAGAGAATGACAATGTGTGAGGACACTCTGATATTCTTCCTGAGGAATACATCTTCACCAGACACAATCCGATCCTTCATAGAAAAGGAAAGGATCGTTCCAATGGTATTTTCTTGAATCTGACTTTAATCGATCAATCATTCTTTGGTCCAACCAAAGGGAACCTTCTTGGAGACAAGATAGTTCACTATGCCGGAATACCATGGGGTTGAAGCAATGACGCAAACTGATTCGTCTGGAAAAGTCTCCTTAATTGGTCCGGTATCAGGATGATTGTTTTGCTCGATTCAGGAAAGGTGATCAACAACAACATTCTTTATTCCAGGTTTATCCTTGATCTCCAAATTAAATTCCTGGATTAACAAGATCCATCTCAAAAGTCATGCCTTGGCATCCTTCTTATCCATGAGATATTTGATTGCCGTGTGATCTGTGAAAATCATCACCTTGGAGCCCAATATGTATGATCTGAATTTTTCAAGGGCCCAAACAACCGCGAGCATTTCTTTTTCAGTTACTGTGTAATTTCTTTGTGCAGGATCTAATACTTTGCTCGCGTAGTGAACCGCATAAGGAATTCCATCTCTTCTTTGTCCAAGTACCGCTTCGACAGCAAACTCCGATGCATCAGTCATGATCTCGAAGGGAAGAGACTAGTCCGGAGCTTGTAATATCGGCGATTCACATATTTTTTTCTCCAGAAGCTCGAAGGCCTCTAGACACCTGTGATTTATAATAACCTCGGTGTCTTTGCCTAAGAGCTCAGTCAATGGGCGGGCGATCTTTGAAAAATCAGGGATGAATCTTCGATAAAATCCAACATGCCCTAAGAGAGACCTCACTGACTTGACGTTGGTTGGTGGCTCAAGTTTCTTGATCACATACACCTTGGCAGGGTCGACCTCCATTCCCTTTTTGGAGATGACTTTCCCCAACACGATACCTTCAGTCACCATAAAATGACTTTTCTCCCAGGAGAGTCTCAAATTAACCTCCCTGCAACTCTGGAGGACTCGGTCCAAGTGCGCTAAACATGTATTAAATGAATGACCATGAACTGAGAAGTCATCCATGAAGACTTCCAGGAAATCACCAACCATTTCAGCAAATACGGCAATCATGCACCACTGAAATGTGCCTGGGGCATTACAAAGCCCGAATGTCATGCGCTTGAATGCGTAAGTACCGAAGGGACATGTGAAAGTGGTTTTTTCCTGATCCTCAAGAGCGATAGCTACTTGATTGTAGCCTGAGTACCCGTCAAGAAAACAGAAGAATGCTTTCCCTGCAAGTCTCTCCAAGATTTGATCAATAAATGGAAGTTGAAAGTAATCTTTCTTGGTCGCAGCATTCAGGCACCTAACAGACACGCCACGACGTGGGCACTCGGGTCGCGATCTCTACCCCCTCCTCGTTGGTGACCATCTGGATTCCAGATTTCTTCAGGACGACATGAAGGGGGGCCACCCACTTGGAGTCAGAAATGGAGTATATAAGTTCTGCTTTGCACCATTTCTCAGTCTCTTTCTTAACCACTTCCTGAAGATTGGGGTTTAATCTTCTCTGAAATTCACGGGAAGGCCTTGCATTATCCTCAACATAAATTTGGTGTGAGCAGAGAGCAGGGTTTATTCCTACGAGATCCGACATAGTCCAACCGATGGCTTTTCGATTTCCCTCAAGGACTTCGAGTAATCTAGACTGCTGATCCAGTGTTAAGGATGAGCTAATGATCACATGGAATTTTTCTTTCGGTCCATTGAGAAATGCATACTTCAGCATGGGAGGTAGTGGTTTCAGCTTTGGTAATTCTGAATCATCAATTAAGTCTGGATGAATGATCTTTGTGTCTCGCTCAAGGTCGGTTCGCAGTGAATCACTTTGTGAGATGCTGGCTACCAATTCCCAATAAAGGTGAGTCGGATCGCTAAAGTAGAATGGTAATTCGGCCAGAGCCGCGTCCGACTCGTCATCGATATTTCTTGATTGTCCCAGAGATGATGGGATTGACAAATCCGAGAGGATTTCTGTGTCATCAAGAGTGTAATAATCTGGGTGTCTCGTTATGTTTGGAAATATCTCGCAAATTGCATTGTGCATCATTTCTTCTTCCGAGGAATTGCGTTCCATTTGTATGTCTTGCAGTTGGCCCCACGACCCAGTGGTTCTGAGGAGATTGCATTCTGATGTTTCGACATCTTCAGTGGTGGATTCGGAGTCTGGCCATTGCCACTTTGTCTGTTTCATCTCCAAGTCTATTTCTCCGCCTAGAGGACGGAATTTCATCATGCCAGACACGTAATCGAACACAGCCTTAGCGGTTCTTAAGAATGTTCTTCCGAGAATGATTTGCGATTCTTTCCAATGATTCGGAGTCTCTATATCAAGGACAGTGATGTCCACTTTGTATTTTGTACCCTCGATAATGATGACAACATTCTTGACTTCTCCCTTAGGTCTTTTGGTGGATTTATCAGCAAATTGGAGTAAAGATGATGATTTCTTGAGAGGGACTAACTCCAATCTATAATATAAGGCTAAGGGTGGAAGATTTATGGAAGAACCATTGTCGAGAAGTGTGCGTGTGAACGCAATGCCGCCAATGCGACTCTCCACATAATGGGCGCCCAGATCCCTTTTCTTTCTTGGCAGATGCTGGTTTTTGACACATTTGGTGGTGGAAACTGTCAAGATATAAGTATCCACAAATTGACTTGTTCTCTTTGTACGAGTCCTAGTGGGAGTGCATTTTGACTTCAAATATTTCTGAAAGGCTGGATTACTGGCCACCTACTGATCGAAGGGCACTTTGACTGTGATATTTTGCTAACAGAACCTTTCCATTACTGGGTCATCCTGAATGTTTTTCTTTTGTTTTCCCTTCTTGAGAGCATGGGGAAAGAGAATGGAAGTATTTGAAATAGGAGATAGAGGGCCAGAATCATAAACAAGAGCATCTTTATTAGAATTGCAGTTTTTATTACAATCATAAGATTTTTGATAATAATCAAAATCAGGTTGCTGAAAAGATGACAAAGGTATTTTTGCAGCGACTAGAGGTTCAAGGTCCTCTGCAGACTCCATAGATCCTTTCCCTTTCTCTTGTGCTGGGACCTTCAGGCGTCCTTCTTCATCCTCCTCGGAAGCATCCTCCGGCTGATCTTCCGAGTCTTCATCATCCGGTTCCCTAGCCCGGTCAGGTACGACCACGGTCCTTCCGCTCCTGAGTGACATGGCATGGATATTGTCAAACGGAAGGATCTCATGTTCAGATCTGGAAAAATCTGAATAGTATACCTGGCCATTGTGTTGAGATGATTGAGATTTGTTCAAGCTATTGGGGTTAGGTTAAACTTGGGCGGGAATGGTTGTGGCTGGGACAGTCTGCTCATCCTTCCATCGGGATAGACGATTAACATCCACCCGTAGATCATATAGCTCATTTCGGAAGATGCACATTTCTTCAAGTATTTGTCTCTGGATATCAACCGATTCTTCTGGAGGGTTGGATGATTGAGTTGATGGTCTGGGAGCTTGGTTTTGTTGATGGTATTGCTGAGGTTGGTTCTGGCGATTGTAGGGTTGCTTGTGCTTCGGATGCTGGGAAGATGCAATGTTCGGAGGGTTCTGTGGAGGCTGAGGAAATGCGGCATTATAGAAAGGGGGTGGACGTTGATAAGGCTGGTGGTCCCCCATACTACCCTGTCGGGTAGTGTCCTTTGTGTACCAAATGTCGTTTATTTCGAATGTCAGGGGCGGGGCTTCTTTGACTGTTTCGGCCGGTGGGAGTGGCTGCTGGGAAGCTTGGGCATAGGACTGCTCTTGTGCCCATGGTTGTTGTTGTTCTGATCCTGGCTGCTCCTGGACACGGTGCACATGGTAGATCAGAACCGTTGGTGCAGTAGGTATCCCCATCTTGGACATCTTCGTAGTGAGCTCCTCCATCTACTTTGGGAATTGAGGGATTCGGTTGTCGATGTTGCTCATTCTCTTATCCACTATTGTCAATTTACCAGCTATGAAGTGCATGTTTGGAATCAAGTCCGCTATTTCTGCGACCGTCTGCTTCCCACCTTTGGCTTGAAGGGTGTTCAGGGAATCAGTGTATACTCTACTGGCAATCTGAGAATGGCTTGTTTCTACCATATGCTCCAGTATTTTCAAGACGGTCTCAGCTCCACGCGATGTGTAATTTCCTCCGCAGGCAGCGCTAACTAACCCTTGAGTCTCGTAGTTGAGGCTAGAGTAGAGTTACTGGACTAGGATGTTGTTGTCCAGACCATGGCAGAGACATTTTTGTAGTAGGTCCTTAAACCTATCCCATTCCTCACAAAGTGGTTCATTGGGAATCTGAGAGAAACTGGTTATGGGGGTCCTCATTTGATTGGTCTGACTCAAGGGGTAGAATTTCTTCAAAAATGGGTTTTTGAACCTCTCATAAGTAGTCACAGTCACCCCCAAGTTCTTAACCCAGTAGTCTGCTTTCCCTTTCAAGGCGAAAGGTAGTGCAGTGAGACGAATGTAGTCTTGGCTGACTTGTGGGTGCTTCAGATTAGAACATATCAGCTCTAGGTCCCGCAGGAATTCATATGGCTCTTCTGTCGTATTACCATGTAATTGAGGAAATTGACTTACAAAATGTGGCTTCAGTTCATAATGGATCTCTGGTTGTGGTGGCTGCAAATAATTCCACACTCTGTACTATCCAGGGTTGTATGCAGCTTACATTGGTATTTCTTCCCTAGCATTCAACTGCTCATGTTGTGCCCTCAGTAACTACTGTTGCTGCTCAGAAGTAGCCAATCTCGCTAGAATCATTTGAATAGCATCGTCATTGGTTTCATCTTCAGGATCTTTCTTGGAAGACATCTTGGGTGGCATCTCTTCTTCTTCACCTTCAGAATATAAGAGGTTCGAGTTAATAGAATGGAAAGAATTGATGTAAAAGTTTTCCTCGATCTGTTTGGGTGAGAAAGAGACAATGTGGGTTTGTCCTCCCTCTATTAAAAAGAATGAATCGTAGGAATAGGGTTCTTGGGAAGGGTTTCCCAGAGGCCAAGCAGGTCCAGAGTAAGAGTCTCTCTAGGCTTTTGAGATTGGAGAGTTTGTGGTAATGAAAGAAGGGTTCGCAGAGTCCGAACAAGAATTACCACAATCTTCCATTCTCAAGGTAAACAAGAGGTTTGTGGTTTATGATGTAGGCACAAGTTTGCAGTATTCGCTTATTACTTACTTTCTACGCACAAACCAAACACAATACAAAGATTTCTTTCACCAAGTCACTCACTGAAGGTCGTAAGAGTTCGTCCAATTATCTTGTCAGTTTTAATTAGTGAGAATTCAAATCTTGCAAGCCATTTAAACGAACTGTTAGGTGCCAATATTTCCTTAAAGACTGTCCCGAGTTCGTACGACTAGTTGCATCCACTTTCAGCCAGTATAGGTGTAAGTACGGACCGTAAAATGACTACCCGTGTTACTTAAGGACGGAGCCTTGCGCAGTGTCCTTTAAACCACACACTCTGCTAAGGAAGTCCGGATCGTAAAACGGCTACCCGTATTCCTCATTGAGAAGTAGCTAATCGTTTTTAAAATCAGTAGTCTATATGAAAATCTTGGCTTGGCTCTATCCTAGTGTGTGTCTCTCTCCTCGCTGCAAGATAAAATCAAAGAATGTCAGGGTTGCTCTCCCGCAAAAATTCTTGATTTTATGGGTTCTTAAGATCGTCTATATTTAGCAGTCCCAATTTTAATGAGGTGATCACTGAAAAATTAGATGAGCACAAATACACGTCTACCGTCCAGTCCTGATTTCCTTTAAAATTATGTGATAAAACAAGAGGGAGGAATTCGGAAAAAGCCGATGCATGAAAAAACAATGATGTATGCTCAGTTAGAAGACTTATAGTGCCTCCTCGCAATCTCCATGTGGGATGCAATACAGAATTGAAAAAATTATTCTAGATGCGTGCAAGCCGATGAAAACCGCACCTAGGCAGAAAGTTCTATTAGCAGGAAGAATTGAGTTAAATTTTTGGCTAAGTTGAATGATCTAATGTGCGTCTCAATTAAAGTGCAATGTGGCCTTAGTTCCTACGAGCACAAGCAAAAAGTAAATGCTCTGAGAGCCATATGTGCAGGTCTATCCTAATCGCCACTCAAGTCGGGCCCCACCCTCACCGGAGAGTGAAACAGGGCACGACACACCACAGAAAAGTTCAAGGACTTTTTACATGCGTGAGAGTCCAAACAGACATCGCTGTAAATGAGCAAGTAAATAAAATTGCAGAAATTAAAAACCTAGACTCTACGCTCTCTCACGACTCGACTCGATCTTAGTTTAATTGCGGCTTTTCGAATGTCGGTGAAGATGCGTCGGTTTCTTGAAAGCCGCTCCATGTGTGTCGGGTACCTCACAAGAAAAATAAGAGAGAGGATGTCAGAGAGTGACTCAAAAAAAAGAACAAACAAATTAAATGCTGAAAAATAAATGCAAAAAAATAAAATGGTATTCACAATGAAAAACTCGGGGGTCAGACTACCCGAATGCGGAAAACCGAACAAGAAAATTCAAAACACAAAACTAAGCTGTTTGCCTCCCCGGCAACGATGCCATCTGACGAGTCCGTAAATGCCGAGTTAAGATTGTGTTTTTATTTGTCGTGCGTAAAATTTTAGTCATGCGTTGTAGGCGACAATCGGAAACGGTCAAGAAAATAACCACACAAAATTTAATCGGTTTTTAATCAAGTGGTTTTATGTTTATTTTACTTAGGCAAGTCCCAAGGTCGATCACAAGGAGGCAAAGGAACAACCTAGAGTGATGTCTACCAAAATTCGTGCGTGGTTTTCGAGCCGGTCTTTTTTTTGAATTTTTTAATACAATAAAGGGTGTTACATGTAATTTTGGCCTATTTTAGGGACTAAAATATCAATTACGCTCAAACGATGTCCTAAAAATACGAAATTTGGCCACAATGTAAAATATGATGAAATGAGTGCACTGTAATTTTTTTGGAATTTTTGGATGCGATATGAATTTTTTTATGAATTTTTAAATGCAAAAAAATGGATTTCAATATTTAATTAAAATAATTATTAACCTATTTATTTTCAAGGAATAAAATTATCCATGATCTATCACTAAGTGATTGATCTCAAAAAAATCCTAAACCTTAAAAATGTGAGATCTAATACCTATTAAAAATTAAACATTGAAATATGCAAAATGATTTTTACAAGGCAACTTATACATGGAAATGCAAATCTTTTTGGGCACAATGTTAAACACAATTAACTCTATGATGTATGATTTTTCGGGGATTTTTAGAGCAATGGTTAATCAACTATAAATTTCAGAGCAAGAAATGGACAAAATATGTAAATTTGCACAGAACAATTATTTATTAATTAACCACTGATCACAAAAATACCCATAATATGTCAAAATGTAGAGACTTAATTAACAAACAAAATTCATTTTTTGAATAAATAAAATAATGCCAAATAGAGATTCAAAACAAAGTGGGAACACCGGGGTATCACTACAATTAATAAAATAAAATAAAAAGGTAAAGGGTTTGTAATGTAATTACCGATACCCTATGGGGTATACTTGCAAAATCCTCAGAGGTCACGTGCTATGCACGTGCCTTTGGTTGGCGGAGGTGGAAGCGTGAATTGGGTACCTTCTAGGGGCCTGCGTGTAATCTACCCAGGTCATGTGCGGACAACGTGCCCTTGGGGGTGGCTCTGCAAATGGGCTATCCTCCTGGGGCTTCAATGAAAGTTCCCCCCGGGGCACGTGCCGTGCACTTGGGAGGGGGCCTCAGGGCTGGCGCACCCGGTGAGCGACGGAGTGCTAGGTCGAGGCTCGTCGGCCGAGGTGGAAGCGAGGCGGTGGTAGGGGCGACTGTTGTACGGAGGAGCAAGGCATGGTCGGTGATGTCAGAGCAGCTCCTAGCGGAGAAGATGTGTCGGGTGAGTGGAAAGCGGTCGTCGTCGTTGGTGTTGATGCTTGGGCAGAGAACGACGGAGTTGTGGAGGAGTCGAAGGCGGTAGGCGGTGCGGCGGAGTTGGTCGGCGGAGGTGTTGAAGAAGCCCGGAGAGGTGGTCCTTCTGAGCGATGAAGATTGTCGATGGTGATGGAGGGCCTCCGCTCCTGGAGGTTGTTGATGGTGAAGGACAAAGCTTTGCCGAGGTCGGTCGGGGAAGATGTGCCTGGAGTTGCTCGTCTAGGCGGGGGTGGAGTCGCAGTGGTTGAAGATGACGGTGTCAGAGGCGGCCGCGTCGAGGCTGAAGGCAAAGGAGAGGTCGAAGATGCTCGGGAAGATCGAAGTAAGAGAGGTGGAGGCGTAGCTTTGAGCAGAGAGAAGGCAAAGAGAGAGAGAGAGGAAGAGAGATAGATCTTGCGGAGGAAGAAGGGTGTACCTGGAGGAGGGCTCGAAGGTGGTCGACCGGAGCTAAGCAGCGGCGGAGAGCTTGGTTGCGACAAGGAGATCACCTCGGATCACGCCGCAAGTAGGCTGACGACGGGCTGTCACCACTGGCGAAGAGGCCCACTTCCAAGAATCGGCGGATGCGGGGAAAGATGACGGCGGTGGTCTTTAAATGGAAGAGGGGTCGGCGATGGTCATTGCGAGATGAGCGGCTGGAGAGGATTGCGGAGGTCAGCCGGTGAGATGAAGGCGGAGGTTGTTGGTTGGAGCGGAGATCACGGAGCGGTGGCCGTTGCGAGATCGGGGGAGAGGTGGCAGCGCGAGAAGTGCGGCGAAGTCGCAGGGCTGTTGGAGATGCGGTTAGAGGCGGAGTAACCGGGGGGGACGTTGGGAGGTAGACGAAGGGCGCGGGCCATCCGATCGGCCGAGATCGGACGACCCAGGAGGTGGCACGTGGCGGATTGGTAGAGAGGGGGTGCGTCGCACGTGCTTGGCGCATGCGGTGTTTTTAATTTCTAATTTTTTAATTTTTTTTACATTTTTTAGAAAAAAATGAATATTAAAACGCCCAAAAAATGCTGACACGTGGTGGCCCCAGAGGCTGCCACGTGTCAGCTCCAGAAAAAACGAAAAAAATTGTTTTGTAAAATAAAAAAGAAATAGTAAACGATCTCGAATCGAAAAGATTCCTTCACCAAAAATGCTTTCTCGACGAGATCTACAACTTTTTTGAAGACATTAAAACAAAAATCGATAAAATGCATAAAGTGAATTTTTGGGGTATCCCATGTACATAGAATACCTAGATTTTTGGGTTTTCTAATTGTTTTGTCATTTATAAGCACGATAAAAAATCTGGAAAAAGAAGGAGAAATCAAAGATAAATAAAAGACATCTAAATCTAATTTTTTGTATTTTTATTAATTAAGAAAGTATGTACATAAAATATAAGGTCAAAAACCGCTAAAATGCACAATATACAAAAGAGTCCCACAACCCAACTTTCACATATGAGCTCCGATTCACTTGAACTTGGTCTTGTTTTGAAGGTAATTGAATGTACATTAGTTCAAAAATGTGTAGGATCAAATCGGACACTGGATGGGGAAGATATGTGGTTTTTAGTCTGAAAATCCTGAAACTAGGGTTTGGTTTTTTGGCCCACTTATTTGGGTTAATGATTTTTTTGTATTTTTCGTTTATTCTTATGAGTGATATGTACACAGTGGAAGTTGTTTTGGGTTATGCGGTGTTAGCATGAAGGAGTTAAAAATCCGGGAAGTTAGGCTATTTACAGGTCAAATTTGGCTTGGATTTTTGGCTTCTTATTTTGTGCAGAAATTATGGATAAAATGCCATTCTTAAGAAAACATGCATGAATGCTAATTATGCAGAATAGATGTAGATATGCTGTTCATTTTTAGGGAATTGAGCACAATAAATGAGATTTAGAGTGATGAATCCAAGATTCATCAATCACTGACTTAGTTTGCTAGACTTGGGATTATTTAATTCTAAGTGTAGGTTGGATCACTGACTTCTATTCATTTCATCCGTTATTCTATGAGTTGTTGTACTATAGGATTCTTTTCACTTTTCTATACTGAGCATGAGTTATGTCTTCCTTTGTCGCTCTTTGATCTCTGTGAGGACATAATTCGAGCTATGTATAGGGGGTGTCGCATATATTGTATATATACTTTAGTCGTAACTCATACTTTGGGGTAAATAATATGTTTGTTATATATAAAATTGGAATAACAAGGTTGTGACAAATGTTTGCAAAAATGTGTGTATAGTTTTTGTAAAACTATTTCCAATTTTTTTCTAAAATTAATTTTAAAAAGTTTGTAAAATTATTTTTGCAAAATTTTTGATAAAATAGTTTGTTTGTAGAATATTTGTACAATATTCTTGTATAAAAACTTTACGTATTGTACAAATACTTATAAAATATTTGAAAATAAAATGTTTGAAAAAAGGATTTGTAAAATTGTTTCTAAAATTAATGTTGAATGTGTTTTGAAAAATCTTTGGTAAAATGATTTGTATTTTTTTTGTAAAATATTTTTTTACATGGGTTATAAATTATGGGTATAAAAATTTATATTGTGAACTTGTAATTTTTTTATAATTAAAAATACTTTTGTAAACTAAAATCTGAATATAAACTTATTCTGTATATAAAATCCTTTAATAAAATTTGTAGATAGAATCCACTTGTAAAGATTGTATATAAACTTGTAAAAAAAAACTTGTAAATATGTACATATTTTTGTAAATGTTGTAAATTCTTTATTTCCTTTTTATTAAAAAACTCCTAGAAATTGAAAAAAAATAAATTTATAAAAAAAAATCTCTATAAAAAATTAAAAAAATATTTTATCTTTTCTCTTCTTTTGAAAAAAAATGTTGTGAATATTTGATGCATGTGCATTTACATTTTTCAGAACAGTATAGATATTTAAACTAGTCTAGAATAAAATTGAAGAATGTAGCTTGGATATGACCTTAATCCACTTAATTTATGAGGAACCTTACAGGAACTGGAGTTGAAAATTTTTAGGTCCTAGCGTCTTAAATCTTTGAGTCCATAAGACTGTTCACATATCATATTGATTGGTCTAAGTATAATATTTCACAGCACAGGCATGATTCTTCTAAACAGTGGCTTAACTTGGACAAGCACTCTACATGTAGCTCTTCATGTATGAGTAGGTGAGGGGGTAGAATCCCTTGTCTTCGGGTAGAAAATGGGTGTGTAACAACTAGTGGAAACATTTGTCCTCCTCTATGGACGATAGTGCATCTTAACTTAGTCTAGTAGCATTGAGGTCGAACGACAGGATGTTGTGGGTTGCATCAATGCTTCCAAACAGGGATAGTATACTGGGTCAAGAAGAAAAACACCATATGTACATGCCACACATGTTGTATATATGTCCAAAAAATGCCAAAATCCAATAAAAAAGAGAAAGCTTGATTAAAAAATAAATGGTTGTCGGAGTTTATATAGTTGAATAAGAAAAGCTATATGATTCATTATCTCATCTCACGGAAGCGTGCAGCTAGAGAGTTGCCTATAATGTTAAGTTCTAAGGGATACATGGCTACACTGGTCACGGTCTATTCTCTTCTTTCCCCCACTTATTGAGATGGTTGAACTTGAACTTAGAAGGGAATACCCTGCTCCTTGAGGAAAAAGCTACTAGATCGGGGAACTAGAGTTACCTTGTTGAGGGAGGCAGTTTCTTTGCCATTTATGAGGTGGGGAGCTATATGTTCACTTACACTATCAAAGTAAACATTCACAGTCATAAGAGTTTTCATATGTAGACTTGCTTTGACCTGACTGTTGAGATGAAAATAGGAGTCATGTGGAACTTAAAGTTTGTTAGGTTTTAAATCCTCTTCCCAATATGGTTCCTCCAAACTAATAATCCAAAGGTCTGACAACTCCATACTACAATTTTGAAGATAAGTTTTATAATAAATATTGTTTTAAGTTCTTTGCTTTTCTTTTCTTTATTTCTTTTTCACTTCTATTTCAAATAAGTGTTTGGTAAGGGACTAGTAAAGGTAAAGTATAAGTGAATGATGAATCCATGATTCACATCCTTTATTTTTTTATTTCAACAAATTCCCTATGTGAAACACTTGTGATATATTTTAAATCTAATAAATTAGCATTACACATTCTTTTGTTAATATTGTATATTTAACATTCTTTCTAACCAAAATAAAAGAATAAAGAATAAAAGAAAATGGAAAGAAATAAAAGAAGTTTGTAATTATGTAATAAATACCGACTAACCCAAATCACGAAGGTCAGGTATTGACCAGATCAACAAGGGATAAACTAGGGAGAGATAGGGTCTTAATTTATTCAAACACAAAATTTCCAAATAATATTTATTGTACATATAATCCCCCATTTATCCAATATTTATCATCTGTAAAAAAGATCTCAAAATTGATTAATTTCCTTAATAAAATTTGTAAATAAACAACTATTTTAAATAATAAAAATTTGCAAATTGTGTACATTGTATAATACATATACCTATATCTATGTAACTATTTATATTGTGCATAAATTTATATATATCATTTTTTTAAACATTTGTATATACTCATATTAGTTATATAAAATTCAAATAAAATTTATAAAATACCAACTAATATAAAAATAAAATCAATTCTACATTGTACAATAGTGCCATGTGTATATATTGTGTGCATAGTATTAATTATCAGCACCTATAACTAAGTTATAAAAATACATTGACAGTCCTTGAAATATGTTGTAAATTAATAAAATATAAAATATTAGGTATTTTGTAAAAAATAATAAAATACAAATATATGTATATAATATATAGATATATTGTACCTATACTTACTAACATATATTGTTTATAATATAATATAATATAATATAATATAATACATACTATTAAAAATTATTAATAATAAAAAAAATTGTTTGTAAAATACTTTTTTTTTCATTTTTACAACTTTAATTTTAAAATAATTTCCTATTTTAATTATTTTTCTTTTATTTGTTAGTTCCTTTTTTCTTATTGGTTAGTCCATGTCCATTGACCTGGTCAACATTTCCCCCTGCCAAGTCCGACCAGCCATCCATCTCCTCATACCTATTTTGTCCAAGTTCTCCAACCCACATCCGACTACCTCATTCTTTGGATTATGGACCCATGTCTTCCCTGAAGATCTACAACCCATGTGGATTCCTTGGAGGGTCTGAATACCCCTCAATTCACGCATTTTTTTCTCTATTTTTTCCAGAACCATAGGAACCCCAATAAAACATGTTTTCCACCTCCATTGTGACCTTGATCGCTCAATGCCTCTTTTTCTTCCACTTGCATACTTAGGGTAGTGATATGAATCCAAAGGATCCATTTGGAGCTCAATTTGGTGGTTGATAGAATGAAGCTCGTTCGTGGCCAGACTCCTCCTTCGTGATTAGCATCCTAGGATTATTGCATCCTAGTCAAGGCCATAACCCCGTTGTTCATTTCCCTGTACGTCACCTTTCCATCTCCGACCATCATTTACCCTCTATTTTTCTTCATTTCGTCGTCCTTCCTCTCATTCCATCTTTGTATCCACCTACTATCCTTGACTCCGACCCATGTGTCGAATGTCCACTACACTCATCTATCCACATCGATCACTTCGCTTGAACATCGCTACATTCATCACGCATCTTGATCACCCTTATCTTCGATCTTAGGATCGGATATAAGGTCCGACCTCCTTCCTTTACAATCCCTAGAGGTCAAATCTGATTCCCCACAGCATCTCGTGTTTCCTTTGCAAAATATAATTGACTGGAGTTTCATCAGCGAGCTTGGAGTTTCCTTGCAAGTTCAGGCGTGCATGGGAGCACCATTTGGACCCCTGACCGACCCAGCCGAGCTACTCCAGGTGCCTCATCTTCTAGATCGTTATCGAGAAGCTCTCGAAGCTATCTGAGGATCTCGTCCGACGTGGAACCATAGTGGTAATCTAGTGGACCTCTCAGCCAACCTACTCAAGCCCTGTATTGCCCGATATCACTAATCGAAGAAATGTTGGCGAAGAATTCATATATGTTCTTTCAAGAACAACCCATCACCATATGATGAAAATCCATGTTCCAGATTAGATCGCGACCACCCATCCATGCCAAAATTTTGGGGGTCCGATCAGTAACAGATCTTACATGCACGTTCCTGCCCCTTTTCAGAACTGTCAGATTTGCAGCCAACGGTTCATCATGGTCGTATATCAGAACACACGACCAGCATGTGACTATAGGGTATATTGCATCTTTTCAACTACCATTTCCATTATTTATTTATAATATAATAAATTATAAAATTAGTTATGAACAACTGTTATTAGAACCTTATAGTTCTAATATTTGCGTTTTAGTCCAGTCGAGTTGAACTCGCATGTGTCTTCATGTCTGTTTGTGGGATATTTCCATGTTTGATCTTGTGCTTTCACTTATCATATAAAACAGAGAATTTTTTGTGTATTAACATTTATGCCCTTATGAACATGTCTCACATGTGACGTAAGTTTTATTCTGGACTTTTTGTATCTTTGACCCTGTGTTATATTATGTGATATTGTTTGTCCCTAGAACTTTAAATAAATTGAATTCAGGTCCTTAATTTTCAATTTTATATCTTTATCTTGTATTAAACAAAATAGATAGCATATTAAACCAAAAGATTCCCTAAATAATAGTATTAATTCTTATTAATGTCTTCTTGATGTGGTATTTTTGTTATTATTTTTCTTTTATTTGCTAATATTAAAAATTGAAAAAAAACCAAAGACTCCCTATTTTCCTCAAAAAATTCATAAAAAATCAAAAAAATAGAAAACTTCGTTTAAAACTTTTTAAAAATTTGAGTGGTTTTTTTCGACATGTTTGATTTTCTATCCAATTTTCGTCTTATTTGCTTTTATAAAACTCTAAAAAAGAGAAAACCCCCTAAAAACACCATAAAAATCATATAAAATCTTTTAAAAATTCAAAAAGTTGTGTTCTTGGACTGTGTTTGTAGATATCTCATTATACTAGTTGATAAAATTAAAAACCAGGAGTTTGGACGTTATTTTATATTTATTTTGAAAAACAAAATTTGGCTATGCAATCTTTAATTTATTTCAATTTTTATGCATTTTGAAAATTACAAAAAAATCTTTAAAAATTTTAAAAAAATATAATAATATCATAAAATTTATCAAAAATCCAAAATATTTTTACATTATATTTTGGGTATTTTTACTATGTTTGAAAAATCCAGAAAGATTTTTTATGTACCTTGTTTGCATTTCCTTTAGTTGTCTTTGTTTGAAAAATTAAAAATATTAAAATTGGCAAAATTAAAAATAATTAAAAATAAATGGACAAAAATTCACAAAAATCCAAAAGTAGTGTGCTTTGATTTTCCTTCACTCTTTAATTTGGTTTTTCATAGATTTGATTGACCCTCGTTTTAATAAAAGTTGCCTCCTTATGTTCGATCGTGGTCGCTATACCAGGTTAAAAAAGGTAGCTTAGACCACTTGCTTTACTTTCCTTATCAATTCGTGGTTGAATAAATTCTTTCCATTTCTACCAAGTTTACTTAGGGGACTATGACCCCTTGATTGTTTATTTTATTTACTTAACCCTAGTCTATCAGGCTTGTATCAACTGATGCGACCTCTGTTATTGAGACGGGCGGGAATGCGACATTATAGAAGGTTAGGGGACATTGGTAGGGTGGATGGTCGCATGTATTACCTTGTCGAGTAGGGACCTGAGTATACCAAATATCATGAACTTCAAACACCAGAGGTGGTACTTCTTTGCCGAACTCGGCTGGTGGTGGTGAGTACTAGAAATATTGGGCATGGGACTGGTCCTAAACCCAAGGCTGAGGTTGCCCTGACATCGGATTCTCATCGACATGATGTACTCGGTAAATAGGACCAGCAAATGCAGTCACGGTAGGTATCTTGATCTTGAACATTTTCTCATTAGCTCCTCCACCTGCTTCGAAAACTGAGAGATCTTGTTATCGATGTTGTTCATCCTCTTTTGATGTTGATCCACTACGACTAGCTTGTCACTACGACTTGCTGAAATAATTGAGGATCTAATTTCGAGCATGGGAACCATCACTGATATGTTAATCGTAGAGGATCATATTCATAGGAAGATGAAAAACATAGACAATAGAATCTCCTAATTTCCGAAGAATATGGAGGAGCTGACTGAGAACGTGTCCAAGGTCAGGGTACATGTTGCAAGTGCATCGGATGTTCCTATTTACGAATTACATCATGTCTAGGAGAAGATGATCTTAGGGCCAACTTAGCCTTGGGTAGAAGACCAATCCTATGCCCAATCATTTAATCAGTCACCACCACCATTCGAGATCATCAAAAAGTACCACCTCCAGTGTTTGAAGTGAATGATGTATGGATTCCAAGGAGGGGCGGTGTGGCTAATATAAGTTCACGATGTTAGCCAGAAATGGTAGGCTTGGATTTAGTTGGAGAAGCTAATGCGATTCAAAATCGAGGTAGATTCGAGTTGTGAGATTGTGGGAGGTGGTGTGGCTAATCGTTAAGAAGATCGAGAAGATGGGGACATGATCTGATGAGGGAACGGAAAAGGAAAAGCGACAGGGATTGGATGAGCAAGGTAATTGGAGATTAGATACGCATGAGGTATTATTAGATGGAGATGGGGATCTGACATGATACAGGCGGCAATAAAGAGATTAGAGTGACTAATTTGGGAAAGTGGGGGAGGTGATGATGGGAGGAAGGAGAAGGGTTCGACGCCATCTAATCGATCGAGATTGGACGTCCTAGATCGTGCCACGTAGATATAAATTTTTTTATTTTATATTTATTATATTTAAAAAATATATAAATAATAAAAAAATTATAAAGGAGAAAAATTGAGTGGCACGTGGCGGATCTAGGAGTTGCTACATGTCATCTCCAGAAAAATAAAAAAATAAAAAGAAAAGAAAAATCTAAAAGAAATAACAAACAACCTCAGATAATAAATTCTTCATAAAATTTGATAGTCTCAATGAGATCTACAAAATACGTGGAGACAAAAATCAAAATAGGTCATTTACACAAAGTGATATTTTTGGTGGTACTCTATGTACAAAATATCTATTTTTTTGTAATTTTTTTATTTTTAAATGGGATAAAAATAAGGAAATAATACAATAAAATCAAAGATATATATTTACACATTACTTTATTTTTTTGGATTTCTATTAATTAAGAGAAATCAGGAAATAAAGAATACTTTTGTACATATTGTTAGTGAATACTCGGACATGATTAGTTTCTTATATTTTACTTTTATTTTAGGTTTGGATATTTGTGTATTTTAGTAAAACTTGTAAAAAAACTGATAAATAAATAAAATAAAAATGTGTAAAATATGTGTACAAAATAATAAGTCAAATTCGGGTAAAATACACATTGTACAAAAGAGGCCCAAAATCCAACTTTCACATATGAGCTCCGATTCACTTAAACTTGATCTTGTTCTGAAGGTAATTGAACATATATTAGTTCAAAAGTGAGTAGGATCAAATCAAACATTGTATGAAGAAGATATCATTGTTTGAGTCCGACGGATTTGAGATTAGGATTTGGCTTTATGGACCATTTATTTATGCTAGTGATTTTTTTTTGTATTTTTCATTTATTCTTGTTAGTTATATGTACACAATGGAGTGGGTTAAGGTGATTTCGAGTTAGCATGAATTAATTAAAATTTGGGGAATTAGATTATTTTACAGGTAAGTTTGTTTGGGATTTTTGGCTTCTTATTTTATGCAATTTTGAGTGATAAAATGCAATTAATTTTTATGCATGCATGAATGTTAAATATGAAAGCTTATTGATAAAATGATGATAAATTTTGTGTATCCGAGCTTCATTTATCTCTTCTAGAGATTCATCACTAATATCTGCATTGGAGACTTTGGAAAGGAAAGAGTTGGCTCAACTTCCAAGTCCTGATGATATCACATGTCTAGGGTCCCTAAAATACTTGTGTAGGTTCAACACATGAAATACATTATCAATACCCTCAATTTCCAAGGTATATATGTAGTAGAGACTACAATATGTATCCTTAATGAGGTTCCATGCAAGTAAGCTGGAATCTAGCACCATAGAGTGTTACTTCAATAGGAAAATAAAGGACTTCATGACTTTGAGATTACTAAAATATTTCATCTCCAAGAATAAGCTTTTAGAGGATGAGACTGATGAGAACGAAGATGAAAATGAAGTTAAGGAACTCACCGAATCTCGAGAAGAAAAATGAGGATTCTGAAATCGAAAACAAAAAGGAATATTAAGGATGAAACCCTCATACCTCTTCAAATGACTTTGAGTATGGATTCCTGATGAATGCACGATTCTTTAACATTTTGTCTGCATTTTGTCTTAAAACCCTTAACAAATACATGTCAATATTATTTAATTTTCATCTTTTATCAAAAGCACACTCATGAATAAAAATACACTTTTATGCATCAAAAACATATAAATAAATAAAAGAATACAAATAAAGAAAAGAAAAGAAGGCAAATTCTAGATATGTACATATGTACAATATGACTTATAAATATAGTTGTAAGATATATTTATAATCTAACGCATGAGACCAGGTCAGCATGGATTAGTTGACAAACAAATAAGTAGGGGAGATAAGGAAAGAAAACAATAAAGAAATAATTAATTACACACTCTATACACTCTTCATTATTTATCCTATATTTATAAAATCTTCTTTCAATTTTAATTCATATGGACATATTTTTTACCAAATTCATTTCCTAATTATTTCTAAAAATGTATAGAAAAATATAAAAATAAGTTAAAAATATTATCTTGTGTATATGGCAAGAAATACGACCTTAAATTGTGAAATTCTCAACTTCCGAACACCATAACTTTCCCATACAAACTCCAAATTCATTATACTCACCTTTAAAGTTAATAAAACAATATTCTCTAAATACTGGAGGATATTTCTCTAAAATCGAAGTCCGTTTATAGAAAGTCAGTTTTAGAACCTAATCAGAGCTGGATTTCTGATCTTCTTGATCATGTATTTTATCCACGATTTATTTAATAATTTTTAGAGCTTATTTACTATTTAAAATAAATCTAAAAGCCTAATTTATAGATGAAATTGAATCGTATAACTTATATCCATACCTATTCACGTTTTAAATTAATTTATTAAAATCCATGAATTGACAAACATGTTATTTATTATTCAAATTATTAATAAAATATAAAAAATAGTATATTTTTTATTAATTTAATAAGTTAAAAATTAAATATATATTTATCATGTATTATCTATACCTATTTATTAGTGTAACATTTATATTTCGTAAATTATTTATTATTTATAAAATGTAATTATACCATATTTAAGATACACTAATAATTTATACTTTTAATTTTTATATATATTTAGAATAATGTTATGTACCATCTATTACATAATTTGTAAGCTAATTTACACATCTACCCAACCAGGTGCTGACAAGTCTCAGCACCTGATTCACCTTCTTCAAGAAAGCAGGATGTAGGAGTTGTTTGAACGCCCCATCTTCACCAATTTATCTCGCTTTCATCCTAACTTCTTCGTTCGATCTAAACCCTATGATCTACCCTCCTAACAATCCTAATCCACGCCATCCCTAGATCTCAACCTAATTCCCTCCAAACCATTCTATAGAAGCCCCTAAAATTCACCATCAATAAATAACTCTTCTAACTTCATGTTCCAGCGATAGTCGACCCACTTTTCTCACCATGTTCCTCCTTGATCCGGAGGTGACAGCTCCATCTGAGGCTCCAGCATGGAAGAAGTATCTATGGAGGAGATCTTCCAAGTCGGAGCACCACCTTGCGTCACGACCACTGCCGCGTACAGCTCCAGGAAGACCAACCTTTAGAGCAACGACAGAGGTTCATACAACCTCATTTCACATGTGCATTCCATTATACATTTCTTTTAATTCCCTTGTTATTCATTTTTTATTAGTCTAGTTGATTACCCAATGAAGATAGTAAAATCATCCAAATATTGTTTGTGACTTGATTCTATCTTAAATTCGAACCAATTTGCACTCTATTTTGAGTTACATATCATATTCCTAGAACTTTATCTTGAACTGCAATCTTCACATTTTATGTCGATTTCATTAGAAATCGAGCAACAAACTTTCCATTGCAGGTTAATTCACACATCTAGAGTAACAAACCACACATTTGCAGACCTTCAGGCCACAAAAAACCAAGAGGTGTGTTTCCAAGACCTAGGTGACCTTCACGTACAGGAGCCACCTTCATCGACGTCTCGAGGCCATCGCCACCGTCCTCACTGCCTTCTCACCCACAGGAGAGATCAAGGGGTGAAGGAATCACCCTTCTAGCCCTGTAGGAGGTCGGGGCTCTCATTCCCATGATGTCGATAAATCAGAGAAGAAGTCCAGCCATCGCCCAATGTAGAAGAGGGAAGAATGCTTAGAACTTGCGTGTAGCAGGCTTGCGACACGTAGTGGGCACGAACGACCAAGATCGCACCTTGCGTTCTAATCTCAGCCATTGACTCTAAACTGGTGGAAAATTTGTGTTTAGCCCCTACAACATCCAGAAATTCAGCCGCTCCAAAAAACATACTCGAATTTGTGTTTACGTCCTCGTGCAGGGACCTAAACACAATCCAGAATTTGTGTTTATATTCCTTTTCCCTCAGTCACCTCATTTTTATCTTCCGATATACTTACGATGACCTGATTATTGGGGTGTCGATCGACTTCTATTCTTTTTCACCCACTTTTACTTAGCACAAGTTATGTTCTCCATTTTCTCCTTTGACGCTATGAGGACATAGCACAATGACAGATCGAGAAATCGTCCTCGTAATAAGTCATTTTAGTGCCTTGTAGTTAGCGAAATCAGATGTGTCAAAAACCACTTAATATAATTAGCAATTAATAGCAAGTGATCAAGTTTATATTTTACTTGGGCAAGTCCAAGGTCGAACTTAGGGAGGCAGCTTTCTCCTCAGGTCAATTCTTAATTAATCCGGATGTCTGATTTTCAGAAGAATGTTTTTTGGTCTTTTTAATTTTTTTTATGCAATTTAAAAAGAAGACAATGCGATTTCAAGCCAAATTTTAAGGTTAAATTTTCAAGATAGTCAAATTAAGTCCAAAAATTATGAAACTTGGCCAGAATATGAAATGCAATGAAAACAAGCTACTTTAATTTTTTTTGGATTTTGTAGACTCTAAAGGAATTTACTATGAATTAATGATAAATTCAGCATGGTTTTTGCTAAATTAATTTTAATAAATACCAAAACACATTATTTCTAGAAATAAAAATTATCCTAGATGGATATAAGTAGGAGGAATCTAGAAAAATTAAGAAACCTAGAAATCTATGTGAATTGGACCTACTAAAAGTAATTAGTCAAATTATTATTTCATTTATTTAGGACTCGAGATGTGTGCAAATAAAATGATTTTTACGCACTGTCTAGAGTAACCTATCCTAGGTCTAATGTGATTTTATGATGATTTTTGGAGCAACAAGGAATTTAATATTAAATAAAAGGCACACCGTGGGCAAAATATAGAAAATTTCACCAAAGTAATATAATTAAATTCCAGAAAACTCACAAAAATAAGACAAGTGTCACATGAGCTAGAGGACAAGTTAAACTAAAACATGCATTTTTTAGATTTTAAAAATGATTAAATATGGACAACTAAATATATGTGCAAAGATAGGGGCCAAAATATAACATAGAAAATAACATTTCTAGAAATAAAACATGTTGATAGGGACTTAAATGCAATTACCTATAATGCAGGGAGATGGATGCAAAATGCCCACTAGAGCATGTGTTTATCTCGTGGCACGCGTGGCAGGGACTGATTTGCAATTTCAGAAACTTTCCAAGGCCTGTGTACAAATTACCCAGCCCTCACGTTAGAGACATGTGAGGGGGATAGGCTCGGACGGCGTTGGAGGCTCGGACGGAGGCTCGAATGACTTCGAAGGCTCGGGATAGCTTCGAATCAACTTCAGATACCCCGAGCCAAAGGTCGGGGATGAGGCTCGGAGCTCGCAACGTGGCACGATGTAGGCCATTGGATCAAGATGCATCCAACGGAGGCTGCAGCTACTGTCATGGCACACCTATGGACCGTTAGATCAAGATAGATATAATGATGGTTGATGAAGATGGTGTGGTGTGGTGCGAGGCATCAGATCCTCGTGAGATTGGATGGTGGATCGAGGTCGAAGGCGATGGCGACGATGTATAGAAATAGCTGTTGGATCCTCCATATCCAACGGTTGCGTGAAGCGAATGACGTGTCGAGAGTAGAACCATTGGATCGAGAAGATCCAACGGTAGTTGTAAGCCTTCTTCTATGGTCTGCCGCTCGATCTTGCGAGGATCTGACACCTCGCACCACGCCATGTCGCCTTCATAAGCGTTAGATCTATCATGATCTAACGGTCCATAGGTGCACCACTACAGTAGCTCCAGCCTTCGTTGGATGCATCTTGAACCAGCGGCCTACATCGCGCCACATTGCGAGCTCCGAGCCTCATTCCCGACCTTTGGCTCAGGGTATTCGAAGATGATCCGAAGATATCCCGAGCCTCCAAAGTCATCCAAGTTTCCGTCCGAGCCTCTCACGACATCCGAGCCTAGCCCCCTCACACGTCTCTCATGTGAGTGTTGGGTGATTTACATAGAGGCCCTGAAAAGTTTTTAAAATTGCAAATCAGTCCCTGCCAGTTGTGCCACGAGACCAACACATGCTCCAGTAGGCATTTTGCATCCATCCCCCCATTTATAAGTAATTGCATTTAATTCCCTGTCAGCATGTTTTATTTCCATAAATTTTATTTCCTATATTGTATTTTGGCCCCTTTGTTTGTATGCATATTTAGATTTCCTTATTTAATCATTTTCAAAATCTAAAAATTGCATTTGTAATCTAACTTGTCCTCTATATGGTGCTTGTCATATTTTTGTGTGTCATCTGGAATTTAATAATGTTATTTTGGTGAAAGCTTTTATATTTTGCACACTATGTGCCTTTTATTTCATATTAAATTCCTTGTTTCTCCAAAAATCATCATAAAATCACATTATACCTAGGATAGATTACTCTGCACAGTGCCCAAAAATCATTTACATTCCACGCATCTCGAGGCCTGAATAAATCAAGTAATAATTTGCCTAATTAATTTTTAATAGGTCCAATTCACATAGATTTCTAGGTTTCTTAATTTTCCTAGATTCCTCTTACTTAGGTCCATATTGGATAATTTTTATATCTGGAAAAAATTTGTTTTGGTATTTATTAAAATTAATTTAGCAAAAATCACCCTACATTCATCTTTAATTCATAGTAAATTCATTTATAGTCTAATAATTCCTAAAAAATTACATTAGCTTCTTTTCATGGTCATTTCATATTCTAGCCAAGTTTCATAATTTTTGGACTTAATTTGACTATCTTTCAAATTTAACCTTAAAATTTGGCTTGAAATCGCATTATCTTCCTTTTAAATTGCATAAAAAATTGTAAAAATACCAAAAAAAATTCTTCTGAAAATCAGACCTCTGAACTAATTGAGAGCTGACCTAAGGAGAACGCTGTCTCCCTAAGTTCGACATTGGGCTAGCCCAAGTAAAATAAAAAATATGTCGCTCGCATTTAATTGAACATTAATCAGAATGGTTTTTGACGCATCCGATTTGGCCAACTTTAATGCACTAAAATGACTTATTAATAGGCCAATCATGTGATATGTCAAATGGCGTCGTTGCCTTCGCCTAAGGACGTGGAAGCTCACCGGCGACCCCTTGATGGCTCAGGTCTATCGTGGGAACGTCAGGAGTCTGTCGGAGGGTCTGGAGGTGGCAGGATTCAACTGGAAACCAGTAGATTTGAAGCTCGAAGCAGCTCCTACGTGGGGTCCGGTCAATGAAGATGAAGGTACCTGTAGGTTTAATCTGTGCAAGGAAACATGTGCAATGTGCTCGTTAGGTAAGTATGAGTGCAGTGAGGCTTGGAGGGTGAAGTGAAAGCTGTTGATGCTCCTCCTCCCTCGTGGAGGAGGAACTTTGGTCGAAGGGAGGTGCGAAGTGTTGTCAGAGTGAGTGGAGTAGCGCACAAAGATGGAGCTCCAAGGCAGAGCTCGATGGATGGTCGGAAGATCGTGAGTATGCGATGAAAAGCGGAATAAATTCCAAGAAAAATGCGGGGAAAGAAGAAGGGTGATCGGAGGAGGATGGAGGAGTGCTAACTGGGAATGGGAGCTCGCGGAAGAGGTTCTGGTCGTCGCTCGAGGGTCAGTAACAGCCCGAGCTCTTAGCATCTCGTCAGGGAGGCTGCTGTCATGGCAGAGCTCGCCGTGTGTCTCGCCAGAGATGGAAACTCCGTCATCGCTCGCTCTCAGTCTTAATCTCTGTCACCGATATGTAGAACGGAGCTCTGGGATCTCTTGTGTAAGGGAAAATGGGTTGAAAGTTCGTCGGAGATGGGGTATTTATAGAAAGGAGAAGGTGCAGGTGATGGAGAGGGTGGTCGGTGTGGAGTTTGTGGAGCGAAGGAGAGGGTGTCATGGGGATCATGGGTGTTGGCAAGGAAGGTGCAGATAGGGTCTACGTCGTAGAGGTATCGATGGGTAGAGAAAGTGGTTGTAGTGGCATAAAAAGTAGGAAGGGGGTGGAGTAGACGTGAGGTGGGGCGATGTGGGCAAGGCTCGTTTGGAGGTAGATGATGACCTTTGGACCGTTGGATCTCGTGATCCAACGGCCAGAAGAAGGGAGCAAGCGAAGGGCTAGGATTAGATCATGGGGTCGAAATAGAAGGGCGTTGGGTGTAACACTTGGTGGGCGTAGCGTCCACAAAGAAGAACAGTGAAGATTGCATCAGGGATAAGGATCGGAAGGTCGTCATTTGAGCGGGAGATAACGACTGAGATCTGAAGTGAGTGGAGGTGATCGAATGGTGGGGGTGATTACACGTTGTCAAAGGGGAGTGAGGCACTGGTGATGGTAGAGATAAAATCTAGGAAGACAATCCAAGGGTCCAGATTTAGTAGGGATGAGCGGCACGGATGGAGGCGTGATGGAGAAGATCTTGCGGTGAAGTTGTAGTTGCTGGCCGACAGTGTGGATGAGATCTTGGCCCAGATCAGATGTTTGATATGAGATGCGATGTGAATGACCAAGATCTGGAGAGAGGATGACTGATCGGACGGCTCAGGAAAGGGGACATGTGGCGCGCAATGGAGGGGGCCGCGTGGCGCATCCGGAGGGTGCCACGTGGCCCAATCTGGTTGGATGAAAGAGAATATGAGATAAGAGTGAGAAGTTTGCCGAACTTAGAAAAACTCAAAACATGAAAGTTGTATATCTCGATTAGATCTACAAGTTTCATGTTGACCAAAAACAGAAACGAGGTCAAATAAAGTAATAAAGTACAAGGGTACAAATATACATACATATAGTGTACAATGGTGTCCCAAAACCTACGTTTGCATACGAGCTCTGATTTAAATGAAAATGGACTCATTTTGAAGGTCTCTAAATGTGTATTAATTTAAAAGTGAGTGGTCCCAGATTGGAAGTTGTATGACAGAGATATGTGCATTCTAAGGTCCATGGTCCTTAACTTGGTTTGGTATTGTATTGTGCAATTATTCAAGTAAGCAATTTTTTGTATTTTTCTTGTATTATTAGACAGTATATCGATATACAGTACGGAGTGAATTTGGGATTCTTATTTAATGCAGATGTGAATGCTAAAATGCAAATGTTGTCAATGCATGCGTGGATGCTAATTATGCATTTTTGGTGGAAATGTGTTGCTAATTACTCGCGAACAAGGCTCTATTTTCAACTTTAAGAGTGATGAATCACAGATTCATCAACCCCCTATACTTAAACCTTCCTCTCCTCCAAGCAACTAAAGTGAAATGCAAGAGTGAAATGATTTTGTGTTCCATACCACGGTCATGAACAAAAGTTGAAAATGGAGCTTGACTCAACCTTTGGATTAAGTGTATGGCGGAACCTAATGGGGACCTGAACTTAAGACCTAATAGACTTCAAGTTCTACAAGTCTTCTATTCAAGATATCTTAATTTTTGATGACTACGATTCTTACTTGTACTGTGTAAGTGTAAAATATCTCTCCACATAAAAAAATGGCTAAGAAGCAGCCTCCTCTAACAAGGTAACTCTAGTTACCCGATCCAATAACTCTTTCCTCGAGGAGTGGGGTATTCCCTTCTAAGTTCTAGTGAGACCAGCTCAAGAGGAGGGGGCGGAGAAAAGAATGGACGGTAGCTAGTGTAGCTACCTATCCTAGGATGACTGACCAGTGTAGTCAAGTCATTCAGCTGTAGACTTCTTGCTAATATACAAACTCCGACTGGTATTTTATTTTCTCTTTTGGTAGGTCTAATTTTTTGGAGTTTCTTGCATTTTTTTGGAACTATATACAAGGTGCAGCATGTACATCAGGAGTTTTTCCTCTTAAGCTAGTAGATTATCCCTCTTTTGAAGCATTATTTCAACCTACAGCATCCCGTCCATAGGCGTCAACACCTCCAGACTAGGTTGAGATGCACTACCCTCCCTAGAGGAGGACCGATGTTTCCACCTATGTGATACTCCAAGCTAAAGGATTCTACCCCCTCACCACCTCATCAATGAAGAGCTACGTACATTGTGGTTGTACAAGTTTGGTCACTGTCTAAAAGAATCATACGTGTGCATGAGATATTCAACATAGACTAATCAAGATGACATGTGAACATAGACTTGCGTAATCAAGGAATTAAGTAACTTGACCTAAGAAATCTTAACTCTAGTTCCTATAAGGTTCCTATGAAATTAGGTGGATTAAGGTCAAATCAAGTCCCTCCTCAATATTTGCTCATAACTTAGTTCAGAACCCACTATCTTTTCACTTTTCATATGCATGATATGTATATGCGATGTAGATGGCATGCTACAGAGATGAATGGAATGCGAGACTCTTTTTCTTTGAATACAGAGATGATGTGCAAGAGTAAATAAGAAGACTTTGATTCTTAAATTTTTCATTTTTTTTCATCATCATTTTTTATGCAAATTTTTCATTTTATATGTAAATATACATGTATTTTACAAAAAAAAAAACATTTCTCCATTTCCCCCCCACTCGTGATTATTGTATAGTATATACAAAAATACATGAAAGTACGAGCTATGAATAACGTATATAAGTAATATATACACACCCCCCTATACTTAGCGTGTGTTATGTCCTTAGAGCACGAAAAGCGAGGATGAAGACATAGATCATGCTAAGCGTAGAATAACAAAAATGTGTGAAGTCATCTGGCCCCCCTATACTTAGGCTAGGGCAGCCTAATTGTAGAAGGAGATCAAAAATGGGGCGATGAGGTCAAGAGGGAAAGTGTGAGAGTACATGATGGGTATCGGCCCCCCCCTATACTTAGGCTCAAGTCAACCTAAGTATAGGATAGGAGTGAGTATGAGGACCAATAAGACTGGAGGATGTGCAGTGAATAATGTACGGACTCATGTGACCCCCCCCATACTTAGGATCTGGTCATCCTAAGTGTAATCGTAGATGAAATATATGAAGCTGGGGCGAGTGATCAGAGTCACGGGAGGGAAGGGGTAGTATACAAGTATGGTGAGTATATACGAGGATCGCGGTCTGAATCTTTCTAGATGTTGCTTATGGCGAGAACTCATTGTTGCATGGTATTTTGTGCGACTCTATGTGTATCTGCTGAGTCTGTCTCGAGCATGAATACAATCTCCTCAACATGGACTAACTATTCATTGGGTTTGATGAAGTCTTTCAATAGTTGTCCATTGACCAGGAATGTCTGTGCTTCATCAATGAGATCTGAAATCTCAATACATCCACTATCATGCACAACACAGACTATGAATGGGCCCATCCACTTGGAATTTAGCTTGCCTTGGAAAAACATCAGCCTTGCATTGAACAACCATACCTTCTGTCCAGGAACAAAGGTCTTTCGTCTGATATATCTATCATGCCAATGCTTTACTTCATCCTTATACGCCAAACTGTTGTTGTATGCCCGGTTTTTGACTTCCACAAGCTCATTCAGATCCATTTCTCTCTGTCTTTGCCCTAGGTGTGTGTTCCAGTTGACCTTCTTGATTGGCCATTCTTATTTGTGCACTAATTCTGCAGGCAAATGCCATGGCTTTCCAAATACCATCCTAAATGGGGAGGTCCCTAATGGTGTCTTATAAGCTATCCTATAAGCCCATAGGACCTGATCCAAAATCTGAGACCGGACCTTCCTGTTTGGGCAGACAAGATTCTGTAATATGGATTTTACCTCCCTATTGGGCACCTCTACCATGCCATTGGTTTGTGGGAGGTATGGACTAGGACACGGTGTTCGATGTCGTAATCCTTTAATAGTTTCTTTACATCTATGTTCACAAAATGGCTACCCCCATCGGATATCAATACTTTGGGGATTCCAAACCTAGAGATGAAACGATCTCTTATGAATTTACAGATAGTTTTGTTGTCTGCGGCTCGGGTTGGGATAGCCTCCACCCTCCTTAACAGATAATCTACTGCAAGAAGGATGTATCGAATCCGTGGCTAACAGGGAATGGACCCATGAAGTCAATGCCCTGGGCATCAAAGACATCACAAATGATGATAGGCTGCATCGGCATCTCACCCTTGGAACCAACAGTTCCTCCCATCCGCTAGCATACTGGGCACGACTTCGTAAAGGTGAATGCATCGTGAAATAGAGTCGGCCAGTATAAGCTACACTAAAGTACCTTCCATGCAGTCCTCTTCACGGAGTGGTGTCCTCCTACCT
The DNA here is from genome assembly GCA_037367405.1 of Ottelia alismoides. Classification (NCBI taxonomy): domain Eukaryota; kingdom Viridiplantae; phylum Streptophyta; class Magnoliopsida; order Alismatales; family Hydrocharitaceae; genus Ottelia; species Ottelia alismoides. The sequence continues at coordinate 630,040 of JAZKJV010010772.1, read as the reverse complement.
CCAGACTGTGGCATAAAGTAAGGACACTCTGATATTCCTCCTGAGGGATACACTATCTCCAGACACAATTCGGTCCTTCAAAGAAAAGGATCGGATCCTCCCAATGGTAATGTCTTAAATCCGACTTCAGCCGGTCTATGTGGCTCTTGGTCCAATCTTCAGGAACTTTCTTGGAGATAATATGTTCACGATATTGGCGTACCATGGGAGTGAGTTGACAACAAAAATCGATTCGTTAGAGAAGGAGTCTCGAATCAGTGTATCATCAGAAGCCTTAAGATCTTTGAGACGGGAGAGATGATCAGCTACTACGTTCTTCTTTCCAAGTTTATCACGAATGTCTAAATCAAATTCCTTGATGAGAAGAATCCACCTAATAAGATGTGCCTTCGCATCTGTCTTTTCCATTAAGTCCTGTAGCGTTGTGTGGTCAGTCAAATAAATCACCTTGGATCCAATTAAGTGAGATATGAACTTATCCAAGGCGAACACTACTACCAACATCTCCTTTTCTGTAACAGTATAGTTACGTTGAGCAGTATCGAGCACTTTACTTGAGTAGTGTAAGGTGAACGGGACGTCATCCCTCCTCTGTCCTAACATAGCCCCAACAACAAAGTCTGAGTCATTTATCATGATATCAAAAGGAAGAGACCAATCTAGGGCTTGTAGGATCAGGGCATCCATGATCATCCATTGAAATTGCTTAAAGGCTTCAAGACATTTGTGATCAACAATGAACTCCATGTCCTTGCCTAAAAGATCAGTTAGCTGTGGGGCAGCTTAGAGAACTCATTAATAAATCTTCGATAAATTCCAACATTCCCGAGGAAGAACCGCAACTATTTCACGTTGGTTGGTGGTTGGAGTCGTCTGATCACATCCACCTTTAACCTCCATTCCTCTCTTGGAGATGACATGCCCCAACACAATGCCCTACGTCACCGTGAAGTGACTTTTCTCCCAGGAGAGCACCAGATTGACCTCACAACACCGCTTGAGGACTCGATCCAGATTCTAAATCGAAGGAATCACCGTGGACAGAGAAGTCATCCATTAAAACTTCCAGGAATTCACCGACCATTTCGGTGAATACATCAATCATGCACCTTTGAAAAGTACCATAAGCATTGCATAACCCAAAGGTCATGCACCTGAACGTGTAGGTACCAAAGGGGCATGTAAACGTGGTTTTCTCCTGATCCTCAGGAGCTATGTCTACTTGATTGTAGCCTGAGAACCCATCTAAAAAGCAGAAGAATTCTTTCCCCACTAATCTCTTTAAGATCTGAGCGATGAACGGTAGGGGGAAATGATCCTTCTTTGTCGCGGCATTAAGGCGTCTGTAATCCACATAGACGCGCCACGACATGGGTACTCATGTCATGATCTCCTCTCCATCCTAATTATTGGACGTTTGAATTCCTGACTTTTTCAGGACAACATGGATTGGTGCCACCCATTTAGAATCGGATTAAGCAATTTTAGTAAGATGCACACTCTGGCCTACTCACCAGAAAAGTCATGAACAAGTAAGACTCTAATATTTAGTAAGATGCACATTTTCGGTCTGCATTTTATATACAAATGGTTGTTGGGCCGAATTCAAGGTCTTCATTGGCCTTTGGAGATATCTATGTGTATGACAATAAGATATGGTTTTGGGTTGAGTTCTCTCTCCTAAGTTGTATGTATGACTAAAGTTTGCCTTAGCAATAAGTTTTCATGAAATAAGTATGACGAGTCAGGGTATTGTGGCATCGCTAAATATGGAAGAGTATGATTATTTATATATTTCTAAAATAACAAATACGATTCCAGAACAAGTTTTTAGTTATTTTTTATGATTTTACTTGAAGTCAATAATTGATAAGCTTTGTTTTTATTATGAAATACTATAAGAAAATGTTCTTTTAAATTTATGAAATAATCATGATTAAGTTTATAATGTTCATTCTTTTCAAGTTGTACTACATATATCGATATTTTGTGATTACTTTCCTGGAAGCTTGTGACCCATTCACTGGGTGTAAGCTCGTGCTAATGAGTTTTTTGGCTTACCACTCCAAATCAATATTGTTTTCAAGTACTTATATGAAAGAAGATATTAACCTAAATAGAGCAAGTATGAAGAAAACACCTAGTAGAAGAGGTTGTGCCATCATAGTTATAACTTATTTCATGATGTTTCTTTATCTTGATGAATTTATATATTTTTTATTGTTTCGATTTGATTTTAAAAGAATTTATGCATTATATGTATTCCATTTTATTTATGGAATTGTACATAATTACAATGATATATGTATTATGTGTTGTAGCATTGCAAAAGTTTATTTCCCCTGCTGAATATTGCATTATGATATATATATATATATATAAGAGCACTAAATTAGTTTAAGATCGGAATAAGTTTTATGTCACGCTCGTCTCAAAGATTGAGTGGGATGGATCGTGACAATAGATATCACCTAATCCTCTTTCTATGAAAATATTGTGCACAAATTTTAAAGCAACATTAACTTATTAATTAATTCTAGAACAAACCATTGATTTTCAGCATATTTGCTCATTATAAAATCATATATGAGTATCAGAAAGTTTTCAAATTGAAGAGGATAGAACTAAAATCTTTTGGTTTTTATTTTATAAAATTTCATTATCATTTGAGTCCTAAAGAAATTATTTTGTGATGTAAAAGTTAGATTTTTAGTTGGATCATATTGGCAAATCTTGAGAAAATAAAATAGTCTTGGTTATATTCTTGAATGAACTATTACTTGCAATTTTTGAGGATTTTTATGAAATTTTTCTGCTTGTGTTAAAAAAACTAAACAAAATATCAAATTAGGACATTTGAATTCTATATTTTTAATTAATTCATCATTTATGGAAAAATTCCAAAAAACTATAGTAGCCTCATTTATCAATTTATGCATCAAGTATTTCAATTTTGCAAAATATTACATATTCATCATAAGTTTAAAAAGATAAAAAAATAAGTTTCACTACATAGTTAATTCCTTTGATATGTGTTTCAGAATCCTTGTGCATTAAACTTTAAGGGGAAAATTATTTGATATGATTTTGAAGCTTAATTAGATGTTAAAATACTTTTTCAAGACTAAAACATTTTCGGAAAATGCAATCATTTTATTTTTTTCTTAGTTTTTTTCAAAAATTAATAAAAATAAAAATTATTAAAATATAAAATAATTTACGAAAATTGTAATGTACTTGTTTGTTTAATTTAATATTTATCTCAAAGTTTTGCTTCCATGAGTCGACCCTCAGTCTTGCCATGGTAAAATTATCGATGATTTTATGATATAACAAACTTCATAATTCTCACATGATAACTTGTTGTTAATCACATAAGTTCATAGATTTGCAATCAAAATGACCTACTACTTAAACAATTTTAGATGTGGTTACAATGGATAAACACTACTTAGATAATTTTATATGGAACGTTGTAGGGCGTGATAGGGAATTCAATTGACTTCAAAAGAAAAAAAATATAGAAAAAATTTTCATCGAGGACTTGAATTTAGGCTCAATACATTATGATTTTCTATCTACATGCATTACTCTCACAATAGGAAAAGTTTTATATAACAACACATATTTTACAAAGTCATTCTATAAAAACTATTTATTATAAAATTATTTATAATTATTTTACTCCAAAATTTAAGATAATATTCGTTACTGCACTATTTGCAACTATTTATAGACAAATGAGTATTCATTATCTTCATTAAAATATGTATTTTACACTACAAACAATGATTAGAAGAAGATCTTGACAAAGATAACGGATAATGAACGATATATATTTCTATATGATTAAACATGAAATATATTATTTCTTGTGATTGTCATTGTATATTACTGACTTTTATAAGGAATATAATTCATTGTTATTGTATTGGAAATTGTCAATAATACAACAATTATTCATTGTCTTCTTTAATATGTGTAATCATCATTGCTCACTTCAATAACAATTACGATATCTAGAGAAAAGTAGTGTATGACCGATTTGGCATGATTTATCAATAATGATACAATAATAAATACATTATCCGTTGTGAATATCAAAGTATGTCACTGATTTGGATTGAAATACTACATTAATTCATTAATTTTTTCACATCAGAAGATATAACGACTATTCTTTCTAATCTTTTTGGTGTTACAAGCTCATTTTGTTAATATTAGCTAAGCCAAAGACACATCTAGCTTCACTGCAACAAAAGATCAAAGACAATGACTAATTTCAATATTTATTACCATATCTCCAGATATTAAAGATGTACCAATGAATATTATTTATTGCGAAATCATCTTTTGCTCTTGTAATTAGCAAGAATGTCATATTCTTTCCTAAAAGTCCATAGAACAATGATTTTTTGCTAACTTATTCGCTAATTATACATGATACAATATAAAAGTTACGATGCCAAACAAATCCAATCACGTTACTAAGATTTGGAAACACATAACACTTGAAGAAGTCAACCACATGTCCATTATTCAAATCTTTTTATTCTCATATTGAAAACAACCATAAGCTTGAAGGTTAAGGACATTTGGGTGTCCCTTGTTGAGTCTTCCAATTGTTGTAACAAGGGCATTCCTCCTTGTGACCAGAAGTCCCCGACGGTACACATAAGCATTTGCGCAGCACATGTTGCAGAAGAACATGCATGGTTTCCTATGAGACGTTGCTGAGCATCGAAATGAACATTTCGGAGCACATTCTGTAAAGTATTCGACAAACAAAGAAGCATCAACAAAGGTAAATAAATGTATTAGGAAGCTTGAACTGATCAAATCAATGATTATTGATACATATACTATTTATTGACTGGAAAGTATAAGTTGATTTTAATACCCTAGGTTCTTAAACTTAATCACATATAAATATAAGGAACTAACATGTTAATCAGTTTTTTTCTGAGATTTCAGTAATGCATACAAACATAACTTTTAACTGTACAAAAGTTCAACTATTATTTGAAGGATATAGAGATGGAAGCATTATTTTCATAAGCTTTTCATTAGGGAAAAAAGTAGAGAGGTCGCTTTGGGATATCTAGATAATAGTAAAAGTTACTTTGATCTTGCAAGTTATAGATGAATACAAAGGAAGGAAATGGAGGAGGCTTTGAAGGTTATGAAACTTGGGAAAGGTATAGGACATGATGGCGTTCCTTTAGAAGTATGGAGAGTTTTAGATGACCATGGTTTGACTTGGCTTACATGTTTATTAAATGTTTTTTGGCGAAGCAATAAAATACTTGAAGATTGGATGACAATCATCATGGTGCCTCTTTATAAAAACAAAGGAGACATTGAAAATTGTCCAAATTACAAAGTATCAAGATGATAAGTAACACTATGAAAATTTTTGGAACATATGATCGAAAAAAGGTTAAGAAAAGTTTCCAAAGTAAAATAAAACCAATTTATATTCATGCCAGGTCACTCAATTAAGTCATCCATTTGATGAGAAGAACAATGGAGACATGTAGAGCTAAAAGGAAGAACCTCGCATGATTTTTATTGGTTTGGAGAAGGCTTATGATTATTTTCCATAGGAGATATTATGGAGAGTTTTGGAAGAGATAAGTACATGTCTTATACATTAACATCATAGAGGATATTTATGATGGAGCTTCATCTTGTAGAAGGATCCAGTCTAGGAAGACTGATTATTTTGACATTAACATTAGTCTGCATCAATGTTCAGCTTTGAGTCCATTCCTTTTTAGTTTAATCATGGACAAGTAGATTAGCCATATTCATGATGAAGACATGTGAACCCCAAGAGAACCATTTCCAAAATAAATATTATATTAATATTTTTATATATCAATTAAAATTATTGATTCAATTCACCCCTTGTCTGAGAATAAATGAATGCACTTATAAGGTCCCTTAGTATAATTAGGGTTATGTACCATGGCTATCTTGATAATCATACAGTTGTTAATATAATGGTTGAATCATATAGGTTGGTGCTTGAATGATATATAAAGAGTTAGATTGACGACTCATCAAGCACTGCCAAAATATTATTGAGAAATAATCTCCAACCTGAGAAGGAGATGACAATCATTCTCTAAAGGTTGATATCTCACCAACCTCTTGATGTAGGTTCTCTACATAGGAATAGAGATTCAGAAGTGTCATATAAGTTAGGTCAAAGAGTTGACTTAACAAGATCAAGATAGCCAAGTCCTACGTCATATATTGTCATGATATAGGCATCTATCCTTTGATTGGAGATAGAGAGATCATTAGATTGATGACCTAATCAAGGTCTATACATCGGCCATATGGGGTACATACAATGGCATATAAACTAATACGATCTCTCAAAGCGATCACACATGTTCACTAATGAACTAGAAGACATGAATTCACTCATAAGGTACTGAAGCCAACCAAATTCCTTGCATGGTCGTCGTGTTTGGGAAGTATGATAAGAATTTGAAGGTGTGGTATATGATTTTGAAAAACATATTATCGATACCAACTCCTAATGACAGAATGAGAAACATAGTGATAAAACATTGAAGAATACAATTCAAATATGATTTAAACTTTCGAATTTATTCTAGATCGTCCAGTATGCATGATGTACGGGTGTTAGAAATACTCGAGGGTGATGCGATCATAAATGATTGTATAATCATGACACTTCCATTCTGAGGGATTAATGAAGCAGATTTGGATTTTAGTGACTCCTCATAAAAGATTAGTAATCTAATCTTAGTCCAAATATCAGACATTGATTTGAATGTTATTCAATATCATTGAGAAGGTTAGATTTATGGTTTAATTTAGTGAAACATCTTTGTGAGGTCACCTAAATCTAGATATGAGATAAGATCTCAATATCCAAGTTACTATACAAGGAATGTACATTCGCCCTGTCCTAATCTTCAAGTATCCATGAAGAAGGCACATTATTCTCAAAAGAGTTAAAGAATAATTCGATTATTGACAATATATCTGAGCATTGGAAAATTGATGATTCAGTGTGATTTAATTATCATAAATAATGTGAATGTGATTTATATTATTTGGACACATGAGAAGAATCATCTAATATAATTAAATAAGATTTAATTATCAGAAATAATATTAATATGGATATCACTATCCATAATAATCATAAATATTATAAATATGATTTATAATATCATGATGAGATTTTATTGTAAATAGAATTTACAAATTAATTATTAATGTAAATTTTATTAACATTATATAATTAATTGTAAATATAATTTATATTTTTTATTGGGTGGTTGAATACGATTCATAATTATCAATGACATGATTGAAATGTCATAAAATAAATTTGAATAATTTTGTAAAAAATTAAACAACAAATGTGGTTTCAATCATGTGGAATTTGTGTTAAGATTTGAGAATCTCATAGATATGGAAAGAAGGAGACACCATTCCTTATTAGGAGTGGATGACGATAAGGACTAGGACTCATTGATGGCCATCTACCATAATAAGGAAGGAGGATCTCATTCTATTCTTATTATAACACATTGAATTGATTTAATTGAATTTAAATTTATTGAATATTACTCAACATATTTATTTTATTTTAAATTACTTATTTGTTCTTGCAAAATTTATGCAACAAAATCATAGCCATTGATTTCAATTAGGAGTGCATCTTCACCATCCAATATGTTAGAAAGAAAGGCTAGACCTAGCTCTTTCGAATTGAAAACAGCAAATCTTTCTCTCTCTATCTTCTTTTCATACACGTCCAAGAGTCTCTCTCTCTCTCTCAACCCTTATGGTCGTCCACTTTGTGGTTGTTGAGAGCACATCACCATTGCCGCGTTGCCATTATGTTGTCGGATCAATTGCTAGTGGATCCCCACCTTCTTCAGTGCTTCATGCTCATGAGGAAGGCTACGGAATTTTTGAGATGAAATTAGGAGGTTTTACTCTTGGATCTTCAACTCGTATTGTGAGAAGCACGTGTCCCATCCAAAACCCCACAAGTGTGTCCTTCATTGGACCAGATCTGAGATACGAGGTATCTTCATTTAGAGACACATAATTGCAAACATGCTTCAAGAGAACTTTATTACTCGCTTGTGATGTTGAAGAAATAATACGAGAAAGGTTCGCATATCATGTTTTTCTATCTTTGTTGAATTTTTAATTTCCACTTCCCCTTGGAACTAGTATGACTAGTTGCTCTTGATCGCATGTGATACAATTTTCACGCTTCTGTGATATGTTAAGGTATAAACCCAAGACTTCAAGTGGTATTAGATCCTTGGTAAAATGTCTTGGATCTGATCCTAAGATAAATAGAACAAAGTTTTTTATATCAGATGCATATGGATTTGTAGATTATGCATATGGCGCATGTTTCGAATCATTTTTCATAAAAATGAAAAGCTACTATTTGTGCATGTTTGAATGATTTTTTTGGGTACTTAAATGTATTTAGAAGTCTAAATATGTCCCTAAAATGTTTTCCAAGGGTAGGCATCAAGGGTGCATTAATTTAGATTCGAAGTTCTCGTAGTGAAATTATTTTTGTATGTAATCACGGGCTTGTAACAAATTAATTTTTTATTACTATTTTCTATCATGAAATTTATAAGAAATATAGTAATTAAGTAATGAATTAAACCAATAAATCACTTGAATTTATTTTACATGATTCTGACTTCATCTTCCCTAGATATTTCATATTTAGTAGAGATGGGTCGAAAGATGATTGGATCGTCACAAGAATTTTCTTAATGTGTCTATCATTCAATGTCAATCACAGAGATTACGAATTTACCATGATTAATTGATGCTTCACATATTTATGGAAATATTTGAATAAAAAGATCATCATTGAATGAATGTTTCATGACAAAGTTCTAGTTTAATCTACAATAGTGTAGGTCAATTTTATATGAGGAACCAAAATATGTTTGCTTCGTACTAGAAATTTAAGATCTTTAAAAATATTTTTAAGATTCCTAAAATATTTATAAATGTATAATATATATAATATCACGTTGGTCATTAAAGGAATGATCGATAAAACTGCATGTACATTGATTCAATGTGTATTGTTCTGAATCAATATGGTGAAGGTGTCTGGACCGAGAATGCTGACTTGGTTTATTAATTAGCACCTTACATGTCAAGGAAATGCTCCCTCCTAGAATTACCAAGCATCTGGCCATATCTATTTCGAGGAAAGGGTGATATGAGTAAGTTAAGTAATACTCTAATTACTTATAAAAATCATAATAATACGTAGTTGTGAGAGCTAATACTATTTATAGTAAGATCTAAAAAGTCCTAACTGTTTGTTGGTTGTATTGGATTGATAATTAATTTGATATGATTAAATTTTTTATATCTAATTAAAATAATCAGTTTATTATAAATATAGTTGTAACTCTGTTGGAAGAATTAATCATAATAAATATGATTTATAACGATTAATTAAAATTTAAATGATATATGAAAGATCATATAAGTAGCATCCATGGTCTCCTATCAAGTCAAAGGGTTCTGTTTGTCATAGATTGTACGATGTAGACGCCTGTTCGAAGTCATAGCTCCAGTGTACAAGCACACATAGATCAGACTCTTTACTTCTCGAAAGAGTAATGTCATATGCGTAGTAACCTCAATATTGTTCCTCATATAATTGAGGCAGTATTGGATTTTATATATAAACTTCTAGTATTGTTGATGATTGATTCAAATATCAATGGATCAACATCACCTTGGTAGTTGTGGGCCCGGATGTTATAGATCAAATTGGGTAATGCAAGTTGGACATATAAGGTAGAATAAGTTCCTGCTTCATTGACCTAAGTTATATTTTTTCGTATTATTAGGGTATAACAAAGGGAGAATAGAGATTCTAGATATTGTTAAAGACATAACAGTAAATATATCTCTTACTTTGAATGATGTAAAAAGGGAATGGACTTTCAAAGTTTAAAAGACAAGACTACTTTGATTTCAAATCCTTAATCAAAGAATTTAACTTTGAATATATAATTATTTATATGTTCTAATAAGCGCATTCTTAATATCATATATAAAATTCACGAACCCACTCAGTAGGTTCTTGGAGGCCAACTAAATTGATTGGACCAAATTATTTATATTGACTCTGTAACTTGGAGTTTGTTCTTTCTACATAGTGCATTGGCTATGTGCTCACCAAGAACAAGCACAAACTCTACAAAATTGGAAGAATTTAAATACAATGAAAATGTGATGAAAATCAATCATTAGCTAGGTGTTATATCCTGGGGTCTTTATCTAATATGCTTCAGAAGCAACAAGTGGACATGAACATTGCCCATGATATAATGTTGGATCTAAAAGAGATGTTCAATGATGTAAACTACACTCAACATTACAATATGATGAAAGAACTTATTTGCTACAAGATGTAGGAGAGAACTTTGGTTCGAGAGCACATAATCAAAATGTTTGATTATCTCTCTGAACTTGATATCCTTGGGGCACAGATACATATATGCAGTCTGACATTATTATGTTGTTTTTTCTCAAGTCTTTCAACAGCTTTATTGTATCGCACCACATGAATAAATTGATATATTCATTAAAGTCCACTGAGGGCATCTTGAAGAAAGAGAATCCCACTACTAGTGCAATAGTTGCCCAAGTCAAAGGAAAGTGCAATCAGAAGCATGGGGCTCGGAAGGGTCTGACTCAGAAGAAAAAGAAGGGTCAAGTTGTTGTCTCATCCTCTCATGCTTCTAGACTTATAACATCGAAGAAGACCGATGCTTGTCATCACTGCAAAAATTGAGGAACTAGAAACGTAGTTATACAGAATACTTGAAAACCATTGACAAATGGTAAAGTACCATCATGTATAAAATTGACTTTAATCATTGAAGCAAATTTTCTCATAGGATGAGACGGTAGTTTGATCATTGATTCTTGTGCTTTTGTTCATGTATACAATTTATTACATCTGTTTTAGGAAACTAGAATTCTCGACGAATGAGAGATAGTCATCTAAATGATATCTGATGCAACTATTACAGTAGTCACTGTTCGGACATGTAGACTATCATTATCTAGTGGGAGAATCCTTGTACTTAAAGAATGTATTTATGTTCTAAATGTTAGAAGGAACTTATTATTTGTATCTAAGTTAGTTAAAAAAGTATATCTATTCTTATTCAGTGAGAAACTTGTGGTAAGTTGTTATGATAAACATATCGTAGATGGTATTCTAACTTCTAGTAGACTCTATGAATTGCTCATTGATGAATCTGTCATGAATGTAACACTCACTAATAAATCCTAAAAGATAATCATTCAAACATGAGCATCAAAGGTTTGGTTATTTATCTGTTCATAGGATCAATAGATTGATAAAGGATAGGACCTTACATTTTCTACAAGTCTAAAATTTACCTACCAATGAACATTACATTCGAGGTAAAATGACCAAAGAATCCTTCCGAAATAAGGGTGCATGATGTGGGGATGTTCTCGACCTAATACGTACCACTACATGTAGTCCCTTCAGTAACGTGACACGAAATGAACATCGATATTATTTGAAATTTATTAATGACCATTCACGATATGGATTTATCTTCCTATTACATCATAAATCTAAAACCTTTGAAAAGTCAAAAAATTAATGGTTTTGGTTGAGAATCAAACCGATAGGAAGATTATACGGCTTTGATCTGATCAAGTTGGTGATTACCTCTCATATGAAATTAAGGAATCCTTCAAAGATTAAGGAATTGTCCAACCACACTCCTACTGAAACTCCCCAACTAAATGGTATTTCTAAGAGGTGTAATAGAATCACCATGGATATGGTTCGTTCAATGATGAGTAAAGCACATTTTCCTCTTAGATACTTGGGATATTCATTAGAGACTATGATATATATATATATATATATATATATATATCCCTAACAGGATTCCTAGAAAATCTGTGATATATATGGATATTAGGAATATTCATTTGATTTGAAACCGAGCCTAGTGTTAGACACTTGAGGATTTGGAGTTACTTAGTCCATGCAAAGAATGTAGATGCTAGTAATCCAGAATCTCACACTAGAGAGTGCCACTTCATTTGATATGTAAAGGAAGTTATTGGATACCAACTTTACACTCCTGAGACTCATGTTTTGTCTCTAGATATGTAAAATTCTTAGAGGATGATTACTTTAAGAGTTAAGACAAAAGTGAAGTAAAGTAACTCATTGAATCCCCTGAGGATATTGAGCTTCCTGAAACAGAAACTAAAGATATGAATGAAGATGAAACACTCATACCTCTTCAAAGGAGTTCGAAGGTGTCTACACCACATGAAAGGTATATATTTCATGTGTCAGGTAAAATTGACAATGATCCACCTTCATTTAATGAAGAACATGCGGATCATGACATGGATAGATGGATGCTAGCAATGGAGCCTAAGATAGACTCCACATACAAGAATGGTGTATGGGCCATGTAGGATCCACCTAGAGGGGTAAATCTCGTTGGATGTAAATGGATCTTTGAGAGAATGAGGGGCCTTGATGAGAAGGAAGAGACCTTCAAGGCATGACTCGTAGGAAAGGGCTACACACAGAGAGAGGGAATCGACTAAGATGATGCATTCTCTCATGTGATTATACTTAAATCCATCAAGGAACTGTTGTCTATAGATGCATATCTTGACTACGATATCTAACAGATGGATGTCAAGACTTCATTCCTCAATGGGTACCTTGAGGAGGATATCTATATGGAGTAGTCCTAAGGCTTCAAAACGGAGGAAGGCAAAGTTTGTAAGAAGAAGAAATTCATCTATGATCCTAAATAAGCTTCTTGTAGCTGGAACATCAAATTTTATGAAATCATAAAGAGTTATAATTTTATTCACAATATAATTAACCATGTGTGTACAAGAAGGTTAATGGGAGCATCTTTGTGTTCATCATGCTTTACATATATGGCATCTTTATCATTGGAAATGATACATGGATGATGACTAGTGTTAAGGTCTGGGTGTCCCATATATTCAAAATAAAAGATCTTGGAGAAGCCTCTTATATCATGGGTATGAAGTTCAGAAACAGAGAAAAGACGATTCCGGGATTGTCACAACATGGGTGCATTAAGAAAATCTTCGAATGTTCGTATTGAAAATTCCAAAAAAGACTTCATTTCCTTAAGAAATGGTATACACTTATCTAAATTGATGATTCCTCAAAATGTTGAGCGAAAGAAATCCATCGTTGCATGCTCTTACGAATTAGTTGCAGGAAGCTTAATATATGCCATGATGTGTTCAACACCAGATATCTACCATGCAATGGGAGTGGTAAGTCTTTACTAATATTGCTATGGAGAAAAACATTAGAATGCAGTGAAGAGCATTTTAAGTATCTAAGATAGATGCAAGATTACATTTTGGTCTCTGGAGATGGTGATATCTAAGTCTTAGGATACACAGATTCAGACTTCCAATATGACATAGATGACTGCAAGTCAACTTCATGGTTTGTACTATTGTTGACGGTTGTGCTGTGAGATGGAGAATCAAGAAACAAGATACTATGATTGATCTAATAATAGAAGCCGATATATTACCCCATCGGATGCTGCAAAGGAGGGGGTATGGTTACATAAGTTAATCCTGGAACTTGACGAAGTTTCCTTTGTTTCTTCCATCCCAATGCTCTATGATAACATGGGAGCCCTAGCTCAAGCAAAGGAACCGAAGTGGCATCAGAAGAGCGAATACATAGAAAAGAAATACCACGTCATCTGGGAGATACAAAATCATAATGACATCACCATCACCAAAGTGGCATGTGTCGATAATATTGATGATCCCCTTACCAAACCTTTACCCCAAAATATTTTTGATTAGTGGGTTTAAATATTATACTTGAATGTTTTGAGGGATAGTGGGAGATTGTTAGACATGTGAGCCATGTGTGAACTATTTCTAAAACAAACATGATTGTAATCTTTTGATATATCGATAAAAATTATCGATTCAAATTCACTCCTTGTTTGAGACTAAATGAATGATTGCACTAATAAGGTCCCTTAATACAATTAAATTATGTACCACGTCCATCTTGATAATCATATAGATGTTGATTCAATAGTTGAATCATATGGGCTGGTGCTTGGATGATATCTAAAGAGTTAGGTTAAGGACTCAACAAGCACTATTAAATGATTGTTGAGAAATGATCTACATCTTGAGACAGAGATGGTGATCCTTCTCTAAAGGCTGATATCTGACCTGATCTCTGGATGTAGGTCATCTACATAGAAATTGAGATTTGCAAGTGTCAGATAAGGTAGGTCAATGAGTTGTCTTAACGAGATCAAGATAACTAAGCCGTATGGCGTATACTGTCACTATATAGGCACACATCCTTTGAGCGCAGATAGGTGTATTACTATATATCTAAGTATGTGTAGTAAGAAGATCATTATGTTGATGACCTAATCAAGGTCCATACACATGCAAGCTGGTGTGCATACAAGGATCATATGAGTAATATGATCTCTCAAAGGGATCATACATGTTCACTACTGAACAGGACAACATGAGCTCACTCATGAGATATTGAGACCAACCAAATTCCATGCATGGTCATCATGCTTTGAAAGTATGACAAGATCTTGTAGGTATGGTATATTCATTTCGAAAGCATGTGGTCGATATATACTCCCAACGATCGAATGAGAAACTTAACGCTAAAACCTATAAGAAGCTAGTTCAAATATGACCTCAAACTTTGGGTTTATTCTATGTCTTCCAGTATTTAGAATGTATGAGTATTAGGAAAACTTGAGGGTGGTGTGATCATAAACAATTGTATAACCATGACACTTTCATTTCAAGTGAATGATGAAACATGTTTGGATTTTAATGAGTCCTCTTAGAAGATTAGTAATTTGATCTTAATCCAAATGTTTGACATTTATCTGAATGTAATTCAAAATCAATGAGAAGATTAGATTTATGTTTTGATTGAATCAAACATATTTGAGAGGTTACCCAGATCTAGAAACGAGAAAAAAACTCAGTATCCATGTCACTATACATTGAATGTGCAGTCGCTATGTTCTTATCTCCAAGTATTTACAGAGAAGGTATATTGTTCTTGAAAGAGTTCAAGAATAATTCTACTATTGACAATATTTCTGAGCATCGAAAATTAATGATTAAATATGATTTAATTGTCATAAATAATGTGAATATGATTCATATTATTTGGATACATGAGAAGAGTCATTTAAGATAAATAAATGAGATTAAACTATAAAAAATAAGATTAATGTGAATATCACTATCCACAATAATCACGAATATTATAAATATGATTTATAATATTATGGAGAGATTTCATTGTAAATATGATTTAGAAATTAAATGTTATTGTGAATTTGATTCACATTGTACAATTAATTTTAAATATAATTTACAATTTATATTGGTGATTGAATATTATTCATAATTATCAATGACATGATTGAAATTATCAAAAATAATTTGGAATTATTTTGGTAAAAATATAACCAACAAAAAGTTTAGCAAACATGCGAAAATTGTGATGAGATTTAAGAATCTCATCAATATGAAAAGAGGGAGGATCCACTCCTTATTAGAAGTGGATGACCAGAAGGAGTAGGACTTCTTGGTTGTCGTCCACCCGAACGAGGAAGGAGGCTCTCCTCCTTTTCTTATTATGCCACATCAAATCAATTTAGTTTAATTTAATTTTGTTAAATATTTTTCATTATATTTATTTTCTTTTAAATTAGTTAATTGTTGTTGCAAATTTTATACAACAAAAACATGATCATTTGTTTCAATTACGAGTGCATCTCCACCATCTAATATGTTATAAAAGAAAGGCTAGACCTAGCTCTTTCTCTTACACAAGTTAAAGTAACAAAACTCTTTCTCTCTCTCTCTCTCGCTCTCTCTTCTAATTATTCTCATATATGTTTTAAAAGGCTTCTCTCTCAACCCTTATGGCCCTCCGCTTCATGGTTGTTGAGAGAACCACATTCGTCACATTGCTAGATCGATTGCTCGTGGATCTCCACCTTCTTCAGTGCTTCATGCTCATAAGGAAGGCTATGAATTTCGTGAGATGAAATTAGAAGGTTTCATGCTTGGATCATCAACTTTGATTATAGAAAGCATGTGTCTCATCCATACGCATGCAATTGCATCCTTCATTGGATTGGATTTGAAATAGGAGGTTTCTTCATTTAGAGACACAAGATCGCAAACACGCTTCAAGATGTAATTCTATTACTCATTTATGATCTTGATGAAATGATACGAGAAAGGTTCTCATATCATGTGGATTATCTTTGTTAAATTTTAATTTATGTTGCCCCTTGCAACTAATCTGACTAGTTGCTCTTGATCGCATGTGTTGCGATCTTACGCTTCTGTGATGCGCTAACTCATAAATCCAAGCCTTCAGAGACACCTTGGTATACATTATTCATTATGATATAGTGTTGATTGATGAGGCTAGAGATGGGGTAAACGAGATGCTTGATGTATAAAACATGCATTGGAGACTGAAAGATTCCATATAACTATGGCTAAGACTGAATATATGAAGTGTACTTTTGATGTAAGCAATGGTAAATGAATCGAGGTGATGATTTTTATAATAACATTTAGACGAGAGATTTTTTATTTACTTGGGATCTATTTTTCAACATGATGGGGATATTGATGGAGATGTTACTAATAGAATAAATGTAGGTTTGATAAAGTAGAAAGAGCCTCTATTGTTCTTTGTGATGAGAAAATTTCTTTGAAAATCAAAGGAAAGGTTTACAAAGTAGCCGTGATAACTGGTATGCTCTATAGATCTGAATGTTGGCATGTGAACCATACACATGTGCAAGAATGACAATATCATAAATGAAAAATGTTAAGGTGGATTTGTGGACAAACACTCATAAAGATCGAATTCGGAGTGATGCAATTAGAATGAAAGTTGGTGTAGCTCTGATTGAGAATAAGATGCGAGAAAACCATTTAAGGTGGTTTGGCCACTTGCAAAGAAGTTGATGCACTGCTTAGGATATACAAGTTTTGGGATTTTAAGCTCGCCATGAGAGGGCAAGGAAGGTCCAAGAAGTGTTGGAATGAGACTAAATGAAGAGATCTTAGTTTTTTAGATCTAAGTCCAAGATTGATCCAATATAGATCTAAATGGAGGTAAAGAATCCATGTAACTGTTGTCTTACATAGAAAAGAATAGCAAGCTTCATTGGATCCTCTCGTAGAATGCGAATTCGACGAGACTATTATATTCACAACCGATGTAACTACTCAATTAAATGTTAAAAAATGTAATAGTGCGGAGTTCAGCATACCTTCAGGCTTTAAAGATCCTTCCCCGCCAAGCTGTGATCACGACCATTGAAAATTATAAAAGTACAATATAAGTCGAAGTTCATACACATTGTAAATTTATTAACATAGCATAGGCTAATTATTCGTTGAAGAGGAAAATACTTACAGGTTCATACCCAGAAAAATCGGTGACCTGCACATTAAAAGTGGATGATATATTAGAATGGGATATTTACACTCATAATCATATAAACTTTGGTAATTACTTGCATATTCCTCCGTCGTTCATAATTATACTCATAACTTTGAATAGTGCTTAACTCTTAGAAATTGTTGGAGTTACCATTTCTATCGAGTACTAATATTAGAGATATTAAGAAAAAATAAAAGCAGCTAGAAATTTCTTGTCAAAATACTAGCCCATGTCAATTCTATTTAGATTATAGGGGAAATATTGACATTTATATTTCATATCTATGCACAGAAGAGAGGAGCCGTATGAGATCTCATATAGATAATCGAAGGAGGGGGTGTGCCCTCTCCGAAACGAAATTTAGTAAATATCGTGAAGGGTATTATATTTGCGATTAGAAGATGGGGTCACGAACCAGACGACAATGTTTTGGCCCCACGGGGTCACTCGTCTCCCTCATTTCCCAAAAGTGCTAGGTCATTGGATACCGGAGAACTGCAGCGCGTTACATGGCATAATTCTGTGTTAACTTCCATCCAATTTTCCAGTTATATGGCCGAATCCGTCAAATATTGAAGAATTTATTTACTTTCAAATATCACGGTTCATAAGAGAAACTTATACGGCGAATTATTTAAAATAAGACCAACTAGGCTTTCATATACGATGAGGAAATCTTGTTTGATCGATGATGTAAACCTAGTTAAATTAATAAGATCAAAAAAGTACATATTACGAAGAAACTGTTGGGAGACGGGCAACAAGCTGCGCCGTCAATCCTTTTTGGATGGCAAATCCAATTCTTCGGAATTTCTAAATATTTGGAAAGGATGCAGATGATTCTCCACGAAGAGTTTGATTCGAAAAATATGTCTTAAAAAGTCCTCTTATGTATCTATAAGTCATGCCAAGGTAATTATTGCATTGGAGTGTAAAGACAGAGTCGACGAAAAGTTCCTGTTATTTTCTCGAGCTTCCAGTACTTATATGCGTCACACCATTGTTTTCTACGATGATCCGTGTGATTTTCCTTCACTTGTAGGGTAGAATATCCTATCATTTATGATAATATATATATACATATATATATATATATGTGACATTTCACTTCATTTTAACCATTTTTTGCCACAAAAACAAGACGAGGATCTAATATTTCAATTTACAGTCTTGGTGCTTGTCCGGAATTTCACATGCGGTGGAGGTTGCTTAAATTGCTTTCTTTCAACTTTCAATTAATATAATAAAGGATTTTTTAGGAGAATCATTACGTTGATAATGATAGGAAGACATCGGAAGGGAATACATGGTAAACCACCAACACTGGGAAAGCACTCGAAAAGAAGATAAGATGAAAATTAATATAAGATGCACATAACATCCTCGCAAACAGTAGCCTTTCATAATGAGACAGCTAATAACAAATAACGATAAGATATAGAAAATAGGGAGCAGATCCCATATTCTGTAGTTGTTTTCACAGCATAGTCTGACGTGATGCTATTTTTTCCGCGAAATTGATTTCAAAAAACCGACTGTATGGAATAGATCTATGATAAATGTTGTGCATGCGTATTAAACTTTGTTGAAATTTGGTCCTTATTGCTATTCTATCTAAAATCCAAAAATTCAACATTTAAAGAATTTGAAACTAATTTGAAGAAAAAAGCGTGACCTTTCAGTCTAAGGATAGAATAGCAATATGAATCGAATTTGAACGAAATTTGATGCATGTATAACATTTCTCATAAATCCACCCCATGTGGTTGAAATTTTTAAATCAATTTCCAAAAGTAAAAAAAGCACCACAACGGACTCTTGAGAGGGTTTCCTCCGGAAAGAATGAAAGACCACTGCATCTATCTGCACAAGCAACTGTGAATGTCTCAAATTCGATACATGATTATAACCTGTCTTCAATCTCTCAAAGCAGCCATTTCCAACAAGGGAGGAAGTCGAGGAAAAAGCTTGAAGTTGCTCCTAGTTCTAGCTAGGGGGATAGGGAAAAGGGATGGGACGATCTGCTACGGTATCCGTTATTTCTTAACCTTAGATGCTGGTGCGTGACAAATGCATGGAACTTTTTTTCTTGGTGAGACATACATTGATTTGGATTATGGATAGGTGCACAAATGAATGGCAGTTAATATGAACTTGGGATCGGGGAATGGGGCACTGCTGCAATGGTTTTTCAGAGCCATAGCCTCTAGTTTGATCGACGTGTCCTGTCCATCTAATCATGGTAGTGAGCATGATTTTCTTTTGCGTTGAAATTTGCATATAGCCCTTTCAATTTTTTTCAGTAACACTCGTACTTTTACCCTTTCTTTTGGTGCAATCACACTTGCGGCAATAAATTCTTAAAAACTCACAGAATCGTTCTTAATTTGGTGTGATACAGGCATACAAGTGTAATCATGCAAGGAGGGTATTGTGAATGTTGTTTAAAATTATAAGTGCACAAATGTTATTACGAAAAAATAAAGGTATAAATGTCATTGAAAATACTCAGAAGGGTAGACACGTAAAACGCCCAAAAATAATAAGGTAATAAGAATATTACTGAAGTAATCAACTGGATAAATCCATGTTTTCCTTCAAACGCATTAAACTTTGTAACATGCCAGAGAATACCCACTGCAAAAGAGCAGGGTTTCAATCTCCTTTGAGGAGGATTACGGTAGGTATCAGACAAACAATATAAAAAACCAAACAAAGAGATATTTTTCCCATTCTTCACAAACCTAACTATAGAGTCGATGCATGCTCTACGACGATTATTATCTCTTTCTATGAAACCGTGTTTTTTTCAAAAAGAAAAGCATGCATGTAGATTATATGAAAGAGGAAGATTGATATACTCACATCTCCGCTGGAGAGATTCAGAGTGGAGATGGCGAGAAGAAGGAGAAGGAAGGAAGACAGGAATCGAAGAGCCATGTATGTAGTGGAATTATAACGTTTGGAGAGTGAGATGTCGGGTGATATGTAATGCATGTATTTATATATGTTGGAGACCATCAAGTTATGCACTTTCCTCGTCAACGCCATTAATTGCCTTTCTCCTTGTATTTCTGCCGATCGATCCTTTTCCACAATCGTCAATAAGATCTTGTTGTTGATAGGATGCCTTATTTCAGAATTCCTTTCCTTTTTCAAAAAGGTAAAAGTTGGGACATCAAATCCATATCAATATTCACTTCATCTTTATCAAATACGAATATGAATACGGATATTCAAATATGCATTAAAGAATCTATATCTCTTTAAAAATATGGATACGAATTCGAATGGAATATTTATCAAATCCGAATACGGATTGAATAAAAAGCGGACTCCAAATACGGATCAAATAAAGAGCCAATCCAAATATAAATCATATAGAGTGAATATAAATATGGATCCAATAAATATAAAATCCGAAAATGGATCGACTAAAGACCACATACGAACACTAGTTGAATTTTTATCAAAGTTCCCAATGATTTTAAAGAAATGACAATGAAATACAAATAAGTTGCATCATAATAAAAGGGAGCGTCGATGTGACATGTGTTTTTTATCGGAAGCAAAAAGAGAGATAAGGTTTTGTAACTTTGGTCCGTGCCAATCCTCAAACAAACGGAAGTTTATTAATTTCACTAATATATTGTATTTTATAATTTATAATGCTAATATAATCACACAGAATGTGGATTATATTACATTAACTAATATATAAAAAATATGAAATGATGTATTCAGATATTCAGATCTAGATATTCAAGCCATTATCATATATGTATCCGTATCTATAAAATTTTTACAACCCATATCCATATTCGAGTAATATTCGTATGTGAATCTATATCCAGTCATTTTTTGAATATGGTAAGTAGATATATCCATATCTGTTTTTATTCGTAGGTGTCACTTTATAATCCTGTCCAATTTATATTTGAACATTTTATAAATCTCATCCCACATGTAAGTATGGATTTGGGTTCGAGATTTGATTGTGGCAATCCAAATCTAAATTTATGCCAAATCCAGAATATGCACACATACATACATACATATACAGACATAAATATAGGGAGTCTTTAAAATAATATGGGATCATATTCTATGAAATACATTTTATATAAAAATAAGGGAGATGATTATAGTCACTAATGAATCCATGATTCAGTACCTTTATTTATTCAGTTAAACTAAAATCCTTAGTAAAATAAATGTAAATAAAAACTAATTCTCATTAATTAACACAATAACCTTATTTACTAATAGTATATATTTAACACTTATTTAACCTAAAAAAAGTAAATGAGAAAAATAAAATAAAAAGAAAGAAGGATGTAAATCTATAAATATTTATAAGCTAATACTAAACCTCGAGAATAGGTCAATATTGACCTAATCCATAAGAGAGTAAGTGAGAGGAGATGTAGTTTTAACTTATAAAAATGTCAAAAATATAGATCTACACATCATTCACTATGTACATATATTCACCTATTTTTTATCATTTAGATGAACACAAACCAAACTATTTTCTTCTTCAAAGTTGTTTTATAATAGTGTATATTAATTTATAAAAATTGCATAAAAATTCTTTACTGTAGAGATAACGTAGTACAAAGAATCGAAAAAAACCATAAAATGAAAATTCAAAGCTAAATGTCAACTCCATATGAATAAAAATTTTCCATTTTTTGTATTTAAATTTAAATTATCTTTAAATAAAAGTGATTTCATTAAAATCGAAGTTAAGATATGATAGTCAGTTTTTTAGGGTCCTATGGTATATACACAATTGTATATTCTACCTTTATTATTTTATTATTTGTATTTTTTTATGTTTAAATTTTTTATTTTATCATTATTTTATAATAATTATAAATATACAAATAAAAACTACAAATTCCAAAAGGACAAAAAATGAATGTATGTATTATATAGGTAAAATGTAACTATATTATAAATAATCATATTTATTAATCCTTATTAATATCAATATAAAAATGTAGCAAAAATATATATACTTAAGACCCTTAAATATCATATAAATTTAACTAATATAAAAAGACTAAAATATTTATTAAAAAAAGAAAAAAATGTGAATACATTATATCAAGGTATATTAACCCTATAATTATTAGTGTCTTAATCATAACTTATCATATTTATTTAAAATAAATAACGTAAATATATTAAATTATGTACAATAAAATATCATATAACTTTTATTTTATAAATTACTTAATTTAAAATCATTCATTGTTTATTTTTCAAAAATTTTTATTATTCAGGTTAAACAGACAATATTGACGAGCCAACTTAGCAGTAGGCTAACCTTTCATTGTACTGCACCTAGCTGAGTCAGGAGGTCAACTTGACCTGCCGACAGCTAAGGTTTCTTCCCCTTTTCCTCAACCTCTAAACATTTCTTCTTCTCTCCTTTTTCCCGATCCATCCCCCGACCTTCTAGAGGTTTCCACTCCATCAGACGTTAGGTTATATTCGCTCATCTTTGCTCGAGGCCTATTTTATGTCCAGATTCAATGAATATATTAATCTCTATCCATTTCTCATTTTATCCTGTGAGATCTATATCCCTTGATAGTTGTGAGGTTATAAACGTTTTAGGAGTTGAAGCTAGGGCCTGATCCTGGATCTGCCCAAGATTCAGAGCCTCCCATTGATGCTCCGCCACTCTGATGATCTTCCCAACCTCTGCTCCACTGTGCATCGAAGCTACGATCTCCTAGACCTCTCTAGGAACTTACATGTGACGTCCTCCACCTATTTCCATGTTAGATCCTAACCCTAATCTCTTCTACTTCTATTCTGATCTCCTTCTTATGTTCATCTCCAATATTTCCCTTTTTACCTCGCAATGTGTTCGCATTCTCGAAGTTTCTTTTATTGTCAACATCATTGCCGCACCTCCTATTCCTTTGTTTCTTTGTTATTTACAGTGATCTATCATCACCAGCTACACACCCTTTCTTCAGTAATCGAAACTAGGGCATTCGTCCTATGTCATTGCAAAGCCCTTCCATCCACAGTTTCCTTATGATTTGCAACTAAGGAGTATGTCCTCCAGTCTATGAATGACATGTTGAAGGATATGAGGAATCCTCGAGCGCATCACGGAAGCGTGTTGATCGCATCTCATGCGATCGGGGCGACTAGTCATACTAGTCGCAAGATGCAGCGGAATTTAAAAACTTTAAATCAAGTGATGAAACCACATGATCACGAGAACATTTCTTGGATCATTTCATCAAACCACAAAGTATTAGAAATACCCATGAAGCGTGGTTGCCATCACGAGATCTCTATAGCAAGAGATCCTCCTGACTCAAGTCCGATCTATGAAGATGGCACTTGTGGGCACGATGATGAGATGTGTTCCTCCCGCAATCCTCGATGATAACCGAAGCCTTGAATCTCCTGATTTCATCCAATGAAATCCGTCGATGGAGATCCATGATCAATCGAAGCGACCGCACAACGGCGTGGAGACAATCTCTTGTTCTCTCAAAACACAAGGTGGACGGCCACCTCAGAGAGAGAGAGAGGACGAGAATGAGAGAGAGAGAGAGAAGAGTAGGCATGTACTACTCTTGAACTTGTTACTTTTGAGAGGCTAGGGTTGCCCTCCTTATATATTAGTTTGGGATCCAATGGATCTCAATCCGCGACATACATAGATCCAACGGCTCGATTGATCCATGCATCAATCAACGACCATGATGATTGTTGGTTAAAAACCATCAACATTAATTTATATCAAATCAAATATATGTTGTATTATCATAAACATAATTTAATTTAACATAAATCAATTATTAAGAGATAACAAGATAACAAAAAAGGGAGACAACAAATCACCCCTAAAATTTGGGGTGCGTCACCTATGACTAAGTCATTGGTGACACCACCTCCTTTTGGTGGTGATTATCTCCTTTTTATTTTATCCTATTATTTCGTAATAAATTACAATAACTTTTATTGCAATAATATCCATAAAATTAATTCCAAATTAATTTTGTGCATATTTCAATCATGCCATTGAAAAATATGTTAATCATATTCACAACCCAAACTAATTTGTAAATTACATTTCTAATTAATTACTTAATGTGAATCCAATTCACATTAATATATTATAAGATCACATTTATAATATACATACAGATATCATGGATAACACTATCCATAATCTGTAATCCTCAATAATCAAATCCCATTTAATTATCTTAGATAATCATTCTCATAATATGAATCCCATTCATATTATTCTTGATAATTAAATCTTATTTAGTTATCATCATCTTGTTTCTTGGATACATAATTCATCAAATGAATTATTCTTGAACTCCTTCAAGAATAATATGCTTTCTCCACAGATACTTGGAGATAAGGACATGGCACGTATAGTGACTTGGATGTTGAAATCTCATCTCAAATCCAGATCTTACGTACCTCCCACAGATGCTTGATTAAATCAAGACCGTAAATCTAATCTTCTCATTGCATCTAAATCTCATTCAGACCAATGTCCAACACTTGGACCAAGATCTGATTGCTTCTCTACTAAGAGGAGTCACTAGAATCCAGACTTGTTTCATCACTCCCTCAGAATGGAAGCATCATGGTTATACAATCGTTTATGATCACATCACCCTCAGAGATTCCTAATACATGTACATCCCGCATATTGGAAGACTTATGATCAACCTGAAGATCAAGATCAATTTTACACTGTCTTCTTCAGGGTTTAATCACTAAGTTTCTCAATCGTGGTCATTGGGAATCCATATAATCATATGCTTTCCCAAAGCATATATCATACCTTCAAATTCATGTCAAGCATCCAATGCACGACGACCATGCATGGAAATTGATCAGTCCCAATACCTCATGAGTGAGCTCATGTCTTCCGGTTCATAAGTGAACCTGTATGATCCCTTTAAGAGATCGTATTATTAATATGCCCTTACATGCACACCAGCGTGCCGGTGTATAGACCTTAGTTAGGTCATCAACCTATTGGTCTGCCAAATGTACACACTTAGACATATAGTAACACGTGCCTATGCTTTGACAGCATTCAACATAGGACTTAGGTTATCTCGATCTCGTTAAGTCAACCCATTGACCTAACTAATATGATACCTCCGAATCACTATTCCTATGCTGAGGACCGGTATCAAGAGGTCGGTCAGATATCAGCCTATGTGAGAAAGGATTGCCATCTCCTACTCAGGCTAGAGATCATCTCTTAATGATCATTTGACGGTGCTTGATGAGTCCTCTATCTAACTCTTTAGATGTTCATCCAAACACCAGCCTCTAAGATTCATTTAATGAATCAACAACTATATGATCATCAAGATGGCCATGGTACATAACCCTAATTCTACAGAGGGACCTTATATTGCATTCATTCATTTAATTTCAGAAAGGGGTTGAAACATCAATAACTTTTATTGATAAACATTTATTGTAAGAATGGCTCACCCGGGGCTCACATGTCCATTACATGCATATGGTAGGTACTTGAAATGAGAACTAAATCAGAGATCCAATCATGCTTCATCTCCGAAGAAGTTCCACCATCTCCGAAAGTCTTTTTATACCTTTCTGTGTTGTTTTTGATCAAGTTTACGTATCGAGTCTCTCTAGCAGTTGCAGGTCCTACAACTTCAATTCGAGGGGGAATATTCAGATCCAATCAAATACTCCATGACTCGATGTGCCTTCATCTTCTCCGACTCCAGTAACTTTGATCCTCTTCTCTTTGGTCGAGCTTGAAGAGAAGGAGACCTCCTTATGGCCCCACCTTCTCTCCATAAGTTTCTTAGATTGAGTGGAATGAGGTCTCTCAGTTGAGAATATAAGTCTAGGCTCTCCGAGCATCGCCAAAATATCTCTCCCTAGTGAGATCTGGACATCGATTCTTATATTAATCTACAAAGATTTGCATCAGAAACCTTTTGGTGGTGGTGTGATGACGATACATTCAGTAGAGCACACATGGAGTGGATTCAAAGTTCGCTTCTGGAGAGCTTCATCGTTGTTCTTTCACGCCTATCCAAAGACGTTAGATCATTAGGAAGATAAGAGCCAAGACGTTTATTCATGTCTAATCTCGAGGCACTTGATCAGAGCGAGATCCTAGAACACATATATGTTTCATGTGGCTGCCTTGGTACCGCACGATCGAATCTAACCTCATTTCTAGCCGAATGCCCCCTTCAAACGAATGAGACAGTCACATGAGTTTCAGATATTTTGGTCCGTTTATAGAAGGACCAATAAACACACTACAAGAAAATTAAGTTATAATAACGTTTTTTTCAAAATTTATCACTAGATTAGCCGTTGTTAAATATATAACAACGATATTATTCATTGCAAAATAAGTTTTCGACTCTAAATTAGAAACGAATATCATATCTGTTGTTATATCATTAGCAATGGTACATATAATGATGCTTATCCATTGCTTTTTTTTTAAATATCAACAAATCGTCGTTATTTTCGGTCCAAAATTTAGCGATAATTATTTGGAAGTTTGAAATATAGCAACAACTAAGCATTACTATGCGAACTGTTGCTAATGATATAACAACATATGATATTCGTCGCTAATTTCGAGTACGAAAAATTATTTTGCAATGAATGATATCGTCATTATATATTTAAGAATGATTAATATAATGACGTATTTTGAAAAAACCATCATGATAGCTCAATTTTATTGTAGTGACATTTCCATATCGACGAACATGCCTTTCCACTCAAGTTAAGCATGTGACTAGCACATGCTTTGAAATTTTACGAACATACCATTGGTGCTTGACAGGTCCGAGCAGGTTGATATGACATGGCTCCGTATAGGGATGCAAACAGACGGATATGGATACCAACATAGGTATACCATATCCTTATTAAATTTTGAATACGAATACAAATGCGATTCCGAATATTGGCGGATATTAAACCTATCTGACCATATTCTTAACAAACTGATATGAATGTAAAACAGATTTTGATTGCACTTGTTTTGAAAAATAATTACATTTTCTATTTATAATAAGTCAAAAACATAATCCAAAATCACATATAAATTTATAAAATACAAAAAAATATAAATACAACTCTTAAAAATATAAAAAATCTTCTTACCTACATTCTACCATGTTATAAATACTCAAACTAAAATCAATCTATCAAATACAAAATTCTTAAAAATCTAAATTTACACAAAATCTTATAGTTTTCCTAACTAGTTCATAACAAATCACAAAAATATGTATAATAATTAATTTTAAAGATATTTGATTATTGTATTAAGTAAAAATAAAATCATAAAAAATCTTCCTATTTAGTACCTTAAAATTCATAAAACTATTATATATAATTCATAAAGCAATATTTTGACTTTATAAATCAACTTAATCCATAAATTTCATAAAATATTCTCAAATTTACATAATTAGGAAATGCAGTCTAAAATATAAAAATATTTTCACTTTAATTTTGGGACATATTATATCATGATAAAAATATAAAAATATATACTTCATCCTTATATTACGTATACACTTTATAATTTACTTATCATGTTGAAAATTCAAAAAAAAGAAAGTAAAAATTAAATGAAAATATAAAATCAAAAACTTAAAAACATTACAAGAATAAAATAAAAAATACAAAAATAATGCATATACTTCTTTACATATAGATATATCAAACAACATTTAATACAAATTATTTTTTTTCAAAACACTTAAAATCACCGAAAAAACTACATCATAGACCACTCTACTATTCTTATTGCTTTCCATAGTTTGCCACCTTGAATTGGATACTCTCGTACTTACTATAAACACATTAGTTTAGGAGTATAAATAATAAAAGCATTATAAATTTTCTAATTGACTCGTTCTATCATCTCGACGATGATTGTTCAATTTCTAGAACATTAGATAGGACTTCAAGCATCAATCTCTTGGAAGGTAGTTTTAATTGGAAGTCCTTTCCTATTTTGGAGGATTGAATCACACTACTAAATAGAATTAACTTACTTGTTAAATTATATGTTTATAGGAGATAATTCTATTTTAGGAAATTAACAATAGCTATTAGTTTTCAAATATTGACTAATTATGTTTCTGCTTTTGGAGGCTTATACAATTTAGTACGAAATAGGTGAAAAAAATTAACATTTATGTGGTGTAAAATAGATTGAATTCAACTTATTCTGCAAAATGATATCATATTTTATATTTTTTCTTTATAAATTATAACTGAAATTTATATTAAAATCACACTTTTTGAGACTTCTTTCATGTAAATAAATAGAGTTCATTTATTCCACAATCGTTATCATATTTACATTATTTCTTTTAAAAAAGAATTTTACCTTAAAAGCACTATTTTGATAATTATTTGAGATAAAATAAATTTTTTATGATTATTTCTTAAGATTTATTCATAAAAATTAATGAATAAGACGATAAGATGGTGCATAGTTTTAAAACGTGTCTTCTAGTCATTTAAAATTGGGATCTAATTTGATGAAATGTATATTGTGATTATTAAAATTCATTGTTTAATTACACTTAATTACAGAAATATATATTGTATTTTATATTTTTTGTGATTATGTTCAAAGTGTATTTTACATTATTGTATCAAGTGAAACGATTATTGATGCTAAATGTACTAATTTTTCTCCTCTTTACATTTTAAAACATATATTTTACCAACCACTATTTTAAGAACTTGAATACATACAAAAGGTGAGTTCAAAAACATGGATAGTACCATGATATGTCATGAATAATTTATTGTATATATTAAAAAAATTATTTATATTATGCAAAAGCATCAAGCATTTTACAATGGAGTCTTGTTTTAAAGAGCTATTAGGAACCTATGTTAAGAAAGCATCGCTAATGCATAATTAACAACCAAGTTTATATTCAAGCAATCACTATCGCTTTCTTCGGTCAAAAAACATTAACCTCCACTTTTGTTAGTAACATCTTCTCTCTATCAATATCATCTCATCGTCAACCTCCAACAAACCATCGGTAAATTTGGAAAGGAAATTGATATTAAAATATGACATATTTGTTACTCTTTCATACTATTATGCTACTAGTTTAGAAAGGTAAAACCGAGGTTTAATGTATTTCAATGTAAACAAATTGTAAACTAAGGTAGGCTATGAATATTATACCATATTATGACAACTATGTAATATGAGTTGTAGTAATTGTATTATTAATCTAAAATATAATTATTTATTGCCTATTTGTAATTAGAAATAAATATTTGTATTTGTTTTTGGAAAATATCAATTCACATCACCTTGCAGTCTTCACAATATATGATGTGTGATACAAACGAAATTTGTAAATTAAGCTGAGATTAAGCAACTGAAAATGAATTATTATAATTCTATCTCTAAATGATCTCTTTTTGAAATAATAATAATAATATATTGGTTGTTAAAATCATCACAAATGTGTTATCCAATGCTTAAAAATTCCAACTCTCACTATCATATTAGCAAAACATCAATAAACATTAAAACTTATAATGTACAATATTGATTTGTTGCATGATTTAAACAATAGATATTTGATAGTCTTTGAAATTCACATTGTTTCTTTGCATGTCTCAATAAAAATTTGTAAGGATTTCCATTCATTTTCTATGGGAAAAAAGTAACGAATCATATCAAACATAATCATCTCAAAATTTACATTTTCTATACTTTATGATATTTTGGGATTGATATTGTATTAATTTAGTTTCACGATGACAACCATTGCAGCTAATTAAGTACCCATTCGATGAATACCATGGTGTTCCATTATATTTTAATTGTTTTCCCTTGTATTATTTAAGTGTTACATAATTTTGACATCTCCTTATGAACAAATGTACATTACTGATTGTCGTTGAATTATGTATTTACGTGTTCCACATCTTTGGCATCCCATGTACTAAGTATCTCTGATGTCCACAAACAAATTCATGCCCTCAATTTAGCTTTTTAATTGACTCTACATTCATTATATGAGTGACCATTTTTATAAATTTAATTTAGTATCATCTCGTGAAAATATAATGCACATTTAATTAGGATAGGATTGATACCTCGTTCAACTTATGAATACCTATTAGGTGACCCGCTATTGGTAGAGAAGATAGTTGGGCATGCATAAATAATTGTTTTCATGAGCATGCGATAAATTAGATCAAAGAAGGCTGCTTTCCCTTAAGTCTGCATCAATATAAAACCAACCAATTAATTTACATAATTTTCTCAAATAAAATTTGAATGATTTTGTGTGTTTTGTGTCATCAACAGTCTCCCATCTAACACAAAGAATATTTTTAATTATTGGATGAGACTTGATGCATCTAAAGAAGTGATGACACGAGTTTTGCAAGGGTCTAAAATAATATCCTTATAGAGTGCGAAAATAGAGTGTCATTGAGGCGACCGTTCACAAGACCATATGGTCGATCAACAATCAATCCACACAATGTATGGATCAAGCAAAGCAAGCAAGTATGAATCAAAATTTATTATATCCTACAAATAGATGTATAGTAGACAAGTACAATTGGGGCCGAACTCAGGAAACAATGGAATACATACAATAAAAATTGACAAAGAAAGACAATAAATGATATTGGGTTTTTTTGGGAAATTTTGCATTTTTATGGATTTTAAATTTATATTTTTTATGGATTTTTTTATTTTATATACTTTATATATATATATATATATTATTTTATTTTTATATTACTGATTTATCTATTTTTATTTTTAAATACATAATTTAAGAATATATAATTATGTATACAAGATAAAGTAATATATTTATAAATACTATTAAAAATAAACACAATAAATAAAATAAAATGTTAGTGGGTTTTATATAATTTCTATTATTTTTGTTATTTTTCAAATAATTTTGTTATTTTTAAGTATTTTAAAAAATCCCAAAACATGGACTAAATAAATACGCTGACTTGTTTTAGAATTAAAAAATAGAAAATAAAGCTAAAATTTTCCATTCTATTTCTAATTAATAATAGATATAGTAGAAAAAATTCAAAAATAGAATTTAGATTGGATTTTTGTAGGATTTTATAATTTTTATATAGATTTTTGAGTGTTTTTTTATTTTTAGACTTTTAAAATTTTTAGTTATTTTTTTACGTAGGCTCAAAATACATTAATAAACAAAATCAGATTTTTTTGCAATTTTTCAATATGTTTTTATATTTTTATGTATTTTTACAGAAACAAGGATTAATAGCTCGATTATTGATTTTTTAAAATAGAAAATAAAACTCAAAACAATCAACCAAAAATATATGTGATATATGTAGATGTCAGGTATTTATAGAAATTTTCCACAAAGTTTTAAAGTCCAAGAGCTATTTTTCACAAAATAAAAGCTACAAAAAGAAAATACATCTAGTAGGAACATTTTTGTAAATGATTAAAGTTCTGGGATCTTAAACGAACACCTCAAAGAAATCCAAGGGGGTAAACAAGCATTGTTTCCAAAAATCTTCAATAATATATACCCGGAGGAGTATTTTTCCAATTTAATACAAAGTGCAAGGATCCAATGCAATTATTCCGGAGAATATTACACTATTCCTCAAAAATATGTATTAGAATGAAATATTAAAAACACAAGGGTCCAGATATAAAATACCGTGTACCTTCACATGCACAAGCACGTGAGGTGACGTGGCTTGGACCAATATGTAAAGGACAAGGGCCTAGTTGCAAATATTAAAGAAATATTTAACCTACAGAAAATGTTTATGGAATAAAAATAAAAATACAAAAGTAGGAGGGTATCAGGAAAAATTATCCCCACGTGCTCGCGGATGAACGACGAATGTTGCTTCACTTATCCACATGGCCTTCATCCAACGGTTGGTACTGCTTCACGCTTCGACGACGAAGATTAGATCTCCGTCCAATATCTTGCGGTTGAGGTTTGAAGCATCAGACAATAGATGTAGAGTCTGGAGTTAGCGCTTGATCGGATGGTGGCGAGGAGGCTAAGAAAAGCATGTGAAGAACTCTGCTTAAGTGGGCTTCAGTCCTTTGTATCTTTTGGATTTTTCGTCCCTTGGAGCTCGGAGATGGTTCAAAATGCTCCTGGAGGTCTTTCGCGTTGGATGATGGCTTCAAAATGACTCGGTACCCTCCGTTAGAGGTCCGACAAGGCTCGAGACCTGGAGGTGGTGGACCTATCTCGAATACCCCTCTAAAGATGCCTTTTCTCGTTGTTTCTGTAGGGGTGTGCTAGTAATACAAAGGGATACTGATGAGGTGGCAAGAGAGTCCACAAGATGGAAGGAAATTGAAGTGTTATGACTGTCGGAGGATGGTCAGGTATGACGGAATGAGGAGGTGGAGCCGAAGCTTCGACAAGGTGGTTTTTTTACGAAATATGAAACAAAATCACATGTGATAAAGGGTTAAGCTACGCTACTGTTATCTATGGAATCAAAAATGCAAGAAAAGAAGAAGCTTGTAAATCTTGAGACACTCGGAGCAAAGATTCAGCCGGAGGCGACAATGGAGCTTCAGACCTCCTCGATTCAACACCGAGCTGCACTAGTGAACAACTGAAGAGAACCCCGTTGTCACCAAGGCATGAACTAGGGAAAGAGATAGGGCAAAAGTCAGCAGAATAGAAATCAAGAAATCAAGAGGCAGAAGGCGATGTAATATACAGGGAGACTTCCTTGAGAAAAGGCACTCGATGCAACGAGCCTCGAATCGATAGGATACATAGGCGTGAAAAAACATGGATCGAGGTGTAAAAGTCAAAGAGGTGTCGATTTAGAAAGATGTAAGGATCAGGATCCAAAATTCTGGGAAATTGATGCGGCAATAGACCATATGTAGAGGACCTTGGAGGGCAAGGAGTTGACCAAGGTAAGCTCTGACTCGCACCCCATTGGTCCACTTGGGTTCACTAGCGGATAAAACATTGTAGAAAAAAATAATTAAGAATAAAATATAAATTATTATAGAATTTTTGGTTAAAACATAAAAATATTTATTATTTTATTTATTATTTTATTATGATTTTTATTTAATTTTTATGAGTTTATTTATTACAAGTTACCTTTTAGAGTTTTATTCATATGTATATTTACATATATTATGCATATTTTATTTTTATTCGGTATTTTTGATTTTCTTATTTTATTTATTAATTTATATAATTATAACTTATTATATTTTTTTATATTTTTCTTATACCACATGTACACTTAAATAATCACATATACTTATTATATCGGTATAAGTATATGTATTTCATCTATGTAGTTTTTTATATTATTTTATTTCAGTATATTTTTAATGGTTTTATTCTATTATAAATATGCACATGTATTATAATTAATATTTATAAAATTATAAAAACATAAAATTAAGAAGAATAAATAAAAAGAAAATTTTATTCACGTAAACTATACAATAGGGGTCCAAAACCAAAGTTTTGCATCTTAACTCCAAATTGAATGAAACCACCTTCATTAAATAGCTTATTAAAATTTATACAAATTATAGTGATTTTGCACATTTTCATCTCATATGGAGAAGATATGGATTTGATAAGTTTAAGTTTTGGCTTTTTATTCAGAGTATACAAAGTACACTGCATATTATTTTCATGTGAAATCAATTTTATACTTTTCTATGTATTTTTATCTACAACTTTCATGTACAAAGTTTCTTTATTTGAGTATAAATAATAATGAATAAAATTGGTCCCAAAAATGAATTATTTGTCAAAATAAATTGGGAATTTTATGGTGTTTTTGGCCCTTATCTTCCTATACTTTATTCCTTGTCGACCCAATCATCAAGATGCATAGTCTCGAGGTTTAGGGTCATAAGGTACCTTTGGTATCTTATATTTATTATTTTTAATTCTATAATTTTGACAACTAAAACAATATTTTACATAATAATGGAATGAATGAATGTTAATTTGTACAAAATAATGATTTTTACTTGAATTTAGATAGGTTTTTAAGGCCAAAATGATCGAACAAAGGTGATGAAACGGAGATTCATCACCTCCCTATACTTACCTTTGCTAGGTCCTAGTAAACACTTATGCAATAAGTTCCAAAAATAAAATTAAAGGAAAGAAAAAGAACGAAATTGGAGTGATTTTAATTCTCAAACTTGTCTTCATAAAATCAAGGTTTGGATCTTATGTCGGACCTTTGGATTTTAAGTTAGGTCAGAACCTTGTTGGGAAAGATATTTAAAACACAACAGTATTAAGAATCACAAAACTCTACTCAAGTCTCCTCAATAGCCAGGTTAGAATAAATCAACTCATATGCAGACTCTTATGACTATGAATTTATCTTGGACAATGTATGTTATATGTAGCTATCCTTGGTTGAAGCGGTAAAAGGAGACCCTGATTCCCCAATCCAACAACTCTTTCCTCAAGAAGCGAGGTATTCTTATCTAAGTTCAAGTACAACCAACTCAAGGAGAGGAGGTGGATGGAAGAATGGATGGTAGCTGGTGTAGCTACCTATCCTAGGATGCTTGACCAGTGTAGCCAAGTCATCCGGCTGCATGTTTACAAATATTTGACTTTGCAGCTCAGCTTGCTTATTGACTATATAAATATATACACTATGGAAAGCATTTTATTTTCAACCAAGCTTGTCCACTTTTTTTTGGAGTTTTTGTTTTTTTTTCATTTTTTGAATACTATATACAAAACATTTACATGTGTACTTTTTCTTCTCAAGCCAATAGACTATCCCTATTTGAAGCTTTATGCAATCCACACCTTATGTCTTTAGATCTCATCGTCATTGCTTCGGGTAGGGGTACAATGCCCACAAATGTGTGACTTCCCATGTTTTCATTGGCTTATGTCTCATGCTGACAAATCTTGCCCTTTACCACTTCAACTGAGGTGAGCAATATGAAAAGTGCAGGAGTGCAAGCTAGGTCATTATCAACAAGAGATCATGTATATGCTCTGTACATTGAACTAAGTCGTGTGATCTCAAAGAATTAAGTCAAATAGACCTGAAGTACCTCAACTCCAGTTCTTATGAGATTGCTTTGATTAAGTATATTTAAGTTCCAACCAAGATTCAATCTTCATATTTTACGTATACCTGTTCAACTATCGAACCCAATCTGAAAAATGCAAATGCTATGCACAATGCAGAAATATTTTATGATGTGATTTTTCGATTTTGTACTTTTTATGGATATTTGAAAAGGTTTTGAAAATTTTTAAGCAATTTTTGAAAATGTTTTTGCAAATAATTTCCGAATTTTTTATTTTGCAAAATTTTATGGATTTTTCAAAACAAAATATTTTTTTTGGAAAGTACATAGGTACATATATTTACATGGGAGTGAGTCTTATTATTTACAAGGGTTGGGTTTTTAGGCATTTACAAGACTGATTATATAAGCTTCATAAAGCATGTATATAATTCTCAAATAATTTGAAAAAAATTTTGTAAACAATTTGGAAACTTTATTTTGCAAACTAATTTGACAAATAATTTTTATAAGTATTTTACAAAATTTGAAAATGATTTTGCAAATATTTTTCAAAATAGTACGTATAGATTTTTCAAACTAATTTTGCAACCATTTTTTTAAAATATTTACAAATAGATTTCTAAAACATTTTATTTCAAACAAAGAAAATAAATTTTTACAAACAAAATATTTTTACAAAAGTTGAAAATATTTTATAAAATATTTTTAAAATAATTTTCAAAGGATTTTGCAAAAATATTTTTAAATTGTTTCCAAATATTTTATAAAATAATTTACCTGATTTATTAATGGTTATATACAAATAATTTTAATGAATTTTCTACAAGTATTTTTCTTACACTTAATTGATTATATTTTTGCCATACTTATTGAAAATACGAAAGTATGAGTTATGTCTAATTATATATGGAGTATATACCATCCTCCCTATCCTTATCTTGAGTTATGTCCTCATAGACCAGAGAGAAAAAGAGAAGACATAAGTCATACTGAGTATAGAAAAGCCTACATTACAATGATGAAATAAAGAATGAAAGAAAAACTGAATGAGAAATGACCATCCCTCCTATATTTTGGATGAAATAATCCTAATTATAGAAGACTATACACAAGGTAGGCAGGATCAACGCTGGGGATGCACAAAATCATTGGCTCAACCTATCCCCCCATACTTAGGGTAAAATATCTCTAAGTATAGACAGAGTGTCAAGAATTGAGGGGACAGGTCAGGGATTGGAAATGAACTACTCGGAGAGTACACCCCCTATACTTAGGACAAAGTACGCTCTAAGTATAAAAAAGATTAAAGGGGTGGTACCTTTTTGGAAGAAAAATAAAATAAATAATGAGAATAAGAAAAGAAGAATGATTAACCAGATGTGGTAGCATTTAGATCATCTTTGTATGCAACTTGAATAAAGTCAATGACAGACAGGAAAGTATCATGCTCTAGGTAAGGCTTCAGTAGCTGTCTATTAACTACAAATGGTTGTGTGTCAACTGACAATCCAGATATCATCACGCTACCATTTGAAGGATATGGAATTATCCTCAAGCGCATCACAGAAGAGTGATCGTCGTATCGGATACGACGAAGAACGACTAGTCGCACTAGTTGTTCGGTGCAGCGGAATTTAAATTTTTATTCGATGAAACCACATGATCCGAACCATTCTCAGATCGTTTCATCTATAACCACAACAAGTATAATGCAATACCTTTTGAAGCGTGGTTGATCAAGTCTCTAAGAGAAGAGACCTCCTGTCTCAAGTCCGATCGTCGGTGAGACCGCTTGCGAGCACAGGGATGAACCGCGTTGTCCTCGCAATCCAAAAAGTTGATCCAAGCGTAGTTGCTCCTGATCTCTTCGCACGAGATCGAACATCTCCTTCGTGAGTGCAGCACTCCAAGAAGATGGAGAACCGAAGAACGTCGAAGCGGCGGCACGGTGGCGAGAGCGTCGACGATTATCTCCTCTAGGGTATGGTGGACGGCCACCAAAGTTAGAGGGAGAGAGGGTTGTCATGTATGAAGAAAGAGAGAGAGAGAGAGAGAGCTCCAAAGTTGCATGTAAAGAGAGAGCATGGTATGCCTCTCTATTTATAGGGTTTTGGGATCCATGGATCTCAATCCATGTGACATGTAAAATCAATGGATGAGATTGATTTATGTCAATCCAATGGTCAAGATTGTTGTTGGTAAAACCAACAAATTTGGATTAAAATATATTTGACAAAATCAAATATAAATTAGTCCTAAATCAAACCCAATAAATAAGGAGAGAATATGCGTGGAGATTTCATCTCCATGCACCTTCCATGTGGACGGCCACACATTCCTATTAGGAATGGTGTGCCGCCCACTTATTTCCATGGGGAGAGCAATCTCATGATAATTCATGAGATTGCATATCTCCATGGAAATCTCTCTTTATTTATTTGCAACAAATTTGTTGGATTTTATTCTTCAAAAATAATTCACAATTATATTTGAGAATATTGCAATCTTGCCATGGAAAAATTGTGAATCATATTCACAACCCAAAACAACATATAATTTACATTGTTAATTAATTACACAATGTATATTCAATACACATAATAA
This sequence comes from Ottelia alismoides, assembly GCA_037367405.1. Taxonomy (NCBI): domain Eukaryota; kingdom Viridiplantae; phylum Streptophyta; class Magnoliopsida; order Alismatales; family Hydrocharitaceae; genus Ottelia; species Ottelia alismoides. Next base: position 591,686 of record JAZKJV010010772.1, on the reverse strand, counting down.
TTAATCAACACATATAACTTATAATTAGCTCTCTCTAATACATTATAAATCACATTTATAATATATTAGATATTTCTATCCATATTATTCTTATCCACATTAATTAAATCACATTTAATTATATTGGATAATTTCTTCATACATCAAGATGATTAAATCACATTTAATCATGATTCCTTCATTGCTTAGATATTTTGGAATTATTCTTGAACCCTTCAAAAATAACGCAATCTCTCCGCAGATACTTGGATATAAGGATAGGGCGATTGTATTGTTCCACGTATAGTGACATGGATATTGAGATCATATCTCAAATCCAGATCGCGGGCCTCCCATAGATGCCTGATTAAATCAAGACCGTGAATCTAATCTTCTCATTGTATCTGAATCACATTCAGATCAATGTCCAACACTTGGATCAAGATCAGATCACTTCTCTACTGAGAGGAGTCACTAAAATCCAGACCCGTTTCATCACTCCCTAGGAATGGAAGCGTCATGGTAATACAATCGTTTATGATCACATCACCCTCAGGTATTCCCAATACCTATACGTCCTGCATACTGGAAGACCCAGAACCAACCCGAAGTATTAGATCAACTTTACATTGTCTACTTCATGGTTTTATCAGTAGGTTTCTCATTCGATCATTGGGAGTCGGTATCGATCATATACTTTCCAAAAGCATATATCATACCTAGGTCTTGATCATATACTTTCCAAAAGTATATATCAAACCTAAAAATTCAGTCAAGCTTCCAAAGCGAGACGATCATGCGCATGGAATTTGATTCTTCCCAATATCTCATGAGTGAGCTCATGTTTTCCAGTTTAGTAACTGAACCTGTATGATCCCTTTGAGAGATCGTATTACTCATATGCCCTTATATGCACACCAACGCGCTGGTGTATAGACCTTGGTTAGATCATCAACCTATTGCTCTGCCAAATGTACATACTCCGACATATAGTAACACATCTTTCTCCGGTCAGAGGATGTGTGCCTATATCATGACAGCATACGATATAGGACTTTGGTTATCTCGATCTCGTTAAGTCAACTCTTTGACCTAACTAATCTGACTCCTCCGAATCTCTATTCCTATGCGGAGGACCTACATCAAGAGGTCGGTCAGATATCAGCCTAAAGAGATAAGGATTGCCATCTCCTACTCAGGATGGAGATCATCTCTTAACAATCATTTGACGGTGCTTGATGAGTCCTCAATCTAACTCTTTAGATATTCATCCAAGCACCAGCCTCTATTATTCAATAGTTGAATCAACAACCGTATGATTATTAAGATGGCCATGGTACATAACCCTAATTGTACTTAGGGACCTATTATGCAAATTATTCATTCTTCATTTCAGATCAGGGAATGATATATGTAATGACATTTATTGCATAATGGCTCGCCGTGGGCTCGCATTTCCAACAATCTCCCACTAGCCCAAAGAGCCATTAATGGGCTAATCATTTAAACCCACACTCATGTGACAATCATAGGTTATTTTAGAAAATAGCTAGGTAAGATGACCAGTCACTCTGTTCTCGTAAGGCTACGCCAAGTCCTTTTACGGCTCTTGCATATCTCCAGTAACAGTGCTCGCATCTAATGCGAATGTTGCATCTTTTGCAACCAATACTCAATCCAGTTAGTTACAGTGTCCTTGACACTACAGCTTAACAATTATCATAACTAGTATTTCCATAATCCTTATTAGAATACCTTTATTCATAGAGATCACCATCTCTTAAGGTATCTACAGTTAAGACCTTTTATATCTCTATCTATAAAGTCTTAAGCTTTGAAGATAAGACTTTGAGATCACTATCTCAAAAATCTTGTCATCTATGAAGATTTTGTTATTACTGTAACCAAGTGTTTTATTTCCATAGTAGGATTAGTAACAGTTTACTACTCCCACTGCATGGCAGCCATCTAGCTTTTATACCCATCTAGTACACACCCAGCTTCTCAGAACTTGATGCCCAAGGGAAAGTAGTTCTAGCATTCACTTCCTCAACTCTTTGAGGTGTTGTTCCTTTAGATAGGTCAGTACCATATCTTAAGGGATGGAAGCCATTCTTGGAATTTTCCATAAAATGGAATATGTCCAAGATGTACTATTAATGTGACAGTCCCAATCCCATATTCTCTTTGCTCCTGAACAACTTCAGAACTAAGATCTAAGAGGTATCCTTGGGATCATATCTCAAGTTATGGAACAACCAGATAATAAAACACTTATAATTATCCTTTATATCATATAAATGATTAGGATATCATCTACATTTAGCACGATAAACACAAAGGCACTCCCACTAAACTTCACATGGCTCATTAAGTGTTTATCTGAAATCATAACATTTATAATTTCATCAAATCTTATGGTCCAACTTCAAGAAGCTTATTTGAGTCCATAGATGGATTCCTTAGCTTGCACACCTTGCTTTCCTCAACCATGAAGCCCTGGGGCTACTTCATGTGAATATCCTCTAAGAGGTATTCGTAGAGGAATGCAATATTGACTTACATCTTGAAGATGCAATAGTCAAGTTGTGTAGCTAAGGTTAGCAATATTCTGATGGTTTTAAGCGTGGTCACCGAAGAGCAAGTCTCATCGCAAGCAATGTCTTCTCTTCCAGTGTGTAGTTCATGGCTACGAACTGTGCTTTGAAGATCTCTACCTTCTCATCAGGTTCCCTTTCTCTTGAAGATCCATTTACACCTTTACAGGTCTTACCCATATAGGTGGATCCTCGAGGGTCCATATACAACACTTGTATATGAAGTCTACATTAGACTTTTATTGCTAACATCCATCTATCCATGCTATGATCTTCAGAAGCTTCATCACATGAAGTTCGATCATTGTCAGATTTCTCTGACACATGGAATCCATCCTCAAACTTATTTGAAGAGGTATTAGTGTTTCATCTTCAATTGTCCTTTTAGTTTCCAATTTCAGGAGCGTCATTATCTTCTCAAGATTAAATGAGTTCCTACACTTCATTTTCATCTTGATTCTCAAGAGTCTCAACCTCTAAGAATCACATTCTCGGAGATGAGATATTTTAAGAATCTCAAGGTCATAAAGTAGGTATCCAATACCATCCTCTGTTTTCCTAATGAAGCAGCACTCTCGAGTGCTCAATTCCAGCTTACTTGCATGGAATTATATGTAGTCTCTACTACATATATACCTGGATACTAAGAGGAAATTATGCTAAAAATTCATCATTGATTGAATCATGTTACACATGATCCAATTGTATCTCCCTACAACTCTATTGAGTTTAGGTTCATTAGGAGGAGTGAGATAGGAATGATATTCCTTTCTCCATAAGGTATATTATAAATTCATCTAATAGGTACAGATTACCTAGATTAGATCAAATTCATTTCCATCTTCCTTCAGACTTTGGTTCCAAACCAAAATTATGAAATCTTTGAACATTTCAAAGGTTTCTTTAGGTGAAGAGAAGAAATCTCATATCATACATAATCATCAATAGATATCACATATCCATAATTTTTACTATGATATAGATGATCCGCATACATCAATATGTATGAGATCCTAAATACCTTTACATCTTACACCATTCCCAAAGAAGGGTGTATTGGACATTTTTCTTTTTAATACAATATTCATAAGTATGTAAGTTTTGAAATTTTAGACATTCTAAAGTTTCATCTCTTACTAGTCTATTGATCAAATCAATAGACAAATGTCCAAGGCTTGATGCTCGATCATTGTCAAATGATCTTCATCCTCCTATTTATCTTAAGGTTCAATTTCAACATTTAGAACTGTTAATGAACCATTCATTAATTTTCTAATTTAGTGGAGTCCACTAGATTTTAGATTACTTTCTGAAATATCTTCATCATAACTCTGTATGATAGGTCCATTCCAGAATTCATGTTTATTTACAACATTTAGAAACAAACAATGAGTGTATTCTAATGTCTAGGTCATAGAGACATTCTCTAAGACTAAGGGCTCTCCCACTGAAATTATGATGTCTAGTGATCCAATGGAAATTGTTGCAACAATTGCATCAATGTCCATCTGGATAACTATAAACCTTAAGATCATAATTTTTTCAGTCTTCTAAAACATATGCAACTCATTGCAAGTGTTGTTAGAAGATTGAGATACAATTATTAGACTTTATCTTATTCAGTAAGTAAGTCAATATCAATGATTTATGTAGATTATTCTGATGCTCCATCTGAGTCCTCTAAGAATTCTAGACAGACTTGATAGTCATACTATCAACACATCAATTTATTGCAGTATTGGCACTCATCCAACTCTTTGGATGTCATATGGAAGTCAAAGAGGTACAGTCAACTCTTTGACTATACTTCTTACTTGGGTCGAACCCATGCTTCCACTGCGCTCCCTTTATCTATGAGCAACCATTGCTTAAGACTAAGGATCTCTTACGTTAAATTCAAAAGAATTCAATGTAAGATCATTTCAACATTTATTCATGCTTCATTAAATTCATACAATATGAATATTATGAAGCTTCATGAATGACTAGAGTATAGATAGTAGAATGATGACACTCATCATCTACATCCATCTAACTCTTAAAACATAGGTTCAGGTAGGTACTCAAACAATTTGAATACATCATCTCTTATAGAGCCACCATTCTGCATGATGCAGTGAACCATCTCATTCATGATAAATGTCAAGAGCACATATGTATGCCAGAATATCTTTATTAATTTTATAAGGATTATTTGACAATTGCGATCATCATCGACATGTCACTTCCAAATTACATCCGATGAGAGATCAAGACTATAAAGACATACAAACCCTAGGGTTGTAGTCCTATTATCTATTTAATTGTCATTCCTCAATATTATGAGGAAACTTGTACATTGCAACCACATACATTATGTGTCTAACTGCAAGTGCAATATCTGGATCATGAGTTCAATCCATAATATTTTACTGGTTATTATTGAGTATAACTGATGAATCTGTGATTCATCACTTCAAAAGTCAAAAATAGAGCCTTGTTCCCAAGAAAATAGAGGCATATTTCCCTTTATATTGCATAAATAGCATTCATGCATATATTCATAACTCATGCAGTTTAGCAGCTCATTTGCATTTAAATAAGAAGCCAAAAATCCCCTTTGTAAAATAGCCAATAAAGCCTGAGAACCCCTGTACATTAGAATGCAAATAAAGCCCTCTTGCAAACTCCGAATTAGGTCTACTTACTCTTAGAATACTACACATTAAAAGACCTTTAAAATGAGACTAATTTCATTGAATTTGGATCTTGTATGAGAAAGATGGGTTTTTGAGCCACTTTGTATACTATCTATGTATATTTATGTATCCTTGTATTTATGTATCATATTTGACCTCATCTCCGTCTTTGGTCAACATGAAACTTGTAGATCTCATCGAGATCTACAACTTTCATGTTTTGAGTTTTTCCAAATTCGGTCCCCTCTTCTCTCTACAAGTGTATTTTTCTCCAACCACTCACAGCAGGCCACGTGGCGCCCTCTGGTTGCGCCACGCGGCCCGCTTCCCCTCGCCTCACCCGCCTGCATCCTCAGCCGTTGGATCTCGCTTCAGATCCAACGGTCCAGCCTTTTCCACGTGCGCTTAAATCCATAGCCATCAGATCTTCTCTTGCCTTGATCTGCACCGCACATTAGCGCCTTCACCAGAGCCCTCCACGTGGCAGCATCTACACCGCTTGATCAGGCCCTTGATCTCTCCATCGTAGCCGCCCTCTCCCAGCGAGTCTTGGCCCTTCGATCAGCTCCATCTCCTTATCCAGGCCGCTCGCTCGCACTTCGCCCACAACGCGCCACGTGGCTACACCACAGCCCATTATCTCCGCGCCCCAGATCTAATCCTACCCGACCAGCTCCCCCTTGATCCCCACCGTTGGATCACACGATCCAACGGTGGAGACCTCGTCTCCTACCTCTGGGCGCCCCTCTCACCCACGTCCCTTGCCTTGCGGGAGGGGCGCCCCCTTCCTATTCTTGGACGCACGTCAGCCATCCTCTCCGACCGCTGACACCCCCACGACGTCACCCACTCATCCCTCTCCCTTGCCAGCTCCCTCACGCTCCACCACTCCCACCAGAGTCGCCCCACATCGACCACCAACCTCGCCTCGTCACCAGCCAACCCACCACCTTTAACCTATAAATACACCCTCACCGGCCGACTTCACCCCTATCCGCCACCGCAGAGAAGTTCCTTGAGCTCAGAGCGTTCTTTTGGTGACAGTAATCGAGTGCCTCTTCGAGCGACGATCGGTTTCTTCTCCGGCGAGATCCACGGCGAGCTCCGCCGTGTCGCAGCCCTCCTCCGCTAAGCTGCTTGAGCTCGGGACCGTACCGATCCCTCGAGCGACGACCTGGAACTCCAATACAAGCTCCAAACCCCAGGTAACCTCCTCCATCTTCCCTTGATCTTCGTTTTAATTTTCCCTTTGAGTTCTCCCATTTTATTCGCGCTCCACCTTCATCCTTTCGCTCTGCTTTCACCTCACCGAGCTCTACGACGGAGCTCTGACCTTCGCGGTAAATTTATCGCCCTCCGACACGTCACTTCACCTTCCATCAGCTCCAGCTCCGCCACTTGGGTGGAGCACCATCGCCGGACATCCCTTCACTTCGATTAGGCCTCGCCGTCACTCCCCACATCTCCACGAACTCCCCTACGGGCTTCGGCTACCCCTAACACCTGCAGGTACTCAATTCCACCATCGGCCGGAAGCTCATCGGAGCTACTTTCGCGATTCATCGCCACGGTGCACCAGCACCCCTCTTCCGCTTCTGAAGCCACCTGGAGCTTCGCCGCACCGCCACGTACCTTCCGGGATATATCCGAGCCCCCGGAGAGCTTCACCGACGTCAGGAGGATCGGGCGGAGCAGAGCAACCATCGCCGGAGCTCCACCAACTCCTCCGCAGGTGGCGGAGGACTGTTGAGGACGAAGCTCCAGCCACCGTTCGATCATCTTGATCGAACGGTCCCTAGCCCGTTATGTCGCCCACGATCGGAGCAGTACATCGCCGTTAGATCTCTCTTCGATCCTACGGTCAGCATCCCGCCACGTCGACGAAGACCGAGCCTCGGCTCCAAGCCTAGGCTCGGACAACCCGAGCCTACTCCGAGCCTTACTCCGGACCTCCAGAGCGCCCGAACCTCGCTCCGAGCCGCCGCAGCCATCCGAGCCTAGGTCGCCCACGTGAGGAGCACGTGCGGTCTGGGTAAATTGCACCGAGGCCCAGGATCTTTCCAAAATTGCAAAGAGGTCCCTATGAAGCAGACCCACGTGAGGAGCACGTGCCCTGTGGAGAATTTGCACAAGAGTCCCCCACATTATAGGTAATTGCATTTTAGTCCCTGTCTGCATATTTGTTTATTGTAATTTTAATTTCCTGTATTGCATTTACACCCCTGTGTTTGCACGCATCCCTAGATTGCATTTTACATCATTTTGAAATTCTAAAAATTGCATTTTGTTGGAAATTTTATCCTCTGTCTATTGGTCCACGTGTCATCTTTTTGTAAGTTCATTTGAATTATTAATGAATTAATTGGTGAATGGTTGACATATTTTGCCCAGTGACACCTTTTGATTTATAGTTAATTCTTTGTGCTTCCAAAATTCATCAAAAATTCACAGTAGCTTAAGGACATCATTTTTAACATACCATAAAAATTTCATAGCATTTGCACGCATATCGAGGCCTAAATAAATTGTTGAGTGATTTTCTGAGATTAATTTTAATTAATTCATTTCACAGTGAAATTAAGTTCTGTTAATTTTCCTAGGTCCCTTCTCATTAGAGCCACCTAGGAGAATTTTAGTTCTTGGAAAAATTGTGGTTTGATATTTATTAAAAATTAAATACTGAAAATCACCTTGTCTGTTCATTTAATTCACAGTAAATTTATTTAGTGTCGAAAAATTCCAAAAAAAATTAGTAGGTCATTTTCATCATCATTAACCATCTGGCCAATTTTCATAATTTTTAGACCTCATTTGATACCCTAATTAAATTGAAAATTAAATTGACCTACATTATCTCCATAAGTCTGCATAGAAAATTAAAAAAAACCAAAAAAAATTACTCCTCGTAAATCAACACTCGGATCCTTGCTTAAATTCACCTAAGGAGACAGATGCCTCCCTGCGATCGACCTTGAACTTCCACCAAGTAAAAAAATATTGCCGCTTAAAATTAACTTCATATTAATCGATAAGTGGTTTTTGATTAACCCCTCGTATCTGACTACAACGAATCACATTAATTAATTTGGACATTAAGTTGACCGAATTAACATAGGGTGCGGGGCCGGTTGTCAAAATGGCGCCATTGCCGGGGAGGCACGACTTAGGTTAAATTTTTAGCAAATTTTTGAGTGTTTGATTTTCCTTCCCCGGGTAGTCTGACCCCCGGTTTTCTTGTAATTATTTTCTCCCATTTCTTTTTGCATTATTTTATTTTTGTGTAACTCTCTGACCTCCAATTATTTTTTGTGCGAGGACCGCGAGGAGTCGGCGACGCTTCGAGGACTTAGCATTTAAAATTTTTTTTTGAGTGAAAGAGAGGCTTGGTAATTACATTTTATTTTATTTCTTCTTCTTTCGCATCATTTCCAGCGGTTCCCGTTTGGGATCTCGCGTGTGTAAAGATAGTGAAACTGTGTCCCGTGTGCTGTGTGGGTGAATTGTAACTTAGCTTGCACTAGCGGCTCCTCGAGCCACTCTAGGACTTGTTTGTGCTCGTAATCAATAAGACCACACAATACACTTAAAAGACGCACCTAGACCGCAGTACTTAGTCAAAATTAAACTGTTCTTCACGCTAATAGAACTGCATGTCTAGGAGCGGCTTTTCATCGCTTGCATTTGCATGTAGAGTAAAGTTTTCAATTCTGTTTTGCATCCTGCATAAAGAAAGCGAAGGGATCACTGTAAGTACTCTCTACTCAGCATACGCATCATCGATTTCAACTTGCATCGGCTTTTCTCGATTTCCCCCTCCTATTTTCTCACTTAAATAAAACAGGAAATGGGGACTGTCCGATAGGCGTGCTTTGTGGTGGACTAATTAAAGTGATAACTTAACTTTAAAATCGGGACTGCTAACAGTATTGACCAAAAAAAAAGAGAATAAAATTTGAAAATTGATTGCGGGAGATTAATCCCCGACCCTGTTTTCAGGCTGAGTGAGGGTACTTGAGTGTGTGTGAACACCTTAAGGCAGAGCCCAAATCCCCGCCTTCCATATCACGAGCCAACTGATCTTAGCAAATATCACGAGTGGGATACTTTTAAGCTCATTGACAAGTACCAAGTAGCCTCCGCCTTCGCGGGTAGATAGGGGCGAACCAGCGGTACTCTGCTACAAGGCCTAGCTTTGTCAGCCTCCGCCTGCTTGCAGGTAGATAGGGGCACGTCATTGAGTCCCCACTCCGGATAGGAGCGCAGAAAGGGAGGATCGGCGGTATCTTAGGCGACAGGATAAACAGGGAAGACGCATCCGGCTCTAAGCCGACTTCTCTCTAGGCTGCGTAATTCTTGCTATCTTGTTTGAAAAATCACACTTAAAAATTACCAGATAAATTGGACTCAACTCTGAGTCCTTCACTGTGTTGAGTGTGAACCCAGGGTCTTGGATTGTTCTTGTTGCTTGCTTCAGGTAGGAGTAAAATCCTATCTTCTTCCCTCTTCATCAAGATGAGTGATTGGGGAGATCTCGACGCACTATTCACTGATCTCTCTACGAGTCCCCCAAGTAACTCGTCTTTCTCGGTCCGAGCGCACCTTGGACCACCCAGGACTCATGACCCTCTTGAGTCCTGGTTCCCTCATGCTCAGGGTGGTTACTCTCAAACCAACCCTTTCATCTCCTCCGAGATTATCAAGGAAGATCATCGCCTCGGTAATCCTTTCCTTGATTTATCCTCTGACATCGACCTTACTTTCCCCCCAGGACTGGAGGACGAGATGCCGCCAAAAGTTCCACCAGATGAGGAATAAATAAAACAGATTCTTGCTCGCTTCGCTGAAGCCGAATAGAAGAATGCAGATCTCACGGCGCGGATGGGACAGATCATAGTGGCAGAAGGAATCGACCGACCAATGGTTGATACCTATAACCCGGCGGAGAACGAGATTCAGAACTGGTTGGCACCTGCAGTTCCCGCCCAGGCATTTGAGCTGAAGCCCCACTTCCTTAGTCTGCTTCCGAAGTTCAACGGAAACCTTAATGAAGAACCATACACTTTCCTCCGTGACTTCGAGTTGGTGTGCAACAATCTTAGCCATCCCAATGTTGGCCAAGATTATATTCGGCTGAAAGCCACCCCTTTTGCCTTAGGTGATAAGGCGGCTCATTGGTTGAAAAACTTAGGGGTGGTATGCAATACCTGGATGCAGTTCAAGGACCTATTCTTGAAAAAGTTCTACCCTCTCAGTAGGACAAACCAGATGAGAACAAAGATCGCCAGCTTCGCCCAAGGACCTAGTGAGCCTTTCCATGATGCTTGGGATAGGTTCAATGATTTAGTACAGAAATGCCCCTGCCACGGCATTTCAAAGGCGATCTTAGTCCAGACCTTGATCTGTGGTTTAACCCCAGAGATGCAGGGGTTTGTCAGTGCCGCCTGTAGAGGAAGCTATCTGAATAAAAACGAGCATGTTGTATGGAAGATCCTAGAGAAGATGGCGGAAACCGACAGGTCACAGGCCACTAGGGCCTATCAGTTGTCTCCCTCAATCTTATCCAATGAGACAACTAGAAGGACTATTGCAGATCTTACTGAGGACCTCATCCCCAGCATGGGGATGATAGCCGACAAGCTTACCATGGTTGAGCAGATCCACAAGAGAGTCGCGGAGATGGAGTCTCTTTCGAGCCTTCCCAAGAAAGTGGAGGAACTCTCCGAAAAGGTAGCTAAGATCAAGCTATCCACCCCTTCTGCACCACTTATACCTGTACACCGAGTCCATCTTGTACAGGAACAGGCACCGGGGTCTCAGAGCAGCTGGGATCAGACTTATACCCAGCCGAACCATCATGCACCCCCACCAGTGGAAACGGAATACGAGGAGCCTCCGCCTGTATACGAGATTAACGGGCTTTGGTATAGCCGTGACCCGCTAGTCCGGCAAATCGAGATGGGGAAGGATCAGGCACACCGCCCAACCCCAGTCTACCAAGAGACCAGGCCTGTCACAGTCCCGCGATACCAGTCCAGGCCAGAACAGGGGTATCAGCCGCAGCAGCGCACCTACCAGCAGGGGCCAGCACCGTCCCATCAGCAATAGTATCGGCATGGCCAGCAGGGCCAATACAGGACGGCATCAACACAGCAGCAAGCCCAGCCCACCGAATTGGAGTCACTCACCTTGGCGATCCAGACCCTGTCTGATAGGGTCCAACAGATGCAGAATGACTACCTGGACATGAGGACCGACATCAATCGGGTCTCTCGTAACCAGGACCAACAAATGGCGCCAAGGACCCCAATTCCCGCACAGGTTCAGGCAAACCCAAACAGCGTACACCAGGGCCAGAACCGACCTCGAGATCAGGTATATTATTCAGATAATTATCTATCTGAACATGAGATCCTTTCGTACGATAATGTTAATCATATGTCCCTCAGGAGCGGAAGGACCGTGACCATACCTGATCGGGCACGGGCACAAAAGGAAGGAGCCTCCGAGAATCTGCCTGAGGAGAATTCGGAGGAAGAAGAGGAGGAGCAGAACCATCACCACCGGCGGAAGAAGAGGACATTTGAGTCCTCGAAGCAGCATTCCCGCATCCACGTAGAGTCAGACGACACCGATGAGCCCGCACCTCCATCTGAGGAGGATCGTCCAGAAGAAGCGGAAGAAGCGTCACCGGTTTCGCCTCAGTATTTTCTTTTTGGTCAGAGTCCAAGTCCGAGTCTGTATCAGAGTCAGAGTCATGTTAAGAACTCAGTTCCAGCAGTTAATGAGAATATTTCAGTTCCAGAATATGAGTTGGAGTCAATTATCCCTTTCCCCCGAGCTCTCAAGGGTGGAAAGAAGAAAATCAAAAAAATCCAAAAAGATGACCCTGAGATGGCTGAATTTTGCAATAAACACATCAAGGTCACAATCCCTTTTGACAAGTTCGTGGAAATGACCCCTGCATTCCAAAAATACCTTAAGGTGAGATGCACACCTACTAGGGTTAGCAGGAAGACCAAAAGCCGTGTTGAGAAACACGTTTTATCAGTAGCAACGACTTGTGCAATAAAGAACTCGTTTCCTCGGAAACGAAGAGACATGGGTGCACACTATGTAGTGAGTCATGTTGATGACATCGCATTTGCACGCACTCTCTTGGACAATGGTTCCTCGATCAACTTAATGCCCACAACCCTCTATGAGCGGCTTAATCTCGGACCTCTTAGGAAATCTAGAGCTATTCTGCAATTTGCTGACAAATCCACTAAGGGGTCCCAAGGAGAATTAAGGAACATTGTGATCAAAGTCGAGGGGAAAGAATACATGGTGGACTTCACTGTCCTGGATATGGAAACCCCTCGTAATTGGAGAGATTCCCAGATCATTTTAGGTAGGCCCTTCCTCAGAACAGCGGGGGCCTTATTTGATTATAAGAATGGGAAGATTCAGTTCCAAACTCCCGGCGGAGATGAGGAACTTGAGATGAAGCAGACGAGATGGCAGAGACCGGACTCCGAATCCAGCATCGAGTACTCTTCTACCGGAACAGACTATGAGCATGTAGACGTAGTTGGGCCATGGAGACAGAACCCAGCCAACATCGATGTGTCCATCTCCTTTGAAGATGATCCAGTGCATGAGTCAGTCCGCGAGATCCTCAGGAAAGAGTACAGCTCTGAACCTGCATCGCCCTACATCTTCGATGACGTAGAGGCCCAGTTGGGCCTGTCAGTCCTTACATCCTTAGGACAATCGGAAGATGAGGATGACGAGTCGGACGAGGAGTTTGCCGATTGTATGGAAACTTTTGACGATCCGACTCCAGAGCCGCGCTTGGTGGCAGCTCTTACAGAACATGATCCAGCCACTTCCAACACCGAACCAGATCAGATTGAGCCAGACTTCTTAGACGATCACACTATTCTTGAGCTCAAACCTCTACCCACAACCCTGAAATATGCCTTCCTTGCGGGCCAAGACAAGAAATTTCCGGTCATTATCAGTTCGCAATTGACCGAGGAGCAGGAATCTCGCTTGCTAGAGATCCTGGAGAAGAACCACAAGGCAATAGGCTGGAGCATTTCCGATCTCCACGGGATAAATCCCGCTCTGTGTTCGCACCATATTTACTTGGAGAACGAAGCCAAACCCTCTCGTGAATTCCAACGCCGGTTGAATCCAAAGTTACGAGAGGTTGTGAAAAAAGAGATAGAAAAATGGTACGACGCGGGTTTCATTTACCCAATCTCCGACTCTAAGTGGGTGGCCCCAATCCATGTTGTCCCGAAAAAGTCGGGAATTCAGACGACCACCAACGAGGACGGAGAGGAGATCGTGACGAGAGTACCCACGTCGTGGCGTGTCTGTGTGGATTACAGACGCTTGAATGCCGCGACGAAGAAGGATCATTTCCCCCTACCGTTCATTGATCAGATCCTAGAAAGATTATATAATAATAATAATTAAATAATGAAAAGAGGCTTCTTATTTACTCATGCATATTATACCTGCATCCAAGAAAAAGAAAAAGAGTCTTGCATTTTCATAGCATGACACCTCATCTCATCTGCATACTTTGCATATGCAAAGTGAAAAGCTAGTGGGTTCTGGACCAAGTTATGAGCAGATATTGAGGATGGAAATGATTTGACCTTAATCCACCTAATTTCAGAGGAACCTTATAGGAACTGGAGTTAAGATTTTTCAGGTCAGGTGACTTAATTCTTTAAGTCTGCAAGTCTATGTTCATATGTCATCTTGACAAGCCTGAGTAGAGCACTTAACAACACACACATGACTCTTAGAGACAATGGCTTGACGTGTACCAGCACTTTACACATGGCTCTCTATAGATGAGGTGATGAGGAGGCAGTTTCCTTTAGCTTGGGGTAGCATATGAGGGTAGTACTTCTAGGCGGAACCTCTCTTCTTCTTCTAGTGAAGGAAGTGCGTCTCAACTTGGCCTAGCGGTGATGAAGGCTAAAGACAGAAGCAGTGGGTTGCAATAAATCTTCAAAAGAGGGATAGTCTACTGGCTCAAGAGGAAATTTCTTGTATATATGCTGCACCATGTAGATATGTTGTACAGAGGCATTTTGAAAAAAAAAGAAAAAAAAGAAAAAAATGCCAAAAAGAACTCCAAAAAAATGGTGGGTCGGATTGAAAATTTAATAACCCCACCGGAGTGTACGTAGTCAAGAAAAGTAAAAGCTTATGGTCACCATGTTACATCTCATGAAGCTTGCAGCGGGAGACTTAGCTACACTGGCTGAGCTCCCAAAAGTCTATACTTCTTCCCCCTCTTCTTGAGCCGGTTGAACTTGAACTTAGAAGGGAATACCCCGCTTCTCGAGGAAAGAGTTGCTAGACCGAGGCATTAGAGTTACCAGGTTGGGGGAGGTTGTTTCTTTGTTACTTCTAAGGTGGGGAGTCATATATCACTTACACTGCATGAAAAGATTCATGGTCATTAGAGTTTGTGTATGTAGACTTGTTCTGATTAGGTGAGTTGAGGAGTCTTGAATAGAAGACTTGTGGAACTTGAAGTCTGTTAAGTCTTAAACTCAGATCCCAATAAGGTTCCGACACAAGATTAACCCAAAGGTCGAGTCAAGCTCTATTTTTAACTTTTGTTCATGACCTTGGTATGGAACCCAATCTCATTTCACTCTTGCATTTCATTTAGTTGCTCGGGGACGAGCAAGGTTTAAGTATAGGGGGTTGATGAATCTGTGATTCATCACTTCAAAAGTCAAAAATAGAGCCTTGTTCCCGAGAAAATAGAGGCATATTTCCCTTTATATTGTATAAATAGCATTCATGCATATATTCATAACTCATGCAGTTTAGCAGCTCATTTGCATTTAAATAAGAAGCCAAAAATCCCCTTTGTAAAATAGCCAATAAAGCCTGAGAACCCCTGTACATTAGAATGCAAATAAAGCCCTCATGCAAACTCCGAATTAGGTCTACTTACTCTTAGAATACTACACATTAAAAGACCTTTAAAATGAGACTAATTTCATTGAATTTGGAGCTTGTATGAGAAAGATGGGTTTTTGGGCCACTTTGTATACTATCTATGTATATTTATGTATCCTTGTATTTATGTATCATATTTGACCTCATCTCCGTCTTTGGTCAACATGAAACGTGTAGATCTCATCGAGATCTACAACTTTCATGTTTTGAGTTTTTCCAAATTCGGTCCCCTCTTCTCTCTACAAGTGTATTTTTCTCCAACCACTCACAGCAGGCCCCGTGGCGCCCTCTGGTTGCGCCACACGGCCCGCTTCCCCTCGCCTCACCCGCCTGCGTCCTCAGCCGTTGGATCTCGCTTCAGATCCAACGGTCCAGCCTTTTCCACGCGCGCTTAAATCCATAGCCATCAGATCTTCTCTTGCCTTGATCTGCACCGCACATTAGCGCCTTCACCAGAGCCCTCCACGTGGCAGCATCTACACCGCTTGATCAGGCCCTTGATCTCTCCATCGTAGCCGCCCTCTCCCAGCGAGTCTTGGCCCTTCGATCAGCTCCATCTCCTTATCCAGGCCGCTCGCTCGCGCTTCGCCCACAACGCGCCACGTGGCTACACCACAGCCCATCATCTCCGCGCCCCAGATCTAATCCTAGCCGACCAGCTCCCCCTTGATCCCCACCGTTGGATCACACGATCCAACGGTGGAGACCTCGTCTCCTACCTCTGGGCGCCCCTCTCTCCCACGTCCCTTGCCTTGCGGGAGGGGCACCCCCTTCCTATTCTTGGACGCACATCAGCCATCCTCTCCGACCGCAGACACCCCCACGACGTCACCCACTCATCCCTCTCCCTCGCCAGCTCCCTCACGCTCCACCACTCCCACCAGAGTCGCCCCACGTCGACCACCAACCTCGCCTCGTCACCAGCCAACCCACCACCTTCAACCTATAAATATACCCTCACCGGCCGACTTCACCCCTATCCGCCACCGCAGAGAAGTTCCTTGATCTCAGAGCGTTCTTTTGGTGACAGTAATCGAGTGCCTCTTCGAGCGACGATCGGTTTCTTCTCCGGCGAGATCCACGGCGAGCTCCGCCGTGTCGCAGCCCTCCTCCGCGAAGCTGCTTGAGCTCGGGACCGTACCGATCCCTCGAGCGACGACCTGGAACTCCAATACAAGCTCCAAACCCCAGGTAACCTCCTCCATCTTCCCTTGATCTTCATTTTAATTTTCCCTTTGAGTTCTCCCATTTTATTCGCGCTCCACCTTCATCCTTTCGCTCCGCTTTCACCTCACCGAGCTTTGCGACGGAGCTCTGACCTTCGCGGTAAATTTATCGCCCTCCGACACGTCACTTCACCTTCCATCAGCTCCAGCTCCGCCACTTGGGTGGAGCACCATCGCCGGACATCCCTTCACTTCGATTAGGCCTCGCCGTCACTCCCCACATCTCCACGAACTCCCCCACGGGCTTCGTCTACCCCTAACACCTGCAGGTACTCAATTCCACCTTCAGCCGGAAGCTCATCGGAGCTACTTTCGCGATTCATCGCCACGGTGCTCCAGCACCCCTCTTCCGCTTCTGAAGCCACCTGGAGCTTCGCCGCACTGCCACGTACCTTCCGGGATATATCCGAGCCCCCGGAGAGCTTCACCGACGTCAGGAGGATCGGGCGGAGCAGAGCAACCATCGCCGGAGCTCCACCAACTCCTCCGCAGGTGGCGGAGGACTGTTGAGGACGAAGCTCCAGCCACCGTTCGATCATCTTGATCGAACGGTCCCTAGCCCGTTACGTCTCCCACGACCGGAGCAATACATCGCCGTTAGATCTCTCTTCGATCCTACGGTCAACATCCCGCCACGTCGACGAAGACCGAGCCTCGGCTCCAAGCCTAGGCTCGGACAACCCGAGCCTACTCCGAGCCTTACTCCGGACCTCCAGAGCGCCAGAACCTCGCTCCGAGCCGCCGCAGCCATCCGAGCCTAGGCCGCCCACGTGAGGAGCACGTGCGGCCTGGGTAAATTGCACCGAGGCCCAGGAGCTTTCCAAAATTACAAAGAGGTCCCTATGAAGCAGACCAACGTGAGGAGCACGTGCCCTGTGGAGAATTTGCACAAGAGTCCCCCACATTATAGGTAATGGCATTTTAGTCCCTGTCTGCATATTTGTTTATTGTAATTTTAATTTCCTGTATTGCATTTACACCCATGTGTTTGCACGCATCCCTAGATTGCATTTTACATCATTTTGAAATTCTAAAAATTGCATTTTGTTGGAAATTTTGTCCTTTGTCTATTGGTCTGCGTGTCATCTTTTTGTAAGTTAATTTTGAATTATTAATGAATTAATTGGTGAATTGTTGACATATTTTGCCGAGTGACACCTTTTGATTTATAGTTAATTCTTTGTGCTTCCAAAATTCATCAAAATTAACAGTATCTTAAGGACATCATTTTTAACATACCATAAAAATTTCATAGCATTTGCACGCATATCGAGGCCTAAATAAATTGTTGAGTGATTTTCTGAGATTGATTTTAATTAATTCATTTCACAGTGAAATTAAGTTCTGTTAATTTTCCTAGGTCCCTTCTCATTAGAGCCACCTAGGAGAATTTTAGTTCTTGGAAAAATTGTGGTTTGATATTTATTAAAAATTAAATACTGAAAATCACCCTGTCTGTTTATTAATTCACAGTAAATTTATTTAGTGTCGAAAAATTCCAAAAAAATTAGTGTAGGTCATTTTCATCATCATTAACCATCTGGCCAATTTTCATAATTTTTGGACCTCATTTGATACCCTAATTAAATTGAATATTAAATTGACCTGCATTGTCTCCATAAGTCTGCATAGAAAATTAAAAAAAACCAAAAAAAAATTACTCCTCGTAAATCAACACTCGGATCCTTGCTTAAATTCACCTAAGGAGACAGATGCCTCCCTGCGATCGTCCTTGGACTTCCACCAAGTAAAAAAATATTGCCGCTTAAAATTAACTTCACATTAATCGATAAGTGGTTTTTGATTAACCCCTCGTATCCGACTGCAACGAATCACATTAATTAATTTGGACATTAAGTTGACCGAATTAACATAGGGTGCGGGGCCGGTTGTCAATAACATTGAGTGGGTTTAATGAAGAATTATCTGAAATAAGAAATTTGCATAAATTTATATAAATATATATATACACATTTTACTTTGATTTAGGAATTTTTATATCAAAGTTGTCTTGCCTTGTCAACACTGAAAGTTCATTCCCTTAATCACTTTCAATGTAAGAGATATACTTACCATTATATCTCAGCAAGATCTGGGATCTCCTTTCTTATCTTTGTTATATCCCAATAATATGAGAATATGCAACTCGGATAAAAAGAAGAGGGAACACATTCTACCTTGCAAGTCCAACTTGCATTTCTCAATTCGGTCTTTAACACCCGGGCCCACCACCCCTAAGGCGATGTTGACCCATCATTAATTGAACCAACCGTCAACAGGAATAGTACTCACTATGCGCAATCCAATATCGCCCCAATAATATGAGGATCTGATATTGGGGTCACTACGCATACGGCCTTACTCTTTCGAGAAGCAAAGAGCCCGATCCAGATGCGCTTGCATACGGGAGATGTCACTTCGGACATGCGTCTCCCATATACAATCCCCGGCGACGGAACCATTGACCTTGACGGGAGACCATGGATGTCACTTATGTGATCCTCCATATCATATTCAAATTCTAATTAATCACTATGAATCATATTCATTATGATTAATTCTTCCAAGGGAAATAACATCTCTATTTATAATAGAGTGTTTTCATTTTAATTGGATTCCAATCAATCTAATCATATTAAATTAATGATCCAATTAATATCCAATAAACATTTTTTTACTTGAATTATGGTATTATCTCAAATACATATTATTTCGAATTTTAATAATTAAAAATACATCATGATTTCTTAAGCATTATGCTAACCCTACCCGCTGTCATGGTCAGTACCGACGAGAGTGGGACGGACCACAAACGTTGCAACCCGCAACCCCAATGCTCTCCGACTAGACCCCATATCCACCTCGGGAAAGGATAATGCAAAATAAATCACTTTGTACTTGAGATGATCATCGGTTCTTCAATCGAAGTTATACCATATAATAATAATCAAAACAATTTTTGATTAACATTATAATGAGATTTGCTAAACAAATCCCAAGTCCTATTCAAGCAACATGTTTGTTGGAATGTTGATCATGTAGATCATGTAACCAATTAGTGATCTAGATCACATGTAATCAATTATTGGTTAAGGCAATGTCATTTAAGGGAATAATTATCATCAAATATTTCACAAATATTTATGCACAATTATTCTAGGAAATTAAACAATTTAATTTCACTGATTGATTAAATGACAATCACTATTCAAGCATCAAGTTTGATGATTGTGTTTCCAATTAAGATTTAGATCAAATCTAATCAATTAATTGGTTGAGGCCAAGTAAATTATGTAAATAATCATAATCATCTTCCAATATTTCACAAATATTTTTCATGATTATTTCACGAAATTAACAATTAATTTCACTAATTGACAATCACTTGGTTCTAGATTGGGACTGTAATTTCAGTAGTGACCCCTACTCACTAAAAGTAACATATCTCAATCAATTTAAATCCAAATTAGATAAACTCAATTTTCAAAGATTACTAACTTGATTTAGGACAGAATACAAGTGATGTTTCACGCATTTCGAGGCAGATTATAACAGTAATTAACTCTTTAATCATGTCAAAATCTACTGTTCCCGCAATAGTGCATACATGTTCATTAAAACAACCATATCTTGAGCATACGAGATCCGATTTACGTAAACTCAGATCCTATGGTTTCCTTATTTAATGGGGAACAAAATCCAAGTAAATAATTCGTACTTAAACGTTTTAAATATGTTCGAAATTATTTACTAAACAGATCTTCGAAATCAAATGCGACAACTTTCGCGACCTTAACGAACCCAAGTCGTCCTCGATTTTCGAATCATATTCGAAACCGTCGACCTAAGGCTCTGATACCGCTCGAAGGATATGGAATTATCATTAAGCGCATCACGTAAGCATGATCGTCGTATCGGATACGATGAAGAACGACTAGTCGCACTAGTTGTTCGGTGCAGCGGAATTTAAAATTTTTATTCGATGAAACTACATGATCCGAGAACCATTCTAAGATCGTTTCATATATAACCACAACAAGTATAATGCAATACCTCTTGAAGCGTGGTTGATCAAGTCTCTAAGAGAAGAGACCTCATGTCTCAAGTCCGATTGTCGGTGAGACCGCTTGCGAGCGCGGGGATGAACCGCGTTGTCCTCGCAATCCAAAAAGTTGATCCAAGCGTAGTTGCTCCTGATCTCGTCGCACGAGATCGAACGTATCCTTCGTGAGTGAAGCACTCCAAGATGACGGAGAACCGAAGAACATCGAAGCGGCGGCGCGGTGGCGAGAGCGTCGACGATTCTCTCCTCTAGGGTATGGTGGATGGCCACCAAAATTAGAGGGAGAGAGGGCTGCCGTGTATGAAGAAAGAGAGAGAGAGAGAGAGAGAGAGAGAGAGAGAGAGAGCTCCAAAATTGCATGTAAAGAGAGAGCATGGTATGCCTCTCTATTTATAGGGTTTTGGGATCCATGGATCTCAATCCATGTGACATGTAAAATCGACGGATGAGATTGATTTATGTCAATCCAATGGTCAAGATTGTTGTTGGTAAAACCAACACATTTGGATTAAAATATATTTAACAAAATCAAATATAAATTAGTCCTAAATCAAACCCAATAAATAAGGAGAGAATGTGCATGGAGATTTCATGTCCATGCACCTTCCATGTGGACGGCCACACATTCCTATTAGGAATGGTGTGCCGCCCACTTATTTCCATGGGGAGAGCAATCTCATGATAATTCATGAGATTGAATATCTCCATGGAAATCTCTCTTTATTTATTTGCAACAAATTTGTTGGGTTTTATTCTTCAAAAATAATTCACAATTATATTTGAGAATATTGCAATCTTGCATTGGAAAAATTGTGAATCATATTCACAACCCAAAACAACATATAATTTACATTGTTAATTAATTACACAATGTGTATCCAATACACATAATAATTAATCAACACATATAAATTATAATATCTCTAATACATTATAAATCACATTTATAATATATTGGATATTTCTATCCACATTATTCTTATCCACGTTAATTAAATCACATTTAATTATATTGGATAATTTATTCATACATCAAGATGATTAAATCACATTTAATCATGATTCCTTCATTGCATAGATCTTTTGGAATTATTCTTGAACCCTTCAAGAATAATGCAATCTCTCCGTAGATACTTGGAGATAAGGACAGGGCGATTGTATTGTTCCACGTATAGTGACATGGATATTGAGATCATATCTCGAATCTAGATCGCAGGCCTCCCATAGATGCTTGATTAAATCAAGACCGTGAATCTAATCTTCTCATAGTATCTGAATCACATTGAGATCAATGTCCAACACTTGGATCAAGATCAGATCACTTCTCTACTGAGAGGAGTCACTAAAATCCAGACCCGTTTCATCACTCCCTAGGAATGTAAGCGTCATGGTTATACAATCGTTTATGATCACATCACCCTCAGGTATTCCCAATACCTGTACATCCTGCATACTGGAAGACCCAGATCTCATTCGATTATTGGGAGTCGGTATCGATCATATACTTTCCAAAAGCATATATCATACCTAGGTCTTGATCATATACTTTCCAAAAGTATATATCAAACCTACAAATTCAGTCAAGCTTCCAAAGCGAGATGACCATGCGCAAGGAATTTGATTCTTCCCAATATCTCATGAGTGAGCTCATGTATTCCGGTCCAGTAACTGAACCTGTATGATCCCTTTGAGAGATCGTATTACTCATATGCCCTTATATGCACACCAGCGCGTCGATTTATAGACCTTGGTTAGATCATCAACCTATTGGTCTGCCAACTGTACATACTCAGACATATAGTAACACATCTGTCTCTGGTTAGAGGATGTGTGCCTATATCATGACAGTGTACGATATAGGACTTTGGTTATCTCGATCTCGTTAAGTCAACTCTTTGACCTAAATAATCTGACTCCTCTGAATCTCTATTCCTATGCAGAGGACCTACATCAAGAGGTCAGTCAAATATCAGCCTAAAGAGATAAGGATTGCAATCTCCTACTCAGGCTAGAGATCATCTCTTAACAATCATTTGACGGTGCTTGATGAGTCCTCAATCTAATTCTTTAGATATTCATCCAAGCACCAGCCTCTATGATTCAATAGTTGAATCAACAGCCATATGATTATTAAGATGTCCATGATACATAACCCTAATTGTACTTAGGGACCTATTATGCAAATTATTCAGTCTTCATTTCAGATCAGGGAATGATATATGCAATGACATTTATTGCATAATGGCTCGTCGCCGGCTCGCATTTCCAACACCATTGTCATACACATGTTTCACTATAAATGGCACAATTCATTTGGTCTTAAATTTTCCTAAAAAGATATTTAATTTCACGTCAAACAACCAAACCCTTTGAGCCGGCTCAAAAGTCTTTCTGCGGACATGCTTGTCATGCCACTTCTTGACCTTCTCCTTATACATTAGGCTATAGTCGTATGCATAATCTCTAAATTTAAGAAGTTTGTTCAAATCCACTTTTTGATTCTTCCCGACTTTCTTAGATTTCAAATTACAAACATTGACCACCCACAAGGATTTATGAATTAGTTCCATGGGCATATGACATAGGTTGTTGTATACTAGGTGATAAGGAGACATTCTCAAAGGTGACTTGTACACGATTCTATAAGACCAAAGAATCGAGTCAAGCAACTAAGACCAGTTCTTGCTATACAAACACACCAACTTCCGAATAATTATTTTGATGTCCCTATTTGAGATTCAACCAAGACATTCTACTGTGGGTGGTAGGGAGAAGCGACACGATGTTCAATATAGAATTCTTGAGTTAGCTTCTTCACCTTTCTTTTGATAAAGTGGCTACCCCCGTATGATATGAAAATCTTCAGAATTTCAAACCTTGAAATGATATGGTCTTCAAGAATCGACAGACATTACAACTATCAGCGGCTCAGGTTGGGATAGACTCCATCCAACAACTAACGTATTTGACAGCAAGTAGAATGAATTCATATCCCTGGCTGTTTGGAAATGATATCATAAAATCAATGCCCCAAGCATCAAATACATCTGTAATCTGGATAAATTTCAGGGGCATTATGTCTCTCATTCCAATGGTTCCACCCATCTTCTAGCAGTCAGTGTAGTGCTTTACATAGCCTTTTGTATCTTTGAACAAGGTTGGACACCAGAGGCTACTTTGGAGTACTTTTGTTGCATTTCTTCCTCCTGAGTAATGTCCTCTAGCCTCTCAATAGTGACAATTCACGAGGACACTAGGAACTTCATCCTGAGGGATACACCTTTTCCAGATTCAATTTGTCCCCTCGTGAAAGAGATATGGATCCTCCCAATTGTAAAAGTGAATATCAGACAATAACTTGTCTGCTTTCAGCTTGGGCCAATCTTGTGGAGTTCTCTTGGACACAAGATGATTCACAATGTAGGCGTGCCTATTGAGTGAGGTGATTGACAGGATTGCCTCGTCAGGAAAGGTCTCAGTTATAGGCTGTAAGTTTGGTTTAGGTGCTTCAGACTCTGGAAGTATGGAAAAATGACTGGCCACCACATTCTTGACTCCAAGCTTATCACGTATTTCAAAGTCAAATTCCTAAAGCAGAAGGATTCACCTGATGAGACATGGTTTGGCATCCTTCTTTTGTTGTAAGTAGCAGATGGTCGAGTGATCAATATAGATAATCACCTTGGACCCAAGAGATAGGATCTGAACTTTTCCAAGGCAAAAACTACCGTTGGTATCTCTTTCTCTATAACTGTATAGTTCTTCTGAGCTTCATTTAGAGTTCCGCTGGCATAGTGAATTACAGATGGCATGTTATCCTTCCTTTGTCCCAATACTGCACCGATGGCATAATCTGACACATTTGTCATTATCTTAAACCGAAGTGTCCAATCTGGTGGTTGCAAGACATGGGCCTGAGTGTTCAAATCCTTCAGTTGATTAAAGCCTTGGAGCAAACAATCATCGACAATGAAATCTATCTTCCTGCCTAGTAATTCACTCAATGGGTCATGCCAGTTTGTTGAAATCTTCGATAAATCATTGTTAGAGACCAACGTGCCCTAAGAATGATCGGACTTTCTTGACGGTAGTTGACAAATCTACATTTCATTATCTTTATTCATTTTTTTAGTTTAAATCTCTTATAAATCACATGTAAATATCAATAAATTCATTCTTTTACTAACCCTAATTCTTGTGTAAATATTGAATATTTATTACTAGTTTAATCTAAAATAAATAAATAAAGAAATAAAGGAAAAATAGAGGAAATAGAGACTATTTAGAAGTAATAAAGACATGCTGACTCTAACCCCAAGAGAAGGTCAAGACTTGACCATATTGACAAGGAATAAAGTAGGGGGAGATAAGGCCCAAAATAACCAAAAATTCATTTGACACTTGCGTATTAATTATATGTACATGATTGTCTATAATTCACATTATTTTCCTTATTTTAGTTTTTACCAAATTATTTTCAATAAAAAATAATTTCATTTTCAAAATTGTGAATAAAATTTTTCTGTAAGTTATAAAAATAATTGCTGTATAAATTTGTACATATTATGTAAATTACATCACTCCAAATTTATCAAACCACTTTCATTATACTCCAAATTAAATAATCTTTAAAATGGAGGAGATTACATAAAAATCAAAGTTAAGGTGTGAAATGTGCTACTTGGGGTACTATTGTATATTATACCTATGTATATTATGTATGCTATTTAATTATTTATTTTCTTATGAATATTTGTGAGTATTGTATTTTTACTTAATTTAGAATACTATATTTAACTTATATAAAATACAAATAAAAATCACAAACTAAAAAATCAACAAAAATAAAATCATGTATATACTATATATGTATCACTATGTATATACTATACGGTTATCTATTTATTTACCTAATAAATTTATTCATAAAAATCAAATAAAAACTTCATTAAAATCCTTGTGAAATATCATAAATAAATATAATATTAAATCAAGTATATATTTGTTTAAATAATTAATTAAAAATCAAAACCTTGTATACATAGGTATATATACCTATAAATAACCCTTTATTTTAATTTCCTTATATATACATTATTTAATTAATTAAAAATCACCAAAATTAACTTTAATTTATTCTTAAAATTTTTATTTCCATTATTTAAATTTAAATTCATTTTCGATTTTTAATTGATTTATTTAATTATTTATTGGATTATTGTCATTATTCGTATTTTATCTTATTCTACATGCGCTCCTATTGGTTGGCCCCGGTCTGTTGAACCGGGTCAACTCTCTAGTCGACCCTCTAACTTCTCCCATCTTGCGTGCCAACCACTTTCCCCCATTTTCTCAAGCTCCTCTTTAAATAACTACCTCTGACTCCTTCTTCGATCTTTTTTCACATTCACTCCTCTCAACCGCCAGCACCTTAGAACATCGTCTATGACTTGACTTGCTCTCTATTTGAATTTTAAAAACCATCAGAAAAACATCTATAAAGAGACACCTTCCACCTCCACCGTGAGTTTTTATTCCTCTCTTCTTGTTTCTATGTGCCCGAGGTTAATCTCTATAGTCGAGAAAGTGATAGGTCTTCCTGCACCATAACTACGAGTGCACGAGGAAGCCTGAGTACTGTGATCCAACATGCGGTTGGAGTTCTCCACCATGTTCAACCACTCTACTGCCTACCATAGATCGAGGCGACTTTCCTTATCTTTCTTCCACCTGTAGGTAACTTAGGTATTTCTTCTTCGATTCTGTATTTCGATTTTAACTTGATTTCCACTTAATATCCTAGATCAGATATTCATTCTCAACCTCTGATCTGCACGATCAGAGGAGTTTGGATCATCCAAATCAATACCCGACCTAGCAATTACGTTCGCCATACCTTTATCCGTCTCCTCCCACCTTTGATCATCTTCAGATATTCCAAGATCTGATGACATGTCTCCATTACGATCATACTTCGCTGGAGATCCTCATTCTGCCACCATTGCCCATGCTTTTGATATAATCCTTCAGTGGGATATTCCAATGAGCAATATCCTTCATTTGCAGGATGAAAGAACATTGAATCAATGCCGAATTAGTTTTGGAGGCAAACATGAAGCCACTCTCAGACCTCTAGAACATCGATTAGGAGAATTCGAGCTCCATTGCTTTAGCTAATCGCCAGATGAGGATCCTAGGAAGCCATAGAGACTGTCAAAGGACAATTTAGGTGGAGGATGATCGAGATCTTCTCGATCGAAGCTCTCCTGAGTCACCATTCATCCACATTCTTCTAAAGACACTCAACACCCTCCGATCAAGAACACCTCCTTAAAAGATGATCTCGGACATCCAAAAGCCCTCATCTTTCACCATTTATAAAAGCTGTCTGATCTGATCGAGGCCCTCTACGTAGGAGTAAATGTCCACCGTCTGATCACAGAGGGAGAGCATCAGAGATGTTCAAGCTGTCACTCTAAGTAAGTTTATAATTAAGCTCTCACCCTCTACATTTATTTAATTTTCAAATAAGTCCTTCTGGATACATGTATGCATGTAATAAATTGAATAATTGCACTTCTAACCTTCTTAATTATTTTATTTACACGTATCCTTATTTGAACTAAGTCTATGTTTTCCTCATAATTTGTGGAAATTACAATATAAAGATTTTATTAGTTTATTATTATTATTATTCAACCCTAGGAACTAAAATATTTATTTTTTAATCTTGGCCAACAAGGCGCATACGCATTGGCACATGATTTTTAGATAATTCGCAGCATTCGCCACATATTTTTATATTAGTTAGCATTTAGTCCGCTAACTTTAGATCTTTGCATTTAGGCCATTGTGCATTTTCAATTACTTTGCTTATTAAAAATAAACAAAACAACTTTAAAAATTCTATAAAAAATACTTTCAGTTCATGTTACATAAATCTTGCATCCTAATTTTTATTTTGCAATTTCATCCTTTTTATTATTTTTAAAAATTTAAAAACCCCATAAATATTAAATGTTTTCATTTTAAAAACCATAAAAAATATAAACCTTTGCCAAAAATTCTGAAAAAACATTTCTGCTTCTTTTAATATTTTTTAATTTATGTATAATTATGGCATTTTCATTATTTATAAAATCATAAAAAGCATAAATACTAAAAAACATAAAAAAACTCATAAAACTCACAAAAATCCAAAAAATAATAAAACCTTTCTCTAGATAATACAAAAATTCATCTTTCCCATGCATCATCTAATTTTGACTTTATTTGATATTTTTAAAATTTGAAAAAATCCATTTTGTGTTCTGTTTATTTGATTTGTCATTTCTTATTTATTTAAATGTTACAAGTTTTGTAAAATTTTGGAAAATAAAATACAAAAATAGTAGAAAAACTTCAAAAATCCAAAAATAATTTTATTTTAATTTTGACTATTTTTGATGCATCTAAAAAATAGAAAAAGATTGTTTACGTGTATTTATTGCTCTTCTTAAAGATCTTTCCTATTTGTTTTAAAAATTAAAAATATTTGCAAAAGTTAAAAGTAAAAAATAGAAAATTAGGAAATCAAACAAAAATATAAAATTAAAATTCTGTAAAAAACAAATACAGACTCAAAAAAAGCAAAAAAACTAAGACTTGTGTACATTGAAAATATTTGATTATTTTCATTGATTTTTCAAGTAATTGAATAACCCTGATGATTTTTTTAGCCTCCCTAAGTTCGATACCGTATGCTATACATGTAAAAATATCAATATTTCTTTCTACATTTTCTTTATTTATTTTGGATTGAGAATGAATAAATTTTTGTTAAGGGATTTTTAGGGTTGCAATGACACTGCACATTAAGTAATTGATTTAAAACCCTAATTTTCTCGATAAAAACAAATGGTGTCATTGCTGGGGAGGCACAATGAGGGTAGTTAGATTTTTCTCTTGACCTTCAATTCTTGGTTGTTTATACATGTTTTTTTCCTCTTATTTTAATCTAAAGTTTCCGACATTTATTCATTTTTATATCACTGTCATATTCTTTATCATTATTTTTTGTCAAATATTTTCTTTTATTTATTTTATCTATATTTTTGTGTATAAATATTTCGGATTTGCATCTTGTTGAGGAGTTAGCACTAAATTGATTATCGCGTGTTGTGAGTGAGTTTATACAATGCTTGGAGGATCCGATTTATCAGACACTGAAAGATCTCCAATATCGAATTTAAGGATTCATTTAAGATCAAATTTCACTTGCTCTCCTCATTTTGATACATATCCACCCATTTGTTTGCTTGTTTATGTTTCTTGTATTTATTTTCTCACATTTTATTGTTTCTCATATTTTCATAACTATATCTCTTACATTCTTATGTTTCTTCTTTCTTGTTAGGGGAACGATGAGTGAGGGTGAGTTTCTTACGAGAGCTAGTGCACCAAGTGAAGCAAAGGCGAATTATTTCTCAATCAAGTTGTAGGACAGCATAAGAGGAGGAGGAGGAGATTTGGAGGAGACCATACACTAAGAGTTCTGCATAGAAAATTTTTTGTTTTCTTTTAGCATTTTATTCATTCAATATTTCTGTAATAATTTATAATCAATTATTTAGCACTTGCCTCTTTTCCTATTTTCTAAAAGGCCACTATATACCTTGTCATTGCAGGACATGTTTCACCAAGTGTCGATGAACTAGAGGGACCTCACTGGTTTTGTTTTCATCGCCTTCTTTTTCTTTATTTTCTTGCGATTTTGTGTGCTTGATCACTTAGAAGTATATTTTATTATCTTGCTTGACCCAGGTAATTAATTAGGTCTAAAGCCCCTAAACAAGGATATTTGTACCTTTAGAATAGAGTGTAGCTTAGATATAGTCAAATTAATTGGTTCTTGTCCGTTAATAGAAGTTATTGGTAGGACAAATATCATGCATCATTGCATATACAGTGTTGGAGACAAGGTACGCATCCTCTATCTCCTACATGTATCGTTGAACTTTCTCACACATTGGCATTTCTGATTTCCTTCCTCATTTTCACTCACATAATAACAAAAAGAAATTAGAAAATTTGATATATGCTTTCTTGAAAAAAATCCAAAAAAGCGACCATTGTATAAAATTGAGTCTGTTAAAGAAAACTCGACCCTAAAACTAAACATAGGAATAAAATCATTTTTTTGGGGGAGAGTAACCCCCTTATTGTTTGAATTTATATAGAGTGAGTGAGAGATACACATTAGGATAGAGCCAGGCTCTGAAATTTTCATTCAGACTACTAGTTTTAAAATAGACTAGCTACTTCTCATTGAGGGAACTATGGTCTCTCTTAGCAGAGTGAATGGTTAAAGGACAACGTGATTGGTACCACCCCTAAGTAACATGGATAGCCATTTTACGGTCCCTACTTTCACCCAAACATGCTAAAAGTGTATGCAACTAGCCATACAAATTATGGCCACTCTTTGGGAAAATTTCTGACACTTAATAACTCACTCACTTTTTTACAAGATTGAAATTATCGCCAATTAAAATTGAAAGGACAAAAGATCGATCTTTTACAGTCTCGACTTGTGTCTTGTTGGTGAGTCAAGGGTTTGTATTGTGTTTGTTTGCTAGTGCCAGAGATCCCTCCGTGCACTTTGAGCCTTTTTCTTACTTTCTCCTTTTGTGTTGACCTTCATGTTCTTGCATCTTGCCTCTTGATTTTAATGATGTTGCATTGGTGTATTTATTGTTTGGACTTTGTGAACTCATTTCACACTCCAAACCACTCGTATTCTATTCCAGAAGGCTCACTTCTCGAGTATTCCTCTTTCTCCATTTCACCTTCACACCATTGATCAATCCATTATTCATGATTGACTCTAATCTTGAACTATAATTTGAGTCTCCACCATTCTTGCTCTCTGATCTAACCTATGACTAGGTGTCAACCAATAATTGATCGGTATCTCATTTCAGGCCGCATTACCGCAATATCTAGGGCAAAGGTTCCGTGGATGAGCAGAGCGAGATCAGTAGCACCATTTTATCCTCAATATAGGCCATCTGGGCACAGTTTAGTGAACATGCTAACATGCAAGCTGGATTGAGATAAATGATCCTCGAGCTGAGGCATGATAGACTAGACAGAAGAGAGGAGGATAGAAACCATGGAGGAGGTAGGAATGGGGGGGATGATCCATTACTTGAGACCGTGTCTAAGCTAACATTGAAGGATGCCTATAATCCAGGGGTAGGATAGACCAACTCATGGAATAGAATCCCTACTACACATGGGCATTTTGAGCTTAATAACACTTTTTTGCTGCTTCTCTCCATGGACACATAAATGATGAACCATATGTACTCCTCCAACAGTTCTATTGAATCTGTGGCACTATACACTACACGAATGTTCCATTAGAGGCAGTGAAGATGACAACCTTCTTGTTTAGTCTCATGTATAAGGCACTATACTAGATCAACCATTTGCGAGGGGTTGTCACTACTTGGGAAGAGATGAAGTTTGCTATTTTAAACAAGTACTACCAACTCAAACGACTTAACCAAATGCGATCATTGATTGCTAACTTATCCTAAATGTCCCATGAGCCTATTCACCTGGTGTGGGAAAGATTCAAAGACTTAACTGAGAAGTCACCCCATCATTATATTCCAAAAACAAGCCTAATGCAAAACTTATTTGGGGGCTTGGGCATTGAGAACCATAAGCTGGTAGATGTTGCTTATGGGGGGAAGTCACTTCAATAATATTGAAGATGTCCTATACCAGATTTTTAAGGAGATGGCAGAGTGCTCTGCAGCTCTTTCTTCTACATGCACATTCCAGAGGCATCTCATTCCTTCTTCTTCTTGTGTAGTACCCCACAAGGCTATAAACAAGACGTCATCACATGATGTGGATAGGGTGGGAAATTCAGATCTTACCACCATTGGAAATCACCTATCCAAAGTAGCCATTATTGACAAATAGTCCAAGAAACTTGAGAAACTCTAAGTGATCGAACATTTTACAAAGAAAATGGAAAAGCTGGATGAGATAACCAAGCCTCTGGAACTTCTTGTGAGTATGATAAGCAAATACTAGAGTGTAAGTGCATCAACCGACACTTCTGCTTGTGAGCATACATCTTCCACTTCCACACAGTAGAGTACCTGAGGGTCGTCCATAGTTCATTACATTTACTACGTGCAAACTCCTGACCAATTCTATCAACAGTCACACCGAATAGTACCAAACCAACATGAGGTTCAATACATTCATGAGCATCAGTCTCCACCTCCACCTCTCATTTAGGAGGTGATGGTATCTGGTTCAACTGAGAGCGCAACCAACCCCGTCCATTAGGGCAAGTCCAGTTGGGTTCCCAGCAAGTTATCCCACTGGTTTTAGGAAGGTAAACATGAACAGTACCGGGACCAGCAACTCCAGACTCACTTTCAGTATCCGTCTCACTTCCATAATGGGAGACATGGCCAACAATAGATGCAATCTGCATATATTCCCCAGTCTTACCACCACCAATAGTCTGCATAGTATGGATAATATACGCATCCTCCTCCCCCTCATTATTATCCATAATATGGATACCAGCAGCCTCTTCACTATCAGCCTCAGTGACAGTCTGTCATTAAGCATACAGAGGCACCTTCGATGAGTCCCCCAATCGATTAGTTTGTATTGTTGACGAAGAATATGAATGATCTATCTCAGAGGATCGACAACCTGACCACTGTGACGACATTGATTCCTGCACAGGTCGAAGCCAATCCCAACAATTTCAGACGCAAGGAGCAGGTAGTTCATGATCCATCCACCTCTGAGCCAGGTATGAACCTTGATTTTACATGTTTATCTAACGCCATTCATCTTATGAGCAGTAGGAGATTACAAACGCCTTCACACCAGTTGGGATTGGGAGATCAAGCCACTGAGAAAGCTTCACCTTCCATATTATCTTCTTCCAAAGTAGTACTGAGGTCCTGTGTAGCATCACCCGAGTATGAAGTTTCACCATCTTCACCACCACCACCTTTTTCACACAATGAGCGACATAATTATTATGATGGATTTTCTGGGTTTTTGAATTATTGAAAATAATAGTGTCGTCTCCCTCAACAAAAATATATTAGATTCTCGAGTAGAAATAATTATAGAAAATGTAGCTGGAGAATTTTGCTATTTAATTTAATGTATTGATACAGGATCACACTCAGGGAGACTACAAATCCAGAGGGATATTTTAATAATTGAAAAATCAATGAAAAAAATAATGAATTCAAATGCGAACTATCTTGGTTCTTTATTGAGATTTTTATCTTTTTTTTATTTTTTATTTTTATATTCTTTATATTTTTTAAGATATTTTATCTTTATTGGTTTTTCTTTTTTTATTAGATTTTGAAATAATTTATTTTTCAAAGAAAATTTATACACAAAAGAAACACATTTTTTTAGTTTTTTCAAATATTATAAATGATAAAAATGATTAAATAAAATATTGTTGTGTTTTAATGATTTTTTACTATTTTGGTAATTTTTCAGAGATTTTTAGACTCTTTAGCCTTTTTAAAAATCAAAAATTTTTAAAAAAAATGTCAAATAGTGAATAAGAAGGTATATTTTACAAATTAAAAATTTAAAATCAACTCAAAAAATACTAGATTTATTTTTCTTGAAATCTAGAATAAATTATCTTCAAGCATGAAGTGAAATCACAATTTTTGGATTTAGTCTACAATTTGCTGTGATTTTTTTAAGATTTTTGATATTTCACATTTTTTAGGTTTTAAAAATTTTTAATACATGAATTTGCAAAGAAAATAAAATGCAAAAGAAAAAACTATTCTAGCTTTTTATATTTTTGTCATAATATTTGAATTTTTATGTGTTTTTGGATGTCAAACAGTGAAAAATGTGATGTTTTTTTATTTTTTTAATAATAGAAATAAAAGTAAAATACAATAAGAAAATTCTACAATGAACATGAAAACAATAAGTGTTTAAATTATTTTTTTTGGAGAATTTATTGACAATAAATGATATTTATTTCAATAAGAAAAGGCATGCAAATTAAAGACTGGATAAACATGGGTTGAAATATAAATTTTTTTTATTTTGCATGAAAAATTAACAAGAATGAAATGCGTGTTAGAAAACGTAATTTACACAAGCTAAACGTGCGTTGCATATGACTAAATGGAAGCATGGGCTTTTATGCAGTTTCACGAAATCCGAAGGGCGTCCACGCAATTTTCCTAAAATTTAGGGTTACGAGAGCTTCATTTTGTTCCTTTATTCTAAGAAAAAAGGGAAAGAGGCCACCTCTTTTCTTCCTTCTCGAGTAGATGCGCCACCCCAAGTGTTTAGGACTACATCGAGCAGACGGAGTTGATGGCGATGGCCGCAAGCGGAGATGGTGAACGGTGATGCAAAGTGATGTAGTGATCAACCTTGGTGCTCTACTCTTTGAAGTGCGTGGAGATTGGATATGGTGCAAAGGTTAGTGGTGCTCCCCTATAGAGAGCAACATTCGACAGAGAAGACGGATCAGAAGGTGGTCGCATCTAGGGGGGACACACACCCCCAACGATCAGTGATGGAGGGCTTAATAGCGCTGGCTTCATGTGTGTTTCAACGAGGCTTGATGAAATGGACTAGTGGTCGACGACGGATCGCGTTGGACAAGGAAGCAGGGCTACCGTCCTATCTATTTATTTTTTGTAATTTTTTGAACAAACAACATCTAATCTTTTTTCTTCTTTTTTTGTATTTTTTTGGAAATGTCGTATACCTATAATAAAATAAAATACAAAATCTACTCAAGCACGATAGCTCAGTCCACAAAAATCAAACATGGATTAGGTGAATGGTGACGGTTCCAATGGTTGCGATGGACAGGAATCGGGTCTCTACCCACCATACGTGGTCAGAGATGATCAGATCTATGAGATAGATGTGAACGTGTAGATCGAGAGGATGATTATGAAATCAGAATCGAGGGTGGATCGATCTTGATGATTGATTACAAATGAAAAACTGAGATCTAAAATTAAAAATTGACAACGAAATTAAAACTAAAAAATTACACTACGATTACTTAGATCAGAAACGAGAAATAAAATGGATCTCCCAATGATAGGGGATGAAAGCTATGATGGACTCAATTGACGAAGGCTGACTAGTCATCACCGAATGGCTCGGAGGCTGGGCACCTTTCTACAACAAGAATGCTATTGGAGATTAGGCTCCTCTCACCAAAGTATGGTCAACTTGGAAACGAGGGAGGAGGAGCCAATTAGATAGGAAAAATATGAATTTGAATTTCAAAACTTGAATGGAGAAAAAGGAGGAAGGAAGTTAATGGTGGAATTAATAAAGTTAATAAATGAAATAATTTTCGTCACTTTACTAATTTAAATAAAAATGTTAATTATTTTTTTAACGTGGTTATTTAAGGCAATTAATTATATATACATATATATGGTACGTTATACACATAGTTAAATAAGAAAATTATGTTATTTTATGTACTAGAAAGTTATTTTTTATTTCATCTTTATTTTTAATAATTATTTCTAATTATTTTTAAATACATTATGTATTAAAATAAATATGGATAAATATATACAATAAATAAACGGTAAAATTGCAACAACCACCCCAAAAAATCTTCTTCCAAAAAGTCTCCAAAAATTATGAATCCATTACAATTTTAAAGAAAATATAATTTAAAATACGATGGAAGTGAGTTTGGTTCAATTTGAGTTCATATGGAGCCGGAATTGTTCTTTCAATTTTTGCTTCACTGCTTTTTTCTGAATGTGGTTATTTTTATTTTGTGCATGATTTTATTTTGAAATTATTTTAATTATTTAGAAAACATATTTATTTATAACTTCCATTGAGAAAATTATTTATTATGAGGTCAATTTATGGACAAATATAATAGTGTATGTTTTATACAATGTATACAAAATAAATGAAAATTATTTACAAATATATTTTTTTTTTGGATTTTTTGGTTAAAGACCCTATCTCCCCCTACTTTATTCCAAGTCGATCACGCCAAGTCTTGACGTTCTCTCAAGGTTCAGGTCAGCTTGTATCTATTACATATATACAATCTTTTTATTTCCTTTATTTTTGCTTTATTCATTTCTTTATTTATTTTAGATTAAAATAATAATATATCCATATTTATAAGAATACAGATCTATAAATATATACATGTATTTTGTAATGGATTTTAAGCTAAAATAAATGAATAAAGATGATGAAGTGCAGATTCATCACCTCCCTATTCTTTACCTTTGCTAGTCCCTTAGCAAACACTTATTTGAAAGAATAAGTGAATAAAAGAAAAGGAAAGGAAAAATAAAAAAATTTGTGATAATTGTGTGTATTAAACTTATCTTCATAAAGTTCTAGTATGGAGCTCTATCTGATCTTTGGATTATTAGTGTTGCAAATTCTTATTGGGAAATGGATTTAAAACTTGATAGCCTTCAAGTTCCATAAGACTCCTATTCATGTCACCTCAACAGTCAGGTCAGAACAAGTCTACATACACAAATGTTTTTGACTTTAAATCTTTACTTGCACAGTGTAAGTGAATTATAGCTCCCCATCTCAAAAGTTGCAAAGAAACAACCTCTCTCGAAAGGTAACTCTAGTCCCTCGGTCTAACAAATTCTGACTCAAGGAGCAGGGATATTCCATTCTAAGTTCAAGTACAACCAACTCAAGAATAGGAGATGGAGACAAGAATGGACGGTAACCAATGTAGCTACCTATTCTTGGATGCATGACCAATGTAGCCAAGCCATCGAGCTACAAACTTAACAAAAACTACTTTGAAGCTCTTTTTTTAAGTTCTATATACACTCTAACATGCAATTTTCTTTTCAATCAGGCATGTCCACATTTGGAGATTCTGTATTTTCACTCTTTTTTTTGAAAAATATATACAAGGTGCAACATGTACATGAGGAGTTTTCCCTCTTGAGATAGTAGACTATCCCTCATTTGAAGCATTATTGCAACCCCACGGCTGTCTTTAGATCTCAATACTACTAGATTACATTGAGATGCACTACCCCCTAGAGGAAGACATATATTCCATCTAGTGGTTACATACCCGTGTGCTACCCCCAACCAAAAGATTCTGCCTCCTCACTACCTCCTCCTTGAAGATCTATGTGTAAAGTGCTTGTCCAAGAAAAGCCATGGTCTAGAAGAATCACGCATGTGTTGTTAAATATTCTACTTAGACTAATCAGTACAACATTTGAACATAGTCTTTTGGACTCAAAGAATTAAGTCGCTATGACTTGAAAAGTCTTAACTCCAGTTCTTATAAGGTTCGTCTGAAATTAAGTGGATTAAGGTCTAACTAAGCTCCACTCTTCAATTTTATTCCAGTCTTAGTTTAAATGTCAATATTATCCAAAAAAATGCACATGCAAATGCAAGGAACATATACAAAGCATTTTTTAGAGAGTTTTTTTAATTAATTTTTTAAGAGAAAATGGTTAGGAAAATATACAAGTATGTACATGGATTATACAATATTTTTATAAGAGGGTTTTTTTTGTTTTGTTGTTTTTTATTTTTTGTGTTGTGTGTTTGTTTTTTTGTTTTGTTTTGTTTATTTCTTTAAAGATGGAAGGTGACCAAAGTCTATATACACATGTGGATTTTACGTATTTATACACATATCCTAATAATAAATATATTTTAAAAATATGAGTTATGTCTAAAGTATATATACAATATATAAGACACCCCTACAATTAGCTCAAACTATGTCCTCATAGTAGTCAAAGAGATGCAAAAGAAGACATAACTCATGCTAAGTATAGAAAAGTTAAAATGCATTGTGAAACAATGACTCAAGGAATGATTGGAAGTCGGTGATCCCCCCTATATTTCAGATTAATTAATCCTAAGTACAGAAGACTATGCAAGAGGGAAAGACTGAGGAAAAGAATTGACAAACTCAACGGCTTGTCTTGCCCACCTATACATAGGGTAGAATAGCCCTAAGTATAAAATATCAAAAGGTTGGGGGACAGTTGAGAGATTAGAAGAATAAAAACTCAAAGCAGACGTTATGAAAAACATCACTCCCCCTATACTTAAGGTAAAGAATCCCTAAGTATAAGCAACAATAGGAGTGATGAACATGATGAATATGAATAACTCGAGTCATTTACCCCCTATACTTAGTATAGAGTACATCCTAAGTATAGCACGCATATATACACAGAAAAGAGGTGAATAATAATCAGAAGAAGGAAGGAGTAAATCTAAACGAAACATATATATACAAGGTAGACATTGTTGAGGTACCTCTCAACAAGCGCTAGAGTTAACATCCCTAGTTGGGCGCGAAGGCAAGCGCAACGAAGTATCAATGTTCAGGATGGCATCTGTAATGCAAATACCATACTATTGTTGTTGTCTCAGTGTGAGAACAATAATGTGGTCAATAATGCAAACGAGAACACCTAGATAGGCAATCAGGTGGGTGTTTTCTACTAGAAAAATTATGTTCAGAGTGGAGTGGATGGTTGAAGCTGAAAAAATGTAACGTGAAGAAGAAAGGATCTATCATGGAATCGTCCAATTTCAATCACTATCTCAAAAATGTATGGAAGGTCAAAATCATGAGACTAAATAAGAATGCAGATATATGATGCATGTAATGAAGAGAGATCATGTATATCATCGAACAACACAAGGGTCGGCTAATCCTTATGAGGGTCGTCAAGGAGTGAAGAAATATCAAACACAGAAAGTTAAGAAGTATCAGAAGAATAAGAAAACTCAGAATAGTCAGAAGACTCGGTCTCATGATCCGACAAATCGGATGCACAACTAGGGAGTGAAATCGAGTATAGAGAACAAACCTCCCACAGATAACCCTTGGGGATATGTGTGAATTCAGGATGATTTGAGGGAAAAAATGAATGATCATATTCAAATAATTGTTCTCTCTCTAAGTCATAGAAAAACCATCCAATCGATCAAGATGCGTAAGCTCATATAAATCGAGGTCTATATCAAAGAGATAATTGTTCTGCCAAAGTGAAGAGATCTGAGCTGCATACAAAGGAGTGATGCACTCTGAAGGAAGAGATCTTGTGGTTCCTACCATGATGAGGAATGAAATTATAATAGGGTGGGAGGGATGGATTAAGGAGAATGTGACTGCTAATGATATAGAGACGATGATCGTAACAAACTCAACACCAAGAATAAACAACCACGAAGCAAACTACAAATTCACCAACTCAACGTAATGTGAAGACCGTGAATGTTAGGTTATCTTGTCAATTTTAGAGTTAGGTGATCAAACAAAAATTTGTACAGAAACATATGAGGGCCTGGGATTGATGCACAATCCTTAGTGTGTACATGACTAATAAAATGCAAATATAATGAGGGCATTACTCTCCCAAGAAGATGTTGTGAATCAATTACATTTATTTTAAGGGTTCAGGTGATATTTGCAGCCCCAATTCTTAAATTTTAATTTTCATTTTTTGATATTTTTTAATAAAAACAAGTCTAACATATTTTCTGATTTCCTTTTTTCACATATCCTCTAAATAGAGGGAGGAAAATAAAAAAGCCAATGTACGATTATAAAGAATAATGCTTGCAGGGGTTAGAGATGCATACATTGTTGCTAGCACTCTACATGCAGGGTGATCCGTGCAGGATTTAGATACAGAAAAATAAACTAACCTATATGATGCAAGTGAATCATGCTAAGATGATAGCTTCTATTATGGAAAGAACTGGTGCTAACTAATCAGAAGAGAGACCTGAGTCTGATCTTGGTAGTCGCTCAGTGCCCACCAGAACAGGTCATGTTAGCGCTATATGTGACTTCTCACGATGCGTGGTTTCTAATCCAACTAAATTAACTTTTTATTTGGCTAAGTATAAACATGATATATAAAAACATCTATTCTATTAGGGTGTTTGGACCTTAGTTCTATCGAGGTCAACCAGAATAATTAAAGCAATCAACAGGTAGCTCGCAAAATCTACGTGAAACAGAGGAAAAATAAGGAGATGAAAAACAAAATTGTTGAGGTCCCCCAAGTGCACCGACACCTAGCAAAACAGACCCCGCAAACAAGGTATATGGTGTCCTTTTATAAGAGTTCAAATGCTAGAAATAAATAAAGGAATGTCTATGCATGATTTTATTTCAAAGCTTGGTCTCCTTCAAAATTTCTTCTCCTCCTCCTAAACTCTCATGTGGCTCAGTGAAGAATCAAGTTGCCTCCACATCGCTTGGGTGAGGCGACACTCCTAAGATAGCTGCTCTCACTCGTCGGGCCCTTGCAAGAAAGAGGAATTGAAAAATGTGTAAAAGACACAAATATAAACTATAGGAAAGAATAAATGAATTCGATACAGTGAATATAAACAATGAAAGAATGTATAAAAAATATAACCAAAAATTTCCAACCAAGAATAACTAGTCAAAAGAGAAACCTAACTACCCTCGCCATGCCTCCCCAGCAACGACATCATTTTGTGGTGCGGGATATTCTGGGTTTTTGAATTATTGAAAA
Source organism: Ottelia alismoides (assembly GCA_037367405.1). NCBI lineage: Eukaryota > Viridiplantae > Streptophyta > Magnoliopsida > Alismatales > Hydrocharitaceae > Ottelia > Ottelia alismoides. Next base: position 551,561 of record JAZKJV010010772.1, on the reverse strand, counting down.
TAAGAGTGTCATCGCAACCCAAATACCCAAAAATATATATTTATTAGATTTTCAAGCAAAAATAATTACAGAAAATGTAGCAAGAGTTTTTTTCTATTTATTTTACCTATATAGCAAGAGGATCGAACTCAAGTAGGCTACACATCCTAAGGGCTATTCCAAAATCTCGAAAATCAATGAAAAGAATAAGGAATTCAAATGCAAATTGTTTTTGTTTTTCATGAGATTTTTATCTTTTTAATTGTTTGTTTTTATATTTTTTATTTTATAAATATTAATTTTATTGGTTTTTACTATTGCATTATTTCAGATTTTGAAAATAATTAATTTTCCAAAGAAAATTTATACACGAAAGAACACACAACTTTTTCATCGTTTAAATATGAAAAAATGCCTAAAGAAAATATGTTTGTGTTTTGATGATTTTTTTATTGTTTTTTGTATTTTTTCAGAGATCTTGAGATTTTTTAGGATTTTCAAAAATTCAGAAATTGAAATAAATGTCAAACAGTAAACAAGCACGGATATTTTGCAATTTAAAAATTTAAAATCAACTTAAAAAATGATGGATCTATTTTTTTGAAAATTAAAAAAAATCATGTACAAACAGGAAGTGAAATCACTATTTTTGGATTTTTCTACTATTTTCTATGATATTTTTTAGTTTTTCACATGTCATAATTTTTTTGTTTTAAAAATAATTAATGTGTAAAATGGATATAAAAAATAAAATACATAAAAAGAAAGTCGTTCTACTTTTTAGTATTTTTGACTTAATATTTGAATTTCAATGAATTTTTTTAATGTTAAATAGTGAAAAAAGTGATTTTTTGATTTTTAATAATAGAAAACTAAAATAAAATGAAATGAGAAAACTATACAATGAATAAGCATACAACACGAGTTTATATGCATTTTTACAGAATTTATTAACAACAAATGATATTTATTTCAACAATGAAAGATCATGCAAATTAAAGTATGGATAGAAAGGGATTGAAATGTAATTTTTTATTGTTTTTGCATGAACAATTAATAATAAAGAAATGCGGCATGGAAAACGTAATCTGCCCATGCTAAACATTTGTTTCTCATGAATGAATGGAGGTAGAGACTTCTATATAGTTTCACGAAATCTAAGGGGTGTTCACGAAATTTTAACAAAAAATATGGGTTAAGAGGGCTTCGTTCTATTCCTTCATTCTATGTAAAAGGGGAAAGGGTCCACTCCCTTTTCTTCCTTCACAAGTAGGTGCACTGGCCTAGCGTTTAGGGTTGCGTCGAGTGGACGGAGCTGATGGCGACAACATCAAGCAGAGATGGTGAACAATGTTGTGTAGGTGGAGCAGTGGTCGGCCTTGGTGCTCCTCTCCAAGTGGTGCGTGGAGATCAAGCATGGCACGGCAGTTGGCCATGCTCCCTTGTAGAGAGTGAAATTCGATAGTGACAGTGAATAAGGAGGTGGCCGCGAGTAGGGGCGACACACGCCCCCTACGATCAACGGTGAAGGGCATGGTGGCGCAAGCTTCAAGTGTGCAGCGATAGCGCTCGTGAAGTGGAGTGGTGGTGGATGGCGACCCGCGCTCGATAGAACGGTGGAGTTGTCATCCTATCTTTTTCGTTTTTTTTAAATTTTTTTGTATAAACAATACCTGGTCTTTTTTCATTTTTTTGTATTTTTTAAATCTCGTGTACCTATAATAAAATAAAATACAAAATCAACTCGAGCATGATGGTTTGGTCCACAAAAAGCAAACAAGGATTAGGTGAAGGGAGATAGTTCCAATGATTGTGATGGACGGGAACTGGGTCTCCGATCATCGTACGTGGCTGGAGTTGGTCAGGTATGTGAGATAAAATGTGAAGATGTAGATCGAGTGGATGATTATGAAATCGGTATCGAGGGTGGATTGAATCGTGATGATTAATTATGAATGAAATACTAAGATTAAAATAAAAAATTGACAACGAAATTAAAACTAAACTACACTATGATAAACATAGATGAAAAACCCGAAATGAAATAGATCTCACTATGGGAGCGGATGGAAGCCGTGATTGCCTCGACGAAGGCCGACTCGCTGTCACCGGACGGCTCGGAGGTTATGCACCTTTCTACAATAAGAATGCTCTTGGAGATTAGGTTCCTCTCTCCGTAGATTCATCAACTTGGAATGAGGGAGGAGGATCTAATTAAATAGGAAAACTTTTCATCACTTTATTAATTTAAATAATAAATGTTAATTATTTATTTTTTAGTGTGGTAATTTATTGTCATTAATCATATACATATAATATATACATATGGTACATTATACACATAGTTAATTAAGGTAATTATGTTGTTTATGTTTTATTTTTTCATTTTTTTTAAAATTATTTACAAATACTTTATGTTTTAAAAAATATGGATAAATATATACAATAAATAAATGGTAAAATTACAAAACCACCAAAGAAAATTGTCTTTCAAACTGTAACTCCAAAATTCATGAAACTACTGCCATTTAAAATATAACTTAATTTAGAATACTATGGAAGTGAGTTTGATTCAATTCAAGTTCATATGGATCCGGAATTGGTCTTTCAATTATCGCTTTATGACTTTTTTCTGAATATGGTTATTTTTATTCTCTACACGATTTTATTTTGCAAATATTTTCATTATTTTGAAAACATTTTTATTTACAATTCGATTAAGAAAATATTTAATTTGATGCCAATTTATGGATAAATAAAATAGTGTAAGTTTATTCAAATGTATATAGAATAAAAGAAAAGTATTTACAAAATATATATTTTTTGATTCTTTGATTAAAGACCGTATCCCTCTACTTTATTCCTGGTCAATCAGGTCAAGTCTTGACCTTCTCTCAGGGTTCTGATTAGCCTGCATCTATTACATTTTTTTGAGAAAGATTGCGTCTATTACATATAAACATTTTTTTTATTTTTTTTATTTTTCTTTATTTCTTTATTACTTTATTTATCTATTTTAGCTTAAAATCCCTTATAAAACACATGTATATATATTAATAAGTCCATATTCTTATTAACATGCATATGTGTGTAAATATTGTACACATATTATGAAGATTCATCAACAGTCCACAGTCAGTACGAATGGAATACACACCCGTCATGGGATCTCCTTCTACACAAGCAACAACAACCCATCCTATTTTAGATTCTATTTCTTCTGCCCTTATTTTAGTCAACATTATACAAATCCTGGTTATCTAATTATACATGAAAATTCTCTCTTGAATAAAGGAATTGAGTAGTTGAATGTTTCTTCTGACTCTATGTCATTTCTGTCATTTTCTTCTACATCGAATAAAACCAAAAAAATCAAAAACAACTCTTTATGATCCTGGAGTTGGAGTACATGCCAACAGTGAAAGATAAATGAAAGAAGCATGTACTCAAAAGCATCAAGCCAAGCAGAACAAACAAAAGAAGACAGAGAAGCACATCTTGACCTTGGCCATAGTTCATGCCATCAACAACTTCCCAACTAAAAGGAAAAATAAGGGAGCACCTCATATCCATTGCCATATTTGATGAAAAATTCGATCGTACTCTTCTCGATAGCACATCCTCCATTAATCTCATGCCATCTTCGCTACTCACTGAGTTTGGGTTGGGGCTTCTTAGATCCACCAGGATTATCCTTCAATTTGTTTATAGATCGAACTCGAGGCTTAGGGGCATATTAGAGGTCGTTATTGTAGTGCTGCAAGGAATGAGATTCCCAGTTGATTTTGTTGTCATGGATATGGACCTCTGCACCGTTACTCCATTCCCCGATCATACCAGGTCGGCCATTCCTTCGAACAACCAAAGTGATAGTTGATTTTGGTACTAGATAGATCATCTTTCACTCTCGCAGTGACAAGGTGAAAATTGAGACGATCCCTGATCCTAGACCATCACCGCCATCAGCAATAACATATGAGAAATAGACAGTTACACAAGATCCTGAGGATTGTGACTCTCTTATTGATTTAGAGAGAAAGATCTTTTACTAATTTAATGGATACCCATGAATTCCTTTGGAGAAAGAATCCTTGGAAAACATAGTCGACATGAGTTTCCTTGTTAATCCTACTTAATAGTTTGTTTGTTCTTAATTTATTCTGATTTTATATGATCATTCTGAGATAGTGGAGGTATATTATGAGATTAATGAAACACATTCTTTTTCTAAGATTAATGATGAGGGACCTCCTGTAAGGATTTTTGATATTGTTGTTGAAGATTCTTAATAGCCTGATGAACCTGAAGATCACTTTCTACTGCCCTTTATTGATCATGTTATTGAGAGGCTATCTGTAAAATAGTTATTTTGTTTCTTGAACGGGTACTCAGGGTATAATCAGGTTGATATCGTTCCTGAGGATCAGGAGAAAACTACTTTCACTTGTTTGTTTGGCACATACCTTTAGACGAATGCCCTTTGTATAGTGTAATGCCCCTGCTACATTCCAAAGATGTATGTTGGCCATTTTTGTTGACATGGTGGGTAGTTTTCTAGAGGTCTTCATGGACGATTTCTTACTCTACAGGGATAGTTTTTACACATGTCTTGCTCATTTAGACTGAGTACTTCAACATTGCTATGAGGTAAACCTAGTGCTCTCGTAGGAGAAGATTCACTTAATGGTGACTCATGGGATTGTAATGGCCCATGTCATATCTAAACATGGTATGAAGGTTGACCTGTCTAAGATTGATGTGATCTCCAAGTTAGATCCACCATAGAATTTGAAGCAGTTGAGGTCATTTCTGAGTAGTGTTGGATTTTATATGCGATTCATTAAGGAATCCATCAAAATTGCCAGACCTTTCACCGAGCTTCTATGCAAGGAGAGTGAGTTTGTTGTTGATAAGAAAGTCCTCCTTGCATTTCATCAGATGAAAGACATGGTTACAAGTTCTTCTATCCTACATCCACCTTATTGGTCTCTCCTCTTTGAGATCATGACATACACGTCAGATTATGTAGTTGGAGTTGTGTTGGGGAAGAGAAAGGATGGGATACTGTTTTCCATACACTATATTAGCAAGACTCTAGATAAGGCACAACGTAATTACACAGTCACAAAAAAGATGTTAGAAGTTGTGTTTTCATTTAGAGAAGTTCGGATCCTTCCTCCTTGGTACACATGTGATTGTATACACAGGTCACACCGCCATGTGCTACTTACAGGAAAAGGACACCAAACCACACCTTATTAGATGGATCATTCTTCTCCAAGAGTTTGATTAGGAGATTCAAGATAAACCTGGAGTTAAAATGTGGCGGATCGCTTTCCCGCATTATAGATGTAGAGACTTCTGAGTAGAGCATACTTCCTTTTTCAAAGACCTTCGCAGATGAGACTATTTTGTCTGTGGACTCACTCCCATTGTATGCACTGTGAACTATCCTGTCTCCAAGAAAGTTCAACAAGATTGGTCAAAGCATAATGTAGACAGATTCTCGTAAGAGATACATTTTTACTAATGGGAGGATTCGTACCTGTTTCATGAGGATGTGGATTGTATCTGAAGATGTACCGTGTGTGCCTTTCTAGTTGTTGGGTGGAGGTTATCCCCACTCGAGCCAGTGATAGACGTATTGTGTGTGCCGTTCTCAAGGACCATATTATTGCACGGTTCGAGATCCCCAGAATACTCATTTCATATGGGGGAAGCCATGTCATTAATAGAGAAGTCAAGAAGCATGTGAAGGAGTATGGCATTGAGCATAGGGTTGCATCTCCTTACCACATATCCTTACCACTCATAGACTAATGGATTGGCTATGATTTCAAATAGGGAGACAAAGATGATATTGCAAAAACTTGTACGTCCAGATAGGAATATCTGGTCCTAGATACTTGACTCAGTTCTATGGGCTTATCAGACGACATACATGTCTCCATTGCGTATGTCTCCCTAAAGATTGGCATATGGAAAGCCTTGCCATATACTAGTTGAATTAATTCACAAATATTTATGGGCACTCTATGTATGCAATTTGGATTATGAGAAATCAAGGAGTAGGAAGTTAGATATGAATAAATTACTAGAATTCTGAAATTTTGCATACAATAAGTCACTCATGTATAAGGAGAAAGTCAAGCATTGGCATGACAAAAATATTAGAAGGAAGACTTTATCCCCATACCATAAATTTTGGTTATTTGATGCTAAATTGAAGCTATTTATAGGAAAATTTAAAAGCAAATGGTCAGGACCGTTCATTGTGAGAGTTGTACGTGACAATCGTAGTATTGTCATATCTGGGTTGTTGTCTGACGCACACCTATTTTTTATGAGCGGACAGTTGTTAAATCCATATCTAGATCATGATACAAATCCTGTCCGTGGTTGACTCTATATATGGTATCAGACGAGGACTTTTTGACATCTTCTGCATCTCATACATGAGCTGATTTTCTATTGTATATATCCTTTCATTTTATTCCTTTGTCTTCCATTTTTATCCTTCACCTCTTTTTTGTGTGTATATGTTGTACTTAGGATGTACCCTATCCTAAGTATGGGGGTGATGAATTATTTGAGTGTTCATATTCGTTCTGTTTCATCACTCTTGTTGTTGCTTATACTTAGGAATCCTATACCCTAAGTATAGCGGGAGTAATGTTGTTCATACCGTCTTTTTTATATTTTTATTTTCTTTTAATTCTTTGGATCTCTCACTTGTCCTTCAACTTTCTTATATTCTTTTTCTATACTTAGGTATCTTTTACCTGAAGTATAGGGGAGGACAAGTTGATTCATTGTGGTTGTTCATTCTTTTCCTTAGTTTTCCTCATTTGTACAGTTTTCTATACTTAGGATTATTTGATCCTAAGTATAGGGGGCTCACCGACTTCTAGTCTTTTCATCTATTCTTTGAGGGCCAAAAGGATATATTCAGGTTGGCCAAAGCAAGAGAAAGAAAGACCAAAGACCTTTCTCAAGTGAGATGCATTAAGGACGAGGAAGGTCACGTGCTTGTTACCCAAAAGGATATAGAGACTAGATGGGAGCAATACTTCCATAAACTTTTCATTGGAGAAGGAAATAGAGAGATCACTTTGGGTGATCTAGATAGTAGTGAAAATTACTTGAATCGTGCATGCTATAGACGAATACAAAGAAAAGAAGTAGAGGAGGCTTTGATGGTTATGAGACCTGGCAAAGGTGTTGGACCGGATGACATCCCTGTAGAAGAATGGAAAGGTTTAGGTGAGCGTGGTTTGACTAGGCTTACGAATCTATTCAATGTTATTTGGCGAAGCAAGAAAATGCCTGAAGATTGGAGGAGGAGTATCGTGGTGCCTCTTTATAAGAACAAAGGAGACATTCAAAATTGTTCAAATTACAGAGGTATCAAGCTGATGAGTCACACTATCAAATTTTGGGAACGGGTGATCGGAAGAAGGTTGAGGCAAGTTTCCCAAGTAAAAGAAAACCAATTCGGATTCATACCAGGTCGCTCAACTATTGAAGCCATCCATTTGCTGAGGAGAACAATGGAGATTTATATAGCTAAGAGGAAGAATCTCCATATGATCTTTATTGATTTGGAGAAGGCTTATGATTCCGTACCACGAGAGATACTGTGGAGAGTTTTGGAGAAGAGACAAGTACCTGTCCTATACATTAATCTCATAAAGGATATGTATGATAGGGCTTTATCTTGTGTAAGGACCCTGACGGGGAAGACTGACTATTTTGATATCAACATTGGTTTACATCAAGGTTTAGCTTTGAGTCCGTTTCTTTTTACTTTGATTATGGATGAGTTGACAAGTCACATTCAGGATGAGTTACCTTGGTGTTTGTTATTTGCTGATGATATTGTGTTGATTGACGAGACTATAGATGGAGTAAATGAGAAGCTTGAGGTTTGGAGACATGCATTGGAGACTAAAGGTTTTCGTATAAGTAGGGCTAAGACGGAATATATGGAATGCACCTTTGATGGAAGCAATGGTGAAGGAATCGAGGGGAAGATTGGTGACGATAACATTCAGAAGAGACATTCTTTTAGATATTTGGGATCTATTTTGCAACGTGATGGGGAAATTGATGGAGATGTTACTAATAGAATAAATGCAGGCTGGCTAAAGTGGATAGGAGCCTCCATTGCTCTCTGTGATAAGAAAATTCCTTTAAAAATTAAAGGAAAGTTTTACAAAGCAGTCGTGAGACATGCTATGCTTTATGGTTCTGAATGTTGGCCTGTGAACCATAGACATGTGCAGAGAATGGTTGTAGAAGAAATGAAAATGCTAAGATGGATGTGTGGACATACACGTAAAGATTGGATTCGGAATGATGCAATCAGAAAGAAAGTTGATATAGCTCCGATCGAGGATAAGATGCGAGAAAACCGCTTAAGAAGGTTTGGCCATTTGCAAAGAAGGTCAACTGATGCACCGGTTAGGAGATGCGAGTGTTGGGATGTTGAGCCGGCTAAGAGAGGACGAGGACAGCCCAATAAGTGTTTAAAAGAGACTATATGAAGGGATCTTTGTTTTTTGTATATAAGTACGAGATTGACCCAAGATAGATCTAAATGGAGGCGAAGAATCCATGTAGCCGACCCTACTTAATTGTGGGAAAAGACTTTGTTGTTGTTGTTGATTTTTTGTAAAATATTTGCAAAAGCCTTTTTTAAAATTATTTGTAAAACTAATTGTAATAATGTTTGTGAAAATCTGTGTAAAACTATTTTTGCACAAATCTTTTCAAAATTGTTGTAAAATTGTATTATTTTTAAAATGTTAAATTAATTTAAGTACGAAAATTAAGTATACTTTGCAAAATGTTTGTATAATGTTTAAAAGCTAAATGTTTACAAAAACCTGTTTGTAAAATAGTTTGCAAAAAGATTTGTATGAATTTTTTAAAAAGCTTTGTAAAATGTTTTGAAAAATGTTTGAGAAATCTTCGATAAAATGTTTTGAAAAGGTTTGTAAAATGTTTGTAATTTCTTTGGCACGTGGGATATAAAGTATGGGATGTATATACATTCATAAAATCAACATGTGTATAAAAACCTTGATCACTTCCCCTCTAGTATACTGAATTATTTTGTAATATTTGTATATAAAACTTGTACATAAAATCCTCTTGTAAAATTTGTATATAATTTATAACTCTTATTTGTATATTTGTATTCATTTCACTAACCATTTTTCATTCTTTGAAAAAATGTGAGTATTTAAAATTCATAAATAAATTCAAAACTATATGCAAAAGTATTTCTAAAAGTTTGTTATTTTTATTTCAAAAAAAATTGTATATATTTATTGCATTTGTATGTGCATTTTTCAGAATAATATTGCACTTAAACTAGTCAGGAATAAAGTCGAAGAATGGAGCTAAGTTGGATCTTAATCCACCGAATTTCATAGGAGTATTATATGAAATGGAATTAAGATTCTTTAGGTTTATAGACTTAGTTCTTTAGGAACCACAAGACTTAGTTCAATGTCGTCTTAACTGTCTAAGTAGAGTACTTCGGAGCACACAGATGTTTCTTGTCGATAATGAGCTATCTTGTATACTTGCACTTACGCTTTTCTCACCTCAGTTGAGGTGATAGAGGGTTGGATTTACCGGCACGAGACACAAGCCAACAGAAACTTGGTAGTTACACATTTGTGGCCATTATACCACAACCTACTCCAGTAGTAGCGAGGTCTAAAGAGAAAATATTGTGGGTTGTAATAAAGCTTCAAAAGGGGATGGTCTACTGGCCAAATCCTTATGAACATGCTGCAACTTGTATTTATATTCAAAAAAATGTACAAAAACTAAAAAATCTAGAAATTTGGACATTCATGATTGAATATAAAATGCCTGTTGTAGTTTGTACATTTGTATAATCAAATAAGCATGCTTGAGCTTCCAAGTCAGATATTTACGAGCGGGCAACTGGATGACTAGTTTATACTCGTCATGCATCCAAGGATAGCTAGCTACACTGGCTACCGTCCATTCTTCTATCCACCTCCTCTTCTTGAGATGTTTGGACTTAACTTAGAAGGGAATACCCCACTTCTCGAGGAAAGAGTTATAGGATTAAGGAATTAGGGTCACCATGTTGGAAAAGACTAATTTTTACCACTTCAACTTAGGAGAGCTACATATAACTTATACTGTATAAGAAAAATTCATAGTCATAAGGGTTTGCATATGAGTTGATGTATTCTGACCTTGCTATTGAGGGACTTGAGCAGAGTTGTGTGGTTTCTAGATGATTTTAAGTGTTAAGTCCATTTACCACTAAGGTTCCACCCAAACTAATAATCCAAAGGTCTGACAGAGCTCCATCATTTGATTTTATGAAGATAAATTTGATACTCAATATTGTTCTAAGTTCTTTACTTTCCTCTATTCTTATTCTTTTTCTTTTTGTTTTTGTTAATTATTCTTCAAATAAGTGTTTGATAAGGGATTAGCAAAGGTAAAGTATAGGGGGATGATGAATATGAATTTTATAATCTTTATTCATTTATTGGAGCTTAAAATCCTGTATAATATACATGTAAATATCAGTAAGATCATTCTTTTAATAACCATATTTTTTGTTAATACTATATATTTATAACTATTTTAAGATAAAATAAATAAATAAAGGAAAAATAAAGAAAATAAGGACTGAATACATGTAATAGATACGTGGTGATCCTGACCTTGAGAGAAGATCAAGACAACCTGATTGACGAGAAATGACGTAGGGGGAGATAAGGCCCAAAAATACCAAAAATTCATTTGTCCCTTATATATTCATCATATGAACATGATTGTCTATAATATACATTATTTTCCTTATTTTATTTATTACCAAATAATTTTGATAAAAATAATTTATTCTTTAAAATTATGAATGAGATTCTCTTTGTGAATAAAAAATATTGCTATAAAAATTATTGTATATTGTGTAAATTACATCACTCTTAAAAAATCACATAGCTCAACTTTTAAGATCAATTTTTCTCTACCAAAACACCAAAGTCATCAAAGTCACTTTCATTATACTCCAAATTAAATAATATTTAAAATGGAGGTGATTGCATAACAATCAGAGTTAAGGAGTGAAATGGGGCCACTTATGAAAGCTATTATATATTATACATATGTATATTATGTATATTATTTAATTATTTATTTCATGTGCATATTTGTGACTATTGTATTTTTAGTTCACAATGAATATTGTATTTAACTTATATAAAATATAAATAAATATCACAAAATTAAAATCGATAAAAATAAAATCATATATATATTGCATATTTATCACTATATACATTGTATATTTACGTATTTATTTAATCTAATAAATTAATTAATATAGATCAAATAAAAATTTTATTAAAACCCTTATAAAATAATGTAAATAATTAAAATATTAAATCATATATATATTTGTATAAATAGTTAATGAAAAATAAATCCTTGTATATATAGGTATAAATACCTATAAATAACCCTTTATATTTTTTTAGACATTGTATATATAAATTATTTAATTAATTTAAAATCATCAAAATTAACTTTATTTTATTAACATTTTTTATATACATTATTTTATTTTTTTAATTCATTTTCGATTTTAATTGATTTATTTAATTATTTATGGATTTTTATCATTATTCCTATTATATCATATTCTACACACGCTCCCACTGGTTAGCTCGGGTTTGTTAACCCGATCAAGTCTCCAGTCGACCCTCTAACTTCTCCCATCTCATGTGCCAACCACTCTCCTCCCATTTTTCCCAAGATCCTCTTTGAATAACTACCCCGGATCCTTCTCCGATCTTTTTTCCCATTCACTCCTATCAACCGCAATCACCTTGGGTCCTTCATCTACACCTTGTTTTACTCTCGATTTGAATTTAAAAACCATCAGAGCAACATCTATAAAGAGACAACTTCCACCTCCACCACGATTTTTTGTTCCTTTATGCTAGTTTCTTGGCATCCGAGGTTGATCTCAGGAGTTGAGGCAATGATAAGGCTTCCAACTCCACCACTAGAAGTGTGGGAGGAAGCCTGAGGATCATGATTTAACATGTGACTAGAGTTCTCAATCGCCTTCCACAACTCTCTAGCCCATCATAGATCGAGGCGACTTTCCTCATCTTTCTTCTACCCCTTGGTAACTTAGGTATTTCTTCTTTGATTCTGCATTTCAATTTTGTTGTGATTTTCATTTAATATCCTAGATAAGATTTTCACTCTCAACCTTTGATATGCACAATTGGAGGGGTTCTGACCATCCAAATCACTCTTCGTCCTCGTCTTTACATTTGCCATATTTTTCTCCATCTCCTCCCACCTCTGATCACCTTCGAATCTTCAAAGATCCAAAGATCGATCTCCATTCCGACCACACTTCGTCGGAGACCCTCATTCAACCACCATTACCTGTGCTTTTGATCGAATCCTTTGATCGAAGATTCCTCCAAGCAATATCCTTCATTTGCAGTGCCAAAGCATGTTGAATCAACACTGAATCGAGTTCTGGAGGCTTACCAGAAGCCGATACCTCTCAGACCTCTAGAATGTCAATTAGGAGAATTCGATATCCATTTCCTCAGCTGATCGCTAGAAGAGGAGCCTATGAAGCCATAGAGACTGTTAGAGGATGATCTATGTGGAGGATGACCGAAATCTTCTCGACTGAAGTTTACTTGAGTCTCCATTCATCCCCTTTCTTCCAAAGCCGCTCAACACCCTTCGATTAAGAACACCTCCTCTAGAATTGATCTCAGTTGTCCAAAAAGTCCTCATCCTCCATCGTTGATCGAAGCTGCCCAATATAATCCACGATCTCCACGCGTGAGAAAATATCCACCATTTGATATGAGAGGGAGAGCATCGGAACTGTCTAAGCTTCCACGTGAAATAAGGGTATAATTACACTCATACCCTCTACATTTATTTATTTTCAAATAAGTCCTTTTGGACACGTTTATGCATTAATAAATTCGATAACTGCACTTCTACCCTTCTTAAATATTTTATTTGCACTTGTCCTTATTTGAACTGAGCATATGTTTTACATGTGATATGCTGAAAAATAGCAATAAAAAGATTTCATTAGTCTATATTATTCAGCCCCTGGAGATAAATTATTTATATTTTAGTCTTGTCTAGCGAGGCACACGTGCATTAACACATGTTTTTAGGAGAATTTGCAATATTCACCGTGCATTTTTAATATCTGTGTTTAGGACAACATGTGTATGCATTTATTTTACAAATTAAAATTCAAATTAAAATGATCAAAACACCTTTAAATATTCCATAAAAATTATTTTAGGTTCCTACACATACATCTTGCATCCCTAACTTTTGTTTTTCATTTTCATAATTTTATTATTTTTAAAAATTCAAGAACCTCATAAATATTCCCTATTTGCATTTAAAAAATATAAAATATAAATCCATTGATAAACATTATAAAAAAATCCTCTTTACATATATTGGTTTATTTAAATTTCTATATAATTTTAAATTTTTCATTCTTCATAAAAATATAAAAATCATAAAATAATAAAAAACATAAAAATTCATAAAAATTCATATAAAATTTTAAAATATCATAAAATACTTCTATTGAAAATACAAAAGTCCTTTTTCCTTTTGTATAAATCTATTTTCGAGTTATTTAGTATTTGTAAAATCCAAGGAAATCCATTTTCCATTATGTTTGATTTATTTGTCATTTTGTTTTATTTAAAGGCTATTAAAGTTTTAGGATATGCTGGAAAATTTATAAAAAATAGTAGAAAAAAGTAAAAAAATGGAAAATTTATTTAGTTTAGTGTTCTGATAAGTTTTGTTACATCTGAAAAATACAAAAATATTGTTTGGTGTATTTGCTTCTCTTCTTAAAGCTCTTTCCTATTTATTTTAAAAATTAAAAACATTTGCAAAAGTTAAAAATAAAAATCACAAAATCAAAAAAGCAAAAAAATCAAAAATTAAATTTGTGTAAAAAAATAAATACAAAATTCAAAAAAAAAGACTTGTGCATATAGACTAATGTGCATATAGTGAGTTCGACCCTATATGATATACAACTAAATTAAATAATAAATATCTCTTGCTTCATTTTCTTTCTTTATTTTGGCTTGAGAATGACTAGATTTTTGTTGAGGGATTTTTAGGGTTGCAACGACACTGCGCATTAATTCATTGATTTAAAACCTTGATTTTCTCTATATAAACAATAGTTGGTGGCTCAAGTTTGAAAATTACCTCCATCTTGGCTTGGTCAACTTCCATGCCGTGTTTTGATACCACGTGACCCAAAACAATCCCTTGGATCATCATGAAGTTGCTCTTCTCTCACGAGAGCACCAAGTTAACTTCGCAACACCTCTATAGAACTCGGTCCAAGTAATCAAGGCATTGATCAAATGAATCTCCATATACTGAGAAATCATCCATGAAAACCTCCAGAAAACTACCCACCATATCAACGAAAGCTACAAGCATACATCGATGGAATGTAGCTGGGGCATTACATAGCCTGAACGACATCCGTCAGAAAGCGTATGTCTCATATGGGTAGGTGAACATTGTCTTCTCTTGGTCTTCAGGCTCAGTAGAAAATTGATTATATCTGAATTACATGTCCAAGAAGTAGAAATATTCCTTCGTGGCCAATCTCTCAAGAATTTAGTCGATGAAGGGTAGTAGGAAATGGTCTTTCTTGGTGGCAAGGTCTAATCTTCTGTAGTCAATGCATAATCGCCAAGAATTGGGAACTTCAATCGGAATATCTCTCCTTGGTCATTATTCATAAGGGTGATCCCTGATTTCTTGAGCATTACATGCAAGGGACTCACCCATTTTTAGTCGGAGATGGTATATATGAATCTAAGGTAAATGTGATGCAAGCATAATAAAAGGCTTATCCCATGAAGATCGGAAAATTTCTAGCCTATTGATGGTTTTTGATAACCCTTTGTTAATTCCTGGGAATTAACACATGAATAAAATGTGTCGTTTGTTGTAGGCAGGTAATCTGAATCAATAAAAAAATAAACCATGATTAATTAATTCAAGAAATACAAGGTGGTTTTTATGTTTATTTAACTTGGGCAAGTCTTAGGGTTGAACTTAAGGAGGTAAAGGAACAACCTAGGTGAAAAACCCGTGATTTACCCTCTTAATTCAACCAGATTAATGATTAAATTTAATGTGTTCGTTGCAGTCATGCAAAATGAGATTTATCAAAAACCACTTTTATCAATTAAACGCAAGCGACAATTTTTATTTTACTTTGAAAGCCTAAGGTCGAACTCAGGGAGGCAACTTTCTCCTTAGATTAACCTAAAGTCGATCTTGATGCTAAGTTTTCTAGAGAATATTTTTTATGGGTTTTTATGCAATTTAAAATGCAATGCACTCCTAGACAAATTCGAGGGTTAAAATGTAAATATGATCAAATTATGTCAAAAAATTCTCAATCTTGGCCAGAATGTAAATTATGATGTAATGGAGCTATCCTTTCTTTTTTTGGAATTTTTCAACTCATTATGAATTAACTATGAATTAAATATTAATGCAATGTGGTTTTCATAAAATTAATTTTAATAAGTACCATATTAAATTATTTTCAGAGAAGAAAATTATCATTGATACTTCTATGTGAGATCAATCCAGGAAAATTACTAGACCTCAAAAACTATTAATTTTTGACTTATTACAAATTGATCAAGAAAAACACCAATTAATTTATTTAGACCTCATTATACGTGCAAATGACATGCAATTTAGGCACAAAAATGAACTATTCAAACTCTACCTATTGTGATTTTTTCGAAATTTTCAGAGCAACGGTTAATTTCAAAATCAATTAATAGCAACAATGTGTAAATATGCCATTTTTCACCAAGATAATTATATTATATAAACCAAGGCTCACACTCGACCTTGAAGGAGGAGGGTGGCTTTTAGAAAGCATGCGGTTCTCTCCCACCATCAACACACGATGGGAGGTGGAGCTTGTGAAGTTGGTAGTTGGGTGGCTGGAGATCGTTGATGAGCATGGATGGCATTGCTTGGTAGAGGGTGCATAGGTAGGCTGCAAGGAAGGAGAAGCCTGGAGGGTTGGCGGACAACCTCCTGCTCTCCCTCGCACTCTTGTGGAGAGGGGATCCCCACGATGACGATGGAGCAACCTGTTTAACGTCATCTTGGTGAACGAGAGTGATGGTGGGCCTGAGCGTCGATGGTGATGGTAAGGTGACTCAAATTCGATCAGAGCACGTTGCTATCAAGGGATGTGGTCGATGCTTTGGGAAGTTGAAGAGCTTGAACTATGGGCTTTTATGTGTGGGGGTAATCCATTATGCGAGGCGGCAAGGTGGAGGATGTGACTGGAGGGGTGTCCGTCCCTATAAATAAGAATGAGGGAGGGGGGCGAGAGGAACAGAGGATGAAGTGGACGACAGCGGAGGAATGAATGCCGATGAGGATGAATGGTAATGAAGAGGAGGAGCACGAATAGGGGATTTTGAGAGGAACAGAGGTATACATAAAAAGGGAGAAAGAGGGTTAAGAAAATTTCAGCTGATGGGAGTTCTCCTGGTTAAGGTTGCTCGTCGGAGCAACTCTTTGAGATCTTCACCTCCAACCGTGGACGAATCACATAGGGGCTTGAGCTGCTGCCAAAAGCAGCTGCGACAGGGGGTTGCAACCTCCTGGATCTCGCTGGAGAAGGAAGGGTCGTTGTTCAACCTTGGACCGAGCCTAGGTATCACTTGGATTCACCTAGGAGCGCTCTCCCTTCTCATTGGAATTGGAGAATGATTCTGCAAAGGGGAAAGTTGCGAGGTTTTAACGACGTTTGGCAAGTGGGTCACGGAATGTGGGGAAAGCACGTGAGGTAGAGGACATTGGAGGCGCGAGAAGGGAAGCCATTCTTGAACAGTGAGAGATGCAGATGCCAATGCTGATGGATCGTGTAGAGCACCGCCGCACGAAGCAGGATGAATAGTGTAGCCCAGCGTGCAGGTCCCACGGGAGGAAGGGGGAGGTGGCCTTCATCACGTGCGTTGCACATAATGAGGCTTGATGGAACATGGATGCGCCACGTGACGCGCTTGGGTGCGGTCACGTGGCGTGTTGTTTTTAATTATTTAAAATAATAATAATTATTATTATTAACTATTCAATTAAATTTATTTAAATAAACAATAATTAAAAAGTAAAAATGGGTGATACGTGGCGACTTCAGGAGTGGCCGCTCCCAGAATATTCAAAAATTAAATATAAGAAAAATAAAAAAGAAATAACAAAAGGGTTTCAATCAAAAAGTGGTCAACATGAAAGTTGTCGTCCAGATGAGATCTACAACTTTCATGAAGGGCTGAAAATCAAATGAACCCATCTATATAAAAGTATATTTTTGGGTGGTACTTTATATGTATAAAATACCATATTTTTATCTTTTGCATTTTTTAATCATTTTAAAATAAGAGAAAAATAAAAATAGAGAAAATATGAAAAGAATATTTACAATTTAATCTAATTTTAATAGATTTTTAATAATTAATAAAATAAAAGGATAAAATACTAGGTATTTTGGTCAATATGTTTAATATACAATATGGGCCCAAAGCCCAAGTTTCACATACGATCTCCGATTTTAATGAATTTGGTTTTGTTTTGAAGATATTTGAATGTATATTATTTACAAGTGAGTAGACCTAAATCAGACACTATATGAGAGATATATGCGCATTTTAAGGTTCTTATTCTCAAACTTGGATTTGGGTTTTATTGGACAATTTTACAAGTTAGTATTTTTGTTGATATTTTTCTTGTATTAGTCTTAGTAATACATTATAGAGTTGATTTTATTTGATTTTGAGTTAGTATAAAATGTATACAAATAGGTAAATTTAGCTATATACATGTGAAATTGTACAAGTGATTTTTGACTTCTTATTTAATGCAAATATGAATGCTAAAATGCAGGTATTATTGACAAAGAATGAATGCTAATTATGAAATATAAGTGGTGAAATGTAATAAATCACTCAGGAACAAAACTCTATTTTCAGCTTTTAAAGTGATGAATGATTGATTCATCAGCCCTTATACTTAAACCTTGCTCGTCCATGAGCAACTAAAATGAAATGTAAAAGTGAAATGATTTTGGGTTCCATACCGAGGTCATGAAAAAAGGTGAAAATGGATCTTGACTCAACCTTTGGATTAATAGTGTGGCAAAACTTTATTGGGATCTGATTTTAAGACCTGACATCCTTCATGTTCCACAAGTATTCTATTCAAGATGCCTCAATAGTAAGGTCAGAAAAATCCTCATCCGTAAATTCTGATGACTATGAATCTTACTTGTACTATGTAAGTGAATATAGCTTTCCACATCAGAATTGGAAAAGAACCAGCCTCCTCTAATAAGGTAACTCTAATTCTCTAGTCCAGTAAATATTTCCTCGAGGAGCGGGGTATTCCCTTCTAAGTACAAGTGCAACTGGCTCAAGGAGAGGGGGTGGAGAGAACAATGTACGATAGCTAGTGTAGCTACCTATCCTAGATGCTTGACCAGTTGTTGTCGCATAATCTCGAGGACCGAATATTAATGATATGTGTCGTTGCTATCCCTAAAAAATTCCAATGACAATTTTTTTATTTTTTGCTACTTATTAACATGTATAGCGAATACGATCGAACTCGGGGAGGCTACGATTCCCGAGGGTTATTCAATTAACAAAAAAATCAATTAAAAGAAAAAGCAAGAATCTCAAAGGCAAACTATCCTTGGTTTTTGTAAAATTTTTCCCTTTTTAAGTTTTTTACTTTTTTTTCAGTTTTTCAAAATTTTAGTGTTTTTTATTTTTTGCATTTTTTAATTTTTAAATCAAGCACAATATGCACAAAATAAGAAATACACACGTTAACTCTTTTTGTAATTTTCAATGATATGCAAAATGCTCAGAAAAATCCAGAGAAAATATTTTTCTATTTTAAAGACTTTGAAATGTTTTTGAGAATTTTTGTAGAATTTTTAAGATATTTTTGTATTTTTCTAAAAATCAAACAGTGACAAAAATTAGAAAACATGCACAACATGGAGTAATTTGCAACTTAAAAATGTTTTAAATATCCAACACTCTTGCCAATTATTTTTATGATAAAATAGGGATAAATATCTACAAACAGAGAATGAAATCAAGATTTTTTTTCATTTTTTATAATTTTTTTATTTTTATAAGATTTTTAATTTTTCATTTTTTGGGTTTTATAAATAATTAATGCACAAAATTTAGACAAAAAAGACAATGAAATACAATTGCCCTAATGTTTTTAGATTTTCAGGAGTAATATTGATTTTTTATGAATTTCTTAATTTCTGAAAGATAAACATACACTCTTTTTAATTTAAATAATAATAAATGATGATAAAATGCAATAAAAAATTCACGCTAAAAATATAATCACATCAGGAGCATAGCATAATTTTCCAAGAATTTTTTAGCAACAAAAACAATTTATTCCAATGAAAAGTCCATGCAACTTTAATGTCTAGAAATGAGGGACTAAAATGTAAGTGATGTCTTTGCACTAAATAAATAATAGAAAATAAACAAGCGGGCTGAATATGTAGATTACACAATAACTTGTGCCCTCCTCATGATCTTCTCTCGCGGGGACTGTTTTGTAAATTGAACAAATTTCAGGGACTATTTTACAATTTACCATAAAGATTTTTTTTATCATCCTAGGGTTCTTTCCTTGCTTTCGTATCTTCTCAATAGGGGAGAGAGCTTGGCCGTCGCCACCACTGGAGGGCCGAGGGCGGCGGAGGTACACGAACGGAACTTTGCCATCGAGTGGACATGCACCACGCGTTGGACAGCACGGTGGGCCGATTTGTTGGATGCGGATGTGAGCCGCATACGTGGCGGAGCGGGCGAACGAAGGATGGCGCTTGGAGACCTCCATGCGTCTCAGCGACGGGCGTGCACGGAAGGTGCGATTTTAGCTGTCTGGGAGTAGCGACGTTGGAGTCACGGGCCGATTCTTCAGGCGCAGTTGGAGTTCCTCGGTGGGTCGACGATGCAGCGTGGTCTGGTGGAGGGCCTCGCGACGCTGCAGGCGGAAGGCTGGAGCGATAGGGCAGAGGCGGCAGAGCCCTGTGGAGGTGCGGGACGAGGTCACCTAGAGGAGGCTGCGTACCGCTGCGGAGACGTCGCGGCCGGTTGCGGTGCGACCGGTGAGTGGAAGGCCTCTGCTGGAGCAGAGGCGGTGGTACGGGCGCACCGTTGCGAAGACCTAGCGGTCGGTGGGCGACTGGGAGGTTGCCGACCTACATTTTATTTTATTGTTTTGTTTTTTGTTTTATATATTATTATTATTATTGTAAAATAGGGACTGTATAGATAAAACAAAGAAAAATTTTTTTCTTTATTTTTTTTGGAAAAACTGTAAGCAGGAGTAGATAATATTTTTATTATTTTTATTTAAAATGAACCTGCAAAACAAATGTTAGGAAAATCTCAACTATTTTTTTATTTATTTTTATTTATAGACATAAGAAGGTGAATGAGGATCCAGTGAAACGTGAGGAATTGAATTCGGTTCTCCGACTACCGTGCATGGTCGAAGTTGATAGATCGTGTGAGATAGAAAACAATGTGGAGAGATCAAGAAAACGAGATGAAAAATCGAGTCGGAGGCGATCAAAATCGTGATGGATTTTTAAGATCTAGAAGAACAAAATGATAATGAAGAACAAATACGAGAAACTAAAACTAAGGTTCATATAGGATAAAATAAGAAGAAAAATGATGGATTTCACCTTTGGAGTGGAAAAGACCTTGATTACCTCGACGAAGACTGACGCGCTGTCACCGGACGGCTCGGAGGTTAGGCACCTTTGGATTTCCTAATTGAGGATCCTATCTCCCCCTACTTTATTCCTGCAAGATCAGGTCAAGTCTTGACCTTCTCTCGGGGTTCGGGTTGACCTGTATCTATTACATATATACAGTCTTCCTTTTTCTCTAATTTTCCTTTCTTTCTTTTTTTATTTATTTTAGGTTAAAATAATATACAAATATACAATATTTACACACAAGTGCAAGTTAGTAAGAATATGGAGTTAGTGTTATATATAGGTGTTTTATAAGGGATTTTAAACTAGAATAAATAAATAAAGATGACGAATCGTAGGTTCATCATCCCCCTATGCTTTACCTTTTCTAGTCCCTTAGCAAACACTTAATTGAAAGAATAAGTGAAGAAAGAAAAAGAATTCGAAAAGAAATAAAGTAGGACAATATTTAGTATTAAATATATCTTCATAAAATTGTAGTTTGGAGCTCTATCAGACCTTTGGATTATCAATATGTCAGAACCTTAATGGGAGATGGATTTAAAACCTAACAGCCTCTAAGTTCCACATGACTCCTATTCAGTTCACCTCAACAGTCAGGTTAGAACAAGTCTACATACACCAATTCTTACAACTATGAATCTTTACTTGTATAGAGTAAGTGAGGTATAGCTCCCCATCTCATAAGTAGCAATGAAACAACCTCCCTCAACAAGGTAACTCTAGTTCCCTGGTCTTGCAACTCTTTCCTTGAGGAGCAGAGATATTCCCTTCTAAGTTCAATTACAACCAGCTCAAGAAGAGGGGATGGAGAAAAGAATGGACAGTAACCACTATAGCTACCTATCCTTGGACGCATGACTAGTGTATCCAAGTCATCCACTGCAAGCTTACAAAAATTTGTCTTTGAAGCTCTTATTGTATATATTTTTTTAATCGTTGTATATACACTCCGACAGGCATTTTACTTTTCAATCAGACCTGTCCACTTTTGGAGATTCTGTATTTTTCTATACTTTTTTTCGAAAGCATATACAAGGTGCATCATGTACATAAGGAGTTTTTCCTCTTGAGCCAGTAGACTATCCCTCTTTTGAAGCATTATTGCAACCCCACAGTATCCTGTCTTTTGACCTCAACATCGCTAGACCAGGTTGAGATGCACTTCCTTACCTAGAGGAAGATGAGAGGTTCCTCCTAGATGTACTACCCTCGTATGCTACCCCAAGCCAAAAGATTCTTCCTCCTCACTACCTTATCAATTAAGAGCTATGTGTAGAGTGCATGTCCAAGATAAGCCACAGTCTTGAAAATCATGCGTGTGTTGTTAAATGTTCTACATAGACTAACCAAGATGACATGTGAACATAGTCTTATGGACTCAAAGAATTAAGTCACTAGGACTTGAAAAGTCTTAACTCCATTTCTTATAAGGTTCCTATAATATTAAGTGGATCAAGGCCCAACTAAGCTCCATTCTTCAATTTTATTCCAAACATAGTTTAAATGTCAATGCTATCTTCAAAAAATGCACATGCAAATGCAAGAAAATATGTACAATGCAAAGAAAGCATTTTTTGAAAAAAATGATGCACATGTGAACATTTTTTTAAAATAATTTTCTAATTTTGGACTTTTTATGGATTTTTTTTGTTTTGAGAAAAAAACAGATGTAAAAGAAAGTTTTTTTTAATTATGCAAGTTTTTTAGATTTTTTGACTTTGTAGTTTTGTAGTTTCTTTTCAAAAAGGGCTAATAATATATACAGTATATACAAGAATTGTTTTTCTTCTTTTTTTGATTTTGTTTTTATTTTTGTTTTTGTTTTTTTAATCACATGGATTTTACAAAAATATATACATATCCCCCCAAAATAAACATATTTAAAAGTACACGTTATGTCTAAAGGATATATACAATATATACGACACCCCCTACACTTAGCTCGAACTATGCCCTCATAGTGATCAGAGAGCGAAAAAGGAAGACATAACTCGTGCTAAGTATAGAAAAGTGAAAAGACTCCTATGCTACAACAACTCAAAGAAAAGATAAAAAGAAGATAAGTTGATGATCCCCCCAGACATAGGATCAAGTAATCCTAAGTATAGTAGAGTGTACAAAAGGGAAAATCGATGACGAGAATGTACAGACTCAAAAATAAAAAGACACGATATGAACAACATCACCCCCTATAGTTAGGGTAGAGTATTCCTAACTATAGGCAACAACAAGAGTTATGAACCGGATGACTATGAACAACACAAATCCTTCACCCCCCCCCATACATAGGATAAAGCACATCCAAAGTATAGCATATATACACATGGAAAAGGGGTGGATGATAAAACGGGAGAAGAAAGAGTGAAACGAAAGGATATACAGAAGGTGTGGATGTACAAAGGTCAATAAGGTTGAAAGCGAACCTTCTTGCAAGACCGTTGAGGAATGGATCTGACAAGGTGTAGGTCGATATTGGGATCATCATTAGACATAATCTGAGTAGGATCGACCAAAAGTGTATCCTCAGTAGTTTCAGAGTGTGCAGGACTAAACTTGTTATTGGAAGTAGTGTGGTCATGTCCTTCCTAGGAAGTCTCGCAAACATCAAAGTAAAATGGCTCGAAATAATTATCAGAAAAAGTAGGATCAATTTGAGCCGAGCGAGCCTCTACCGGATCATCATCTTTATCAAAATGCCCAAATTCCTTTATAAAAGCAATCAAATCAAATTTGGCATTATCAGTCTCTTTTAAATCAGAGTGAATAGTAACGCACTCATCAGCGAAAGTAGTCAAATCATGTCTAGTCTCGGAGTCTGCCTTCCGCTCTAGGGTGTCTATCGTGTAAAACCTACAGATGTCATCAATGCATCTCCACGTACAAGAAGAGGGAACTCCAAGGTCTATGCTTTCCGAGACCTCCTCCTTGAAGTGGAATTCTAAGGTCTCAATATCATCCATCATACAGAAAAAATCTCTGGTAGTATCATCATGGTCAAAGTCCTTGGGGTTGGCTAACACGGGCACACTCTCATGGGATGCAAGTCTCTGGTCAGCAATGGGTGTAGTGATTAACACATCACTCCCTACGTCAGAACAGAAGAGAATTTCACCTAATCCATAATCAATAACGGTTCCTGCAGAGGTGGGGAAAGGCCGTTCCAAGATGATTGGAGGATTCTCTACAGAGGTGGATGTCTCCATGGTCAATACGATAAAATCGGAAATGAATTTCATGCCCTTAAGAAGAATGACAACATTTTCTAGAATACCCTTTGGCCTCTTAATAGATCTATCAGTAAATTGAACTATCATCCTAGTCTTCTTGAGAGGCCCAAGATTAAGAGACTGTACCATAGAGAAGGGTATTATATTAATTGATGAACTGCCGTCTAGGAGAGTGTTAACACAAGAATAGTCAGAGATGGAGCAAGTCACAAGAGGTGTGGCAATGTTCCCATTCTTAAAATATGGACGATGAGAAATGGCGTAGGCAGTCGCCAAGGTCAAGATGTGATGCTCATATCTTCTCATTTGCTTTCTCTTCTTGTGTTGAGGAGTAGATAAATTTGTCATGGACTATTGAAGTGGGGCTTTAATTATCTCATGAAGGGTGGCGACCACTTCGGATTTAGTCAACATCTTTTTGAATTTTTGGACCTCCTCCATATAAGGGAGGAGATCAGAATCAGCATATACACGAGGATTACCAAAAGCAGTCTGTACAGTGGCATCCTCGGGGTCACGGTTGGGACATGGCTGTGTGGGTAATTGATCGGGCATTTGGGTCCTCTCCTCACAAAATGAATCAACAACGTGTCTCCCGAATTCTTTTTAGATTTTTGAAATTTTTTCATTTTTTTGTATTTTGGGTGATTTCAAGCTCTCATGATTATCCTCAAGTGAACCCATATCCTCAAATAGTGGAGCAGCATTCTGTCTCTCATTTATGTTAAATAGATTGGAAATCCTTGAATTAATTTGTTCCATCATCTGGTTTAGGGCCTCAAGTGTGGACAGCATGAAGGGTGACTCCAAAATCCCAGGATCGGGTGAGTGGAATAGGGGTGGGTGAGAAGCAAAGTCCTCCATCTCCTGAAATAATGGGTTAGGAGGATATGCACAAAAATCTGGAGGAAGATCCTCCTGGAAAAGGGAAGGTGGATCAACTAGAGGGTACGAGGTATCCGCAAAAATCGGATTAAAATAACTCCAGTTGGCCATCTTCGAAACAAAAGACGAGATTGGGAGAGCACGATGGTCAAGTCAAAGTATATAGAGAAAAAGGTACAAATGCACAATAGGATCTAGTATGCACACAAGCAATCAAACACAATACAAACTCCTAGTTCACCAACTCAACGCAATGTGAAGACTGTGAAGGTTTAGTCTCTTAATATTGTCTGTTTTAGAGTTAGGTGATAATCTCCAAGTTGTAAAAACAAGTAGGTTGAATTATGGGAATTGGGCACTAACCTTAGTGTGTACGTGAGCAACTTAAAACGAATACAATGAGGGGGTTACTCTGCCCAAAATAATGATTCTTCCTTATGTTTATTTTAGAGTCGAGTTTTCTTTAGTAGTCCCAAATTTCAGGCAGTTATCACTTGGTTAAAATATTTTCAATGAATCACCTACTGAGTGTCCAATTTGTTATTTATCTTATGTGAGTGAAAACGAGGAAGGAGATCAGAAATGCCAATGCGCGCTTAAAAATGATGATGCATCCATGGGTTAGAGATGTGTACCTTGTCTCCAACACTCTACATGCAAGTGATCCACGAAGAATTTAAATACAGAAAAATAAACTAACCTATATGATGCAAGTGAACCGTCCTAGATGATAGCTTCTACAATGGGCAAGAACAAGTTAATTTTTCTAAGTCCAAATTACGCTCTACTCTATAGGCACGTAATTTTTTTAGGCTATTTGGACCTAATTAATTACCTGGATCGAGCAAATTAATTAAAGCAGTAAAAAGGCAGCTCACGAAATCTTCGTGAAATAAAGAAAAATAAAGTCGATGAAAACAAAATCGGTGAGGTCCAGCAAGTGTACCGGTACTTGGTGAAATAGACCCTACAACAAATGAATGTCCGCTTTACAAAGTTCAAATGCTAGAAAAATCTCTCTCTCTCTCTATGTTTGATCTCTTTCGGATCTTCTTCTCCTCTTCTCACGCTATCCTGCGCTTGGTGAAGAATCAAACCGCCTCCTCTTCGCTTGGGTTCTTTGTCTCTCCTAGGATCGCCTCTTTCTCTCCATGGGCCCTCGCAGAAAAAAGAAAAGAGAATGTGTAAGAAATACAATTATCAAATATGAGAAAGAAAAAAAACGTAACATATGCAGTGAATATGAACATGGATTATGTGGAAGATTATTTATAATAAAAAATAGCAGGTCAAAAGAGAAACCTAACTACCCTCGCCATGCCTCCCAAGCAACGATGCCATTTTGTTGTCGTAGAATCTCGAGGATCGAAGATTAATGGTAGATGTCATTGCCATCCCAAAAAAAATCTCGTAATAAACAAACAATTTTTTTTTAAATTTTTTACTACTTATTAACTTGTTAGCGAACAAGATCGAAATCATGGAGGCTACAATTCCTGAGGGTTATTCAATTAACCAAAAAAATCGATTAAAATAAAAAGTAGGAATCTCAAAGGAAAACTATCCTTGATTTTTGTGAAATTTTTCTCTTTTTATTTTTTTAATTTTTTCATTTTTTATTTTCTATTTTTCAAAATTTTAGTGATTTTAATTTTTGTAATTTTTAATTTTTATATCAAGAACAATATGCACAAAACAAGAAATACGTACACCAACTCTGTTGGTAATTTTCAATTATATTCAAAATGCTCAGAAAAATCAAGCAAAAATATTTTTTATGTTTTATATATTTTGAAAAGTTTTTGGGAATTTTTATAGAATTTTTCAGATGTTTTTTTTATTTTTCGGAAAATCAAACAATGACAAAAATTAGAAACCGTGCACAACCTAGAGTAATTTGCAACTTAAAAATGTTTTAAGTACCCAAAACTCCTGCCAATTATTTTAAAGACAAAATAGGGATAAATATAAACAAAGAAAGACTGAAATCAAGATTTTTTATTTTTATATTATTTTTTACGATTTTTAAAAGATTTTTAGTATTCTTCATTTTTTTGGGTTTTATAAATAATCAAGGCAAAAATTTGGACAAAACTTAAAAGACAATGAAATACAATTTCCCTAAGTTTTTTTAGAATTTTTGGAGTAATATTCAAATTTTTATAAGTTTTTTTAATTTCTGAAAGAGAAACAGACACTGTTTTTTATTTTTAAAAAATAATAAGTGATTATAAAATGCAATAAAAAATTTATGCTAGAAAGATAATCACATCAGGAGCATAACATAATATTCTAAGAATTTTTTAGCAATAAAAACTATTTATTCCAATTAAAAGATCATGCAAATTTAAAGTCTGGAAATGATGAACTAAAATGTAAATATGTGATGTCTTTGCACTAAATAAATAACAGAAAATAAATAAGCAAGTTGAATATGTAAATTACCTAATAACTTGTGCGTTCCCCGTGATGTTCTTCTTTGGCGGGGACTATTTTGCAAATTGAACAACTTTCAGGGCTATTTTGTAATTTGCCCAAAAGAATTTTTTTTCTTTCCTTGCTTTCATATCTTCTCAATTGGGGAGAGAGCTTGGCCGCTGCCACCATTGGAGGGCCGAGGGCAACGGTGTAGGTACGTCAATGGAGCTTTGGCGTCAAGCGGACACGGTTGTGCGCTGGACGGTGCGGTGGGTCGATGGGTTGTACGCGGTAGTGAGCAGCCTCATGTAGCAGAGCGGACGAATAAAGGAGTGGGATCAGAGACCTTTGTGTGGCTCTGTGGTAGGTGTGCATGGGAAGCGCGATTTCAGCGGTCTGGGAGCAGCGACGTTGGAGTCGCATGTTGGTTCTTCAGGCGGAGTTTGAGTTCTGCGGTGGGTCAGCTATGCGGCGTTGCCTGGTGGAGGGCTTCGCGGTGCCTCAGGCGGAAGGATGGAGCGATCAGGCGGAGGTGACAAAGCCTTGTGGAGGTGCAGGATGAGGTCTCATGGAGGAGGCTGTGCACCGCCGCTGAGATGTCGCGGCCAGTTGCGGTGCGTCCAGTGGGTGGAAGGCCTATGTTGGGGCTTTCCGGGAAAGAAAGATGGAAGAAGTGGGCAGAGGCAGTGGTGCGGGTGCACCGTCGCGGAGACCTAGCGGCCAGTGGGCGACTGGGCGGTTGTCGAGCTGCATTTTATTTTATTTTATTTTTATTATTTTTATTTTTTTATTATTGTAAAATAGGAACTATATAGATCAAAGAAGATTTTTTTGAAAAAACTGTAAGCAGGAGTAGATAATTTCTTTATTATTATTTTTTTTATTTTTTATAAATGAATCCGCAAAACAAATGTTAGGAAAACCTTTTTTTATTTTTTTTATTTATAGACAAATCGGAAGGTGAACGAGGATCCGATGAAACATGAGGAATCATATCCGGTTCTCCGACCACAATGTGTGGTCGGAGTTGATAGATCATGGGAGAAAGAAGAGAATGCAGTGAGATAAAGAAAATGATGAAAAATCGAGTCGGTGGTGATCAAATCGTGATGGATTTTTAAGATCTAGAAGAACAAAATGACAATGAAGAACAAAAATGAGAAAACAAAATTAAGGTTTTTCTAGGATAAAATAAGAAGAAAAATGACGGATCTCACATTAGGAGCGGAAAAGACC
The DNA here is from genome assembly GCA_037367405.1 of Ottelia alismoides. Classification (NCBI taxonomy): domain Eukaryota; kingdom Viridiplantae; phylum Streptophyta; class Magnoliopsida; order Alismatales; family Hydrocharitaceae; genus Ottelia; species Ottelia alismoides. Next base: position 522,893 of record JAZKJV010010772.1, on the reverse strand, counting down.
TTGATCACCTCGACGAAGGCCGACATGCTATCACCGGACGGCTCGGAGGCTAGGCACCTTTCTCGATAAGAAGACTCTCGGAAATCGAGCTCCTCTAACTAAAGATTGATAAAGTTGGAATGAGGGACAAGGAGCCATATAAATAGAAAAAGATAATGGAGATGAAATTTGAATTTTTTCTTTTTTTGGATAAAGAGATAAGAGAGATGAAAATTGAAATGAGATAAAGATAAAGAGAGATAAAACTATTTGCAAAAATAATTATTTTTTTTGAATTTTCGTCACTTTATTTCTTTGAATTAAAAAATATTACATATTTTTTTATTTTTTTATGGTGGTTAATTAAGAATAACAACTATATACATATACTATATACATATATGACATTATATACAAGGGTAAATGAGCAAATTAGTTTTGTTTTATTTTTTATTTTTATTTTAAATAATAAGTAAAAAATTACAAATATATACAAATACAATATGTACAAAATACATGGGAAAATTGCACAAACCACCCCATAAAACCAACTTTTTACTCTTATATCCAAAAATTATCAAAATACAATCATTTTAAAGATAATTTAATTTAGAATCCAATGGAAGCGAGATTGGTTTAATTTGAGTTCACATGGAGCCAGAATTGGTCTTTCAATTAGTGCTTAGTGACTTTTTCCAAGTGTGGTTGCTTTTATTCTGTACATGATTTAATTGTGCAATTATTTTTATTAATCAGAACACATTTTTATTTACAACTTTGGTTTTGAAAGTTATTTGATTTGAGGTCAATAAATGTACAAATAAAGTAGTGTAGTATACAAATATACACAACTCATAATTTTTTGGATTTTCTAATTGAGGACCCTATCTGCCCCTACTTTATTCCTTGTGGATCAGCTCAAGTCTTGACCTTTTCTAATGGTTCGGGTTTGCCTATATCTATTACATATATACAGTTTTCCTTTTTTTTCTTTATTTTTCCTTTCTTTCCTTCTTTATTTATTTTAGGTTAAAATAATATACAAATATACAATACGTTCATCACCAGTGTAGCCAAGTCTTCCAGTTGTATGCTTTGAAGCTCTTCTTATTTTTCTATCCTTGTATATACACTCCGGTAGACATTTTACTTTTCAATCAGGCCTGTCCACTTTTGGAGATTCTGCATTTTTTTCTTTCTCTCTTTTTTTGAAATAAAAACAAGGTGCAGCTTTTACATAAGGAGTTTTCTCCTTGATCCCAGTAGACTATCCCTCTTTTGAAGCTTTATTGCAACCCACAACATCCCATCCTTTGACATCAACACCACCAGACTAGGTTGAGATGGACTACCCTCCCTAGAGGAGGATAGATGTTTCCACCCTTGTGCTACTCCAAGCTAAATGAATTCTACCTCCTCACAACCTCATCAACGAAGAGCTACATGCATGGTGTATATCCAAGTTAGGTCACTACCTAAAAGAATCGTGCGTGTGTATGAAATATTCTACTTAGACCAATCAAGATGACATGTGAACATAGACTTACGGACTCAAAGAATCAAGTCACTCAACTTGAAAATTCATAATTCCAGTTCCTATAAGGTTCCTCTAAGATTAGATAGAATAAGGTTAAATCAAATCCATCCTCGATATCTATTCATAACTTGGTTCAGAACCCAATAATGCTAGATATGCAGATGAGATGTAGATGACATGCTATAGAGTTGAAGGACATGCAACTCTCTTTTTTTATAATGCAAGGATGATATGCAAGAGTAAATACTATTTTTTTTCAATATTTACCTACCCCAGAATTATTGCATAATATATACAAAAAAATACGTGAAAGTACAAACTATGGGTAAAATATATATACACCCCCTATACTTAGTGTGTGCTATGTCCTCAGAGCACGAAAAGCGAGGAAAAAGACATAGCTCGTGCTAAGCGTAGGAGAGCTAAAATTAAAAAATATATAGAAATCGTTCCATCCCCCCTATACTTAGACTCTTACAGCCTAAGTGTAGAAGAAGATCAAAAATGGGGTGGAGGAGGTCAAGATGGGAATTGGATGAGTTTATATACATGATGGGCATTAGTCCCCCCTATACTTAGGCTCCAGTCAGCCTAAGTCTAGGACAAAAGTGGAGGTGAAAAACAATGATATATAGAGGATGTATAACGAATGGTGAATACACTTGTGTAACTCTTCCCCCTATATTTAGGATCTAGTCATCTTTAGTATAAAAATGAAACGATATGGAATCGGGAATCATGGGAGAGAGAGAGGGAAAGAATGTATGTACAAGAAGGGTGAGAATATATAGATAGATCATGATCTGAATTTTTTTTAATGCTGCTGATGGCTAGAGATTAATGCCGCAAGACTTCATACGCGGATCTATGCGTGTCTTCTGAGTCCGCCTCACGCACCAAATACAATCTCCTCAACACGGACTAATTGTTCATTATGTTCAACAAAATGTTTCCATAGTTTTCCATTAACTAGGGATGTCTTTGCACTATTTGTAAAAATCTGAGATCTCTACACATTCACTATCATGCACCCCACGGACTATGAACGAACCCGTCCACTTAGATGTAAGCTTCCCTTGGAAAACATTCAGCCTCACATTGAACAACATACCTTTTGTCCAGGAACAAATGTCTTTCGTTTGATAAATCTGTCTTGCCAATGCTTTACCTTGTTCTTGTACACAACTGTTGTCATATGCTCGGTTTCTTATTTCCACAAGTTCATTTAGATTCATCTCTCCCTGTTTCTGACCTAGGTGTGTGTTCCAATTGACCTTCTTTATTGACCATTTAGATTTATGCACTGACTCAGCAGGAAAATGGCACGGCTTCCCAAATACCATTTCGAATGGAATGGTTTGTAATGGTGTATTGTAAGCTGTCAACACTTGGTCTAAGATATGAGATCAGCCCTTCCTGTCTAGGCAGACAAGCTTCTGCAATATGGTCTTAACCTCCTTATTCGACACCTTTGCCATGCCATTGGTCTGTGGGTGGTAAGGACTAGCGACATAGTGCTCTATGTCGTAATCATTCACAAGTTTCTTTACATCTCTTTACACAAAATGTCTACCCCGTCAGATATTAATACTTTAGGGATCCCGAACCTAGAAATGATGTGATCTCTGATAAATTTACAGACAGTCCTGCTATTCGCGGCTCGGGTTGGGATAGCATCCACCCACCTTGACAGATAGTCTACCGCAAGAAGAATGTACTCAAAACCATGGCTAACTGGGAATGGGCCCATGAAGTCGATGCCCCAAGCGTCAAAGACATCACAAATGATGACAAGCTGCATTGGCATATCATGCTTCGAACTAACGGTTCCTCCCATTCGCTGGCATACTGGGAACGACTTCACAAAGGTGAGAGAATTGCGAAATAAAGTCGGCCAGTATAAACCACATTGTAATACCTTCCATGCGGTCTTCTTCCCGAAGTGGTGTCCTCCTACTTCCAGACTATGGCAGAATGTAAGGATAGTTTGGTATTCCTCCTGAGGAATACACCTCCTCCAGACATAATCTGTTCCTTCAAAGAAAAGGATCGCATCCTCCCAATGGTAAAGTCTCGCATCCAACTTGAATCTGTCTATGCTTATCTTGGATCAATCTACGAGAACATTCTTGATGACAAGATAGTTCACTATCTTGGCATACCATGGGAGTGAGTCGGTAACAAAAACTGACTCATCTAGAAAGGAGTCTCGAATAGGTGTATTATCAAAGGTATCAAGAATTACAAGATGCGAGAGGTGATCAGCCACTACATTCTTCTTTCCAAGTTTATCTCTGATGTCTAAGTCAAACTCCTAGATAAGTAAAATCTATCTAAGAAGATGTACGTTCATGCCCTTCTTTTCCATTAAGTACCATATTATCTGTGAACACAATTACCTTAGGTCCAACGAGATGAGATCTGAATTTATTTAAGGTGAACACTACTGCAAGCATCTCTTATTTGATAACTGTATAGTTACACTGGGCGAGATCAAGCACTTTGCTTACGTAGTGTATAGCAATCAGGACACCATCCTACCTTTGTCCAAACACATCCCCAACAAGAAAATCTGAGACGTCTGTCATGATCTTGAAAGGAAGAGACCAATCTGGGCTTGTAGGACCGAGCTATCCATGATCATCCCTTGAAGTTGATTAAAGGCATCAAGGCATTTGTGATCTACAGTAAACTCCACGTCTTTGACTAGAATCTCAGTTAGAGGTCGTGCGATCTTCGAAAAAACTTTGATAAATCTCCTGTAAAATCCAACATGCCCGAGGAATGACTGCAACTGTTTATATTTGTTGGTGGTTGGAGTCGTCTGATGACATCCACCTTGCCAGGGTTGATCTCTATTCCTCTCTTAGAGATGACATGCCCCAACATAATACCCTCTGTCACCATGAAGTGACTTTTCTCCCAGGAGAGCACTAGATTTACCTCACAACATTATTTGAGGACTTGGTCCAGATTCCTAAGACTGGAATTGAAGGAATGACTGTGGACCGAGAAGTTATCCATGAAGACTTATAGGAATTCACCGACCATCTCGGCAAATACTGCAATCACGCACCTTTGAAATGTATCGAGAGCATTGCATAACCTAAATGGCATGCGCCTGAAAGCATAGGTACCAATGGGGCATGTGAATGTGGTTTTCTCCTGATCCTCAAGAGTGATAGCTACTTGGTTGTAACCTGAGAACCCATCTATGAGGCAGAAGAATTCCTTTCCCGCTAATCTTTCTAAGATCTGCTTGATAAATGCTAGGAGAAAATGACCCTTCTTCATCGTGGCATTCAAGCATCTGTAATCCACACAGACACGCCACGATGTGGGTACTCGTGTTACGATCCCCTCTCCGTCCTCATTAGTGATTGTCTGAATTCTTATGTTTTTCGAGGCAACATGGAAAGGTACCACCCACTTGGAATCGGAGATGGGTTAAATAAAACCCACATCGCACCTCTTCACAATTACCTTCTTCACGACCTCTTTTAAATTTGGATTCAACCTGCTATGAAACTCAAAAGAGGGTTTAGCTTAATTCTCGAGGTAGATATGATGTGAACACAGAGCAGGATTTATCCCGTGGAGATCAGTGATGCTCCAGCCTATCGCCTTGTGGTTTTTCTCTAGGGTCTATAACAAGAGAGATTCCTACTCCTTGATCAATCGTGAATTGATGATGATCAGAAATTTCCTCTCTTGACCTTCCAGGAAGGCATATTTCAAGGTTGTGGGTAATGATTTGAGCTCAGGTAAAGTGAGGTCATCAGGAAAATCTTGCTCAATCGATTCTATCTTTGTGCTGGTAGTGCCTAGATTTGTCTCTGTAGTATCTGCCACCAACTAACTCAGCTCTAGAGTCAGATCGTCAAGAGTATCCAAGCAATCGGTGAAAGCCATATCTTACTCATCATCCTCATCTTCTGATTGTCCTAAACTGGGAAGGATTGACAGGCCCATCTGGGCTTCTGTGTCATCAAAAATGTAGGAGGATGCATTTTCCGTGTGATCTGCGCTATGCTCATTCCTAAGGATCTCGCAAACTGTCTCATGTACAAGATTCTTTCCAGTAGTGAGAGGCTCATCAATGCTAGCTGGGTTCTGGCTCCATGGTCCAACGGTGTCTACATGAACACAATCTGCTTCTGATGAAGTGTATTCGATGCTTTATTCAGAATTTGTCCTCTACCACCCTATTTACTTCATATCAAGTTCCTCATCTCTACCTGGAGTTTGGAACTGAATTTTCCCAATCTTATAATCAAATAAGGCCCCTTCTATTCTAAGGAAGATCCTTCCAAGAATGATCTGGGAATCTCTCTAGTTTTGAGGGGTCTCCATATCAAGGATTGTAAAGTCCACCATGTAATCCCGACCCTCGACATTGATGATAATGTTCCTCAATTCTCATTTAGAACTCTTAGTGGATTTGTTTGTAAATTGGAACAGAGCTCTAGATTTCTTAAGGCGTCCTCGATTTAGCTGTTCATAGAGGGTTATTAGCATCAAATTGATTGACGGTCCATTTCTAGGATAGTGCGTGCAAATGCAGTGTCATTGACATGACTCCCTACATAATGGGCACCCATGTCCCTTCGTTTCCTTGGAAACACATTCTTTGTGGATCAAGAAGTGGCTATTGACAAAGCGTGCTTCTCAACTTTGAACCTAGTAGGTGTGCATCTCACCTTAAGGTACTTTTGAAATGCAGATATCATATTCACATACTTATCAAAGGGGATTGTGACCTTGATATATTTATTGCAAAATGCAACCATCTCAGGGTCATCTTTTTGGATTTTTTTGGATTTCTTCTTTCCATCCTTAAGAGTATGGGGGAAAGGGATTATTGTTGACAACTCAGATCCGGAAAAAGAAATGTTCTCATTCAAACGGGAAGTTGAGTTCTGTACAGGACTGGGACTCTGACTCTGACTCTGACATTGACTGGAAAGAAATTCATTAAACTAAACAGGTAATGCATGTACTACTACTCTTGGTGGGTCCTCCGCAGATGGAGGTGCGGTCTCTTCATTAGGTTTCCTTGATTCGTTACTGGTGATCCTTTCCTTATTCATGCGATGGTGTTTTGAGGACTTGGAAATCCTCTTATTCTGCTGAGGTCGGTGATGGTGGTTGTGATGTTGCTCCTCTACCTCCAAGTTCTCCTTGTGTAGAGATTTGTTAGCATCTTCCTCATAACCTCGTGCTGGATCAGGTATGGTCATTGTCCTTCTGCTTCAGAGGGACATATGATTAACATTATCGTACGAAAGGATCTCATTTCAGATAGAGAATAATCTGAATAATATACCTGATCTCGTCGTCGGTGCTGACCCTGATTCAAACTATTGGGGTTGGCTTGAATCAGGGCAGGAATTGGGTTCTTTGGTGCTATCTACTTATCCTTGTGGCATGAGACATAGTTCAAAATTGTTCTTATATGAAGGTAATCGTTCTGTATCTGCTGAAACCTAGCAATCAAAGTCTGGATGGCAGGGGTGAGGGACTCCAACTCACTAGTTGGTGAGGCCTGCCACTGCTAATTAGAGGATGAGTGATTATGATGTTTATATTGGACCTGCTGGCCTTGGTGGTACTGGTGTGGTTGAGACAGTGATTCTAAGGTCATGGAGGGCCCTGTTCGCTAGAGCGGAATGTGCGTTGCTACTGGTGCTTCTGAGGCTGGTATCCTTATCCTGGTCGGGATTGTACAAAGCATGGTATGGGGACGGAGCTGGTTTTCTGGTAATCTTGGGAAGGTCGGTGTGGCTGACCATTCCCTATCGCCAATTATCTATCGACAAGGTCATTGTTGTACCACAACCCGTTGTTCGCAAACACTTGTGGACGCTCTTCATAGACTGACTCTTGCTAGTGGGGGTGGATGATGCTCCTTTTGAGTGTACTGCTGCTCCTCAACCCAACTCGACGTACATGTACATGTGGTGCAAAAGGGGTAGATAGTCATATCTTGGCTACTTATCAGATAATTCCTCCTTCTTTTGGAAGTCATGAAAGTGCCTCAAGGTCAGTGACCCTGTTGTGCATCTGTTCTACCATGGTGAGCTTATCGGCTATTATCCCCATGCTAGGAATTAGGTCATCTGTCAGATCAACTCCAGTCCTCCCAGATGTCTCATTAGATAAGATTGAGGGAAACAACTGATAGGCCCTAGTGGCCCAAGATCTGTCTATTTCTGCCATCTGCTGTAGGATCTTCCATACAGCATCTTTGTTCTTATTTAGATAGCTACCTCCACAGGATGCACTCACAAACCCTTACATCTTAGGGGTCATGCCACAGAATAAGGTCTGGACTAAGATCATCTTGGTAATGCAATGATAAGGGCATTTTTGTATCAAATCATTAAATCTATTCCAGAGGCTTCATGGAATGGCTCGTGGGGGCCCTCGAAAAAACTAGCAAACTTTGTCCTCATCTGGTTAGTCCAACTGAGTGGGTAGAACTTCTTCAAAAACAAATCTTTGAATTACATCCAGGTTGTACATCTAACCCTGAGGTTCTTCAACCAATGGGCAACCTTATATCCTAAGGTAAACATGGTAGCCTTCAACCTGATGTAATCTTGTCCAACAATAGGGTGACAAAGGTTGTTACATAACAGCTCCAAGTCTCTCAAGAAAGCATATGGTTCTTCGATGGTATTTCCATTAAACTTCAATAGAAGACCAAGGAAATGGGGCTTCAGCTCAAATGCCTCAAGGGTTATCTCAGGTATATGCCAACTATGCATCTCATTCTCATCTAGATTGTAGGCATCTACCATCGGTCTATCTATTCCACCCACCTCAATCACCTATTCCAACCAAGCCATAAGATTTGCATTCAGCTGCTCGGCTCTAGCTAAACGGGAAAGTAATTGATGCATATAATCATCTCTGTGTTCGTCTTCGTCTGGGTTTTTCTTAGGAGGCATCTTGATTTTAGGTTGATCTTCTTCACCCGATACAACAATGTGGTCTATATTAGAAAAAGATTTAGGAATGAAGATGTGCTCACTGAGGTGAAGGTCTTCCTCAAAGAGATGAGAGGAGAGGCATGGAATGGTTTGAGGGTAACCATCCTGAGAGTGGGAGATCCTGAACTCAAGAGGGTCATGAGCTTGGGTTGGCCCAAGTTGCGCTTCGGTCGATGAAGATGCACTTTATGAGGGGTTTAATGAGAGAATTGCGAAATTTGAGCAAATATCACGACCGTCAGTCATCTTTGATAGTATAAAGAGGAATTGGGAGCACAAATGTGCAAAGATATGATTTGACTCCTACCTAAAGCAAGCAAATGAATCACAAACCCTGAGTTCACTCTCAATATGGTGAAGGATCCGAAGCTTGGTCTGACTAATCTGGTTCATTTTAAGTTTTATTTTTCAAGCAAATAGCAAGGATTACGAGGACTATATGGATGTCGATGCAAAACCGGATGTGTCTCTCCTTTTTAACCTGTCGCCTAAGATACCGATGTCCTTCCTTTCTTCGCAACCTATCACTAGTTGAGAAGTTCAAGGACCTACCCCTATCTACCTATCATAGTAGGTGGAGGATGACAAGGCTTATAACTTCACCCCAGAGGGTTACTAGCAACTTTTTGCGGTGCACATCTGCTTCAACCCTAACTACCTGCTGAAACAGGCGCAGGCTACTTGATGCTGGTTAGTTGAACCTATAGGAATTTAGCCAATGATATTTGCTTGAATTGGGGTACGTGATATGGAAGGCGTGGATTTTGGCTCTACCGTAGGGTGTGCACACACACTTTATACCATTACTCAGCCTGAAATCAAGGTCGAGGATATTCTCCCGTAAACAGAATTTCCAATTTTATGTTGATTTTTTTGGTCAATTTGTTTAGCAGTCCCGAAATTAAGTTAGATGATCACTTGATTAGTCCAACACACAAGTCACGTCTATCGTCCAGTCTCAATTTACTTTAATCCTAAGTTAGAAAACCAAGGGAGAAGGAGTCTAGAAAAGTCGATGCACTATAAAACAATGATGTACGCCAAGTTCAGAAGACTTACAGTGATCCTCTCTCTACACGCGGAATGCAAAATAGAATTGAAATTTTATCTAAAGGAATGTAATTGATGAAAAGTCGCTCCTACACAAGCAGTTCTATTAGAGAGTGAATGACAAGTTAAATTTGGCTATGTTCTACGGTTTAAGTGCGTATTTTAGTGGTGAAGTGTAGTCCTAGATATTATGGGCACAAACAGTCCTAAGAAAGCTCTAAGAGACGCAATGCAGGTCCTATCCCATGTCAATCAACCACACAACACAGAGAGTCTTTTTATTATTCACTTACACACGCGATAAACCAAACATGAACCGCTGTAAATGCATACTTTTTTTCACAAAATCTTTCAAAGCCGCTCAGTTTAAATCGGGCTGGTTCTTCGTCTTGCCTGGCGAATCATGTTCTATGCCTTGTGTTCCTCACATAAAAATAAACAACGATCAGAGAGAATGACACCGAATAAACAAATACTGAAAATAAACAATGAAATATTCACAAGAAAATCTAGGAATCAGACTACCCGGGGATGGAAAACCTAAAATGTAGGTGTTCTGAAAATTTAACCTAAGTTGTGCCTCCTAGAAAACTGCGCCAATTGAAAAACCCATGATTCAACCTCTTAATTCAACCGTATTGATGATTAAATTTAATGTGTTCATTGCAGTCAGAAAAATTGGATTTATCAAAAACCACTTCTATCAATTAAACACAAGCGGAAAATTTTATTTTACTTGTGCAATCCCAAGGTCAAACTCAGGGAGGCAACTTTCTCCTTAGATTAACTTAAAGTCGATATATATTCTAGGTTTTCAGGAGAATATTTTGTATGGTTTTTTATGTAATTAAAAATGCAATGCACTCCTGGATAAATTCAAGGGATAAAATGTAAATATGACCATATCAAGTCCAAAAATTCTCAAACTTGGCCAGAATGTCAATTACGATGAAATAAATCTACCTAATGTTTTTGGAATTTTTCATCTCAATATGAATTAACTACGAATGAAATATGAATACAGGGTGGTTTTTGCAAAATTAATTTTAATAAATACCAAATTAAATTATTTTTAGAGATGAAAATTATTCAATATACTTCTATGTGAGATGAATTAGGAAAATTACTATACCTAAAAAACTATTAATTTTTGACTTATTGAAAATCGATCAAGCGAAACACCAATTATATTATTTAGACCTCGTTATGCATGCAAATTACATGAAATTCAGGCATAAAACTGAACTACTCAAACTCTACCTTTTGTGATTTTTTTGCAATTTTGAGAGCAAGGTTAATTTCATAATCAATTGATAGCAAAAATGGGTAAAATTTGCCATTTTCACAAAGATAATTATTCTAAATAAACTAAGGATCAAAAAATAGAATCAACATTCACAATGATAGAGCATTAGTTTCTCTAAAATGCACAATTTTTATAATGATAATTGATGTGAAAATGATGCACAAAATGAGACTCTAATGCAGGGGTATGAATGCAATACAGAAACTAAATTGATTAAAAATAAATACATTGAAGGGACTAAAACTCAATCACCTGTACTGACGAGGGTATGGATGCAAATGTCCCAAGAAGACACGTATACCCCACGTGCTTCCTGAAAGGTAGGGATGTGTGTGCAATTTGCGAAAATTACACGGGGTCTGTTGCATTTTTTTTGTTTGCACGTTACCTTCACGTACCATTGCTGCTTTGGGTGGAGGTCTGGAGTCCGCGTGTCCACGTGGCGTGAAATCATGGCTCGGTATGAGGTGCAGGGATTCCGAGGCTATAGGCTCGAGCAGGGGCCTGGACGTCCACTATTAACAGTTCGATCACGAGCTGCTTGTCAGATCAACGGTTGTGGATATCTTCTCAAAGATGGAGTGGCGATGTGCTCTTGAGCTTGAAGTGGAGGAGTGGGTGGCCGGCCTGGTGTGTGCGATGGCTTAATCATGAAGGAGGAGGGTGGATTCCCAGAGGCTTGTCTTTCTCTCCCTCTATCGATACACGATGGGCGATGGTGCTCATGGAGTTGGTGGCTTGAAATCGTCAGTGAGCAGGGATGGCGTTGGTTGGAAAAGGGTTCATTAGTAGGCTGCGGGGAAGGAGAATCCTAGAGGGCTGGCGGACAACCTCCTGCTCTCCCTCCCACTTTTGTGGAGAGGGGATCCCCTCGATGGTGGTAGAGAAATTGGTTTGGCGTCGGCTGGTTAACGCGAGTGATGGCGAGCCTATGCATCGATGGCGATAGAGAGGTGACTCAAACTCGATCGGAACATGTTGCTGGTAAGGACCGCGATCGGTGATTTGAGAAGTTGAAGAGCTTGAACAATGTGCTTCGAGGTGAGGGGGTGATCCATTTTACGAGTCGGCAAGGTGGAGGCTGTGATCTGAGGGGTGGTTGTCCCTGTTAACAAGAACGAGGGAGAGCGGTGGTTTGGTTGTCCATGGCAGTGTGTCAGGAAGTTGAGGGCGGCGAGCAAAATGAAGTGGATGACGGTGGAGGCGTGAACGCCGATGAGGATGAATGGTGATGAAGATGAGGAGCACGAACAGGGGATTTTGAGAGGAACATAGGTATACAGGAGAAGGAAGAATAAAGGATAAGAAAATTTCACCTGATGGGAGTTCGCCTAGTGGAAGATTTCTCATCAGAGCAACTATTTGAGATCTTCACCTCTAGCCATGGACGAAGCATGTCGAGGCTCGAGCAGCTGCCAAAGGGTGTTGCGACAGGGGGTTGCAACCTCCTGGATCTTATCTGAGAAGGAAAGGTCCTTGCTCAACCTTGGAACGAGCCTAACTGTTACTTGAACTCGACTAGGAGCTCTCTCTCTTCTCGCTGGAATTGGAAGATGATTCTACGAAGGGGCGAGCTACGAGGTTTTAACGATCGTTGACGAGTGGGTTGCGGAATGCGGGGAGAGCAGACGAGGTGGAGGACATTGGAGGCATGGGATGCAAAGCCATGCTTGACCGGCAAGAGATGCGGACGTCGTTGCTGATGGATCATGTAGAGAATCACCACCTGAAGCGGGGTGAGCGGTTGCAACCCAGCATGCAGGTCTCGTGGGAGGAAGGGGGAGGTGGCCTTCATCACGTGCGTCGCACGTGATGAGGCTCATGGAACATGGATGTACCACGTGGCACGCCTGGGAGCGGCCACATGGCGTGTTATTTTCAATTACTTAAAATAATATTATTAATAATTATTATAACAAATAAGTAAATAAAAAATTAAAATAAATTATTTAAAATAATTTAAAAAATCATAAAAATGGGCGATACATGGCGGCTCCAGGAGCTACCCCATGTCGCTCCCAGAAATTCAAAAATTAAATGTAAAGAAAAATTTAAAAAATAACAAAATAGGTTAAATCAAAAAGTGGTCAACACAAAAGTTGCTCATCTTTAACGAGGTCTACAACTTTCATGAAGGGTCAAAAATAAAATGAAATCATCTATACAAAGTGTATTTTTGGGTGTTACCTTATATGTATAAAATACCACATTTTTGTCTTTTGTAATTTTTCATCGGTTTTAAATAAAATAAAAATCGAAATAAAAATAGAGAAAATATGAAATAAAAATTTACAAATTAATGTATTTTTTACGTATTTTTAACAATTAAGAAAATAAAAGGATAAAATACAAGGGCATTTTGCTCAATGTGTACAATATGCAATAAGGGCCCAAAACCCAAGTTTTACATACGATCTCCTATTTTAAAGAATTTTATCTTGTTTTGAATGTTTTTGAATGTACTCTACTAAAATGGAGATATTATTTACACATGCCTGAATGCTAATTATGTTTTATAAGTGATGAAAATGCAATCAATTACTCGAGAACAAAGCTCTATTTTTAAATTTTATAGCCATAAATTATGCATTCATCACTATGTTAATGTCTATCAAAGTTCGTGCATGGTTTTCAAGACAGATATCTTTGGGATTTTTTAATGCAAGTTTTGGATTCTAATGAAAATGCACTCGATTTTAAGGACTAGAAAAAATTAATGTCATCAAATAAAGTCCAAAAAATATGAAATTTGACCGAATGTAAAATATGATATAATAAATACAATGTATTTTTTTAATTTTCTGATGCAGTATGAATATTTAATGAATTAATGAGTGTAGATTACGTGAATCTCAATAATTAATTATAATAAATATTAAATTTACTTATTTTCAAGGAATAAAATTATCCAAAGTAGATCAATAAATGAGTAATCCTAGATAATCCTAATCCATGAAAATGTGGAGTTTCATACATATTAAAAATTTAAATATTGAAATATACAAAATGATTTCTATGGAGAAAAACTTACAAATGCAATTCTTTTTGGTCACAATATAAATAACAACTAATTCTACTACCCGTGATTTTTTTTGTAGTTTTTAGAGTAATTAAGACTTATATCTGAATTTTAGAACTTAAATTGAGCAAGATATGTAAGATTCCACAATAAAAATTATTATTAAATAACCACAAAGTATAAAAATTTGAAGATCATGCCATAATGTAGAGAAAAAATTAATTGTAATACAAAATGCAAATTTTTCATTATAAAAAGATATGAAAATGTTGCTCAAATAAATTATAGAAGTCAGGGTTCTATTTTAAAATTAAAATAATAAAATAAAGTAAAATTGTAATGCAAGGACCTAAAGGGAATTACATAGATCCGAAGTGGGGTCGTGTAAAATTTCCAAGGGGACAAATGCTTCAGCTACGAGACCTTCTGGCAATTGAGCGAACTAGAGAGGGGTCTTCAACAATTGTTCCCAATGCGTACGTGAAGATTACATGGTGGTGTTTTGTGCAAAAATTGGTCCTCCTATCATTGGTGACGTAAAGGATGCATTGGGCTATCCTTAGGTGCTCGGAGGTGTCGTGACGGGGAAGGGCAGAGTGCGGGTTGAGGAGCACGAGGAGCTGGAGGAGGTGGCTCAATGACGAGGCTCTTGGAAGCTTAGGTTGTAGAAGGAGCCAATGAAGAACCTCGAAGCTCAAGCCTCAAGATGTTAAGTGAGAGGATGGAAGAGTCCAGGAGCTAGGAGCATTGTTAAGGAAGTTGGACCAATCGATGACGTTTGCCTCCGGCCGTGGATGTCAACGGAAAGGCCATGACGGTGGTACTCTGGTGGTGGTGAGTCGATGACGAGTAGAGCATGCTGGCGTCGTCGATGTTGTTAGTCAAGGGAGCTGGATGCGAATGTATGGAGAGGAACGTAAGGGCGGTGTTGCGTAGTCGTCTCACCTACTGAGGTTGAAGTGGACTCGATAACCGAGGTTGGCTCAAGAAAAGAAGCATTATGGGGAGGAGATTGTGATGAACACTATTGTTCTGAGACCTCATCAATGAAGATGGGTTGCCAGGTTGTCATCATTGGAAGCTCCCTCTCGTTGCTCTTGCTGATGGTAGATGCGTTGGAGATTGGGCTAACAAGGGTGTTAAATAGGAGAGGAGCGACTAGCCATGGAGGTAAAGAGATTGGGCTGATGAAGGAGGAGGTCTGGAAGATTGATCCTGATGCTACGACAATCTGATGAGGGTGTTATGGATACGGCGAGGTGACGACACGATGGTGATTTAGAAAGAGGAGGTTACAAGATCCGCATGTGGTTATGAAAGTTGGCTGGTGACTGATGGCCTCCAGAAAAGGATGGTCGAGGAGAGGCGACGATGAAAATCACAGTGAGGCAACTTTTGACCAGAAGAGGAAATTGGGGTGAAACCACAAGAGGAAGACGAAGGATCTGGGGCCATCGGATCGATTGATATCGGATGCCCCATATTGTACCATGTCGCGGCCATTTATTTATTTTTTTTCTAAATTAAATATAAATAAGCCAAAAAATAGGTGACATGTTGCGGCTTCGAGAGATGCCACATGTCACTCCCACAAAAATCAGAAAATAAAATAAAAAGATAAAAAGAAAAGAAATAACAAATGTCACTAGATCAAAAAATTTTCTTCAAAAAGTTACTCGTCTCGATCAGATATACAACATTCATGAAGATACCAAAACCAAATTAGGTAATTTATAAAAGGTAATATTTTTGGGTACTTTATGTACATAGAATACCTTAATTTTATGTTTTGTATTTTTTTTATGATTTTTTAATAAGATAAAAATCGTGAAAAAATATGATAAAACAAAATAAAATTATTTACAAATTACTCTATTTTTTTTATTTTTATTAATTACGACAATGGAGAAATAAATTAAGTACAAAAAGACGACCTTAAATTTGGATTTTTACATATTTTGATAAAACATTATCAAAAAAAGGAAAAAGAAATAAAATAAAAAGAGTCAAATCTGTACATAAAATAATATATCGAAATTGGGTAAAATACACAAAGTACAAAAGAGGTCCAAAACCCAACTTTCACATATGAGCTTCGATTTACTTGAATTGGTCATGTTTTTAAGTTAATTGAATGTACATTAGTTCAAATGTGAGTAACATTAAATCGAACATTGTATGAGGAAGATATCAGTGTCTTGTCCGACTATACTGAAATTAGGGTTTGGCTTTTATGGACCACTTATTTTTATTGATGTTTTTGTATTTTTCTTTTATTCTTGTTAGTGATATGTACACAATAGAGGTGGTTTCAGCTGATTTAAACTTAACATGAATTAATTAAAAATATGGGAAGTTAGCTTATGTTATAGGTCAATAGGGTTGATATTTCGGCTTCTTATTTTATGCAATTATGCATGATAAAATGCAATTATTAATAACATATGAATGAATGCTAATTATGCACGATAATTATTAAAATGTTGATGAAATTTGGGGATCTAAGCATAATTAATATATTTTAGAGAATGAATCACAAATTCATTAACTACACATACTTAAACCATGCTCGTCCTCGAGCAATTAAAGAAATGAAATGAGGTGAAATGCTATTGGGTTCCATACAAAGACAATGAGAAAAAGGTAAAAATGGAGCCATAACTGACCTTTGGACTATTAGTTTGGTGGAACTCTTGTGAGGATTAGGGTTTTAAAATAAACAACCACCAAGTTCTACACATCATTGCAACAGTTTCAGCTCACAAGTCATCTTAGATCAATCC
This sequence comes from Ottelia alismoides, assembly GCA_037367405.1. Lineage (NCBI taxonomy): Eukaryota > Viridiplantae > Streptophyta > Magnoliopsida > Alismatales > Hydrocharitaceae > Ottelia > Ottelia alismoides. Next base: position 506,224 of record JAZKJV010010772.1, on the reverse strand, counting down.
TCTTCCCAAAGCATACCACATGAACATTGAACAATCGTCTCATGTGTGTAAAAGGTTTTAGCTCTTCCCATTAAGAATGCCAGACTACTATGCAAGCCTCTCGTCCAATAACTCGTCCTCAGGGAGTCAGGTATTTCCTTCTAAGTTTAGTCATGTTGTGTTCACAATAAAAAAGGGACAAATTTTTGGGATAAGGGAAAAGAATTGGAGGGTGACTAGTGTAGTTACCTCTCCTTGTGAAGCTGACAAGTTTAGCGAAGTCTCCAGCAATATCTGCAGGTTGTCTTCAAGCTTGGACCATTTTGGTCAAAAATTTATTTGGTAGTTGGCTTCTTCCTGTTTGGACTTTTGGTAGCTCTACATATATCTCGCTATACCCATACAGTTGAGGAATCTTTCTTTCATTCATGTTTTATGGTCTTAGAAAAATATGCCCAACCGTCCATCTTTTATCCGAAGTTTTATCTAAATCAATATTCTAGTCTTTAGGTGTCCATACTACCAAAAAAGAAACTCACACAGTCTTGCCCAGAATGAGGCGACCATGTTAGACACTGAGAGTTAAATTCTGTACAATGTCATGTGGAAGACGAAGAATTAAGTCATAGACCTGAAGCTTCTAAAATCATATTTCTAGATGAAGTCCCTCTGAAAATTAGGTGGATTAAGGTGAAGTCATGACCACTCTTGATTGCTGCTCATAACTTAGTTTAGAACCCTATGGCTTTTCACCGATGCATGAAATGTTGGATTAAGCGCAGATGCGTGAAATGCAAACAATTTTTTGGTGATTTTTAATGTGAAAATGAATAAGAAGATAATTTTCATAATTTTTAATGTGAAAATGAAGAAGAAGATAATTTTCATAATTTTGGTGACACAAAAAGTTGCAAAACTCTCTTTTTTTCAAAATTTTAAAAATGTCAGATTTCACATGTTAGTTACCCACCCTGTAAATTAAATATAGACATACGTGAAAGTACGAGCTATGAGTAAAATATATACATAGTATATTCACACATCCACATACTTAGCGAGTGCTATGTCCTTAAAGCACAAGAAGTGTAGAGAAGACATAACTTGGGCTAAGCATGAGAGAGTGAAAAAGAAAAGAAAAATATAAGGTAGCTCTCCCCCTATACTTAGGCTGTGAACAATCTAAGTATAAAAGAAGAGAAAAATTGAGGTAAACAAAGGGGGAAGTGAATGAGGAGAGTGGTATATATAGATGGCATCGATCACCCATATACTTAGGACAGGGCCTAAGTAGAGGAAGAAGAAGTAAAAGGGAACTAATGGGGTTGGGATGGAAGGGTTCCGATAATAAAGGAGGTTTTCGCGTATTATTTTGTGAGCATGTGGTGTGAGGTCATAATGATAGGAACAAGATGTAGCTGATGATTCCCAACCACTGTCGGATTTATACTCAAACGAATAACATTGGAAGGTGTATTGATGGGAAGAGGATGAAGAAAATGAAGCAGATGATTCCCAGCCATCGTCAGAGTTATCCTGAGAAGAATAGTACTAGAAGGTAGGGATACTCCAAGTATTCTTTTTTTTGAGCTGCTTTCTCAAGACATGTTCAGTCTTGTGTCAGTCACCTCACCTTCGAATGATGAGTACTCTAAAGCATCGATCTTAGTCTTGTCAGAAGAAATTATTCAGACATATTTAATGAGACCAAGAGAGTTGTCTCTTGAGGAATAGTAGTGAGGGGCAGGAGTCATCCAATGGGGGTCTATATTCATCTCCATGCTTAGATAGGGCTTCAAAGCCTCCGAACTAAGATCTCTCATAAAGATCAACATATCTAGTCCATATGAGGAATTATCAGAAGATTCTTTTTACATTACGTCAAAGGCGATATTTATAGTTGGTTTTCTAGAACCTGAAGCATCAAGAGGAATAGAAGATTGTTACATCTTGAGGTATTAGGGGTAATGCCCCGAGGAATCAGTATTCTTCTTCTTTTCAACCAATAACTGACTAGATGTAGGAACAACTAGTTCACCGAGATTGGTCAACTTAATCCTTGTTGTTTGTGAAGGTCTACTCCCTGGGGCGAGAGGCTGACAATCATGTCTTCATCAGATGAATAACTATTGAAATATTCCTCCCTAGTCAGCAGACGTCTCATGTAAGTGTTCTCAGTTGGCTTGGCATTGGTGAGCTCCTGTGTCGGATTATTGAATTGGTCATGGCTTTTAGATAAGATTTTGTTCAACTCAAGGTTAGCCCATGCTTGTGTGTCCTCATCAAAAGCACCATACAGATGGTAAAATTCTTGCATCAGGTGTTCCTCCATAGGATTCGTCATGGTAGTGGTTGAGGTGCAAGCAACATGAAATAGAAGGGTGGGGTGAGTCTCTGATCCAATGGTCTACTCAACCTTTGTTATCATAGGTGTCGTAATGAGGTAGGGCTCTTCTACCTATTGACCGTTATATCTATTGACGTTTTTGTTGGTTTCCTTGGAATATCGTGTTCCCTCAAACACTAGATGAGATCGTAGTGCTTCCAATATTTTAAAATTGATTTCTCGAGTCTAGCACTCTATAGTTTCCTTAGTTAAGGCTAAGAATGGCTTTCTGAGAGTGATTGAGACTGGGTAAATTCTCCTTGATGCTTAATATCAATGATTGTGAAGTCCACTTTGAGCGAAGCACCTTGGAGTGTAATTATGACTAAAAATCGCTCCTCTCGATCATTTTATAGGTCAATTAGCCAATTAAATGATATCTCTTGTTTTCTTTATTGTTGCGAGTTTGATAAAGTTAAACATGAAGGTCGGGAGGATACTGATTGTTGAGTTGTCATCGATTCGTCCAAGAGTGAATGTTGTGTCTTTTATTCCACAGTCAAATCTAGGCAATCGCTTCACTCTGTGGCTCTTGGTCTTTCTACTGCTTACTAAAGAGGTGGACATTTACAATACGTGTCTTTTAATCCATGTTCTCTTTCTGCCCGACTTTTTCGACATAAATTTACTCATTACAAATCTTTCAAGGTCGGGGAAGTGTTCAATGGCTTTCATTAAGGGATGCTCAAAAAGAAATCTTTGATCCAATGTTTCCCTCATAGGTGGATCCACTTTGTTTAAATGCTCTCCACTCTAAATTTTTTATGGTTTTTTGGTTTTTTCAATGTTTTTGGGTGTTTTTGATTTTTTTTCAAATTTTTGGTCTTTTTGATGTGGTGTATAGATGTGACGCTTTCCTCAGTTGATGACGGGTCATATATGCTGAGTCAGAGTCATCCCTAAGGAAAGAATATGCAGAGATGTTGCTCTCAGAGTTATCCCTAGGGTGTATAGAGTTTGTGGGTTTCTGAGTGTTCTATGGGATTTCAACATGAGATCCAATCATTTCATCTTCCATTTTCATCCATGAGATAGGCATAAATTCTCTCAACATATCTTGTCTCTATCTTAGCTTGGCATCCTCTAAAAAGTTTTCATGATCAATCATGGGTTGAGTCTGCTCTTCAAGAGGATTCTACGAAAACTTATACGTCTCATGCTCAACATACCATGACTCATACATGCGATGCTTGGTTGAGTAGAGTCCATTTCCATGGTCATAGATGGTCGGATCCTCATACGGTGAAGTCAACATACCAGATTCATGTGTATCAATATCATCAGTCCATTCCTCTATATTGTGCAGGTGTTAAAGAGGATTTTGTGGGGGTCGCATTAATTCACAAGGGGAATCAACAGTCATTGAGTTGACCTCACATAAAATCCTACGTCAAACAACGATTAACCCATAATGATAATTAAACAATAAAAAGAAGTGTTGGGTTAAAATTCATTATAACTCTACAACGAAGATGTGTATAGTGTGAAAGTATGTGTAATGTGTCGAACACAGAGAATAAACCAAATAAATCAGGGCAACGATGCATAAAATATGAATGTGATGTATTTGTCTATGTATGTGTTTTTTTGTGGGTTTTAATTTCATATTTTTTATATTTTATTATTTTTTCTATTTTTTACTTTGACTTTTAATTTTCTGAATTTCTATTCTCCTTTTATATTTTATATTTTTATCTTTTCTTTTTCTTTTAAAATATATAAAGGTATATATAAGATATATATACGATATAGGCTAGGATTCATATAAAAATAAGTAAAAATAAGCAAAATATAAAAATAAAATATTTTTGTGTTTTAGATAATTTTTTACTATTTTTGTTATTTTTACATATTTTTTGCTAATTTTTATAAAATTTTAAAGTAAAAAATACCCAAAATCAGGGTTAAAATAAATAACCGAAATTAAGATGGAGGTGGAAAATTTAAAATAGTGTAAAACATTCTCCAAATTAATTATAATCTATAGATATTAATAATAATAAAATTCAAAAATAGAAATTATATATATTTTTTAATTTTTAATGATATTTTATATTTTTATAAATGTTTTTGGTGTTTTTCAAATTTTATGAGTTTTCTTTTATATTTTTTAGTTATTTTGTCTAGAAATAAAAAATACAACAAATTTATTTTTTTAAGAAGTTTTTGAAAAGTTTTTGTAATTTTTATGTATTTTCTTTTACAAATAGGGGCTAAAAATGTTTTTGATTCTTTATAAATAATAAATTGCTTCAAAATGCAAGGTAAAAATATGCGCACAAAAGTTGAGTGCTTAAGAAAGTATATCTATTTTAGATGATTTTTTCGATTTTTGTAGACGTAGGAAATAAATATAGTCCACAAAGAGAAACTAGACTACTCGTAAGGGCATAAAGGCAATTATCCAGAAATCCAGGGGCCAAAGTGCAAGTTTCACAAAAATATATAACTGAATCTAAATGTTATAGGACTAATAAAAAATACACAAAGCCCAAAGGGCTCCGTGCAAAATGCGCAACTCACATGTTTGAACTCGTGAGCCACACAAGCAGGGGCCTAGTTGCAATAATCAGAAAATTTAAGGGCTCCTCTACAATTTTCCCAAAAACTTATAACTACAAATGAATGTTTATGGACTAAAGCAAAATATGTAATATCCAGGGGTCTTGACGCAAAATCGCCACCTCATGAGATGTGTCATGTGAGTTGACGTGGCGCGAACCAAATGAAAATTACACAAACGTATAATGGGCTAGGTGAAAATATTACAAAACTTTAATAAAATGGATGAAAGTTATTGTGCTAACAGTTTAATACAAAAACTTTTGGGGTAAAGATGGAAAAATACTTAAAAAAGGATGCGGATCTAAAGGTCATCCTCCCACTTGCAACGTGGCGGTTTGCGGGCGCGCGATGTTGCTTCGTCAGCAACGGTCCGGATTAGATCATAGTGAAGAGATCAACGGCTGGAACTCCAGAGATCTGATGATGGCTGCTTCAACGGGGGCACGCCTCTGATCTGACGGTTGGAAGGGCACTTGGAAGAACCGATCTAGAACTCGGCTAGTCTGACTTCTGATCCGTTCTCCTGATTGCTTCCAGGTGCCTGGAATGCTCAGACGGTGCAAAATGGAGCGGAAGCTCCTTCACTTCCAAAGATTTCCTTAGAAGGTGTCCTGGAGGTGCGATAAATGAGGGCAAGGAAGAGGAAGCACGACACCTCCAGGTGCCTCAAGTCTCTTACAAAAACGACTCTTAAGGGGTATAGAGACTTCTGTTCTTGAAATAAAATATGCATGCAAAAGAGGGATCGATGGGATCTTTATTGGCTAGGGGGAATGACAGGTGGAGCGTGGTGGAGGTTCGCCGGAGCAGAGCTCCGGCCAACTTTGAAGTTTTGGTGTTTAAGCAACCGAAGTGGATTTAAGGGTGGAGAATGGTTCCTAAGAGTACATGTACGCTAAATGCAAGAAAAAGTTAAAGAAATGGTCTCAACCGGTGCACATCTAGGAGGAACAAACCTAACGGTGGTGGTCTCTGGAGATGGGTGGAATCCACCCTCGACTAGACCTTGGACATGCTCCAAGGGTCGGGGAGACACCTATCACTCGCCTCAATCCAGAGCTCAAAGGGAGAGGATCATATCTGGGTCAAAGGTGGGTCATGGAGGAGAGAAAAAATTAGGGGCTAGGCTATGTACAAGACCACACAACTCCAAATATCAAGGAAGATAAGGCGAATCAATGATCCATACCCCGAGGAAAGGCTTGGGAATGCAAGATCAATCTATAGGGAGAAAGAGTGCTGAAGGAATCTAGGTCGATTGGTGAAAGTATCAACATGGAAAAATCGAAGAATATGAGTCAAAACTAGATTTTGATATCCTGCAGACCTCGGTTAGAGAGTTGACTAAGGTCAATGGGCGGGAGACGTTGGTTGGTCCACGTGGACCAACTAGAAAAATCCCTATCATAAATTGATTCTAAAAATGACTAAAAATAATAAAATAATTTATTAATTTTAGGTTATAAAATGAAAAATATTTATTCTTCACCGAATTATTTTATCATGATTTTTATTTATTTTTTCGAGATTTGTAATTACAAGTTATCTTTTAAGGTTAGATATAGGTATATTTGTCCATGTATTTTGATCCTTTATTTTTATTTTGTATTTTTGATTTTATTAATTAAGTTTATTATTTTATAAATTTATAACTTAATACACTTGAATATATTTTTATTTTATTTTCTGATGTATTATAAAGAATTAAATAAATAGAAATATTATTTATTTTGATATAAGTATAGGTATTTTACCTATGTATTTTATACAAGTATTTTATTTCAAGGTTTTCTTTATGATTTTATTTATATTTATTATGTGTATTGTAAATAATATTTACAAAATTAGAAAAATATAAAATTACAAAAAATAATGAATAACAAATAAAATGATTATTTTAATAGGTACAAGTATACAAAAGGGGTCCAAAACCAAACATTCACACCGTAACTCAAAAAATATGACGCCACCTTTATTAAATAGCTTATTAAATGTTATATACAATTAAAGGTGATTGATATATTTTGATTTTTATTTTAGGGATATGGGTATGGGAAGTTTGGAATTTTGAAACTTATTCTGAGTATGTCTTTTTATCTATATATTATTTTTGTGTGAACACAATTTTGTATTCTTCTATATTTAAGTGTCTACATATTTCATTTTGAAAGTTTCTTTATATGAAGTACAAAAAGTTGAACTAAATATTGGTCCCAAAAATGAATCAAAATGAATAAAATAAAAGTGATTTTTAACGTCTTTTGGCCCTTATCTCCCCCTACTTTATTACTTGTTGACCTAGTCATCGAGATTTCTAGGTCTCGGGGTTTGGGGTTATAAAATATATTCTATATTTTATATTTTTTTCTTTTCTTTATTCTTTAATTTTGGCTTTAAAAATCATATTTTATACATTATTTACACAATGATGCATGAATACGAAAAATGCATGAATTAAGGATATTTATATGCATTTACTAGGTTTTTAAGGCCAATAGAATAAAGATGATGCAACATAGAATCATCATCCCCCTATACTTACCTTTACAATTCCTTAGCAAACACATATGCAATAAGTGTAGAAAAGGAAAAACAAAGAAAAGAAAAATAAGAAATGGATTAAATTTAATTATCAAACTTGCCTCCACAAAAATCAATGTTTGGAGCTTAAGTCGGATCTTTGAAATTTTACTGCAGGCAGAACCTTAATGGAATTGAATTTGAAATCCAACAGCCTCTGAGAATCCCAAAACTCTGCTCAAGTCTCCTCAATAGCTAGGTTAGAATACTTCAATTCATACCTAAACCCTTAAGACTATGAATCTGACTCGTACAATGTAAGTGATGGTGACTCTCCCAATTGAACTTACGAAGAGACTTAGTTCTCCAACATGGCAACCCAATGATTCCTCAATCCAGTAACTCCTTCCTCGAGGAGCGGGGTATTCCCTTCTAAGTTAAAGTGACCAGCTTAAGAGGAGGGGGTGAAGAGAAGAATGGACGGTAGCTAGTGTAGCTGCCTACCCTAGGATGCAAGACTAGTGTAGTCAAGTAATCCAGCTGCAGTTTCACATGATCTGAGTTTGAAGTTCAAGATTTCTCATTGACTATACAAATATATACACTTCAGCAAGCATTTCATTATTATACAGGTCCATCCACTTTTGTTTCTTTTTTTTCAATACTATATACAACATCATTTATATAAGGAGTTCTTCCTCTTGAACCTGTAGATTGTTCCTCTTTTGAAGCTTTTTAGCAACCCACACTCTCCTGTCTTTAAAATTCGTCATCACCGGACAGGTTGGGTTACATTTTCCTCCCTTGAGGAAGACAAATATTCCACTTGTGTGCGTCTCATACCGGCAAATCCAATCCCTACACCACTCCAACTGAGTTGAGCCAAGTGAAGGTGTAGGTGTCCAAGTTAGGTCACTATCAACAAGAGTCATACGTGTTCTCTGAAATACTCTACTTAGGCAGTTAAGAATCCATTGAACAGAGTCTCATGATCCTCAAAGAATTAAGTCAGCTAGACATGAAGTACATCAATTCTATCTCCTATAAGGTTCCTCTTAATTAGGTAGATTTTAGGGTCCATCCAAGCTCCAATCTTCGGAATTTACTTAGACTTGTTCAAGTATCAAACTTAATATGAACAATATGAATGCCATGCAAATGTTATGCAGAAGATATTTTTGTCATGCAATTTTCAAAGATTTTGATCTTTTTATGGTTTTTTTTGTAAAAGATGATGCATATGTAATTTTTTGTATTTTAAAAAATATTTTTCTAATGTTTTGGTATTTTACTTTTGCAATTTTTTTAGGATTTTTTGAAAAAGAAAAGTTATTGGATAAAAACTAGGTACAACTATGTACAAAGGGATACATCTTATTTACAATAATTAGGATTTTAAGAATTTACAAAGGGTAAGGGATCATTTTTATAGTTATATATATATAAAGAATTTTAGTGTGATCCATATATTCCTCAAACTTATTTGAAATCATTTTTACAAACAATTTTAAAAAAATGTAGTTCAAAATAAATTTTACAAAGAATTTTTACAAAAAATACACACATTTGAAAATCATTTTGCAAAGGTTTTTTTCAAACAGTTTATATAAAGCTTTCAAATACTTTTACAACCATTTTCCAAACATTTGCAAATAGTTTTTCAAACTTTTTTATTTCATTTAAAGAAAATAAGTTTTTCAGGTAAACATGTTTTTACAAAGGTTGAAAATATGTACCGAAATGTTTTCCAAATAGTTTTTAAAAGATTTTTCAAAAATATTTTCCAACTATTTTTCAAACATCTTGCAAAAAGAATTTTCACCTGATTTATTAATCAGTATATATAAAAAAATTTGAGGAATGATAAACATCTTTTTATTAATTGTTTTTAATGAATTTGAAAGTATAATTAGCCATAATTATTAATAAAAATATGAAAGTACTAGTTATGGCTAAAGTATATACGACCCCCTATACTTAGCTTGAGCTATGTCCTCATAGATCAAAGATAAAAAGAGAATACACAAATCGTACTAAGTATAGAAAAGTATAAATAATAAATGAATAGAGAAATTAATGAACAAATGAGATGTTGACCATCCCCCCTATACTTAGGATCAAATAATCCTAAGTGTAGCTTAGTGTACACAAAGCAAGGAGGGTCAAGTGTGGGAATGAAAAGATCGTACTCAGACTGTCTCCCCCTATACATAGGGTAAGATATCCTCAAGTATATTCAAGAAGAGGAGACAATGGGTAGGAACAAAGAATAAAAGATATCGGGGTGTCCACCCTCTCTACTTACGACAAAGAACATCCAAAGTATAGAAGACTGATAAAGGGGCGACACCTTTTCAGCAGAAAAGGAAGATAGAAAAAGGAAAAGAAGAAAAGAGATTAGAAGATAGATAAAGGAGATAGAAGAGGATGTACACACCACTCCCCCTATACTTAGGGTAAAAGAAGACCTAGTATAGGCAACAACATGAGTGATGAAACGGAACGACGAATGAACACTCGGCTCAACCACCCCCACCCCCTACACTTAGGACAAGGTACATCCTCAGTAAGGCACACACAATAATGGGGTAAATGAGCAATATAGAAGATAGACAGAGGTAAACGAAATTGAATATACAACAAAGATGGATGTACAGAGGTAAAACAAGTTGAAAGCGAACATTCTTACGTGATCGCTAGGAATGGATCTCATATGGTGCTGGTCAACATCGGAATCCACAGTTGATGGAAACCTATCAGGGTCGCATGGTAAAGATCATCAGTGGCCTTAGAGTGAAGAGGCACAGACTAGTCGGGTGAGACTCGTTGGTGCGAAGAATGTGAGGTGTTGGCGGCAAGTGGGAGTGAGTACCACAACGAGGTGAAAAGAAAGGATGGTGAAGATGGGTTCTGCATCTAAAACAATATCAACAACAAAAAAAACTAAATTAAAATATATTACCTAGAATCAAAAGCAACAAATATATGATTTTAGCCTAAAATTACAAATGCTACGGTAAGCGTGGTCGGTCGTGGCCTCGATTCCACCAGTGAAGAGGCTCAACAGAGACGAACTATGTGGTACAATGGAGCTAGAACACCAAGGGATCACACCAATGGAAGGTGTCTCATGCCCAAAATCTCTCTGTCACAAAGGAAATGGGAGCTAGAATGAAGGCTCACTAATATCAAAGTGAAAAGTAATGAACTCATCAATGTAATAAGTAGAGACAGTGCCATCCTACGATCTCCTATCTAGGTCAAAACCAAAAGGAACGAACTCATTAGTGGAAGTAGTTGAATCATGTCTGTCTTCAAGAGTCTCAACTGGATAATCATTCTCACAAAAAGGCCCAGATTCCTTAATAAAAACAAAAAGATCAAATTCGGCCTTGGTATCAACAATCTCTTCCCTCCGCATAATGGTATCAATCGTGCAAATCCTGCGGATGTCATCAATACATCGCCAAATCACAGACATCAATACATCGCCAAATCACAGAAGAAGGAACTCTGTAGTCTATGCTTTCCATGTCTTCCTCCTTTGAGAGGAATTGTTAGGTCTCAGTGGATTCTAATAAGAAGTAAAATTCTCTAATGGTCTCATCATGATCATGGCCCTCGGGGTCAGCCAGAATAGGTGCAGTCACATCAGGTGCATGTATCTAGTCGTTGGTAGATGTGGTGATAAACATATTACTCCCGACATCAGAACGGAAGCAAATCTCTTCTGATCCATAATCTACAATGGCTCTCGCAAAGGGGAGAGAGGGCCGTCCCAGGATGATTGGAGGACACTCCACAGGGGAGGTCTCCATGGCAAGACAACGAAGTCTGCCGTGAATCTAATGCCCTGAATCATAATGACAATGTTTTCATGAATAACCTTCGGCCTCTTTATTGATCGTACGACCATCCTGGTTTTCTTGAGAGGCCCAAGATGAATAGATTGTACCATTGAGAAGGGTAGTATATTGATCGAAGCACGGCAGACGAGGAGAGTGTTATCACATAAATGGTCAGAGATGTTGCAACTCACAAGAGGTGTGACAATGTTCCTTTTCCTAGAGGATGGACAAGGGGTGATGGCGTGGGAAGTGGCCATGGTCAAGATATGACGCTCAGATTTGCTCCTCCGCTTTCTCTTCTTATGATGAGGGGCAGATAATTGGGTCATGGCCTGGAAAAGTTGGGCATCATTGATCTCATGAATAACATCCACCACTTCAGTTTAGTCAACATTTTTTTTGAATTTTTGGACCTCATCCATACGAGGGAGGAAGTCAGAATCAACATATACACGAGGAATGCAAAGAGAATGTGTACAGCGACATCCTCGGGGTCAGGGATGGGACAAAGTGTGAATGACTGCGTGGTCAAAGGATCTGGCAAGTGGGCTCTTTCCTCACAGTCTTACTCAACCAAATGTCTCCCGAATTTTTTTGGATTTTTAAAATTTTCTCATTGTTTTTGTATTTTTGGCGATTCCAGCCTCTCATGGAAATCCTCAAATGAAACCATTTCCTCTAATAGTGGAGGGACAATCTGGTTATTATTTAAACTAGAAAGATTGTCAATCCTCAAATTCATTTTCTCCATCATTTGGTTCAAGGTGTCAATCGTAGAAATCATAAAAGGTGACTCCATCATATCAGTCTCGGATGGATGTGAAGGGAGATGTGAAGGTGGAAGTCGATAGAAATCTGTGGTCTGAATCTTTCGCTGAGGTGGATATGTACAAAAGTCTAAAGCAAAGTCCTCCAGCAAAAATGGAGGTGGACCGGCTTGAGTGAACGAGGGATCCACCATGTCTGGATAAAATACACTCCAACTGACCATCTCGAAATAAAGGAAAATGATCGAGAGAGCACGAAGGTCAAATCAAGATAATGAGGAAAAAGGTGTAAATGTGTATAATCGATCTAGAATGCACATAAGCAAACACAAACAAACTCACAAAATACAAAAACCACAATTCACCTACTTAACTCGGTAGAGACCAAAAAAGTAAACCTTTTTATCTTGTCTATTTTAGAGTTAGGTGAGAAGTCAAAAAGTTGCACAAATACTGAGGAGGTTGAATGGGATTTGGGCACTAGTCCTTAGGGTGTACGCGGGCAAGTAAAAGTGAAGACATGAGGGGATTGATCCCGACATGACAAATATTTATTTTTTTGGTCTTTTTTAGGGTCAAGTAATGTCAATAGTCCCAATTTTATTGATTATCATTTTTTTGGATTTTTAGTAGGAAATACGCACGCTTATCAAGGAGTCGATTCCTTTAAGCACCTTAGTTGGTAAAATCAGAGGGAGAGTCAAAAAAGAAATGCAAGCGAAAAAACAATGATGTTTGCTAAAGCGTAAATGCTCACCTTACCTCCAACACTCTACATGCAAAGATGCTCAGTAGAATTGAAACCTATCTATATGCAAATGCAAGCTGATGAAATCACCCAAAGTTTAGAAATTACTATTATCGTGAAGAACCAATGCTAATGACTTAGAGTGGAATTGAAGTTTCCAGTCTTGGAGTCTCCTCGGTTCCCACAACAATGGGTCCTGCAAGCGCTATATGGAGAACTCTCATGGCGTGGGGTTCCGAGACTAAGTGAAAAGCAGTTTAGATTTGACTACATCCAAACATCACTATAATCATAGGAAAATACATTAAGTGTTTGGACCTAATACTATCAACAAGTAATTCCTAAAGCTAAGGGTTCAGTCATACAAAATAAAGAGAACAAAATCGAGAAACAAAAAAGAGAAGGCGATGAAAATCGACAAAACTGTCTTGAACACCCAAGTGAACAAACACTTGCAAATTGGGCTCGGATGTCTAGAGTCATGAGTACTTGTATTATAACAAATAATAATTGTCTCTCTCTCACTTGAATTGCATAAAATAAATACAATAATAAATGATCCAATAATTGTCTTCAAAATTCTCCCTAAGTCCTCCATTGCTGCTAAGTCAAAACCGCCTCACATGGGTGCTCAGGCGCTCCTAGAATAGAGTACCTCCCTCGATCCATGCTCCTCGCAACAAAGATAACCATGAGAGTGGTTAGACTATTCAAACAATTATATCAAATAAAGAAAAAAATAGAGCACAAAAATAAATAAATAATCATAATCAATCAAAAAGCCAATCTATACGTTCTTGTTCCCTTGCAACGACTCTATTTTTGAAGAAGATTTTGTGGGGGTCATCTTCATTCACAAAGTGAATCAACCCTCGTTGAGTTGACCTCACACTAAACCCATACTTCAAACAAAAATTAACCAACAATAATAATTAAACAATAAAAAGTAGTGCAGAGTTAAAATTTATTATAACTCTACAAAAAAGATGCGTATAGTATGCAAGTATGTGTAGAATGTCGAACACAAGGAACAAGAAGGATAGATCAGGCCAATGATGCATAAAATATGAATGTGATGTATTTGTCTATGCATGTGTTCTTTCTGTGGATTTTTTATTTTAATTTTTTAATTTTTATTTTTTAATATTTAATATTTTTATATTTTTATTTTCATTTTCTATATTTACCTTTTATATTTTATATTTTATCTTTTCTTTTTCTTTTAAAATATATAAAGCCATATATAAGATATATAAATATAAGATAGGCTAGGGTTAATATAAAATAAGTAAAAATATGTAAAATAGTGAAAAATAATTATTTTTGCGTTTTATATATTTTTCTATTTTATGATTTTTTCCATAATTTTTACTAATTTTATATAATTTTAATGTCAAAAGTACACAAAATCAGGGTTAAAATAAATAGTAAAAATTATGATGGAGATGAAAAATATAAAATAGTGTCAAAATTTCCATAAATTAATTTTAATATAAAAGTAATAATAAAAATAAAATTTAGAAACAAAAATTACATATTTTCAAAATTTTAAGGATTTCTTATATTTTTATAAAGGTTTTAGGGGTTTTACAATTTGATGAGTTTTGTTTTATAATTTTAGGTTATTTTTGATCTGCTAGTTTAAAAAACTTAAATAAGAAAAATATATATTTTGGGAATTTTTCGAAAAGGTTTTATAATTTTTATGTATTTTCTTTTTAAAACAGGGGCAAAAATAGATGTTTTTTATTTTTTTATAAAATAATAAATAGCTTCGAAATGAAGATAAAAATATGCACGTGAAAGATCAATACTCTAGGAAAATATGTATATTTTTATGGATTTTCTTGAGTTTTGTAGATGTATGAAATAAATATAATCCATAAAAAGAAACTACACTGCTCGCAAGGGCATAAAAGCAGTTATCCGGATGTCTAGTGGCCAAAATGCATGTTTCATAAGCATATATAACTGAATCTGAAAGTTATACGGCTAATAGAAAATACACAAAGCCCCCAAGTCCACTGTGCAAAATGCACAACCCACATGTTTGAACACGTGAGCCATGCAGGCGGGGGTCTAGATGCAAATGAAAGTTTATGGACTAAAGCGAAATATGTAATACCCTAGGGTCATGTCATAAAATTTCCACCTCACGTGATGCGTCACATGAGGTGACGTAACGCGGACCAGATGAAAATCACATAAAAGCATCGGGCTAGGTAAAAATATAAAAAAACTTTTACACAGTACATGAAAGTTATTATTCTAATAGTTTAATACAAAAATTGTTGGGGTAAAAAGGGCAAAATACCCAACAAAGGGCATGGATCCAACGGTTGTCCTCCTCGCACTTGCCACGTGGCGGCTTGCGGGAATGCGATGTCACTTAGTCAGCGATGATCTAGATTCGATAGCCAGGAAGAGATCAACGGCTGGAACTCCAGAGATCTGACGGTGGCTGCTTCAACTGGGGTGCGTCTCTGATCTGACGGTGGGAAGGGCACCTGGAAGAACTGAGCTAGAACTCAGTTGGGCCTACTTCTGATATGTCCTCTTGAGGGCTTCCGGCTGCTTGGAATGCTCGAAGACGGTGCAAAATGGAGCAGAAGCTCCTCCGCTTTCAAAGGCATCCTCAGCAGGTGTCATGGAGGTGCAATAAATGAGGGAAAGGATGAGGAAGTACGACACCTCAAGGTACCTAAAGTCTCCTGCAAAAACGATCCCTTAAGGGGTCTAGAGCCTCCTGTTCCTGCAAATAAAATACACATACAAAAGAGGGAACCCGGGGATCTTTATTGGCTAGGGGGGAATGATGGGTGGAGCGTGGCGGAGGTTCATTAGAGTGGAGCTCCAACGAACTTTGATGTTTTGGTATTTAAGTAATAGAAGTGGACTTAAGGGTTGTGAATGGTTCCTAAGACTACAAGTACGCTAAAAATGCAAGAAAAAGTTAAAGAAAAGGCCTCAACTAGTGCACAGCCTGGAGGAACAAACCTGACGTCAGTGGTCACCGAAGATGGGGCGGAAGCCACCCTCGACTAGACCTGTGACCTACTCTAAGGGTTGGGGAGACACCTGTCACTCACTACAATCAAGAGCTCTAAGGGAGAGGTTAGATCTGTGTCAAAGGAGGTTCAAGGAGGAGAGGGAAAATTAGGGGTTCGACTATGTACAAGACTAGGCGTCTCCAAAGATCGACGAAGATAGGGGGGATCAATGATCCATTCCCCGAGGAAAGGCTTGGGCGTGTAAGATCAATCTAAGGGGAGAAAAAGTGCTGAACGAAGCCAGGCCGATTGGTGAAAGAATCGGCATGGAAAAATCCAAGAAGATGAGACAAAAATGGGTTAATACATCCTATTGACGTCGATCAGAGAGTTGACCGAGGTCAACAGGCGGGAGATTTTGGTTGGTCCACGTGGACCAACTAGAAAAATCCCTATCAGATGTTGTTTCGAAAATTGATGAAAAAATAAATGA
This sequence comes from Ottelia alismoides, assembly GCA_037367405.1. Classification (NCBI taxonomy): domain Eukaryota; kingdom Viridiplantae; phylum Streptophyta; class Magnoliopsida; order Alismatales; family Hydrocharitaceae; genus Ottelia; species Ottelia alismoides. Next base: position 489,931 of record JAZKJV010010772.1, on the reverse strand, counting down.
ATTTATTAAATTTTTATTATAAAATGAATAATATTTATTCTTTTAAGAATTATTTTATCATGATTTTTATTTATTTTTTCAAGGTTTGTAATTGAAAGTTACCTTTTTAAGGGTTATATATAGGCATATTTGTCTATGTATTTTAATCTTGAATTTTTATTTTGTATTTTTGATTTTATTAATTTAGTTTATTTTTTAAATTTATAAGTTAATTTTATTCAATTAAATATATCTTTATTTAAATTTTTATTTTTTGGATGTATTATATACAATTAAATATAAGGGGTATTATTTATATTGTATAAGTATAGGTATTTTACCTACATATTTAATACGAGTGTTTTATTTTAAGGATTTCTTTATGATTTTCTTCTAGTTTAATTATGTACATATATTATAAATATTATTTATATAATCAGAAAAATATAAAATTGCAAAATAATAAAAAAGAAATAAAATGAATATTTTAATTGGTGTAAGTATACAATATGGGTACAAAACCTAACATTCACACCGTAAGTACAAAAAATATGAAACCACCTTAATTTAATAGATTATTAAAAGTTATATGCAATTAAGGTGATTTTGATATATTTTGAGTTTTTATTTTAGAGATATGGGTCTGGGAAGTTGGGATTTTTAAAACTTATTATGAGTATGTCTTTTTATTTGTATATTATTTATGTGTAAAATCAATTTGTATTCTTCTATATTAAATATCTATAACTTTCATGTTCAAAATTTCTTTATTTGAAGTATTAAAAGTGGAATTAAAAATAGATTCCAAAAATGAATTAAATAAAAGGATTTTTTAATATTTTTTGGCCCTTATTTCCTCCTACTTTATTACTTGACCTAGCCATTGAGATGTCTAGGTCTCGGGGTTTAGGTTCATAAAATATCTTCAATATTTTTTTCTTTTTCTTTTTTTATTCTTTAATTTTGGCTTTAAAAATCGTATTTCATACACTATTTACACAATGATGCATGAATGCTAAAATGCATGAATTAAGGCTATTTACACGCATTTACTAGGGTCTTTAAGGACAAAATGATAGAATAAAGATGATGAAACAGAGATTCATCAGTAGGCTGTCTGAAGGAGTGGTTTATAGGTTGGTCAATAGATATTTGTTCATTACAATCAATCTAGTATGGATGATCGTCAAGTGCAGGCCGCTCCATTTTGTTTGGCTAGGTCATCACATTATTCCCTAAGGTTCCGTTCGGATGATTTTTGTGAATTGCTGACCTATCCAATAAGATTGAGACAAGAAAAATGAAGTCACTTGGGGTTGATGTCTTTCCCAAACGCTTCTCTCAATAGTATATTCCTCTTCAAATGGTTCATGAGTCCTGGCGAGAAATCAAGAATAAGATGTGTTAGCCCATGATGGATGTTGATCATGTATAGAAAAGGGTGGGAGAGGTGGCAAATGTGAAGAAGTGAAGAATTAGGTCAGATGATTGTTCTTATGATTAGAATATAAATGATTGGAATTCGTAGAGTGGATAAGATTCATTCGTAGGTGAGAGACTTCCGCAAATGTAGGAGTATGCCTAGAAGAAGAGGGCTTAGATGATCAGGGTTTGATTGAAAATAAATAATCTGGTGGGTACTCAAACTAATGTCCCTTCATTTTCAAAGGAGATAGATGAGCTGACATAACGATATTTGTTTAAAACGTGCAAGCACAAGATAGTCCCAATATGAAATCCTAAGTTTTATAAATCAAGAAGAGAGATTGATGGAAAAAGTGTGCGATTTGTGATATTTGATCTCGGTTTTTGTATACCAATGCAAATATAATTCAAACCCCAGGTTCACCAACTCACACAATGAAGGACGCAAGAGTCTGATCAATTATCTTTTCAATTTTAGTTGGTGATAATTTCAATCGTGGAGAAGAATTAGCAAGCTATGAGGTGGCGTACATTTTATTAAAGACGAGCTTGAATTCATACGACAAGTTGCATCTACTTTCAGGAAGTATGGGTATATGTACGTACCACAAAATAACAACACGTATTACTTACGGACGATGCCAATCACGTTGTACTCTAACCACCCTCCCTGATAATGGATTCCATAGTTTCTTACTAAGAAGTAGCCAGTCATTTATGGAATTAGTAGTCTGAATGAATATTCTGGAGCTTGGTGTGAGTCTCTCACTCTAACATAAACAAAAAAAGGAATCCAAGGACGAGAATATTCTCCCACAACAATTCTTGATTTTATGGTCTAATAAAAATCGACCTTTCTTAGCAGTCCCAACTTTAATATAGGCGATCAGTGAAGAATTATGTTAGTAGAAATACATGTCTACCATCCCGTCCCAATTTCCTTTAGATTTAAAATGATCAAACAAGAGGGAGAAATTGAGAAAAGCCGATGCACGTGAGAAATAATGATGTATGCTCAGTTCGAAGACTAACAATGATCCCCTCGTAATCTTCATGTGGAATGCAATACAAGAATTTTAAAAATTATTCTATACAATATGCAAGCCGACAAAACTGTACTAAGAAGAATGTTTTATTAGTTGGGAGGAAATGAGTTAAAGTTTTGACTGAGTTGAACGAGCTAATGTGCATATCAATTAAGTGCACCGTAGTCCTCGGTTGTGCGCGCATAGAGAAATAAATCCTCGAAGCTTTAATAACCATAGTGCAAGTATAGCCTATGAGTGACTCAAGTCAGGCACCACCCTTACTGGAGAGTGAAACAAACCATGACACATCACAAAGAAGAAAGTTCAGTTCTTCTTACTCATGCGAGAATCCAAACAGAAACTGCATTAAATGAGCAATGAATTACATATAATTACAAAAAATAAAACTGTTGAAAGTAAATCCTAGACTCTACATTCTCTCACAACTCAACTCGATCTTAATTTAATGCATCCTTTTAGGAGGTTAGTGAAGAAGCCTTGGTTTCGTGAAAACAGCTTCACGTATGTCAGGTACCTTGCAAGAAAAATATGAGAGATAGTATAAGAGAGTGACATAGAAATAATCAAATAGTAATAATAAAAGATAGAAAATAAATGCTAAAAATGAAATAAATGAAGGAAAATAAAAAAGATGAAAAATTTATAGAGGTGGTTTGGGGATTAGACTACCTGAATATGTGATGGCATGAACTGTGGCCAAGGTCAAGATATGTTTTTATGTCTTCTTTTCTCTTTTTTTATTTGTTTGGCGCTTATGTATAAATGCTTATTTCATTCTTTTTTTCACTATAGACATGTATTCCACGGCCTTAAGGAGTGAGATCTCTAAAATGATGTTATGTAAGATCTCAACAACTCTAGGATCATATAAAGATGTTTTTAGTTTTTAGAATTTTGTGGTTTTATTTAAATCAGAAGGAAATGACACAAATATGAGAAAACATTTAAATGCATATTTTGATTATTCAAAATAATCCTCATGTATAGTTGGAAAACCATAATCAGTGTGTACAGTGTCGTCCAAAATAGGGAAAGGAGAAGCAAAATCTAAAACAAGACATGTTGCTACTGCTGGAAAAGAAGAATCCATGACTGGTGTGTTTCCCTCTTAAGTTATTGAGAAATGAATCTAGCTGTGGATGGTAATGATGACGATGGTGGAAATGAACATGGTGAAACTCCATGCTTGGGTGTTGCTACACTGGTTCTCGACAATCATAGTGAATAATATGATGTGGAAGGAGAATCTCTCTCACTGGTCCCAATACCAATGGATATGGAGGTTGCAATCTCCTACCTCTCCTAAGATTAATGGCGTCATATAAACATGTAAAATCAAGGGTCATACATGTCTTAGGTGTTGATGGATTATTGGTACCTGCTCCTTGCAACTGAAGTTGTTGGGACTAGCATCAACCTATGATGGGATCAGTGTCTTTGTTGTGGTTAGATCGTCAAGACTCTAAGTAAGATCATTCTTGTTCTTCATCACAAATGCCAATTGATCAGTTGTTGTATTCGCCGAACGTGCCTTCGGGTACTCAATGACGGAATGTCATTAAGACTGGTAGTGAAGAAGCTGAAGGTATCCGAAAAGCTGGTAATGAGGAGGAGGAGGATGTGAATATTATCCAAATGATGTAGGTTGCTGATGGTAAGGTTGTGGAAAGTATGCAGACTACATCTGCTGTTGGACATGTCTCCAATTCTGGAAATGATGCAGAGATTGATACTGAGGCCAGAACTGCTAGTGCTGATACTGCTATGGTTTGCCTCCTTGAAACTAGTGGGCGAGTCTCTGACCCTGCTGGGAACCCAACTGGCCTCGACAACAAGGACACCGTTGGTTGCACTCTCGATCGAACCATATACCATTCACCTCCTGAATGATAGGGGGTGGAGCCTGTTGCTCATTAATGTATGGACCGTCTTGCTGGTATAGAACAATCAGTTATGAATGCTGTGTGACCTGCTTAGGGGTCTGCACATAATAAACATGCTAAACCGTTGATGGTCCTCCGGTACTCTACTAGGTGGAGGAAGCCTTCTCACGGGAAGAAGTGTCGGTTGCTGCACTCACGCTTTGGCATGTACTGATCATATTAACAAGAAGCTCCAGATGCTTTGTTATCTCATCCATTTTGTGTAGGTTCTTCGTCCTTTTTTCTATCACTTGGAGCTTCTCAAGCTCCTTCGATCGTTTCTCAATTATATCTACTTTGGATAGGTTATTCCCAATGACGTTAAAATCAGAAATGACAACCCTATCTACTTCATGTGATTTTGTAATATTGACAACCTTGCAAGGTGTTACAGTAGTGGAAGAAGGCAAAAGATGTTTCTTGAATGCTCGTGAAGAAGAAAGAGTTGTGGATCTCTTTGCCATCTCCTCGAAAATATGATATAGGACATCCTCGTCCTTATTGAAGTGACTTCCCCTACATCCGGCATGTACCGACATATAATTTTCATGACTTAAACCCTCAAAGAAATTTTACACTAGGCTCATCTTCAAAATTTCATGATGGTTACACTTCTCAGCAAAATCTTTGAATCTTTCTCACACCTCATGAATAGGATCATGGGACATTTGGGTGAAGTTTTCTATCATTGATCGTGCTTGGTTGACGCATCCAAGTGAGTAATATTTTCTTAGAATAGCAGATCTCAACTCTACCCATGTAGTGATAACTTTTCTAAATGATTTACCAAATAAATGGACTTGTCCATCAAGCTGAAGGGAAAAGCCATCATTTTCAATACCTATAATGGGATGTTAGGGTAATAGATTGTGTCGAAGATGAGATGGAATTGTTGGAGGTGTACATAAGGTTCTTCATTAATATGTCTGTGGAATATGAGGAATAATAGTAAGATGGTGGGCTTAAGACCAAAATGCCTATGAATCACAGAAATTTAAATCCATGTATTTGTTTGTCCTACTCCAGGATTATAGGATTCCCTCAATGCTAGCTTAGACACTAGCTCTAATGTTCTTCTACCCCATTACCACCTCTTTCAATGTTTCTATCCTCCTCTCTCCTATCTTGCCTCATATCGAGAATTACATCTACCAATGTTGTTTGAATGTCAGCCTGCTCTATCAACTGGGCCTGAATTGGTTGAATGGAGGCTAACTTGGTAGTATTGATCTCGGCTTGTTCAACCATGGAACCTTTTCCCTTAGTGGAACCAAGTGCACTGTATCAGTTTCTCCAAGTGTAAACTACATTGGATTAGTCTTTAGGAATGATGGAGTCCACATGAATCTAAATTTCATCACCTTATTATATCATTTTAGCCTTAAAAATCATAGTAAATGCATGTAAATACACTTCATTTGCATAAATTAACATTCACTCATTGTTGTACAAACATTGTATAAAATAATACTTTTAATGCCAAAATTATAGAATAAAGAAAAGAAAAAGAATAAAATATAAAAGATATTTTATGATGTTAAACCCCGAGACCTAGGCTTCTTGATGACTATATTGACAAGGAATAAAGTAGAGGCAGATAGGGGTCAATAATACAATAAAAATTCCCTTTTATTAATTCATTATTCAAGAATTTTTAGGACCTTTTTATTTTCTTCTTTTTTTACTTTAAGTAAAGAAACTTTGTACATGAAAGATGTAGATGATAATATATAGAAAAATTAAGAATTGATTTCATACAAAATTAATCTAAAGTATAAAGTTATACTCTGAATAAGATTCCCAAATCCCAACTACCCATACCATATCTATCAAATAAAATGCCTTTAATTGTATATAACTTTTAATATGATATGTGTTTTCATATTTTTTCGAGTTAAGATTTGAAAGTTAGGTTTTGGACCCCTATTGTACAATATACCGAAACAAAATATTCATTTTACTAATTCTTTATTATTTTGATAATTTTTTATATATTTTTAAATATTATTTATAGTATATGTACATGTTAAAACTAGAATAAAACCATTAAAAAACACTAAAATAAAATAAAACACTAATATACGTAGATGAATATACAATACTTATACATATGTATTTTCTAACCCTATTTAGTTAAGTTTAAATAATATAGTTTAAATAATATATCATAAAAACATAGTAAAAATATATCTAAGTTTCTATAAATAAGTTATAATTATATAAAATAATACAATAAAATAATAAAATCAAAATATAAAATAAAATAGAAGTATATGAAACATGGATATATATCTATAATTAACCCCTAAAAAAGTAACTTGCAATTAAATACCTGTAATAAATAAATAAATATCATAATAAAGTTCTACATAAAATAAAAAATAACTTTTATTTTATAATTTAAAATTAATAAATTCAAGTATTATTTATTTTGTAATTTACACATATTTTCTATCATGGTTTTCCCAATTAGTCTGCGTGAACCAACAGGTCTCTACACCAGTTGACCTTAGTCAACTCTCTGACCGAGGCCTAGGCCTGACATGCCTATTGTTTTGAATTATTTTCCTCATTTTTCCCTCAAGGATACTTTCATCTCGGCTTGATTCCTTCTGCAAATTTATGCCTCGATCATTGAACATACACGCTGGGAGGTCTTATCGATAATTGGACCTCTGAATCACTTGTAGCACCTATTTGATCTTCGGAGCCCTTTCGATCACCTGTACAAAGATCACACCCTACTTCCTTCTCCAGTTTGAATACCTTTGCCCCCCCTCTCCCTTTTCTTACCCCTCTCAAGGATGGTGACAGAATCCACGCTGAGTGATTAGGTCGATTAAAGGAGTGTATCACCGGTCGATTCCACAACTCTACTGAGGTATCTATTTCATACACTTTTTAGATTAATATTAGGATTATCTTTCAATTTTTGCAATTAATTTAGCTTTTTACCGCATGATTTAACATAATCATCACCTTCAAAGTTCGTCGTACCTTGGTGTCTAGCGAACCCCATCCCACTGTCCTCGACTATGTTCCATTGCACCACCACCCCATTCTCCTCCCTCGCAATCCTCCACACATCCACCCACTACCGCTCACCCCAAATCCCTCACGGACTTGGATATCCTCTCTAACTTCTTCACCGTTCATCAGAGAGCATCGCCCAACCACCTCCTTCACTCATTCCTCTTCTGAGGCTCTCTGGAGCATATCATTTTAGGTTACCACTAACCCCTACAGGAGGAGGCAACAACGAAGTCTCATCGAGCCTCATCGTGCTAAAGGAGCAGCCCCAGGTCCAACTTTACTGCCTGCCGTCATCAAAGCCAAGTAGAGCATTTCCATAGGTCAAATCAATGTCTGAGGTGCCTAAGGATCTTTTGGGATCATCAGCAATGATAGAGGATCATTGGGCGTGAAGATTTTGAAGATTGAAGCTCTTCCCAACCCAATTCTTGGCCTGTTCATCCAGACCCTCTTCCACTGTTTAATCCCCTTTTTCTTCCAGACGATCCAGTTGTTGTCCGATTGATGAGGCTTAGCACCGTCGATCTTTCCTGGGTGATCTAACCCTGTGCATCCATCAACAAACCAATATCATTGCACAAGAGCACGAAATGTGACACAAGTGAACCATATCCTCTGTCTGCTACAGATTAAGATTTGGTTATTTTACGCATCGAACCTTTATACTTTTTGTATTTAAATCATGGAACTCAATCTTTCATCTACTATTGTTTATTTTTTTAGTATTTAAAATAGACCCCTAAATTTAAATTATTCGCATAATGGTCCATGCCATCTCACCTCACGTGGCTGGTCACTTGAGGTGGGCATTTTGCAGATGTGACCTTAGGTTTTGGTATATTTAGTCTTGGCATAGAAACATTTGATTAACGTTATATATTTTCGAAATATTTACATTAAGGCCCTCGTCTACTATTTTATTTATATCTATGCCCCTACTAGTCAATGTATTTTTGTGGTTTGCTTGATTTATTTAAATTAGCAACCATGCTAAAAAAATCCCACAATATAGCCTTAAGTTCCTAGATACTTGTATTTTCATGCATATATTTATTTTAGCATTTTAGCATCTTTTAATATTTATGAAAAATTGAAAACAACCTAATTATTTTTAAATTTAAATTAGTTTTGCAAAATGCCACAAAGAGATTTCTTGTGTTTAATTTATTTTACAACTCCAAAACAAAAATACATAAAAATAAAAAAAGGAGACTTCTAAAAATTAAAAATCCTCTAAATCGTGATATATATATATTCTCTAAAAATTCCAAAAATATTATTTTCTACTTTATAATTTTATTTATATTATTATTGATAAATTAAAAATTAATTGGAAAATTTTGAACTAAATTATCTATTTTTACTTTCCATTTTAATTCCAGCTATTTAATTAATCCCTATTTTAGAGTATTTTTTACTTTAAAAATCTATAAAGTTTAGAAAATTATCTAAAAACACACAAAAATATAGTTTTTAAAACCCAAAAATATTTTATTTTATATATTGTAACTATATTTGTGAGTATTTATATCTATATTACTCTATATAATATATATTATATATATAGCAATATTATATTTTTAAAAGAAAAAGGAAAATATAAAAATATTAAATGGAAAAAATATAAAATTATAAAAAGAAAATAAAATACAAAAATATAAAACTAATTAAAAAATAAAAAAACCCACATAAAAACATATAGACAAAGAATCTCACACATTTTTTAGCATTAATATGCCCAATCTATCTAGTTTGCTCCCTGAGTTTGACTGGTACACATACTTGCACTATACACATCTTTTTGTAGAGTAATAATATATTTGAAATCCACACATTATTTTCATTGCTTGATTATTATTGTGGGTTACTTGTTGATTGATCAAGGTTTATTGAGCGGTCAACACATCGAATGCAGTTTCACCTCGTGAAACCATACAAGCCTCGAAATTCCCTAGTTATCAAGTCCCAAAAGATAATTCAAGATTAGAATCATTCTTGAACAATAGATTGATGGATGAAGTGATAGGTGAAGTGGAGAAAGAGGAATATTCGAGAAGTGAATCTTCCCGAGCAGAAGACGACCAGTTTGGAGTATGAAATGAATCTGCAAGATTGAACGAGAAATGCTCTAATCCGATATGTTCCATATGAAGAGGTGAGATGCAAGAACACATAAATCAAACAAGAAGAGAATGAGTAGAATGTGCGAAGTGTACGGAATGATCTCTAGCACTATCAATCAAACATAAAACAAACCCCCTATTCACCAACTCAACACAAGTAAAGACCGTAAGTGTTCTATAATCTTTGAAAGAGCTAATGACCTGTTAGTTTCATGTATTTCCCTAAAGACTAGCCCGAATTATTATAACTAGTTGCATCCACTTTCAACCAGTATGGATGTAAGTATGGATCATAAAAACGGATTTCCATTTCTTAAAGATCGAGCCTTACGCAATGTCCTTTAAACCATCCTCCATGCTAAGGAAACACAAAATGTTTATCTACTATCCGCATTCCCACACTGAGAAGTAGCTAATCGTTTTTATTGAATCAATAATTTATATGAAATTCTAGTCTTGGCTCTATCCTAGTGTTAGTCTCTCTCTCTCTCTCACTTCACAAGTAAATTCAAACAATGTGGGGGTTACTCTCCCCAAAAACAATTGTGATTGTTCTTATGTTTATTATTGGGGTCGAGTTTCCTTTAGCACTCCCGATTTTACAAAGTTATCACTCTTTTTGAATATTTTGCAATGAATTGCCTACCGAGTGTCCAATTTCTTTTTTGAATTAAGCGACTGAAAATAAGGAACGAAGTCAGACATACCAATGCACGATAAAATTCAATGATGGAAGCAAGTGTTAAGATATGCATACTTTACCATCATCTCTCTACAACAATGGTGATTCGCGCAGAATTTAAATACATAAATTAAACTACCCTAAATGATGGACGTGAACCGTGCTAGCTATAATTTTTATAGTAGGCAAGAACCAAATAGTTTTGACTAAGTTCAATTATGATCTACTCTATAGGTGAATAAATTCTAATTTTGGAGTTTTGACATAATTAATTACCTGGCTCAAACAAGTTAATAAAGTAATCACTAAGGGCACAAGCACATAAAACCACGTGAAAAAAAATAAGAAGAAGGCGTTAAAAACAAAACCAATGAAGTCCCCCAAGTGCACTGGTACTTGATGAAACAGACCCTGCACATAAGGTATATATTGTCCTTTTACAAGAGTTCATGAATAAATAAAAAATAACTAAAAAATATCAAAGCTCCAAATGAGCTATCTGCTTCAAATCTTCTTTTCCACCTCTGCTTTCCTGCGGCTTGGTGAAGAATCAAGCCGCCTACGCTTCTCTTGGGTGCACCGATGCTCCTAAGAACGTCGCCCTCGCTCGTCGGGCCCTCGCAAGAAAGAGGAAATAAAGAATGTATAAGAGACACAATTATATAAATATGAGAAAAAATACACAGTTACGTAAATACCAACAAAGATAATGGAAATAAATACACTGAACATGAACAATGAAATGAATGATAAAAAATATAGACAAAAATATACAACAAAAAATAGAAGGTCAAAGTAAAAATCGAGTGCTAATATTATGGTTTTTATTTTAGTGAATTATACACAATAGTTTTCGCAACCTAAGAAAGAGTCAAAAATTAAGATAAAATAAATAAGAAAATGTAGCAAGAGATTTTGCTATTTAATTTATCGATATAGTTAACATGATTGAACTTAGGGAGGCTTTGAAAATTAGGGGTATTCAAAAAATCAGGGTCAAATGGGTACCCAACCCAACCTGGTTGTTTCGACCCTAAATTCATGGGTACTCGTGAAAGATTTTCGGGTCGGGTACCCATGAGAAATGACTCCCCCAACCCGGTCGAAAAATCAAATGCAATCCTGGGTACCCGATTGGAAATAATCCATCACAGGTCTGGCTCTTGCCTCCCACATTGCCTATGGTTTTGATGTTTCAGGGCTAGGGCTTCGTGACTTCACCCACCGCCAACACCTTCGTCCTGTTGATTCCCCTCCGCCTCTTCCTCTCCATCACCAAGCCGCCGCCAACACCTCATTCACGCCAGTCTCACCTTTACCTCCAACATCGCCTGCAATACCACCTCATGTCTACGTCACCAACACCATAACTCGAACTCGACGCTGCTCCTTAGTGCAATTGCTTTCGATCATGACCAAAGCTTACACCTTTTCCCAAATTACTGACGGTAATGCTTGTTGTCTTCAACCTTGTTTTCTTGTTGTGTTTTTACAACTGCAGATTGGTGGTGCAACTGTTCTTCTTGAAACCTGTTGGCTGTTGAGAACTTAAAGAGGTGGTTCACTTCAGGATTTCGAAATTGTATCACTTCTCGTGGAATTTATATCATGGGAATGAGAGTGTGCATATTGAATAACATTTAATTGTAATGTGCATTGACTGAAGATGTTTGTTTTCTTGACATCATTCTTCATCAAACCTCCTCAGATTCTTGCAGAGGAGCTTCATTTCTTGAGAATGTAGAACTGAATAACAATGCAAAACTGCATGACGTTTGTTGTGATGCATATGCGCTTGTTTGAATTTGTTCCAGGGAAAGTCTAATGGTTTCACTTGTATTTGATTTTTCAAGAGAAACAGAAAATAAGAGTACACAAATAGGAAATGCCCCATGTCTTAGGAACATGCTTATGATTTTTCTACATGAAGCTTCCTCGACTACAGTTTACAGAATCAGAGATTGACATTAGAGCTTTACTTTAGTTTCCCATTTGTGGAATCGAAGATTGACATTGGAGCTCTATTTTAATTTCTAGAATGTTGCAACAAGTGGCCTACATTCTTACATTGTTCAACTAAAGGCTTCTATAAGTTACATTATTTGTTGCAGCAATCCACGGGTAGCCGCGGGTACCCGTTACCCACTCAAATTATCCAGGTACCCGTTAGAATCGGGTACCCGTTTGAACGGGTCGGATCGACCCGCTGACCCAACTATAATGGGTCGGGTCGGGTCATGATCGACCGAGACAGGTACCCGCCCCATGAACATCCCTAATGAAAATCCTAAGGGTTATTCTATGAAATGAAAAATTTAATGAAAGAATAAAGGAATTTATATTCACACTATGCTTGGATATATTTTCTTTTTGGATTTTTAGTATTAAGGAATTTTAATTTTAATTTTAAATTTTTTGGTTTTCTAATTTTTAGTTCTATATTTTCATTTCAAAAATGATAAGAGAATTTAAGATACACACACTCAACTCTTGTTGTATTGTTCAATTATGTAAAAAACAAGAACGATAAAAAAATATTTTGTCTTGGCATAGAAACATTTGATTAACGTTATATATTTCTGGAAATTTACGTTTAGACCCTCCTTTATTATTTTATTTAGATCTATGCCCCTACCTGTCAACGTAATTTTGTGGTTTGCTCGATTTATATAAATTAGCAATCGTGCTAACAAAATCCCACACTTTAGCCTTAAGTTCCTAGATACTTGTATTTCATGCATATATTTATTTTAGCATTTTAGGATCTTTTAATATTTATGAAAAATTGAAAATAGTTTAATTATTCCCTGTCTAGTATAAAATAACACAAAAAATTTAAAATAGTTTTGAAAAATGCCAAAAATTTCTTGTGTTTATTTATTTATTTTACAAATCCATACCCAAAATACATAAAAATAAAAAGGAGACTCTTAAAAATTAAAAATCCTCAAAACCGTGATATATATCTATATATAAATATATAATCCCTAAAAATTCCAAAAATATTGCTTTCTACTTTAAAATTTTCTTTATATTATTATCGATAAATTAAAAATTATTTGGAAAATTTTGAAATTAATTATCTGTTTTTACTTTCCATTTTAATTTCGGCTATTTAATTATTCCCTATTTTAATATTTTTTTAAAAATCTATAAAATTTAGAAAACTATCTAAAATCAAAAAAATATAGTTTTTAAAACCCAAAAATATTTTAATTTATTTATTTTAACTATATTTATGAGTATTTATATCTATATTACTCTATATATTATATATGATATTTATATACACTATTTTATTTAAAAAAAGAAAAAGAAAAAGGAAAATATAAAAATATTAAAAGGAAAAAATATAATATTACAAAACAAAATAAATTACAAAGATATAAAAATAATTAAAAAAATTAAAAATAAAAACCCACATAAAAACATATAGACAAAGAAGCTCACACATTTCTGTGCATTAATATGTCGAATCTATCTAGTTTGCTCCTTGAGTTTGACTGGTACACATACTTGCCCTATACGTTGTAGAGTTATCATATATTTGAAATCCTCACATTATTTTCATTGCTTGATTATTATTGTGGGTTACTTGTTGATTAATCAAGGTTTATTCAGCGGTCAACACATCAAATGTGGTTTCGCCTCGTGAAACCATACAAGCCTCGAAATTCCCTAGTTATCAACTCCCAAAAGATAACTCAAGATTAGAATCAATCTTGAACAATAGATTGATGGATGAAGTGATAGGTGAAGTGGAGAAAGAGGAATATTCGAGAAGTGAGTCTTCTCGAGCAAAAGAAGACCTGTTTGGAGTATGAAATGAATATGCAAAGATTGAACGAGAAATGCTCTAATCCGATATGTTCCATATGAAGAGGTGAGATGCTAGAACACAGAAGTCAAACAAGAAGAGAATGAGTAGAATGTGGGAAGTGTACGGAAATATCTCTAGCACTAGCAATCAAACATAAAACAAACCCTCTATTCACCAACTCAATACAAGTAAAGACCGCAAGTGTTCAGTCTGTTATCTTTTCAATTTTATTTGGTTATTTGTACAAGCTTTGAAAGAGCTAATGAGATGTTAGGTTCATGTATTTCCCTAAAGACTGGCCCGAATTATTATAACTAGTTGCATCCACTTTCGACCACTATGGATGTAAGTACGGACCATAAAAATGACTATCCATTACTTAAAGATCGAGCCTTACATAGTGTCCTTTAAACCATCCTCCCTGCTAAGGAAACACAAAATGTTTATCTGCTGCCCGCATTCCCACATTGAGAAGTAGCTAATCGTTTTTATTGAATCAGTAGTCTATATGAAAATCCGGTCTTGGCTCTATCCTAGTTTTTGTCTCTCTCTCTCTCCTCGCAAGTAAATTCAAAAATGTGGGGGTTACTCTCCCCAAAACAATTGTGATTGTTCTTATGTTTATTTTTGGGGTCGAGTTTTCTTTACAACTCCTGATTTTACAAAGTTATCACTCTTTTTCAATATTTTGCAATGAATCGCCAACTGAGTGTCCAATTTCCTTTTTGAATCATGCAACTGAAAATAAGGATTGAATTCAGAAATGCCAATGCACGATAAAATTCAATGATGCATGCATGGGTTAAGATATACATACGCTACCACAATCACTCTACATCCAGAGTGATTCGTACATAATTTAAATATATAAATTAAACTACCCTAAATTATGCACTTGAACCGTCCTAGTAATAATTTTTATAGCAGGCAAGAACCAATTAGTTTTGACTAAGTCCAATTACGATCTACTCTATAGGTGAATAAATTCTAATTTTGGAGTTTTGACATAATTAATTACCTGGCTCCAAGAAGTTAATAAAGTAATCACTAAGGGCACAAGCACATAAAACCACGTGAAAATAAAGAAAAAGAAGGCGTTAAAAACAAAACCAATGAAGTGCCCCAAGTGCACCGCTACTTGATGAAACAGACCCTACACACAAGGTATATATTGTCCCCTTTACAAGAGTTCTTGAATAAATAAAAAATAAATAAAAAATATCAAAGATCCAAAAGTGTTATCTATTTCAAATCTCCTTTTCCTCCTCTGCATTCCTGTGGCTTGGTGAAGAATCAAGCCGCCTCTGCTTCGCTTGGGTGCGCTAATGATCCTAGGAATGTCGCCCTCGCTCGTCGAGCCCTCACAATAAAGAGGATATAAAGAACGTATAAGAGAAACAATTATATAAATACGAGCAAAAATACACACTTATATAAATATAAACAAAGATAATGGAAATAAATACACTAAACATCAACAATGAAATGAATGATAAAAAGCAAAATATACAACAAAAAATAGAAGGTCAAATTAAATAACGAGTGCTAATCTTATGGTTTTTGTTTAATGAATTATACATAGCATTTGTCGCAACCTAAGAGAGTCAAAAAATTATTTGAATCTCAAGATAAAATAAATAAGAAAATGTAGCAAGAGATTTTGCTGTTTGATTTATCGATATAGTTAACATGATTGAACTCAGGGAGGCTATGAAAATTCCAAGGGTAACTCTATGAAATGAAAATTAAATGAAAGAATAATGGAATTTATATTCACACTATGCTTGGATATATTTTCTTTTTGGATTTTTAGTATTAAGGAATTTTAATTTTATTTTTTTTGTTTTCTAATTTTTAATTTTCTTATATTTTATTTTTTAAAAACAATAAGAGAATTTAAGATACACACACACACACTCAACTCTTTTTGTATTGTTCAATTATGTTAAAAACAAGAACGATAAAAAAATATTTTGTCTTGGTTTACAAAAATTTGATTAGTGTTCTAAATTTCAGGAAAATTTACGTTAAGGCCCTCAATTATTATTTTATTTATATATATGCCCCTACCAGTCAATGTATTTTTGTGGTTTGCTTCATTTATTTAAATTAGCAACCATGCTAAAAATTCCCACAATTTAGCCTTAAGTTCCTAGATACTTGTATTTTCATGCATATATTTATTTTAGCAATTTAGGATCTTTTAATGTTAATGAAAAATTGAAAAGGGCCTAATTATTCTCTGCCAACAGTATAAAATACCAACAAAATTAAAATAGCTTTGCAAAATTCCACAACAATATTTCTTGTGTTTATTTATTTATTTTACAACTCCAGACAAAAAAATTATTAAAATAAAAAGGAGACTCTTAAAAATTAAAAATCCTCAAAACTGTGATATATATATATATAATCTCTAAAAACTCCAAAAATATTGTTTTCTACATTATATTTTTCTTTATATTCTTATTGATAAATTAAAAATTATTTAGAATTTTTTTTACTTAATTATCTATTTTTACTTTCCATTTATTTCTGGCTATTTAATTAATCCCTAGTTTAGAATATTTTTTACTTTAAAAATCTATAAAATTTATAAAATTATCTAAAAACTCAGAAAAATATAGTTTTTAAAACCCATAAATATTTTATTTTATTTAATGTGACTATATTTATGAGTATTTATATCTATATTACATTATATATTATATATAGCTATATTTTATTTTTAAAAGAAAAAAGAAAATATAAAAATATTAAAAGAAAAAATATAAATTATAAATACAAAACAAATTACAAAAATTGAAAATTAATTTAAAAAAATTACAAATAAAAACCCACATAAAACATAAAGACAAAGAAGCTCACACATTTTTGTGCATTAATATGCCCAATCTATCTAGTTTGCTCCCTGAGTTTAACTGGTACACATACTTGCACTATACACATATGTTGTAGAATTATCATATATTTGAAATCCATGCATTATTTTCATTGCTTGATTATTATTGTGGGTTACTTGTTGATTGATCAATGATTATTGAGCGGTCAACACATCGAAGGCGGTTTTGCCTCGTGAAACCGTACAACCCTCGAAATTCCCTAGTTAACAACTCCCAAGTGATAATTCAAGATTAGAATCAATATTGAACAATATATTGATGGATGAAGTGATAGGTGAAGTGGAGAAAGAGGAATATTCGGGAAGTGAGTCTTCCGGAGTAGAAGATGACCTGTTTGGAGTATGAAATGAATCTGCAATGATTGAATGATAAATGCTCTAATCCAATATGTTCCATATGAAGATGTGAGATGCAAGAACATAGAAGTCAAACAAGAAGAGAATGAGTAGAATGTGCGAAGTTTACGGAAAGATCTCTAGCACTAGCAATCAAACATAAAACAAACCCCTTATTCACCAACTCAACACAAGTAAAGACCTTTAGTGTTCAGTATGTTATCTTTTCAATTTTATTTGGTTATATGTACACGCTTTGAAAGAGCTAATGAGCTGTTACGTTCATGTATTTCCCTAAAGACTGGCCCGAATTATTATAACTAGTTGCATCTCAACTAGTATGGATGTAAGTACGGACCATAAAAACGACTATCCATTACTTAAAGGTCAAGCCTTACACAATGTCCTTTAAACCATCCTCCCTTCTAAGGAAACACAAAATGTTTATCTGCTACCCGCATTCCCACACTGAGAAGCAGCTAATCGTTTTTATTTAATTAGTAGTCTATATGAAAATCCGATCTTGGCTCTATCCTAGTGTTTGTCTCTCTCTTACTTCGCAAGTAAATTCAAACAATGAGGGGGTTACTCTCCCCAAAACAATTTTGATTGTTCTTATGTTTATTTTTGGGGTCGAGTTTTCTTTAGCACTCCTAGAATTTACAAAGTTATCACTCTTTTTGAATATTTTGCAATGAATCACCAACCAAGTATCCAATTTCCTTTTTGAATTATGCGACTGAAAATAAGTAACGAAGTTAGAAATGCCAATGCACGATAAAATTCAATGATGCATGCAGGGTTTAAGATATGCATACTTTACCTACATCACTTTACATCTATGGTGATCCGCACAATATTTAAATACAGAAATTAAACTACCCTAAATGATGTACGTGAATCATCCTAGCAATAACTTTTATAGCAGGAAAGAACCAATTAGTTTTGACTAAGTCCAATTACGATCTACTCTATAGGTGAATAAATTCTTATTTTGGAGTTTTTACATTATTAATGAGTTGGATCAAACAAGTTAATAAAGCAATCACTAAGGACACGAGCACATAAAACCATGTGAAAACAAAGTAAAAGAAGGCGATAAAAACAAAACCGATGAGGTCCCCCAAGTGCACCGGTACTTGATGAAACATACCCTGCAAACAAGGTATATATTGTCCTTTTTACAAGAGTTCTTCAATAGATAAAAAATAAATAAAAAAATATCAAAGCTTCAAATGAGCTATCTGCTTCAAATCTTCTTTTCCACCTCCGCTTTCCTACGGCTTGGTGAAGAATCGAGCTGCCTCTGCTTCTCTTGGATGCGCCGATGCTCCTAGGAATGTTGCCCTCGCTCGTCGAGCCATCGCAAGAAAGAGGAAATAAATAACATATAAGATATAAAATTATATAAATATGAGAAAAAATACATAGTTATATAAATATCAAAAATAAATGAATAAAGATAATGAAATATAGATTCAACAAAAAAACTAGGTCTAAATTTTCTAGACAAAAATCCTAACCCATTTGCCTCCCCAATAATGACACGACCTGATGGTTCTGGATAGCCCTTTATAATTTGTGGGAATTAATGCGTGAATAAATTGTGTCATTCATTGTAGGCAGGTAATTGGAATCAATTAAGAAATAATCCATAATTAATTAATTCAATTAATGTGAGGTGGCTTTGATGTTTATTTAATATGGTATTTTTTTAATGAAAATTTTGAATGCGAATGCATTGCAACCGATTTGGTCGGAATATAAAATAACAAAAAAAGTTATTTTCATCAAATAAAAACCAAAAATTCTAAAATTTGGTCAGAATGTAAAATATGATGCCACTATATTTTTTTGTAATTTTCTAATGCAATACGAATATTTAATGAATTATTGAATGCATATGTTGTGAATCTCAATAATAAATTATAATAGATATTAAACCTACTAATTTCAAGGAATAACATTATCTCAGGTAGATCAATAAATGAACTATCTAGAAAAATCCTAAACCTTGAAATATGGAGTTTAATGCCCTTAAAACATAAATATTAAAATACACAAAATAGTTTTTGTAGAGAAAAATATGCACGAAGATGCAATTCTTTTAGGTCACAAATGTAAACTACAATTAATTCTACTACTTCAAAATTTTTTGGTAATTTTTAGAGTAATGGTTAATTATCTATGAACTTCAGAGTGAAAAATAAGCAAAATATGCAAGACTTCATAATAACAATTATTATTAAATAACCATGAGTGTAAAAATGTAAATAACATGCCACAATGTAGAGAATTAATTGTACTACAAAATCAATTGTTTGAATAATAAAAAAATATGAAAATGTTTCTCAAGTGAAGGATAGAAGTCAGGGTTCTTTTTGCAAAATTACAATAATGAAATAAAGCAAAAATGCAGTGCGGGGACCTAAAGGGAATTACCTTGATCTGGAGGGGGTCGTGCTCAATTTATAGTAGGTCACATGCGTAGCACGTGATCCTTTGGCAGCGAGATCTTCTTAAAATTGAGGGACTAGAGGGGGTCTTTAGCAATTGTCCCTTGAGTGCACGTGAAGATCACGTGGGGTGGTGGGGATTTGTGCATACGTTGGTCCTCCTGTCATTGGTGAAGCAGACGATGCATGGGTTTTCCTACGAAGCTCAAAGGCATCAGGGGGGTGAAGGGCAGAGTACGTGTTGATGAGAAACTACATCTAGAGGAGAGGGCCCAATGACGGTGCTCCTAGAAGCTCGAGTGTCAAAGGAGTCGATGAAGACCCTGGAAGCCCAATCCTCAAGATGTTGAGTGAGCTGTTGGAGGATTCCAGTAGCTGGGAGCGTTGTCGAGGAAGCTGGACCAGTCGATGATGTCCACCTCTGGTCGTGTATGTTGATGGAGAGGCCAAGCTGGAGGTGCTCTGATGGTGGTGAGGTGGTGACGAGTAGAGCAGACTGGCATCAATGTCGTTAATTGGGGGAGCTTGATGCCGAGGTGTAGATGGGAACTCAACAACGGTGTTGCGTATTGGTCTCAACGACCACAGTCGTAGCGAACACGACAAATGAGGTCGGCTGGAGAAAAGCATCTCTTTGGGGAGGAGGTTGCGATGAACCATGCAGGGCTCATACCTCATTGAAGAAGATGGGGGCGCTAGGTTGTCACCATCGGAAGCCCGCTCTTGTTTCTTGTGCAAATGGAGGATGGTTTGGAGATTGGGTTGACGAGGGTGTCTAATATTATACGAGTGTCTCAATATAGATGGAAAGAGATCATACTGATGAGGGTGGAGCTCTAGAAGATTGATCCTAATGGCCCAAGAATTGGATGATTGCGTGATTCATATTACAAGGTAATGGCACGACGATGATTTGGAGAGAGGAGGTTGACGAGATCCACAAGTGGTTAAGGGAGGTGGTCGGTGATTGATGGCTACAATAAAAGGAAGGTTGGGGAGAGGAAGTGGTGAAAATCACGGGGAGGTGACGCTCGACCAAAAGTGGAAATTGGGGTGAAATCATGTTCGGAAGATGAATGGTCTAGGGCCATCCGATCAGTCGATATCGAATCCCCAAATCATGCCATTGGAAACCATTTACTTATTTTATTTTATTATTTGTTTTTATTTTTTTATAAATTAAAATATTAATATGCCAAAAAATGGTGACATATGATAGCTCCAGGAGCTGCCACATGTTACTCTCACAAAAATAAGAAAAA
The DNA here is from genome assembly GCA_037367405.1 of Ottelia alismoides. NCBI lineage: Eukaryota > Viridiplantae > Streptophyta > Magnoliopsida > Alismatales > Hydrocharitaceae > Ottelia > Ottelia alismoides. The sequence continues at coordinate 468,942 of JAZKJV010010772.1, read as the reverse complement.
AAATTAAATTATAAATAGAAAATGACTCGGATCGAAAAATTTTCTTCACGAAAGTTACTTGTCTCGATGAGCTACAACTTTCATGGGAGACCAAAACCAAAATTGGTCATTCGCACGAGGTGATATTTTTAGGGGTTCTCTATGTATATAGAATACCTTGATTTTTATGATTTGTATTTTTTTGTAATTTATAAATAAATAAAAAATTGGGAAAAATACAATAAAATAAAAGACAAATATTTGCACATTATTCTTTTTTTGTGTTTTTAGTAATTAAGGAAATGGTGAAATATATAAAGTACGATAAAGACGACCTTCGTACAAACTATTAGTGATCAGACTCATCTAATTTTTTGGTTTCGATTAAAATTTGGATGTTTGTGTTTTTTGATAAAAAATTTTGTCAGATAGGATAAATGAAAAATAAATAAAATAAAAAAAGTCAAATATGTACAAAAAATAATATGTCAAAATCAGGTAAAATACACAATGTATAAAAGAGGCACAACACCCTACTTTCACTTATGAGCTCTGATTCACTTGAACTTGTTATTTTCATGGTAATTGAATGTAAATTGGTTCAAAAGTGAGCAGCATTAAATCAGACAACCTATGAGGAAGATATCGGTGTTTTAGTCTAATTATCCTGAAGTTTGGGTTTGGTTTTATGGACCACTTATTTATGTTAGTAATTTTTTTTGTAATTTTCTTTTATTCTTATTAGTGACATTTACGTAATGGAGGGGTTTCATGCTATTTCAAGTTAACATGAATTAACTAAAATCAGAGAAGTTAGCTTATTTTACAGGTCAATCGGGCTATGATTTTTAGCTTCTTATTTTACGCAATTATGCATAATAAAATGTAATTATTAATTACTTATTCATGAATGCTAATTATGTAATATACTTTATAAAATGTAGATGAATTTAGGGGAACCAGTCTTAATCAATCTTTTTTAGAGTGATGGATCACAAATTCCTCACCGATCACCTTGTAGTTACGTTCAAGAACCTCCATTAGATGAGATTCTTTATCAACGGTCAGATAAGCAATGATCGAGACCGGATACATTTTTGGTTCACTTGCAAGGAAGGCGTACTTCATGTTGTAGGGTAGTGGCTTAAGCTCTGGCGAAGTGGGAGCGGCTTCAGTGGTGATTTCAGAAGTAAATTCAAGGATTGGCTATTCCGCCTGTTCGGTATCCACCATTGACAACTAAGCTTGTTCACAAAAGTTCTCAATGAAATCCACAATATGCATAATTATTCAACAATCCATTCTTGATCTTCGAGGCTTATTGATCCGACAAGAAACTCATTATATACGTCAACAAAAGTCTCTTCATCATTGACATAAGGGAGTTCGAATGGCTTCTCCATTCATTCCTTGGGGTAGTGGAATTCGTGGATTTCAATGTCAATCTATGAATAGATTTATTTTTTTTTGAGAAGCAAGAGGGTGAAGTCCCGAGGCGGGACCCACCGTAAATTTATCAATAGATTTATATCTTTATTTTATGCTAGAAAATCACAATCTTCATGGAGGTAAGTATAGAAATCCTTTTTCTCGATGAAGTTCCTTTGATAATTTGGTAGATTCGGCCAAAACAGGACCACTCTCCACTTATATTCATAACTTAGGTCAAAACCCAATAACATTCCACTTTGCGTATGCTAGATATGCAAAGGAAATGCAGATGTTATGAAATTCATATGAGGTGCAAGATGGTTTTATTGTCATACTTTTTGTATGAATGCAATGACGATATGAAAGAGTAAAGAATTTTCTTCTTCTTTTCGGACTTTTACCCATCCTGTAATTATTTCACAAGATGTATATGAAAAGACATGAAAGTCCAAGCAATGGGTAAAGTGTATATATACACACACACCCTCTATACTTAGCATGTCCTATGTCCTCAGAGCACAAGAAGTGATGAAAAGACATTGCTCATGCTAAGAATAGGAGAGTGAAAAGAAGTATAGACCGCCCCCTATACTTAGGCTTTTGTTAGCCTAAATATAGAAGAAGAACAAAAAATGGGGAGGTCGAGGTCAAGAGGAGAATTTGGTGAATATAAATAGGATGGGCTTCTGTCACACATGTACTTAGGCCTTGGTCGACCTAAGTATAGGACGAAAGTGAGTATAAGGGCCATGAGATCTGGAGAATATATAGATGAGGTAAGATAAAGAGATGCTGATTCATGAGTTCCATAATATTAGATCATGGGATTCTAGGGTGCGCATGAATGAGAACACTTCAGCTTGGGCTAACTGCTCATCTGATCCTATAAAATGCTTCAGCAACTGTCCATTCACGATCAAAAAGAGATAGATAAGTATCAAACGAGTCACCATGGACCGAGACTTCATCCATGAAGGCCTCTAGGAAATCACCAACCATCTCGGCATATATTGTAATCACGCATCACTGGAAAGTCCTTGGAATATTACATAACCCAAAGAGCATGCATCTGACAACATACATAGCGAATGAACATGTAAAGGTTGTCCTTCCTTCTCCTCTGGAGATACGGCTACTTGGTTGTAACATGTGTAGCCATCTATAAAGTAAAAGAATTCTTTCCCCACAAGTCTCTCTAAGATCTGGTCTATGAAGTGTAAGGGGAATTGATCCTTGTTCATCATGGCATTCAAGCATCTAAACTCCACACAGACACGCCATGATGTGTTCACTCACATCACAATCTCTTATACATCTGATTTGGTAACTATATAAAGTCCCACCTTCTTAGGGACTACAAGAGGTTCCACCCACTTGGAATCAGAGATGAGATATATAAACCCTGCATCACACCATTTTTCAATCTCCTTCTTGACCATATCTTGTAAGTTTGGATTCAACCTGCGCTAGAACTCATGAGTGGGTCTAACTCCTTGCTCAAGGTAAATATGGTCTGAGCACAAAGCGTGATTAGTCCCGTGAAGATCGGACACGCTCCTACCTATTTCATTGCAGTTTTTTCAAGAATCTCTAGCAAGAGAGATTCTTGTTCTCCAGTCAAGATAAAACTGATAATGACCGGGAACTTCCGAGGTGAGCTCATAAGGAAGGCATATTTATGTGTTGTGGGTAATGCTTTGAGCCCAAGTAAAGTGTGGTCATCAAGAAAATCTAGCTCAATCAACTCTGGCTCGATGCTGATGATGGTTCTAGGTAAGTGTGCCTGGGTCGAACATAAGTAGGCAGAATAACTATATTTGGGTTTTTGAGGAAAAGAGTATTTCTATGTTTTTTATTCCTTCTCGAAGAAAGAGAGAAATCAAGAAAATCTTTTTAAATGGTTTTTGTGAAATCAGATACTCCTTTCCAAATGGACTCCTCATCATAGATCATTGTCTGATTTGAAATTTTTGCATGGTTCTAGGTGACCTCTCAACTCAATACCACTTAAATTGCCCTTATTTTGAAATTTTTATTTGATTTTTTTCCATTTTTTTAGTTTTCAAGTTGATATTTTATTTTTAAAAAAATTATCTAAAATAGGGTAGGTGAATAATATAGTAGATTAGTGGTACTATATAGTTGATAAAATGCTCGAGCGACGAGCTCAAAGACAACACACAAAAGCAGATCAAAATGGAGTCGAAAGAAGAAGAATTAAATCTCAAGAAATTGTGAGATAAAGTCCTCGAAAATAGAAGCAACCTAAAACTTAGGAAAAATACTACGATGTACTAATGTCTAGGGTCCAAAATGTTCAATGTCTAGTGTATGAACTATAGAAGAATAATAAAAATAAAAAGAAGGCTCTTCTTTCAAATAGGTCCTTGGTCTAGGACGCATTTGCAAGAAAAGGTATGAAAGACTTAGACTTAGGTCCCTACACAGGGACTAAAATGAAAATATGGAAACTTTTGGAGCGCAGTTGTATTTATAGAATTGTCGAGGGCATATGGTGTAAAATGTCCAGCTTGAACGACTGAGATTAGATGGCTTCAATCGATCTGTACAGTAGTTTGATGCCACACATCAACAACTTTCTACACGTCTGTTCTTGAATTGTTCTTCCCCGAATCGGGGCGGACAGCTACGATGGCTGACTCCGCCCGATCTCCAATGATGGGACAACTTTATGTGACCTCTTGCAGGGCTAGGAGGAGGACTCCTACCTTCTCCGAGCTCTCTTGCGGTATGAGATGATCAAATAAGATGGCAGATGATGGAGGTTCTAGGGTTTGAAAACCCTAGTTGGTATGCTATTCAGATGCTTTGGCGAAGAAGATGAAATCAAGTGCTCTAGATGCAAGGAGTTGCAAATCTGGATCATGTGCTACTTGCATGAAATTTAGTTACTTTCAATTCACGATGTAACTATCCAAAATATTAGGTGTTCTTGAAGTTCAAAAAAGTTCCAAAATAATATGATGTCAAGCAAAAATGGGAGTTGATTTGAGCAAAATGTAGTCATAATTGGGATGATTGAATGTAACTCCAATATGGTGATTAAGTAATACAACTAGGTGATTAACTCAGCTAAGTAGCCACGAAATTCTATGGAAATCAGAGAATGAATGTTGTCACATGGTAATATGAAGGTGTATGACCTTCCTGGTCTTCACTCGATGTGGTGGTGTTACCGGAGTCTTACACCGCAAGGCCTAGGAGGGGCCTGGGAACATCTCCTCTATCGATTAGTCTTCCACGTGAGGCAGTTCTATAGACTTGTCATGGCCTGGATGAGTCAGGGAAAGGTGGTTAAGATTGGGTGACGACCACTATTCTGGTGGTTAGGGTAGAGTTGGAGTAGTTAGTTTGAACTGCTGAACTTCGGGTTGATTTATAGATAAATCGTATATAAATTACACACTTCAAATTCATTTATAAATCAGTGTTTTTGATTTATTTAATGTACTAAATAGTGTCCAAAAATTCTGAATAAAATTATGGTTGATATAAAATATCATGAAAATAATAAAGAATATAAAATCAATGAAACTATAAATAATGTGTTCTAAATAAAATAAATATCCTAGAAACCCAATTGTCAATAGTTCCCAAAACTAACTTTCTGCAAACAGATTCTGTTTCTAGTGAAATTACCTCCATTCATTAGAAAATAGTATTTTATAAACATTAGAGGTGAATAGAGTGAAATTGGAGTTTGTATGGGCACGTTATGATGTTTGGAAGTTGAGAATTTGATCATTTAAATGTTGTTTAAAAGTTGGATTTAATGGCATATGTACAAGATAGTATTTTTAATTTATTTTTATATTTTTCTATGCATTCTTAGAATTGTAGGGAAATAGTTTGATGAAAAATATGTTGGTATTAATTAATTAAAAATCAATGAAGATTGATAATTATTTGATAAATAATGAAGAATGTGTGAAATTAATAATTAATTATTTTTGTGGTCTTCATTCCTTATCTCCCCCTGCTTATTTGTTTGTCGACTAATCCATGTTGAGTTGGTCTTGGGGGTTAGATTATTTAAATATATGTTTCCACTATATTTATTTTATAACTCATATTGTACATATCTAGAATATGCCCTTTTGTCCTTTCTTTATTTTTTTCTTTTATTTATTTACATGATTTTAATGCATAAAAATGAGTTCTTATTCATGAATGAGGGTTTGATAAAATATTGAAATTAATAGATATTTACATATATCTATTAAATATCTTAAGAAAAAAATGTAGACATAATGCTAAAGAATCACGGATTGATCACTCTACTGATGAGTATATTGTTGCTAGCAATATTGAGGTTGAGGAGAGTATTGTAGGCACTGCTACTGGTGGTGTTGTGTAGCATTTGGATCATTGGTGTACTAGATCCCATTCACCTCCTATACTTGCGGGGACTCCGTGGTGACTGTTTTGATGGTCGTCTCTGTGAACTGACTCTCATGGACCTTAGGCTGCCCCAGAGTCAAGATATTATAAGACCCCAGCATGGGGTGCTCTTGAATGTGTACTTGGTAGATGGGAGCAGGAGGAGTAGATAGGGCATGTTTGTTTATCTTGGATACCCTATCAACTTATTCCACCATCGATTTGGGAAACTTGGCTAGGTTCTCCAATTCATCGAGCTTGTGTATTTCGCTCACCTTCTTCTCGATCTGGTCAACCTTAGTTAACTTTTCATGGATTATCCTCATGTTGGGGAGTAGGTCATTTTCCATATATGTGGCATATGTTCTCGCTATCTCCTGAGGTACGCGATATGGTGGTGGCTTATCATAAGCCATGCTTGATAATCTTGTGTGGCCTGTATTTGTCATCTGATCTAAAACCATCCAAACTGCGTCGACTCCTTTGTTCAGATAACTGCCTCTATAGACAACATTCAACAATCCTTGGACCTCAGGAGTCAGACCATTGTACAGGTTTTGGAACAAGATTGTTCGATCAATACCATGACCTGGGCATTTATGAATCAGGTCCTTGAATCTATCCCATGCCTTGTGGAAGGGTCATGGGACATCTGCGTAAAACTTAATATCTGAGACCTCATATAATTAGTTCTACTCAATGTGTAGAACTTCTTGAGGAACATGTCCTTCAATGCATCCCACGTAGTGACTATCCTCCCCAAATTCTTTAGCCAATAGGCGGCTTTGTCTACTACATCAAAGGGGTAGGCTCTAAGACGTATGTAATCCTGTGCTACACCAGGTCATCCTAGATTATCACATACCATTTCAAACTTTTGCAAGAATATGTATGATTCCTCTATTGCATTGACATAAATTTGGGCAAGAGTTTCAAGAAGTGGGGCTTTAATTTTTCAATATTTGGTGGTACTACTAACCTAAACTAGTTCTCGTTCTATGCAACATTAAGATTGTAAGAATCTCTCAACGATCCGTCCTCATTTTTTAACTATCCAAGATCATGTCTGAGTAATTCATTTCTTTGTTCAGCTCGTGCAAGTCTGGATACGATGTCCGTCAATGTGTCATGATCTCCCTCATTGTCCATGCTCTTCTTAGATGGCATCTTGTTGTCTTGGTCTTCTTCACTTTTAGAATACAAAGTGTTTGCATTAATAGGTCTAGAATAAGGCAATCTAGAAGCATCAAGGTGAAAGTCTTCATCGATGTAGTGGGATAAGAGAGGGTTGGTATGAGTCTTAAGATTAAAGAATGAATTATTGATCTTAGTCTCATAGGAAGAGTGTTCACGAAACAAAGGGAATCCAGGGGAAGAGTGTCCCTGAACATGTGAGTTTAGTCGGTTTGGAGAGGTTAACGAGAAGCTCGAGGATTACGAGCAATAATCATCCCAATCCGCCATTCTTTATGACAAATGGATTGAATCAAGAGCACGGTGTGAAATGAGGATTGATGGGAAGGGTCTAAGAGAATGGTCTGTGAATGCACATCCCTAAATACAAACACAAATCAAACATCCAATTCACCAACTCAACTCTGTGAAGGTCGTAAAGGTTTGATTGGTTATCTTTTCTTTTTTTGTTGGTGAGAAATGCAAATTTTGAAAGAACTAACGAGCTGTTAGGTACAAGTATTTCTCTAAAATTTGTCCCGATTCTTATGACTAGTTGCTCCCACTTTTAACCAGTCTGGGGGTATGTGCATACTATATAAATATGGCTATCCATTACTTGATGACGAAGCCATACACAATGTCCTCTAAACCTCCCACTCTACAAAGGAAATCCAGACTTTTTATCAGCTACCCATAGATTCTCACGGAGAAATAGCTAATCATTTTAATAGTAGTCAATCTGAAAATCCTAGCTTTTCTCTATCGTAGTGTACATCCCACTCTCACTTGCAAGTAAAGGCAAACAAGGAGGGGATTACTCTCCTCAAATAATTTAAGTTTTAATGCAATTTTTTGGTTCAAATTATATTAGAAGTCCCAACGTTAAGCTTGATTTTCACTGAGTTTAATACATCACTCAATGTACACCTAACAAACCGTCTCGATTTGCTTTAATCGTAAGTGATAAAACCAAGGGAAAGGGAATCGAGAAAAGCTGATGTAATGATAAAATCAATGATGCATGCTCAGTTAAGAAGACATACAATGATCCTGGTGCTCTACATGCGAGATGCAATACAGAATTGAAAATTTTATACTATGTGAAATGCAGGTCATGAAACCACACATAGTAGATAGTTCTAATAAACAGGAAAAGTGAATTGAATTTGACCAAGTTAAAATGATGTAAGGTACGTATGATTAGAGTGAATGTGTGGTCATAAATTATGAAGGGCACATACAAGGTTGAAATTACACTACCATGTTCCTTTCCTAATTTTGCGACTCAATTCATGCCCCACCCACACTCAAGAGTGAAACATGTCCGACACACCATAGAGAAAGTCCTATCGTTTTATACATGTGAGAACTTAATCAGGAACCACTGTAAATATGTAATTAATTAAAAATTTAAGAATAACACACTCTCTCTCTAAAAATAAAATTATTTGTTCGTCCGGTTGCTTCAAGTTGAGTCAACTTCCAAGAAAGCCACTCCAAGTCCAATGAGTACCTTGCACAAAAAATAAAAGATCAAATATTGGAGATCTGTTCGCATAAAAATATAAAAAAAATAAATAAAAATGTCAGTAAAAAATTAGATTAATAACTAAAAGAAAGATCGGGGGTCAGACTACCCAAGGGAAAACCTAATAAATTGTTTTTCTAAAAACAACCTAAGTTGTGCCTTCCCAGCAACAACACCATTTGAAGAATCACGAATGCCCTGATTACTCTTCTGGAATTAATGTTTAATTTCATTACGGGTAGGCAATTCTAGATTGATCAAAACCACCACTTTAATAAATATCAATTAAGGAAAGCAATTAATTTAATTTTTACCTAGTAAGTCCAAGGTCGAACTCAGGGAGACAATTGTCTCCTTAGGTTGATTTATAGTTGATCTTGTGGTTAGGTTTTCAAATAAGTATTTTTTATTTTTTTATGCCAATGAAATGTAATTATGGAAAACTTTAGGGGCTAATTTGCAAATTTTGACCAAATGAAGTCCAAAAATCTTCAAATTTTGCTATAATGTGTTGAGCGCAACACTAGACTACAGTAATTTTTTGATTTTTTTGGAGGAAATATGAATTAATTATGAATTGATGATTGTAGACAGTGAGATTGTTATAATTAGTTATAATAAATATTAAATTTAATTACTTTCAGGAAATAAAATTATCTAAGATATACCACTCGGTGATCTATCTCAGAAAAATCCTAAACCCTAAAAATGTTAAATTTAATACATATTAAAAATTAATTACTGAAATACCAAAAATGTTTTTTCCAGAGCAAAATATGCATGTAAATGCAAATATTTTCTAGCCAAAATGTAAATCACAACTAACTCTAAGATCCGTGAATTTTTGGCATTTTTTATAGCAATGATTAATTATCTATGAATTTTAGAATAGAAATTGGGAAAAATTGCAAATTTCCACAATAATATTAATTAATTAACCATAGAACACAAAAATATCACGAGCATGCCCCTACGTAAAGAATGAATTGTAGAAACAAAGTTCTATTTTTAATACTTAGAAAGATGAAATAAATAGGCTCAAAATGTAGTGAGAATACATTGTTCAGTTTTCAATATTACAAAATAAAATTACTTAAAGAAAATGCAAAGATGGACTTGATTGTAATTACCGATACCCTGAGGGATCTTCTGTGAATCTTCCTCTCCCCACATAGGGAACACGTACGAGGGGTCTTCTGTTGAAAAGAGGGACCTCTAGTGGTTGGTTTCTCCGCAATATGGCCACACACGTGTGCTAAGTACATGGGGGTTTCTTGGGCGGACTGCCGACAAAGAGGAGGTGGAGCTGGAGCTTTGGATGCAGCTAGAGGGTTTGTCTGGCAACTATTAGTTGATCGGTGGACGGAACAGAAGGAGAACACCTCTAGTGGTCGTCGGGGCTAGGCCTGGAGAGCCTACTGCACGGGGGTGCCATGGGTAGAGGTTAACAAGGAGGACAACCTCCCTCTTGTTGTTGGTCATGGAGGCTGAGCGGAGAGGCGATGTTGGAGTAGATGACCCTCCTTGTATGGGAGATAAGGTCGGTAGCGTAGTGGCAGAGCGAATATGGGGGATAAACTCCTAGCATCATGAAGGTAATGGCATGTAGAGATGCTACGAGATAAGGAGCTACACGGCTGATGGAGATAAGGATGATGAAACAGGAGGCGCCGCTAGACTTTGAGGCTGGAGGTGGTGCTCGTGGGTAAGCGATCAGACTGGATGGTGATGGCGTGGACACAGGAAGGGGCTGCGCAAGGCAGTAAAGGCTCATGCCAGAGGTCTAAATCGGAGAGATACTGCGGTAATATAGACAAACCACAGTTGAAGCGAATGTGGAGGATGGATAATCAAAGGGGTGTTGATCGTGCGAGAGGTCAAAGGTTATGATGGTAGCTTATCTAGGGTAGTAAAGGTGACAAGGAGATTGATAGTGTGCAAAGGAAACAAAATGAGAGCAAAGGAGAAGGGGAAGAACAAGGAAACATAGGAAGCGACAAAAAATAGAGGAATAACAAATGGAAGAAGAAAGGGAAGGAAGAAATATGTATACCTGGAATTTCTTCGACAAAGGAAGGTTGCTCGACGAAGCAACCTCTGATATCTTCACTTTAACTCAAGATGGAGATAAGCTTGAGGAAGCTTCTGCAACATCATTAGCGACTAATACATAATCTAAGATTTAGACCTTGGATCATGCCAAGAACCTCACTCTTCATCTTTGCCCGACGAGCACAGAAGTCGCTATCACCTTTCCTTAGGACAGAGCTGGAAGCTGGTTTCTCTTAGAATGTGGTGGATGAGGACGCTCATGACTGGCGATGGTGCTTTTATAGGAGAGAGTTTTGGTTCGACTGTCTAGAGGATAAGGATGGTTACGTGGAGAGAGAGACATAAAGGGGCGGCGATGGAGCATTTGGGGGCTTGGTGAGTGTGTCCTGCGAGGTTGATTGGGGAAGAGATAAGGAGAGGTGGTTGGTCGGGGGTTGTTGTCAATGTTATAGGATGGGGAGGTGCATCGTCGTACGAGGTGGAGGTTGTGTGGGAGGATAGGTAGAGGAGAGAAGAGCATGAGGGAGAGGTTGGAGAGAGAACTAAGAGAGAGAAGCATGTACGTAGTACATAAGGGATGGGAAGAGAAATACCTCACGTGCATGTCACGTGGAATGATATATGAGGGGGTAGGAATATACGGGTCATGCGAGGAGAGATGGCTAGGGGAGAACAGAGCCATATGGTCCAATGGGTGCAGATGTGGCACAGAGTTGACCATGCTAAACAAATGCATTATTAAATACATTAAAAATAGAAAACAGACTTAGATGCAAAATAGATCAAGATGCAAAATGGGCATCTAATTATGATCTACAATGCTTATGAAAGATTCAGATGCAAATAAAATGTGATTAGCAAGATACAAATATTTTGTGATATTTTATGTGAAGAAACTACCATTTCTTTGGTTTTTTAATTTTTATTTGATTTTCTGAATACAAATAAATGCATAAGAAAAATCAAATGTGCTATAAAATAATGCAATGGATTCAAATGATATTTTTTGGAATTTTTAATTGCTTTGGAATAATTTAAAAAAATTAGGGAAGTTAATTATGTACAAGTAGGTTAGGTGTACAAGGTTAAGTCAGAATTAGTGTTTTTCTTTTCTTTTATAATTTTTTTGAATTTTGGTTTTCATATGATTTATTAAAACAATTAACGAGTTTCATAAACTAAAGATAAAATAGTAAAAATGGATGAAATATGCACACGAGATGATAGGTCAAAATCAACGAAAATGCATAATGTGCAAAAGAGGCCCAAAACCCAATTTTCACATATGTGCATTGATTTTCATAAAATTGGTCTTGTTTTGGAGGTCCTTGAATGTATGTTACTTTAAAAGTGAGTATATCGAAATCGGACACTGTATGAGAAAGATATGCACATTTTAGTCTGTCCATTCTGAAATTTGGGTTTTATCTCACGTGCCAATTATTTGAGTTAGCAAATTTTTTGTATTTTTCATTTAATTTTGTTAGTAATATGAACACAATGATGTTGACTTCATTTCATTTGGAGTTTGCTTGAATTAATTAAAATGCATGTTGTTAGGTGAAAATTTGAAGATGATAGTGAATGCAATTACGCATGTTGAAAATGCAGATATTAATTCTAAGTTCATGAATGGTAAAAATGAAGAATAAATGATGAAATGCAGATAATTACTTGGGAATGAAGCTCTTTTTTCAACTTTTAATGTATTGAATCACAGATTCATCAGTAAGATGCACACATACGCACTTCAGATACTCCCGCTACGGTCTTTGAATCAGAGATGGTCTCTATCTGCACTTTATTGTTGCTAGAACTAAATGTGGTTTATCTAATGCCATTGTTCACTACTACTTTAGTTGTTCAAAGGAAAGACTGACCAAGGATGATGTGGGTATGGAGTAATGGTGTGGACATGTCTAGCACGACAAAATCAATAAGGAACTGGATCCTTGAATAGTTATGATCACGTCTTCCAACATGCCCCTTATTTGCTTGAAGGAATTATCTACAAACTACAGAGTCATCATTGTTGGTGTGAGTGTTACTAACCTAAATTCCTTGAATAGTGAAGCTGGTATCAAATTGACAAAAGAACCGCTGTCGAGCAATGTGCGTTCAAACTCTTGGCTGAACCTTTCACAACAACTGAGTGACGCTCCCTTGTATTTGTTTTTATCTGGTAGATTGTTGATGGCATTGATGGTGTCCATTGTGAGGATGTGCTTTTCATGCTTATCACCTTGACTTCTTAGATTGTGGGGACGAGGCCTACGCCTGGTAGGACATGCATCTTTCAATACATTCTTCATAGCAGGTATGTATTCGAGAGCTTTCATCAAAGGAATATTTAAGACCAAGTTCTTTATAATTTCATTTCCATAATGGCAGGATCATACAAAGAATTTTTAAAATTTCTGAATTTAATGTGTTTTCTCATTACTCTAGGAAAAGACATATTACAAAATCTGAAATAGTATCATTCAAAAATATGTCCATATCATTGTTTACAGGTAGATGGTGTGAATGTACAAAATCATCTACTAGCAGTGGACAAAAAATAGTTGGCTCAACTTCAAGGGCTAGCTCTGGGTCGATCATTAAGTAAAAAACAACTAAAATACAAAATGTACAAAAGAGGCCAAAAACCCAACTTTTACTTATGAGCTTCGTTTCATCATTTCACTTGAACTTTGTCATATTTTGTAGGTAATTGAATGTACATTACTTCAAAAGTTAGTAGATCAAATTGGACATTAGATATGCAAGATATCAAGGTTTTGGTCACGAAATCCTAGAACTAGGATTTGGTTGTTGGTCCACTTATTTAGGTTAGTGATTTTTAATTGTATTTTCATTTATTTTTGTTAGTAATATGTACACAATGGAGGTCGTTTTAGGTCAATTGGAGTTAGAATGAATTAGTTAAAAATCAGGAAAGTTAGGATATTTTACAGGTCATTTTGGCTGGGATTTTTGACTTCTTATTATGTGCAATTATAAGTCATAAAATACAATTCTTATTAATACATGCATGAATGCTAATTATGCAGACTAAATGAAGTAATGACAATAAAATTTAGGTATTTGAGCTAAATTAATTACTTTTAGAGTGATGACTCTGAGATTCAACATCCCCCTATACTTAAACCATACTCATCCTTGAGCATCTAAAGTAAAGCAATGATCATGAGCTGAAGGTAAAAATGGAACGTGACCTAACCTTTGGATTATTAGTGAGGCAGAACTTTTGTGGGACTTAGAATTTTAAAATCAACAGTCTTCAAGTTCTACACATCATTGTGACAGTTTCAGCTCAGAAGTCATCTTCGATCAATCCTCCTCCCAGAGCATACCCCATGAACATCAAACAATCGACTCATGTGTGTGAAAGGTTTTAGCTCTTCCCATACAGAATGTTGAACTACTACGCAAACTTCCTCTCCAGTTACTCATCCTCGGGGAGTCAGGTATTCCCTTCTAAGTTCTGTCGCGCTGTGTTCATAATCAAATAGAGGGAGAAATTAGAAGAAGGGGAAAATAACTTCAGGGTGACCAATGTAGTCACCTCTCCTTGTGAAGTTGTCCAGTGTAGTCAAGTCTCCACCAACAACTACAGGTTTTCTTGAATATTGGAACTTTTTTGTCAAATATTTATTTGGTAGTAGCATTCCTTGTATTTGGTTTTTTTGTAGCTTTACATGGATCTTGTTGTGCCCCTACGAATATAGAATCTTTTTTTCTATACATGTTTTGAGGTTTTCGATAAAATTGTGCCCAGCCATCCATCTACTTTCCGAAGCTTTATTTCAACCCATACTCTGGTCTTTAGATTTCCATTCTACCAGAAATGAAACTCACATAGTCTTACAACACCCTGTCTAAGTTGAGCTATGTGCATAGTGCAAGAATTCAAATTAATTCCCTATTCCAGAGTCGTACCTAAAATTAAGAGACCAGGTTAGACACTAAAAGTCAAATTCTATACATTATCATGTGGAACTTGAAGAATTAAGTCGTAGACCCGGAGCTTCTATAATCCCATTTCTCGATGAAGTTACTATAAAAATTAGCTGGATTATGGTCAAGACCAGACCACTCTCGGTTTCTTCTCATAACTAGGTTTAAATCCCAAGGGATTTTCACAAATGTAAATGAATGTAATGTTGGATAAAGTGCATGTGAGTGAATGCATACTCTCTTTTATTTTGACTTCTATGATTTTTTGGAATTATTTTTAATGCAATATTTTTTTTTCTTTTTTTATGCAAAAATGAATAAGAAGCCCTTTTTTGAAATGTTTGGTTGGACGCAGTCAGTGTTAGTAGTAAAAGATTTTTTGTGTTTTTTTGTTTTTTGATGATTTTACAAGTTATTTACCCATCCCGTAAATACATTTAGACTTATGCGAAAGTACGAGATATGGGTAAAATATGTGCAAAGTATATATACACACCCCCTATACTTAGTGAGTGCTATGTCCTCAGAGCACCAGAAGCATAGAGAAGACGTGGCTCGGCTAAGCATAAGAGAGTGAAAAAGAATTATAAATAATATAAGTTGGCCCACCCCACTATACATAGACTATAAACGGTTTAAATATAGAAGAAGAGCGAAACTGAGATGGTCAAGATATGTGAATGAGGAGAGTATATATATGGGAATTATTTCCCCCATACGTAGGCTATATACAGCCTAAATATAGAAGAAGAGTAGAAATGAGGCGATCACGAGATGGGGAGAATGGTATGGACATATGCTGTTGGACTAAGTAGAGGAAGAAGATGTACGAGGAGACCGATGTGCTTGGGAAGGAGGGAGGGTAGATGATGATTAAGGCGATTTTTCCAACCATTATCAGTGTTATCCTCAGAGAAATCATGCTGGACAGTAGATGAAGCATATAAATCAGATGAAAGATAAACCATCATTGTGGTTATACTTAGAGGTAATGTATTTGATAGTTGAGGCACACGAGATATTCTTTTTATTTAGTTGCTTCATTTGTTTTCTCAGAATTTGTTCCTTTTTATGATCAAGCGATTAGTCCTCGGACGATGAATACTCTGACGCACTAGACTCAGTTAGCTCATACGAAATTATTCCAGTATATTTAGTTATACTATGAGAATCAGCTATGGATCAATAATAGTGCGGAACAGGAGTCGTCCAACGGGAATCAAAGTTGGATCCTTACGAAGATAGGGTTTTAGAACTGCCAAACAGACCTCACTCATGTAGATTACCCTTTCTGGAGTTAATGAGGAATCATCAGACAATTCCTCTTCCAGAAGGTCGAAGGTGACTTTCTTTTTAGATGAAGGAGCAACCATTGTTGGTCCATGGAGTGAGGTGCTGACACTTGAGTCTCTAGATGAACAAATATTGAAAATTTTCTCCTTGGTCGGTGTTGATCCTGCGTATTTGTTCATAGTTTTCTTAATGTTGGTGCACTCCTGAGTTGGACTGAATTGGTCAAGGTAGTCAGAGAAGGTTTACTCAGGGTGAGCCCATGCATATGTTTCAAAGTTAAGAGCAACAGAAATGGAATAATGGGAAGAGTCTCTGCATATTCGTTCTCAATTGACTTGATGTTGGTGCTTTCCTAAGTTGGATTGAATTGGTCAAGGTAGTCATAGAAGATTAGCTCAAGGTGAGCCCAAGCATAAGTCTCAGGATCATATGAGAAATACTTTTCCATGGTGAGAGCAGTGGGGATTGGAACATTGGGGAGAGTCTCTAAACCAGTAGTCTCTTCAACAACTGCTATCTCAGGTGTAGCGGTGGGTTAGGTATCATCTACCATTTGATTGTTACATATGTTGATGGCTTCATGGGTTGTCTCATAAAATCATGGTTCCTCAAAGATAGGGTGAAATCGAAGTGCTCCAAATGTTGTAAAATTAATTTTCTGAGTCTCTCACTAAAAAATTACCTTAGCCAATGTCAAGAATGGCTTTCCGAGAGTGATTGGAGACTGGGTGAATTCCCCTTGATGCTCAATATCAATAATTGTGAAGTTCACTTTGAGCGGAGCATCTTGGAATGTAACAATGACGGAAATTGTTCCTCTCGGCTGTTTTGTAGATCGATCAACCAATGGAACGATCTCTCTTTTCTTCCTAATAGGTCCATGTTTCAGTTTGTCCAATACAGAGGTTGGGAGGATATTGATTGGTGAGTCATCATCAATTTGAGCATGGGTAAATATTATGTCTTGGATTTAATAGTCAAATCTGGGCAACCGCTTCACTTTAAGGCTCTTGGTTTTTCTCCTTAACTCCAAGGTGGTGGACATTGACAAGATGTGTCTATCACTCTTTGTCCTTGTCTTGCCTGACTTTTTCATAAATAATTTTCTCATTACAGATCCTTTAAGGTCGAGGAAGTTTTCAATGGCATGTATCAAGGGAAGTTCAAAAATTAATCTTTTCTCCAGTGCTTCTCGTAAAGCATGATCCAAATTCTTCAAATCTTCTTTAGTTTCAATTTTTATTTATTTTTCTGGAATTTCGATCTTTTGAATATTTTTTAATATTTCTATTTTTTTGATATTTTCTATATGGTGTGGTAAAGTGGTGCTTTCCATAAATGATGAGGGATTTTAATTTGCCAAGTAAGAGTCAGAATCAGAGTCATCCCTAGGGGAGTAATATGCAGAGGTGTCACTGTCAGAGTTGTCCCTACGGTGAACATCATCAAAGGGTTTATTAATATCCTCATGATTCTCAACATTAGATCCAATCATTTCATTCTCCACTTTCATTCCGGAGTTTCCATAAAATGAAATTACTCAATCAGTGAAATTTCAAAATTTTTCCTCCATTAATTCATCTCTTACTTATCCTTAAAAAATTATCCTCTAAAGAATTCTCAAGATCAATCATGCAAGAAGTCAGTGTAGTTTCATGAGTATTCTTTCATTTTTCAACTTGATATCCAGTCATTTCATCTTCTAATTCCTATATGAACTAGGAGAAGATTCTCTAGGAACATCCATTATACAATCGTTATTTTATGAAAATTTATCCTAAAAAATTATGGAAGGAGTCTTCTTTGTGGAAGGATTTTGCTGGAATCTATAGGTCTCATACTCAACATGTTGTAACTCAGGCATGCATTGTTGGTTTGAGTAGAATCTACTTCCATGGACATGATTGATTGTATCCCTAAACAACAGAGTCATACAAGGTTCATATGTGTTGATATCATTAGTCTGGTACTCTGTATTTGTGGGTTGATCGAAGGAGTGGTATTCCGGTTGATGAATATGGATTTGATCGTTAGGGTCAATTCAATATGGTAAATCATTAGGTGTGGGCCTCTCCATTTGGTTTGATCGGGTTTCCATATTATTCCCTATGGTTAAGGAAAGATGTATATTTGTGTAGTGTTGAACTATTCCGATAAACTTTTGGAGCTGATATTGTTTCCAGTCGCTTGTTTCTATGTTTTGTTCTTTAAATGGTTCTTGGGTTCTAGAAATAAATCAAGCATAAGTCGGCTCATGCCAAGATGGTAGTTGATCACGTGCGATCACAAGTGGTGGAGGTGAAAAATGTGATGTTGTGGTGACTTTGATCGGATAACATGTATTGGAATTCATAGAGTGGGTTATATTCATTCGAAGGTTGGAGATTCTTGTGAAAGTTGGATGATATCTGGTTGGAGGAGGTTTTGAGTCTTTGGGTCTGACTGAGATGAATTCATTTTCATAATATAGATCTGACGGGTACTCGGACAAATGTCTCATCATTTTTGAATGAGCTGACATAATGGATGATGATTTGGGTTTTATTAAGATGAATTCATTTTCATAGTACATATATGTCGGGTAATTGAACAAAACATGCATAAGTTTTGAAGGAGGTTTATTACTTGACATACTGGATCTTGGTTAAAGATGTTCAAGTGCTTGGAATACTTAACAGAATAAACCCCAATTTTTTTCAGATCAAGAAAGGAGAGTGATGGCACAAACGTGTAAGTTTTGATATTCGAGCTTGGTTTACGTACACTAATGCATACCCAAATCAAACGCCAAGTTCACCAACTCACATAATAAAGCCCCAAGAGCTCAACAAATTATTTTTTCAATTTTAGTCGGTGATAATTTCAATCTTGGAAAAAACTTAGTGGGATGTTAGGTGCCGAAATGTCTCTTAAAGACTGCCTCGAATTCTTACGACTAGTTGCATCCACTTTCATCCAGTATCGGTGTACGTACGAATCGTAAAATGGCTATCCATGTTACATAAGGACGGAGTCGTATGCACTTCCCTTTAAACCACCCACTCTGCTAAGGAAATCTAGACCATTTACCGGTTACCCGTCAATCCTCACTTTGAAGTAGCTAATAGTTTTTATAGAATCAATAGTCAATATGAAAATTCAGATTTGTTCTTTACCCTTAAGTGTCGTCTCTTTCTCACTCAGAAAAAAAAAATTAATCCATGGTCGGAGTTGCTCTCCCAAAAAAATCATGATTTTATGGATTAATTAAAGTCGATTATATTTAGAAGTCCCAATTTTATTAGATAATCACTAAAAGATTATATGAGCACAAATGCACGTTTACCATCCAGACCTAATTTCGTTTTTAAATTATGTCACAAAATAAGAGGGAGAAATCTGGGAAAAGTCGATGAATGTGAAAAACAATGATGTATGCTCCGATAGAAGACTTACAATGATTCCTCCCAATCTCCGTGTGGGACGCGATACAAGAAATAAAAATTATTCTAGATGAATGCAAACTGATAAAAAACTTCACCTATCAGAATGTTCTATTATACAAGAAGAAATTAGTTTAATTTTTGACTAAGCTGAATTATCTAATGTGCGTCTCAATTAATTTGAGGTGTGGTCCTAGGTTCTACGAGCGCAAATAATAAAATCTCATAAGCTATAATAGCCGTATGTGTAGGTCTAACCTACGAGCCACTCAAGTCGGGCCCCACCCACACCAGAGAGTGAAAAAGGCCACGCCATGGAAAAAGTTCAAGGTCTTGTTACTGAAACGAGAGTCCAAACAAACACTGCTATAAAACGAGCAATTACTTACAAAAATTAAAGTTGCAGAAAAAATAAATCCTAGACTCTACACTTTCTCACGACTAGACTCGATCTTAGTTTTAATGCAATTTTTCAGTCATCGGTGAAGATGCATCGATTTTTGTGACAAACCCCTCCACGTACGCAGGGTATCTCGCATGAAAAATAAATGAGAGAAAGTGAGAGAGTGACTCAAACAAAAATAAATGATGAAAAATAAATGAAAAATGTACAGTGGCACATTCGGGATCAGACTACCTGAATGTGTTGAAAATAGAGCACTGATTTTTTAGACAAAAGCTAAGCTGTTTGCTTACTCGGCAAAGGTGTCATCTAACGAGCCCTAGAATGCCCTATTTAATCAGTGTCAATTATCTTTCAAATTCGTCATTGTAATTATGTCAGGAATTGAGAATCAGTCAAGAAATAACGACAATAAATTTATTAATTTTATTCAGAGTGGTTTAATGTTTATTTTACTTGGGAAAATCCCAAGGTCGAATCCAAGGAGGCAAAGAAACAACCTAGAATATTATCTATCAAAGTTCGTGCATGGTTTTTGAAGCAACATTTTTGTAGTTTTTACGTAATTTTGGGATGCAAATGTAAATGAGGCCAACTTGAGGGACTAAAATGTAAAGATCAAACAAATGATCTCTTAAAAATATGAAACTTGACCAAGATGTCAATTATGATGAATGAAATCTATGTAAATTGTTGGAATTTCTGGTTCAAGATAAATATTTTATGAATTTATGAATGAAAACAAAGTGAATTTCAATAATTATTTGTAATAAATGTTAAAACTTTTTATTTCCAAGAGATATAATTATCCAAGATCTATCACTTGGTGGTTGATTTCAGAAAAATCCTAAACCTTAAAAATTTTAGATTTAGTACTTACTAAAAATTAAAGATTGAAATATGCAAAATGCTTTTATGTAGCAAATTATACTTGCAAATGCATTTTTTGGCAAGGTGTTAAACACAATTAATTAAACAATCAATGAATTTTTGGCAATTTTTTGAACAGTGGTTAATCACTTACGAATTTCCAAGCACAGAATGGGCAAAATGTGCAATTTTGCATGAAAATAATAATTAATAATTAATTACAAACCATAAAAATATCCATCATATGCCACGATGTCAATAATTAGTTGAAAAACATCACACTAATTTGTAAATAATGAAATAGTGTCATGTAGAGGTCCAATACAAAGGGGGAACATAGGATTATGATTGCAATAATATAAAATAATGATTCAATGAAAGACTTAAAAGTAATTTCCTAAACTTCCGAGGAAGATATCTGAAATTGCCAGTATGCACATGCCCCTCTAGATGGCAGGACTATTGTACAATTTGGCGATTCTCTAGGGGAGGTCTCTGCAAATTTCTCAGTAGGTCACGTGCGATGCACATGACCTCGGGCTGGGGTCCCTTTCAAAAATTTGGAGACCTTCAGGGGTTTAAGTGCAAGGTATCCCCTCTTGCACATTCTAAGCGCATGGGAGGGTCTTGGACCTGTGCTCGGTGCAGAGGGTGGTCGAATGGCGGATGGATCGCACTACCTCTGGTGGTTGGTGATGGCGTTGGCTCGATGCGTCGTCGGTGGCGAACCACGACGGTGTGGCGAGGGGAGCCTAAGCGGAGAAGCTTCTGGCTGAATGCGGAGTCGTGGGGTACAGGTGAAGCTGCAGATCGATGTTGATGGCGAGGCTGAGCAGAGCAATGAGAAGAGTTGTTGGTGAGGTTGTTGAAGTTGGGGTAGAGCATTAGAGTGCTGGTGGAGATGTTGCGTCGTCATTTGTTGTAGAGTGATGAAGTCATTGGTGGAGGATGAAGTCGTTGGCGACCGACCAAGCATTGAAGAAGGTGGATATGAAGGTGGCATCATTATGTTGGGCGAAATTGATGAAGATAATCACTGGCTTGATAGGATTACCGGAGAGGAACAAAGCCTAGGGAAGGGTGGTCTGCGACGGTGTCGAGGACACTGAACCTCACCGATGAAGATGGAGGAGGGGCTCTGTCACAACTGGCTTCTCCTTGAAGTAGAATCTGTCAGTGGATGGGGATAAGAGGGAGTCCCGGCGATGGCTATATAGCAGAGGAGCGGATAATGGATTAGGAAGGGGATCGGTGATGGATCTTGATTGGAAAGATAGTGATGGGGGTTGAATAGATCGGATATGGGATTCAAGTAGACATACGCGGGAGGGTGGCGATATGATGAGGAAGGTAGCGACGACCAAGAATGGAAGTCGTCCGGCTGATTTAGAAGGTGGTGGTGCTTGCCAATCTGGAAGGTGGGTAGCGAGATTCATGGGAAGGCAGTGAGGCCATGAGAATCACGGCGGTCGGTGGCTATTTTGGGAAAGTGGGAGTGAAAGGAGCAGAGGAAGGAGGCGCACCTCGGACATCCAATCGGCACAGATCGGATGGTTGAGGTGTTGTCACGTAGTTTTTATTTTTTATTTTTAATAATTTTTTTGTAATAAAAATAAACTAGAATAAAGGTGAAAATGGGTCATACGTGGCGGCTAAATGAGATGCCACATGTCAGTCCTACAAAAATCGAAAATAAATATAATAATAAATACTTAAAAATAGTAAATAACGTCGGATCAAAAAATTCTCTTCATGAAAATTTCTCGTCTCAATGAGATCTACAACTTCAATGCCAATACCAAAATCAAAATTGATCATTTGTGCAAAGTAATATTTTTGGGATATCCCATGTATATAGAATACCTTGATTTTTTGGTTTTCTAATTTTGTTGATATTTTTAAACTAGAAAACATATGGAAAAATATGATAAAATCAAATACAAATATTTACACATTAATATTTTTTTTGGATTTTATTAATGAAGGAAAAGAAGAAATAAAATAAAACACGAAAAAGACAATTTTGTACAAACTGTTAGTGAAGACTCAGACTCAGTTTCTTTGATTTCAAGCTCAGTTTGGACTTGGATTTTTGCGCATTTTAATAAAACGTTTATCGAATAAAATAAATGAAATAGAAAAAAAATAAAATGATTTAATTATGTACATAAAATAATAAGTCAAAGACTACTAAAATACAAAATGACAAAAGGGACCCAAAACCCAACTTTCACATATGAGCTCCCATTCACTTGAACTTGGTACTGTTTTGAAGCTAATTGAATGTACATTAGTTCAAAAGTGAGTAGGATAAATCAAACATTAGATGAGGAAGATATCAAGGTTTTAATCTAGAAATCCTAGAACTAGGCTTTGGGTTCTTGATCCGCTTATTTAGGGTAGTGATGTTTTCGTATTTTTCATTTATTCTTATTAGTAATAAGTACAGAGTGGAGGTAGTTTGGTCAATTGGAGTTAGAATTAATTAGTTAAAATCAGGGAACGTAGGCTATTTTATAGGTCATTTTGGCTGGGATTTTTGGCTTCTTTTTCAGTTCAATTATGAGTGATAAAATACAATTCTTATCATAACATGCACAAATGATAATTATACAGAATAAATGAATAAATGACAACGAATTTTAGGGATTCGAGCTTAATTGTTTACTTTTTTAGTTATGAATATGAGATTCATCATGGGGGACTCAACTGAGAAAGATATGTGGATGTTGGCTCTTTCCTCTCAGCGGATGTCTCGACAATTATAGATACAAAGTTGCAAGTATTAGCATGCAATACCTAAATAATTTGCTCCTACTCTAGGGAAGTGATATCGAGTTTTTCCTTGCACTGGTCTTCTTCTCCATGACTACAAGTTTTTGGAGATCCTGCGACCTCTTCTTGATGATGTATACCTTGGACAAGTGGCTCCTAATGATGTAAAGATTGGAGCTCTTATCTTTGTCATCGGCGTGAGCTCATGTTAAAAATCTTGTGGTCGATGATGGACATCTTCATGTATCGACGCGATGAGGATTGAGCAGCCATCTCCTCAAAAATGTCCCATATGATGTCATCATCCATATTGAAATGCGAGATACCACAAGCAATGTCTAATAACTTTTGGCTCTCATGTGTCATACCACTGAAGAAGTGTTGAACCTGACTAGTCTTCAGAATTTTAGGGTGGGGACACTTCTCTTACATGTCTCTAAATCTTTCCCACGCTTCATGGAACGTCTCGTGGGGCTATTGTATGGAGCTAGAGATGCGGGCATGCATCTGATTCAAATGACCAAGATGATATAACTTGTGAATAAAATTGGATTTTAGTTCTTCCCAAGTCGTGACTACCTTTCCCAAATGGTTTACCCAGTAATGGGCCTTGTCATGGAGGCTGTATGGGAAGGCAATCATCTTGATAACTCCTGATGAAATATTGGGGTAGTGGGTTTTGTTTAGATGTGGCCAAACTGTTGAAGGTGGATATGTGGCTCTTCTGTCATGTTCCCATGGAAGGTCGGGAGTAGAGGCAAGAAACTACAGCTTCATCTCAAATTAGGCATGGATGGGTGGAATCTGAATCCACTGTATGACATGGCCAACCTCAGTGTTGTAAGTTTAATTCAACGTGAGCTTAGGCTGCAGTGGTCTTCCCTCTCCTACTCTATGATGGGGTCCACTCACCAGAATCATTCCTGTTTATCTCATCTTCTATATGGAATTCATCCTCTCTCTTGGCATCTCTCTCATTAGTCCTCCTCCTCATATCATTTAGCATTTCTTGGAAAGCAACCTAGGCCAATCCTTGATTGCTCAACTACAGCTTAATTGCTAGAATGGAAGCGAGGAGCTGGCTGTTGACATCATTCTGCGTTGTGTGTTTCCCTTCACCTTAGTCTATCTCTTCGGTTGGTTAAGGAAGTAGTCCCTTTCTAATTCTTGTAGGAGTCATTTCTGGTTCTGCCTCTGATTCTTGCTCGAGATCGGGTTAAAAATCTGTAATGGGAAATACACCTTGATCATTCTGTATAATATCACTAGAGGGAGAAAATAATTCAAACGTAGGGACAATTCTGAATCTTATTAGGAATGGAGAAGAGTATGAAGTAATATCAGTCTCCATCCAGAATGGACAAAACACAAGAAGAGAGTATTCCCGGTCTGGGTGAGAGAAAAGAAGTGGGGAATCTTGAGGGATGATTCTCTCAGCCCCTTTTGGATATATAATCCAAGACGAGAGAGGAGCACCTATTAGAGTATGAACCATGGACCTGTGAATCACCACGAATTATTAGATATGTCAGCAACACATAATCAATGTAGTTGTTGTTGGAGTCCCTACCAAACCATATGTGGGTCGACATCTGGCGAGGGTCAAAATGATATAGATGATGGATGGAAGATACAAAGATGAACAAGAAATAAAAAGCGTGTAAGACAGTAAAGAGCTCGAAGCAAGTGGGGATTCAAGAGGAAATATGCAAAAGAGAAAATGTGACAAAATGGTGTTAAGGCGCAATGTTTTTTTATCTTGACCTTAACAAAAATATTCATTCAAACCACAATACAATGGATTCACCAACTCAACCCATGAAGCTGTGAAGGTTCGGCAATTGTCTTTGCAAGTTTTAGATTGATTTTTTAGGCACTTAATTTTGAATGAGTCTTTAATGTGTTAATCCTATAGGAGCAAGAGTACTGCCAGAGAAGTATTTGATACTTGTCCTCCACCTTTGTAACATGTTGTCTACACTTTTTGATGTCCTTGTAACCCTTACTAGATCACTACTCTACTAAAGAATGAGAGAGAGGAAGTTGATAGGTGAAACCACTTCTTCAGATCTCACGCTCACAATGGAATCACCTGTGAGCAAACAAGGACCTACTTAGATTCAAGACAATGAGATAGACACACCATTGAAGGCATGGTCTAATCTCAGCACATCAGACAAGGTCGACGTTTTACACAAGGTGATAGCATCATCGTTGACCAATCGCTACTCATATACATATGATAGAATCAACAGTACATTGGAAATCTATGTGATACACAAGGCAGTTATAGACTGGGTTTTGGCTCTAACCCTTACGACATCATTCACTCACTCAAGAAGGAGACCTTATGCAATGGTACCTGAAAACAAATGAGGGCTTTGCTAACCCAATGCAATGAGTGCAATAACCAATTTTATCTAGGACAAGTATTTTTAGCAGTCCCCTTTTTAATTATTTCAGTGTTGTCACTTTCATTGAGTAGATTCAATACAAGAGCCTAACATTTTGTTATATTATCTTTTTTCCTAGGTTGTCAAAATAAGAGGGAGAAGGTAGAAATGCAATGAATGTTAGAAACAATGATGAATGCTCAGATAAAAGATTCATAGTGATTCTCATCTCTCTCCATGGGGGATGCATGGCACATTTTTTTAAACCTAGTCTATATGCAAATGCAATGATGAAATAATCCTAAAAATAGGTATTGATATTAGCGTGCAGAAACAAAAAGAATCCCTAGAATGATCACCTAAAAGTCTGGTTTTGGAGACAACTCGTGCCCGCCACAACGAGTCCTGCAAGCATGGTATGTTGCCTCTCTCAACACTCGGTGATAAATCTATGTTTTAAAAATTACATTTGAGCTACGTTCAATTATAAAGTAATCTATATGAAGATGAATCACCTTAGGGATGTGGACCTAGCTTTTGAGCAAGCACACCTTGGTCTAAGCGCTCTATCACAGAAAACAAAGAAAAGAAAGGTGGAAACTTAAAAGTCGTAACAAAGAAAATAAAGGTGGTAGAAATCACGAAAAACATCGGTGAGACCCCATGTGAACAAACTCTTTGAAATTGGGCCCAAATATCCAAAGTCTAAAGTACATGTATTATTACGAATTAATTGCAAAAATAAATCGCTCTCTGAAAAAAGAAAACAAAAGTCATATGCTAAGTCTCTCTCTCTTGCTCTCTCCTCTTGTCCACAAGTACAAGAACCAAGTCTCCTCGACTCTCGTGCCTCAACCATCTAGGCGACTACTCACAAGACCATGTGGTCGACCAACAATCCACCCACACAATGTATAGATCAAACAAAGCAAGCAAGTGTAAATCAAAATTAATCACACCCTACAAATAGGAGTATTGTAGACAAGTATAGTAGGGATCTAACATAGGAAAAAATGCAGGACAAACAATAAAAATGGTAAAGAAAGAAAATAAATGATTTTGGGATTTTTCGGGGTATTTTGAATTTTTTGTGGGTTTTAAATTCAAATTTTTATCGATTTTTTGTTTTTTTATTATTTTTATTTTATTTTAATATTTTTTTTATTTTTTATATTTATTTTTTAAAAATGTTTAACATAAGGATATATATACAAATATATAACTATATATACAAGATAAGGTAATATATTAATAAAAACTATTAAAAATAATGAAAATACAAAAAATTAAAATATTTTTGGGTTTAAGTATTTTTCTACTATTTTTGTGATTTTTTAAATAATATTACTAATTTTTAAGTATTTTTAAATGTCTTAATAACCCAAAATATGGATTAAATAAATATGTTAATTTGTTTTGGAATTTAAAATACAAAATAAAGCAAAAATTTTCCAAACTTATTTTTAGTTGATACAAGATATAGTAAACAAAATTCATAAATAGAAATTACAAATTTTTTATTTTTGTAGGCTTTTTATTATTTTTATATGTATTGTGGAGCTTTTTATATTTTGTTCTTAATCTATTTTTAGTTATTTCTGGTTTGTAGACACAAAACACAATAATAAACAAAATCTGATTTTTTGTAATTTTCTAAATTTATTTAAACTCTTTATGGTTTTTATGATACAAAGGGATTAATAGCTCAATTTTTGAAATTTTATAGATAGAAAATAAACGTAAAATACCAAACAAAAAATATATACGATATATTTAGATGTCAAGTTCTTATATAAATTTTCCAAAATTGAAGGTCGAGAGCTATTTTCACAAAATAAAAACTAGAAAAAGAAAATACATTCTAACATGGCATTTTTGGATTTATATAAATTTCTAGGACCCTAACCGAACACCTTAGAGAAATTTAAGGGACAAACATGCAATTTTTCCAAGAATGCTCTACAATATATACCCAAAGAGGAATTTTTCCTATTTAATACAATTATGTGGGCCCAGATGCAATTGTTCTTGAAAATATTACACCAATTCTTCAAAAATATGGATTGAAATGAAATATTAAAAACCCAAGTGTCTAGATGCAAAATACTTTGTATCCTCATTGACACAAGAACGTGAGGTGACGTGTCTTAGACCTAGATGTAATTATGAAATGGAAAGGGATCTAGTTGCAAAAATTAATAAAATATTTAAGCTACAAATGAATGTTTGTGGACTAAAATGAAAATACAAAAAAGTTGGAGGGTATCAGACAAAATTGCCCCCATGTGCTCGTGAATGGACGATAGATGTCGCTTCATATATCCATGTGGCCTTGATCCAATGGCTAGTACTACTTTGTTCTTCAACGATGGAGATTAGATCTCCCCCCAATATTTGACAGCTAAGGTTTGAAGCATCAAACAATAGCTGTAGAGTCTAGAGTTGACGCTTGATTGGACAATGCTGAGGCATCTTGGAAGAACATATAAAGAACTCCTCTCATATGGGCTTCAATCCTTCATATCTTCTAGATTTTTCACCCCTAGGAGCTCGAAGATAGTACAAAATGCTCCTGGAGGTCTTTCACGATGCCTGATGGCTTCAAAATGACTCGATGCCCTCTGGTGGAGGTTCAATGAGGCTCGAGTCCTGGAGGTGGTTTTACTACCTTGAAGACCCCTACAAAGGTGACTTTTCTCTTTGTCCTATAGGGTGTGTTATCGGCAGACAGGTGAGGGCAAGGAAGGCTTCTGGGTTGAAATAGATGCGAAATGGAGCAGGACGGTGTGTCTCCATCAAGAAGTAGAGTTGGGATACAGATTGCTCGATCTGTGTAAGATCGAGGGGAACGAGGGTGCATGGGATGATCAGTAGGAGAAGGGAAAGGAAATGGAAGTGGTATGACAGTCAGAGGGATCAAGAAATCGAGGAAGGTGAAAGGTGATGTTATATGTAGAGAGACTTCATTTGGGAAAGGTGCTCGATCCATTGATCCTCAGATCGATTGGAAGGCACAAAAGAACATGGATTGATGTGCACAAATCAAAGAGCCATCCAGTTTGAAAGGTGTAAGGATCATGCTCCAAAATTAGGGAAATTGAGGTGGCAAGAAACCCGGCTCAGAGGACCTTGGGGAGTGAGGAGATGACCAAGGTCAGCTTTGAGTCGCACCCCATTAGTCCACATGGGGGCACTAGCAGACAAAACGTGCTGGAAAAATACAAATAAATGATTATTATTATATTTTGGTGAAAACATAATAAATATTTATAATATTATATAGTATTTTATTATGATTTTTATTTATTTTTATGAGATTATTTATTACAATCATCTTTTAAGGGTTTTATTCATTGGTATATTTACTTCTATTATGCATATTTTATCTTTATTTGGTATCTTTAATTTTATTATTTTATTTTCTTAAGTTATATCATTATAAGTTAATTTTTATTCACATAGATATTTTTTTTATATTTTTTGACATCACATGTACACTTAAATAATTATGTATACTAATTATACATGTATTATTATATGTATTTCATCTTTGTAGTTTAGTATATTGTTTTATTTTATTTTTCTTTTAATGGTTTTGTTCTGTTATAAACATGTGCATTTATTATAAATATTATTTACAAAAATATAAGAATATAAAAATATAAAGAATAAATAAAATGAATATTTTATCTAGGTAAACAATACAATAGGGGTCTAAAACATAACTTTTGCATCTTAACTCCAAATTGAATGAAATAACCTTAATTAAATATCTTGTTAAAAGTTATATACAATTAAAGGTGATTTTGGATATTTTGAGTTCATGTGGAGAATATACGGGTTTGGGAAGTTTGGGTTTTGGCTTTTTATTCAGAATATAAATAGTATATGATAAATTATTTTCATGTGAAATAAATTTTGTATTTTTCTATGTATTTTTATCTACAACTTTCATGTACAAAATTTTTTATCTGAGGTATAAATAATAAAGAATAAAATCTGTCCCAAAAATGAATTATTTATCAAAATACATTGTGAATTTTTTGTGTTTTTGGCCCTTATCTCCTCCTACTTTATTCCTTGACGACCCGATCATCAAGATGCCTAGGTCTCAAGTTTTAGGGTCATAAAATACCTTTGGTATTTCATTCTTTGTATTTTCTTTATTCTATAATTTTTGCATTAAAATTTATATTTTAGATACAATAAATGGAATAAATAATGAATTTTAATTTGTAAAAAATAATGATATTTACATATAATTAATTAAGGTTTTAATGCTAAAATGATAGAATAAAGGTGATGAAGTGGAGATTCATCAATAACGTCAAAGTCTCATGTCACAACCTTTCTTCTAAATAAATCACTACATTTTCTTTGTCTGCCAAATTGGGTTAGTTATCAAATTTCTTTTTATTATGATAAAAATCATTTTAATCAAGTCAAGTGATAAGTTGCAAAGACTAAATTACAACAAAAGAAAGGGAACAAAACATGTTCGAGCCATTACTTCAAGAAGCAAGCTGGAATGAGAAGCTCACTGCTATTGTGCATTCATATAAGTAGGAAAAGCCACTTCTTAGGTATAACAATGTACATGCATTAACTGCATGCAGATGGAAGGAACATGAAGATGGAATATGCACATTCATCCGATAGTGGACGATCTAAACCTCATATTTTGTTTGTTATCTATGATTTTATTATCCTTCCTCATCCTAGTCCTCTCAATGATGTTCATTTTTATTTTTAGGGACAAATTGTGATATGTTCTTGTTGTAGGACAACAAACCAAAACTATAATTTGATTGGATTATACATTGAGTATAACATTATAAGGAAACACACTATTAGCCAAGGCATGATTGTTGGAACATTGTGAGGTCGCGTTCTTGGAAACATATCTGCGAGGATGTAGCAAGCACTTTACTCTCAATGTCCAGTCATATCATGGAGACGAGAAGGTGCGAAAAATGACACCACTTTAATTTTATGACAAAGACACTTGCGAGTAAATTAAGAGGTTGTACTATCCTCAATTTTTTCGATAAAATTAAGAGTTGACGCATCATTTCACAAAGAAAAAAATCCTCCCCTCTCTTCCTCTCTTCTCACTATGACTCACCTTCGTTACTGCATTATAGAACACCAATCAATCCATCTTCACACACTCATCGCTTCCTACAAGTATTATATGACTCTATCTATCCTTCATATGTAAGGTTAGATGCCATATTGATTCATGTCGTTGAAATATATGGATTATGTTATATGCTTAATTTATTACATGGGTAATTTGTTTTTAGTTTATTGCATTAGATTCATTATTGCATGCCCTTTGGATAATATCATCAATGTATAACATCAAAATTATGTTGCATTTTAGGAATTGTTCCTCATTGACTATCCTCACTCTATTCTAACCACTCCCTCATGTTGAGATGATTTTTCTCTATCATTCTCTATTATTAGAGAGTTCATCTTCTATACTTTCATCAATTCTTTATGTCTAGGTTTACATATCATGCCCTTATTATCTCTTGTAATGTGGTTTTAATTATAACAAACACGCCTATCAAAAGTCACTCACATATTATTCTATCAAAAGCATAAATATTATTACAAGCATTCAAGACGATATCAAGAGATCAATATCTTGTCTCAAGATTTTTTATTATTAATGTAACATGACGCAATTTTATTATGAAGTTATTGTATCTCTTGTATCAAATTGTAAATACTAATGTACCAGCTCAGAGAACTTGCCAAATCAGGAACTGATCAAACTAGCTTAGTGCTTTACTTGATCGATCATCTTCATTGCATGATCAACCAACTTAGACATCTTACATTTATTTATTAATTACTTTATGGTAAGATTTCTAGATCAAAATTTTTACCTGATTGATCTCCTCATGATACATCATTTGTGAAATCCTCTTTTGAATTCTAATTAACGACTTTAAGATGACTATGTTTAATAAATCAACCAATAATGAGCTCTCCTGATTGATAACCTAATATGTAAAAAGTAAATAAAACCGGTAGAATCTCCATGATTCTTTGAAGTATTTAGATTCAATGACTATATTCTCAAAGGTCTGACCCTACGACTATATAAAGGACCCCATACTCAATTGTTGGAAGACACCACACACCTAACAACTACAAAGCAATATCCTCTAGAGCTATTTCTCTCTTTCTTTTTATTCTTTGAGATATAAAGAATTTAAGAGAAAATTTAATACATGAGAAATACTTCAATTGTTTAGATTCAGAAGTCCTCTCAACAACAAAATTTAGTTGCAACCAGATTCTCAAGTTACTTGAGTTAGAGATCTTTTTATGGCATCAATATTATCAACGATATTTTTCAATTAATGTTATACTATTCACTCGTGCTAGTAGTTTGTTATGAAAATTGATATTGCTTGTGACTATATTTAAATTTACTATTTTAATATATCTCTACTACTGATATAAAAATATTGTCATACAAATTTTTGAGATAACCCTTTATGTAGGAAATCATAATGTTAGATCCAAGCATATATATATATATATATTATATAAGTTGGATAGTCAAGGTCTATCCAATTCAATAGGGTCAAGGATACTAAAAGTCTGCCTGATCCTTTGTGATCTATAATTATGTCTATTTTGTTGGTATTTAATTTGGTGTTTATTCCAAGATTGTAAAGTGTTTTGTTGTAGGACATAGAGGCATGTAAATAGTCAAGTTATTTAAATAACTCAGTGATGTAGTCTAAGTTAGGAAGACCAACATCATGATTTTTACCCAGTTGAGTTTCTATGATAATGCCTTTGAGTGTTGTTGTTACTTATTGTTGGACATGTGAGCCCACAGCAATCCATTATGCAATAAATGTTATTGCGAATATCATTCCCTGATCTGAAATGAAGAATAAATAATTTGCATAATAGGTCCCTCTGTATAATTAGGGTTATGTACCATGGCCATCTTGATGATCATACAGCTCTTGATTTAATAATTGAATCATAGAGGCTGGTGCTTGGATGAATATCTAAAGAGTTAGATTGAGGACTCATCATGCACCGTCAAATGATTGTTAAGAGATGATCTCCAGCCTGAGTAGGAGATGGCAATCCTTTCTCACATAGGTTGATATCTGACCGACCTCTTGATACAGGTCCTCTGCATGGGAATAGTGATTCGGAGGTGTCAGATTAGTAAGGTTAAAGAGTTGACTTTACGAGATCGAGATAACCAAAGTCCTATGTTGAATTCTGTCACAGCATAGGCACGCATCCTCTGATCGGAGACAGATGTGTTACTATAGGTATGAGTGTGTACATTTGGCAGACCAATAGGTTTATGACCTAACCAAGGTCTATACACCGGCGCGCTGGTGTGCATGTAAGGGCATATGGGTAATACGATCTCTCAAAGGGATCATACAGGTTCACTTATGAACCGGAAGACATGAGCTCACTCATGAGATATTGGGAAGAATCAAATTCTGTGCACGGTCGTCTCGCTTTGGAAGCTTGACTGAATTCGTAGGTTTTAATATATACTTTTGGAAAGCATATGATCAAGACCTAGGTATGATATATGGTTTTGGAAAGTATATGATCGATATCGAATCCCAATGTTCAAATAAGAAACTTACTGATAAAACCCTGCAGAAGACAATATAAAATTGATATTGATCTTCGGGTTGATCATAGGTCTTCCAATATGCAGGATGCATAGGTATTGGGAATACCTGAGGGTGATGCGATCATAAATGATTGTATAACCATGACGTTTCCATTCTGAGGGAGTGATGAAACAGGTCTAGATTTTAGTGACTCGTTTCAATAGAGAAGCAATCCGATCTTAGTCCAAGTGTTGCACATTGGTCTGAATGAGATTCAGATTCAATGAGAAGATTAGATTTGCGATCTTGATTTATTCAAGCATCTGTGGGAGGTTTGTAAGATCTGGATTTGAGATAAGATCTCAATATCCAAGTCACTATACGTGGAACAATACAATCGCCCTGTCCTTATCTCCAAGTCTCTACGGAGAAAGCACATTATTCTTGATGTTCAAGAATAATTTATTTGATGATTTCTGTATCCAAGCATCGAGAAAATATATAATTAAATATGATTTAATTATCATGAATAATATGAATTTGATTCATATTATAAGAAGAGATATCTAAGATAGTTAAATGTGATTTAATTATCAAAGATATGAATAACGTTAATGTGATTCATGTTATTTGGGCACATGAAAGATCCAAGATGATTAAATGTGATTTAATTATCATAGATATAAATAATGTGGATAGCACTATCCATATTAATCATATATATTATAAATATGATTTATAATATATTAGAGAGAGAGAAACTATGTAAATAGCATTTGTTAATTATTAATGTGAATTGGATTCACATTAAGTAATTAATTGGAAATGTAATTTACAAATTAGTTTGGGTTGTGAATTTGATTCAAATATTTTTCAATGGCATGATTGAAATATTCACAAATTAATTTGGAATTAATTTTGTGGATAATTATGTGATAATAGTTATCACA
Organism: Ottelia alismoides; assembly: GCA_037367405.1. Taxonomy (NCBI): domain Eukaryota; kingdom Viridiplantae; phylum Streptophyta; class Magnoliopsida; order Alismatales; family Hydrocharitaceae; genus Ottelia; species Ottelia alismoides. The sequence continues at coordinate 434,684 of JAZKJV010010772.1, read as the reverse complement.
AATTATTAAGAGATAATATGATATAATAAAAAGGAGATAATAAGCCACCATTGATGAGGTGGCGTCACCCATGAAAAAGTCATGGGTGACGCCCCATTTTTAGGAGGCTACATTATGTCCATTTTATTATCTTGATTAATCTCTTAACTAATTTATTTATGTTAAATTAAAAATGTGTTGATAATGTTGCAACATATAGTTAACTTAATTGTAAATAAATGTTGTTGCTTTTAACCAACAACAATTATAGCCATTGATTATAACATAGACCAAGCATGGTCGTTGGATCTATGTGTCCCATGGATTGAGATCCATTGGATCCCAAACTAGTATAAAAGGAGGGCTAGCCTAGCCTTCCAAGGTACATCATTAAGAGTTGTACAAGGTTACCACTCTCTCTCCCTCTCTCTCTCATATTCTCTCCCTCTCTCTTTCTCTCCTCCAAAAGATGGCCGTCCATCTTGTGTTGAGAAAGGAGAGACATTTTTGGCTTCGCCTTCGACGACTCGAGGATCTCCTTCTTCTTTGGAGTTTCTTACTCTATAGGAAGACGACGGATTTCGTTTGACGAAATCAGGGGATCCATTGCTTGTATCTTCATCGAGGATTGCAGGAAGAACGCGACTCATCATCGTGCCCGTAAGTGCGTTCTTCATGGATCGGACTTAAGATAGGAGGATCTCTTGTTTGGGATCTCACAATCGCAACCACGCTTCAAGAGGTATTCCTTATACTTTGTGGTTTGATGAAACGATCCGAGAAGTGTTCTCGTGATCATGTGGTTTCATCTTTAGTTTGAAAATTTTAATTTCCGCCTTATCTAGCGACTAGTGTGACTAGTTGTTACGATTTCATACGATGCGATCGACACGCTTCCGTGATGCGCTTGAAGATTCTCAATATCCTTCACTTATATGGTTTTCTTTCTTCATTCTCTTGAATTTTATGATCATTTTAAAATTTTGTAATTTTGAGATAACTAGTCTTAAGCCCCCTTCAAGTAGTATCATGATTCACATGCACTCTCATTTGATTTTAAAGAATGTATTCAAGTGCATAAGAAGAAACACTTTCATCACACAAAGTAGCAACCATTGGAACAATCAACAACAACATCAACTCATTCAAGTGTCAATCAACCGTTGGTCTCATCTCTCCAATGATACAAATTAAAATGACAAGGAAGTCAGGTTGCATGTTTTCTCAAATCAATCGACTTAAAAATATGGATTGTGATAGATAAAGGGAGGTTTGACCTCATACATTATAACATGTAGAAAAAATGAACTGACTTCAAACATGTATAAGGCTCATTGTATATGAAAAATTGCAATTATAGAACAAATTTTGATTATGACGTGAATCACATGGACATGGAAACTATTTCAAAACATTCATACAAAAAACAACATAGAGAGACTTTTTGAATCCAGTTCGATTGCATGATGCTAGCACTCGTTGGTGTGATGATGAATTATGATCATGTAGCGATCTTGAGGGACAACTTCTCCATTGATTATCCATGCTAAGAGTTATCTAGATAGATCACCTTTCTCTTTATTACGTTGATGAAATCAAGTCGTACATCACGAGCAAGAAATACAGAGTAGAATGTGAATGCTCTCGCTTCTAGGCAAACCAATGGAGAGTCTTAAAGATATAATAGCAGACGACTAAGGGTGGATGGGAGAGGAAGATGGGGACATCCAAGAAATAATAGAGAGAGATTATTATTATTTTTATATTCTCATCTTATTCATTTTATCTTTTATTATTCGTATCTTACTAATAGGACTAGAGATTTGATGTTGAATTTAGTGAGAAATGAGAGATGTCCAACCTCTTTTTTATAGACCATATGGAAGACTAACTAGGAGGAGCAGAGATCTTGAACTCTCAACTTTCTCTCCTCTTTATAAATCAAATTAAAATTTGAAATTGATTTTAATTCAATTCAATTCAAATTTTGTTTAAATCTAATTCAGTTCAAATTCAAATTAGTCTTAGTACTTGATAATAGTGTAAATATCTCGCTATATAATTACCATCTATCATCTTGGGTAATTATAAACTCATCCTACTAATTAACTAATTCAATTCATTAGTTGTTGTAAATCCATTCTATATTTTTTTAATAGAGAGTGTGATTCCTATTCACATCAACATTTATTAGTAATATGAGGCAAATACACATAAGTCATAATCACAAATATCAATGACATAAGTCTGTATTGAATTTCAATAATGTGAATAATATTCACAAAATTAAATCTCAATATACAATGCTTAATGCAATTAGAACCAATGTGAGCGTTCACAAACATTTGGATATCATATATTGACCATTTATTGCGACTTTTTATATGCATATTTACATTGAATATCATGATTCAAATCACTTTGAGTTATTTGATTATATTATATGTTGAGAAAATTTCTCTAATTGATTCCCATATCTTTATACTCAATTTTTGACTTTTCTAATCTAGAATAATGTTCTATGAATTGAAATTTAATCCAATTAGTTCTCACTTATTTTATTTTATAGTATAATAGATAAAATCCATCCAGTTTCATCATTCTCTCGAAATGAAAGTTCCATGGTATACGATCTATTACTATTGCACCAATTCGTGCATTCTCAATACTCGTGTATCTGCATATTAGAAGACTTTGATTAACTCAAAGTTCAATCCCATATTTTACTGTCTTCTTAAAAAGATTTTTAGAAGATTTCTCAATAGATCAATAGGAGATGATATCAGTCAGTTACTTTATTAAAGAATATATCAATATTTACAAATTATTAGCAATACCTACAAATTGAATACACTCTGGGGGGGTGAATGGAGTATGGAAATGAAGTAATGACTCCAATTGAGAGGAAGTTCATTCACAAAAAAATGTAAATGCGAGTTTGTACATCATTGGATAAATACTCAAAGTTGGTTTGTCTATGCTTGATGGGTTAAAAAAGATGTTATTTAGAAAGTGAGGAAGAGGGTGAAAAAGGTCCAGAAAAACAACAATCCTCTTCGAAGGCTTCCATAATGAGGAGACACTCTCAGTTTGTGTGCCGAGGTATCTACATGTATTCCACATGGTAATCATTCACTACCCTCACATGAATAATTAAATATATTAGATATTACATGTTCATCTATGCAAAAAGATCTATAATGAATGCGAGAGTGAAGGCTGTAGCTCTTTGAATCACTAGTCACCTTATAATTCGCATTCACGATAGATTTTTTTTCATAGATGAATGTAAGATATCTACTATATTAAACTATTCATGTGAGGGACCTATAGTGAATAATTACATAATAGGGGACATGCGGATACCTCAAGACGCAATCTGAGAGCGTCTCCTCATTTTAATGTTCTTCAAAGAGGACCATTCTATCTTTGAACCTTTTCTTCGCCATCTTATTCACTTTGTAAATGGCATATTTTGTTGGACCAACAAGCATAGATGAACCAACTTTGAGTATGTGTCCCACGATATCCGAACTCTCACTGATTGATCTTTACATACTCTATTCATCCTTTACATACTCTATTCATCCCCCTCCAAAGTGTATTCGATTCACAAATACTGTCCAGAGGTATCAGGGCCATCAATGGAGATAGATCAGCAAAAGTTTCATTAAGAGATCAAATGAAGTTCTAACTTTGATTTTGCAGCAAGAACTTTGGCTTGATAAGTAGCAATAATAACTCTTTGTATACATCAGCATAGATACAAGAAATAATATTTAGAGTACACTCAATGATTACACAATAAGAATAATAAAAAACTTAACAAAATGGAAAATGAAAAGAAAAACTTCTGAAGAGGGTTTGTCGAAGTCTTGAACATTGTACAAAGATTCTGCAAAAACAATACACATGCAAGTAGAGAAAATGTCTATGAGAGCTTTAAAATGAGAGTAAACAAGATTTTACCAATACTATCATGTTCCATAAAAAAGATGAACATCGATGAACTTTGTTGTGACAATAATATCTCATGAATAAGCACCCATCTTCAAGTTCATAAAGTTCGAAATTTTATTATTCCTTTGAGAGAACATACATCTAAGATTTCTTGGATTCCACACCAGCTCACTAGTATATAGGCGTTATTAGGTCATCAACCTATTGGTTTGTAGATTGTACACACTCAGATATGTTGATGTATATTTTTCTCTAGTCAAAAAAATTATGTATGTTCGTGACTATATAATATGGGATTTTAGTATCTCAATCTAATCAAGTTAACTTTTTATCTTAACTTATCCATCGCATCTAAATATCTATTCCCATGCAAAGGACATGCATCAAGAGTTAGTCTAATATCGATCTTTAGATAAGATTTCCATATTTTATCTGACTAGATATTCTTATAAAATATCACATAATGAAGCCATTTGTGTCCTTGATCTAACTCGTAAGATCTACAACCCTACATCAGCCTCTATGATATAACTTTTTACATCAATAATTGTGTGATACCAAGATGGCCACATTACATATCCCTAATTTATTGAGGGATTAATGAATCTGCATTTCACCATATTTATTAATTTAATTTAGCTTATAATCCCTTATAAAATACTTGTAAATATCAATAATTATGTTCTTTTACTAACCCTAATTATTGTGTAAATAATGTATATTTATCATTACTTTAACCTAAAATAAATAAATAAAGAAACACAGGAAAAAGAAAGGAAATAAAAGATTGTATATATGTAATAGATACAAGGTGACTCTGACCCTAAGATTAGGTCAAAAGTTGACTTGATCAAGAATGAATATAGTGATGAATCTACGTTTCATCATCTTTATTCTATTATTTTGGCCTTAAAAACCCTAGTAAATACATGTAAATAGGCTTAATTTAGGCATTTTAGCATCCATGCGTCATTGTGTAAATAATGTATAAAATGCGGTTTTTAAAGCCAAAATTATAGAATAAAGAAAAGAAAAGAATAAGAATAAAATATTGTAAATATTTTATGACCCGAAACCCCAAGACATAGGCATCTCGATGACTAGGTTGACAAGGAATAAAGTAGGGGGAGATAAGGGCCAAAATACAATAAAAATACCTTTTATTCAATTCATTCTTTATTCATTTTGGGACCTATTTTTGGTTCCACTTTTTATACCTCAAATAAATAAACTTTGTACATGCTTGTAGATAATTAAATATAGAAAAATAAAAAATTGATTTCACAAAAAAATAATGTACAGATAAAAAGTTATGGTCTGAATAAAATTCCAAAACTCTAACTTTCCAGACCTGTATCTTGCAAATAAAAACTCGAAATGAAGCAAACTCACGCTTTAATTGTATCTAGCATAAAATAATCTATTTAATGGAGGTGGTTCGTATTTTTCGGAGTTACGATTTGAAAGTTGAGTTTTGGACCCTTGTAGTATACTTGTACATATTAAAATATTCAATTTATTCTTTATTCATTATTTTTATAACTTTATATTTTTATAATTTTGTAAATATTACTTATAAGAAATATGTATATTATAATCATAATAAAAACTCAAAGAAAACAGAAAATAAAAATACATGTATATATAATACATAGGTATTATACCTATATACATACCTGTATAAACTATACTTTTATTTTATTAAGTGTATAACATAAGATAAATAAAATAAAAATATATTTAAGTGTATAAAAGTATTATATAAATTTATAAAATAATAAACAAAAATAAACAAATTAAATACATAAAATAAACATAAAATAATTAAATATATAGATATTATACCTATAAAGGGTATAAAAGTAAACTTGTAAAAATATACCTAATAAAAATAAATAAAAATTACCATAAAATACTTCATAAAATTACAAATACTTTTTATTTAATAATAAAAAATTAACTAAATTGTTATCTATTTTTAATTGAATATCTGAGTTTTTTCTCCAGGCTTTTTCCCGGTTGGTCCACGTGGACCAACCAGGGGGCGGCAAGAGTTGACCTTCGGTCAACTCTCTGCCCAACACCTGGAATGTGTCAGATCTGCAGTTTTCTTGGTTTTCTACTAATTTTCTAGGCCGCATTTTAGATCTTTTCGTGTCACACTCTTCTACACTTTTTTCCCCGATGCTTGACCATACACGCCCAAGGGCTTCCTCAGGGATTGGATCATGGATTCGAGAGATATTATTCGATCTACACGCCCTCTCGACCATTCATTCAAAATGGACCCGTCTCCCTCCTTGACTCCTTGAACCCCATTTTCCTTGGACAAGGCTTGTCTCTCTCGCTCCGGATTGATTCCTGTGACAGGGGAGTCTCCAACGAGGTCCAGCGGGCGGCGGCGAGGCTTTTGGCGGCTCCATTTCATCTCCGGCCAGTGGCCGTCGAGGTCCCCCTTCTCTTGGTTTTCTCAGCCAATCGAGGATGTTTTCCATCTGTTTCCTTGCCTTTCAGCTGGCATTTATCTCCTGCTTGCAGAATTTTTTTCTTAGTTAACAATTTAATTAACGGAAGGAGCCCAAAAATCTAATCATCTGGAGTACGTCGGAGCTCCGCTCCGCTGCTCAGCCCGTCACTGTTCATCACCATTCCCCGCCATTTCATCACCAAACCCTACCAAATAAAGGCCAACACTTGCCCAAAGACCCGCAGTGCTTTCTATCTTTCGTGCAGGCGTTGAAGGGGGCATCTGAGCCCCGGTTGTAGCCCAGGGATGTTCTTCAGGTGCTGATGCTATTCATGGCCCTATCGATGGACCAAGAACCTTGTCGAGACCTCCTGGAGGTGCGGATCATGCCTAGAAACTATGTCCCCACCTTAGCGCCTTCAGGGAGTGCCGTATCATCGGAATCCAAGTGATCGAAGCTACCTCAGCATGCGTTCTTCGCGCGTTCGTCCAGTGGCCATCTCTACCGTTCGATCTCGGCCTATTCTTGGCGCGCTACAGTGAACATCGGATCTTGTGCCCCATCTGCCATCGATCTCCAGCAGATCATATAATCTGGTCCGTCACACCCGAAAGAGTATCTGCGCGCGTCGAGCTGACACGTGTATTAGTGGAGGGCTGCGCACCGTTGGATCCACCCGCGCCTGGGTATTTTGCCACTGAACCCCCGCGCATTTTTGTAATTAATATTTCACACCTAATCATTCGTGTGCAGTCACTATTTTTTGTAATATTTGCATCTCGTATCCTCTTGTTTCGTTCATTTGCATTTAGACCCTCATCCTGGTCACCTCACGTGTCTGTGCACGTGAGGTGCGTAGGAATTTTTACAGCGGTCCCCCAATTAGTCTACATATTACTGTTAAGGACAGAGAATATTTATTTCAGTAACAACTTTTGTGTAAAATTGCAGTACGACCCTCATATTTCCTGATTATTACGTATAGGTCCCTGCCTGTCAGGAGATTGCGCACGTGAGCCTGGTCTATTTGCATTAAGGCCCCTGGGTTTCAATTTATTTCTAATTGATCCAGACAATTCTTTACTGTGTTATAAATTTTCTGGAAAATTGCGATTGTGCCCCTGAACTATTTGCATATTGACAAACACACCCCTGGCCTGAGTGTAGTTTCTTGCTGTTATCTCGAATTTTTGCGTGCATCTAACCCCAAAAATTACCAAAAAAATCACATAGGCTCCTGTTAACTTGCACTTTCACATCATATTTTTATTTTTCACTTTTGTTGCATTTTTCATATTTATTAAAAATAAAAACATGAATTTTCACTACTGTTTGTATTAGAAAATACATAAAAATTATAAAAACACCTCAAACAATTCCCCAAAAAAATATATTTTATGTCTTTTATTATCTTTTAGCTCCAGACCAAAATTCACTAAAAAATACAATAGAAAACTCCTAAAAATCTTAAAACCACAAAAACCTTTATAAAAATATTAAAAATTCTACAATAATCATAAAAATACTATTTCTATTTCCAAATCTTCTTTCTTTTATTATCTTTGTTTTAAATTTAATTTGAGGAGTTTTGGAACCTGTTTGCTATTTTTCATCCTCAATTTAGTTTCAGCCTTTCATTTTCTTCACCGTTTATAGTATTCTTGAATTTAAAAATACCAAAAAAATTAGGAAAAATCCAAAAAATCCCAAAAACATTAGAAAAAATATAAAAAAGAACAAAAACATTTTATTTCCTTATTTTTTCTTACTTTTACCTATTTTTATAAATACTCACTCTTCCTCTTTCTTACTTTGTATTATATTTTATAATTAAAAAAATACAAAAAAATATAAAATATAAAAAGAAAATATAAAATCAAAATACAAAATTATGAAATCAAAAATAAAAATAAAAAAAAATAATTAAAAACCCACAAAAATGGCATAAGGAGACAAATCATCACATCACATTTTGAGCAATTCTGCCCCGTTCTACCTGTCTGCTCCCTGTGTTCGACCTCTACACATACTTGCACCTATACACATCTTTGTTGTAGAGTTATAATAAATTTTAACTCCGCATCACTTTTCATTGCTTGATTTTTGTTGTGGGTTAATTGTTGTTTGAATCGGGATTTCTCGCAGGTCGCTTCAGCGACATTGTGATCCCGCCTTGTGTGGATTACTTTAGACCCGTGATAAATCTTGTTCAACAAATGGCGCCATTGCCGGGGAGCAACAACGCGTAGTTCGGTTTTTGCTTGTGTTGTGATTGATTGTCTATTTTTACGGATTTTATTCTTGCTATTTTATTTTTGCTTATTTTTGATATATCCTTTGAATTGTCTAACCACTCTCCTTGTTTGGATTTTGTGCGAGGTACGTGGATCGAGGGAGGAGCCCCGCTTGGAGCACCTTCGCTCCCACGTGAGGTGGCTTTAGCCTAGCACAAAGGACTTGGAGGATTGAAGACAAATTTTGAGCACATTTTGAGCATTTTTTATAGCATTTATATGTGTAATTTAAGTAAGAGTGTGACATTAATTTGTAATAATACAGGTACATTCAGACTTGGACTTTCGGGCCCAATTTCCAAGTGCTTGTACACTTGTGGGCTCACCGCGGCTTTTCATCGGTTTTCATCGCCTTTTCTTATTTTGTTTTCCGATTTTGTTTTCTTTACTTTGTGTGATTGAGCCCCTAGTTTTAGGATTGCTTGCGATAGACTAAGGCCAAACACCTAATATATTTGCATGTACCTATAGACTCGTTTGGACTTAGTCAAATTTAAACAGTCACGTCATCATCTTCGAGCCTACGTGCCGTGAGCCCACCCCATCAAGAGCTACTCCTGAACTCGATTTGTTGAGAAGAGGAGGGGTGAGTTCTAGACCGGACTTTTTGGATTGAGGATTGATGACCGACTTGTGGTGCTTCATGTTAATAGCAATTTTTGAAACTTAGGGCGATTTCATCGGCTTGCATTTGCATATAGTTAGGTTTCAATTCTGCTAAGCATCCTTGCATGTAGAGTGCTGGAGGCAAGGTGAGCATTTATGCTTTAGCATTCATCATTGTTTGTCGCTTGCATTGCTTTTCCGACTCTCCTCTGATTTTGCCAACCTAGGAGCTTGAAGGAATTTAATCCTCGCTAGGATCGTGCATTTTTATTAAAAATCCAAAAAAGTGGTGATAATCAATAAAATTGGGAATGTTAATATTACTTGTCCCTAAAAACCAACAAAAAGAAAAAAATTGTATTGGGGCGAGTAATCCCCTCATTGTCTTCGCTTTTACTTGCTCGCGCAAACACTAAGGATTAGTGCCCAAATACCATGGAGCCCCTAAGTGTTTGTGCAACTTTTTGGACTTCTCACCTAACTCTAAAACAGATAAGATAAAAGACCGAATTTTCAGTCTCTACCGAGTTGAGTAGGTGAATTGAGGGTTTGATTGTTTCATTTTTGCTTGTGATTGTTTTGTGTGCATACTCGATCACTCCGCGCATTTGCGCCTTTTTCTCACATCTCTTGACTTGACCGTTGAGCTCTCCCGAATCATTTTTCTCTTGTTTCGAGATGGCCGACTGGAGCGTATTTTATCCGAACTTTGCGGATCCTTCCTTCACTCCACCCGGTCCACCTCCTTTTTTCCAGGAGGTCTTTGCTCTTGACTTTTGTACATATCTGCCTCAGCCACAGTATCAGGACTCGGACTTCTACCCACACCCACCTCCACCTTCGTATTTTCCAACTTCACATTCACACGAGACTGATCTGTTGGAGTCACCTCTCACAATTTCCACACTTGAGACCTTGACCCAGTTCATGGAGCAAATGAATTCGAAGATTGACAACCTCACTTGCATGAATAAGAGCCATATTGATGCTTCACGATCTGATGATTTGGAGTCATTTGAGGATTATCATGAGAGCTTGCAATCTCCCAAAATACAAAAAAATGAGAAAAATTTAAAAATCCAAAAAGAGTTCGGGAGACACATGATCGAGTCAGACTGTGAGGAGAGTGCTCACTTGCCAGACCCTTTGACCACACATCCATTCACATCCTGTCCCACCTTTGACCCCGAGGATGCCGCTGTACAGACTGCTCTTGGCATGCCTTGTGTATATGCTGATTCCGATTTCCTCCCTTATATGGAGGAAGTCCAAAAATTAAAAAAATGTTGACTGAACCCGAAGTGGTGGCCACCATTCATGAGATTATCCATGCCCCACTTCAGCAGGCCATGACGGATTTATCTGCTCCTCTTCCCAAGAAGAGAAAGCGAAGAAGCAAATCTGAGCGTCATATTCTGACCATGGCCACTGCCCATGCCATCACACACTGTCCCAAGCCTAAGAAGAAGAACACTACTACACCTTTTATCAGCTGCACTATCTCTGACCATACATGTGATCACACTCTCCTAGATGGCGGTGCTTCGATTAGTATTATACCCTTCTCGCTAGTACAGTCTCATCACTTAGGGCCTATCAAGAAGACCAGGATGATCGTTCAATTTGCTGATGGATCTATCAAGAGGTCGAAGGGTATCCTTGAAAATGTCGTCATTTCTATTCATGGCACGAGCCACCATGTTGATTTTGTCATGTTGCCCATGGAGACCTCCACAGGGGAGCATTCTCCAGTCATCCTGGGACGACCATTCCTTGCCTCTGCGAGAGTCATTATTGATTATGGATCAGCAGAGATTCGCTTCCGTCCTGCTGACGAGAGCGAAAGGTTGATCACCGCACCCACTGCCGACCAGAGACCTGCTCCTGATGCGACCACACCTATTTTGGTTGACCCTGAGGACAATGACCTTGACGAGACTATTAGAGAATTTTGTTGCTTAATGGATTCCACCGAGACCCGAGAATTCCTCTCCAAGGAGGAAGACTTGGAAAGCATGGACCTCGGAGTTCCTTCTTCTGGGACTTGGCGTTGTGTTGATGACATCCGCGGGATTTACACAATTGATACCATTGAGTGGAGGGCAGAGTCTGAGACTCGACAGGACGGACATGACTCGACTACTTTCATTGATGAGTCCGCTCCTATTCACATAGATACTGATGAGACAAGGACCGAAGTTGATCTGATTGCTTTTATTCGAGAATTCGGTCCTTTTGATGAGAAAGATGATCCGGTTGAGATTATTGAGGACGAACAGAGCTCGACTACTTCCACTGATGAGTTCGCTCCTTTTGGTTTTGACCTGGACGAAACCTCGCAGGATGACTCCGATTACACTACTTCCGACGATGAGGAATTTGTCCCTTTTCACCTTGACATCAGCGAGACTCCTAAGGCCGGACCTAGTCGTACTTCTTCCAATCACCAGTCTGTGCCTTTACACCCTAGGGCCCCTGAGGACCTTCACTCTATCGACCATGATCGGCTTCCGTCCACTATGGTCCCCGATGTCGACCTGCACCATACCAGATCTATTCCTCAACGGTCCAGCAAGAAGGTTCGCTTTCAAACTTCTTGATCCCGTGTATATCCATCTCCGTTATACATTCTCCTTTGTTTACCTCTTTTCTCTCTCCCGTATTGCTCGTCTACCCATTCTCATGTTTGCCTTGCTTATGACGTACTTTGTCCTAAGTAATAGGGGGTGGACGAGCCGAGTGTTCATTCGTCGTTCCGTCTTATTACTCCTATTGTTGCCTATACTTAGGGATTCTTATACCCTAAGTATAGGGGGAGTGATGCCTACATTCTTTTCTATCTTCTTCCATCTGTTGATATCTTTTCTTCTTTTCTTCTTTTCTTCTTTTCCTCTTCTATCTTCTCAATCTATCAGAAAGGTGTCGCCCCCTTGTAGACAGTTTTCTATACTTAGGACGTACTTTGTCCTAAGTATAGGGGGGTGTGCACCCCGAGTTTCTTCTATTCTTCGATCCTCTCCATTGTCTCCTCTTCGTGTCTATACTTAGGGATATCTTACCCTATGTATAGGGGGAGACAGTCTGAGTACGATCTGTTCATTCCCACCCTTGACCCTCCCTGCTTTGTGTACAGTCTGCTATACTTAAGATTATTTGATCCTAAGTATAGGGGGACGGTCGACTTCTTATTCGTTCATTTATTTCTTATTCGTTTATTCTTTAGATTTTCCTATACTCAGTACGAGTTATGCCTTCTCTTTTTCTCTCTGATCTATGAGGACATAGCTCAAGCTAAGTATAGGGGGGTCGTATATACTACGTATATACTTTAGCCATAACTCGTACTTTCGTATTTTCTTTATAATATGGCTAATAATTCTTTAAAATTCATTAAAAATGGTAATAAAAAGATGTTATCATTCCTCAAATTCTTTTTGTATTTACTGATTAATAAATTTGGTGAAAATGATTTTTGCAAAATGTTTGAAAAATAGTTTGAAAATCTTTGTGAAAATCCTTTGAAAACTATTTTGAAAACGTTTTGTTACATGTTTTCAACCTTTGTAAAATATTTTGTTTGCAAAATTTTATATTGTGTGAAATAAAATGTTTGAAAAATTATTTGAAAATGGTTTGAAAAATGGCTGTAAAAATATTTTGAAAAATCTATATATACTTTTTGAAAAACCTTTGCAAAATGATTTTCAAATGCGTGTACATATTTGTAAAATTGTTTGTAAAAATTATTTTGGACTATAGTTTTTCAAAATTGTTTGTAAAATGATTGTCAAATAAGTTTGAGGAATATATGCATCACACCTAAAATTCACTATATATCTTTATAAAATTGATCACTTACCCTTGTAAATGCTTAAAATCCATTTCTTGTATATATAAGAAGCACTCCCGTGTACATATTTTAACCTAGCTTTTAGCCAAATCTTTTTGTTTTCAAAAATCCCAAAAACATTTGCAAAATTAAAATCCAAAAACATTTGAAAAATCTTTTTGAAAAAAATACAAAAAATTGCATATGCATCATTATCGTCATCTTTTCAAAAATCCATAAAAAGTTCAAAATCTTTGAAAATTGCATCACAAAAATATTTTCTGCATTCTGCATATCATTTGCATAGCATGAGCATTTTTCGAATTGAGTTTGATGATTAAACAAGTTTAAATAAAATCCGGAGATTGGAGCTTGATTGGACCTTAAAATCTACCTAATAACAGGAACCTTATAGGGATTGGAATTGAGGTACTTCAGGTCTAGTTGACTTAATTCTTTGAGGATCACGAGACTTAGTTCAATGGATTCTTAACTGCCTAAGTAGAGTATTTCAGAACGCACGCACGACTCTTGTTGATAATGACCTAACTTGGACACCTGCACCTTTCACATGGCTCAACTCAGTTGGAGTGGTGAGGGGATTGGATTTGCCGGTATGAGACGCACACATGTGGAAACACTTGTCCTCCTCTAGGGAGGGAAGTGCTCCCCAACCCGTCCAGTGATGAGGAAGTCTAAAGACAGGAGAGTGTGGGTTGCAATAAAGCTTCAAAAGATGGATAGTCTACTGGCTCAAGAGGAAAAACTCCTTATGTAAATGCTGCTGTGAATAGTATTTCAAAAAAATGGAAAAAAGGAAAAAAAGAAGACAGGCATGTACAAAAATAAATTCCTGCCAAGTATGTACATATGTTGTAAAGTCAATAAGCAAGCTTGAGTTCCAGAGTCAAATATGTGACCCTGCAGCTGGATGACTTGACTACACTTGTCTTGCATCCGAGGATAGGTAGCTACACTGGCTACCGTCCATTCTTCTCTTCACCCCCTCCTCTCGAGCTGGTTGCCACTTGAACTTAGAAGGGAATACCCCGCTCCTCGAGGATGGAGTTGTTGAATTGGCGAATAATTGGGTTGCCATACTGGAGAAGCCAGTCTCTCTGTCATTCTAGTTGGGGAGAGCCACTATCACTTACACTATACGAGTCAGATTCATAGTCGTAAGGGTATGCATATGAGTTGAAATATTTCTGACCTGGCTATTGAGGAGACTTGAGCAGAGTTTTGGGATTCTCAGGGACTGTTGGATTTCAAATTCGATTCTCATTAAGGTTCCACCCACACTAAAATTCCAAAGATCCGACTTAAGCTCCAAACTTTGATTTTCTGAAGACAAGTTTGATAATTAAAATAAATCCAATTTCTTCTTTTTCTTTTCTTTGTTTTTCTTTTCTGCACTTATTGCATAAGTGTTTGCTAGGGACTAGCAAAGGCAAGTATAGGGGGATGATGAATCTACGTTTCATCATCTTTATTCAATCATTTTGGCCTTAAAAACCCTAGTAAATACGTGTAAATAGGCTTAATTTAGGTATTTTAGCATCCATGCATCATTGTGTAAATAGTGTATAAAATGTGGTTTTTATAGCCAAAATTATAGAATAAAGAAAAGAAAAGAAAAATAAAAAATATTGTAAATATTTTATGACCCGAAACCCCTAGACATAGGCATCTCGACGACTAGGTCGACAAGGAATAAAGTAGGGTGAGATAAGGGCCAAAATACAATAAAAATACCTTTTATTCAATACGTATTTATTTATTTTGGGACCTATTTTTGGTTCCACTTTTTATACCTCAAATAAATAAACTTTATACATGAAAGTTGTATATAATTAAATATATAAAAATACAAAGTTGATTTCACACAAAAATAATGTATAGATAAAAGGTTATGGTCTGAATAAAATTCCAGAACTCCAACTTTCCAGACCTGTATCTTGCAAATAAAAACTCGAAATGTATCAAACTCACCTTTAATTGTATATAGCATAAAATAATCTATTTAATAGAGGTGGTTTTGTATTTTTCGAGTTACGGTTTGAAAGTTGAGTTTTGGACCCTTGTAGTATACTTGTACAAATTAAAATATTCAATTTATTCTTTATTCATTATTTTCATAATTTTATATTTTTATAATTTTGTAAATATTACTTATAAGAAATATGTATATTAAAATCAGAATAAAAACTCAAAGAAAACACAAAATAAAAATACACGTATATATAATACATAGGTATTATACATATACACACACCTGTATAAACTATACTTTTATTTTATTAAGTGTATAAAATACATAAGATAGATAAAATAAAAATATATTTAAGTGTATAAAAGTATTCTATAAATTTATAAAATAATAAACAAAAATAAATAAATTAAATACATAAAATAAAAATAAAATACTTAAATATATAGATATTATACCTTTAAAGGGTATAAAAGTAAACTTTTAAAAATATACCTAATAAAAAATAAAAATTACCATAAAATACTTCATAAAATTACAAATACTTTTTATTTAATAATAAAAAATTAATTAAATTGTTATCTATTTTTAATTGAATTTCCGAGTTTTTCTCCAGGCTTTTTCCTGGTTAGTCCACGTGGACAAACCAGGGGGCGGCAAGAGTTGACCTTCGGTCAACTCTCTGCCCAACACCTGGAATGTGTCAGATCTGCAGTTTTCTTGGTTTTCGCCTAATTTTCTAGGCCGCGACTTAGATATTTTCGTGTCGCACTCTTCTACACTTTTTCTCTCCGATGCTTGACCATACACGCCCAAGGGCTTCCTCGGGGATTGGATTATGGATTCGAGAGATATTCTTCGATCTACACGCCCTCTCGACCATTCATTCAAAATGGACCCGCCTCCATCCTTGACTCCTTGAACCCCATTTACCCTGGCCAAGGCTTGTCTCTCTCACTCCGGATTGATTCCTGTGACAGGGGAGTCTCCAGCGAGGTCCAGCGGGCGGCAGCGAGGCTTTTGGCGGCTCCATTTCATCTCCGGCCAGTGGCCGTCGAGGTCCCCCTTCTCTTGGTTTTCTCAGCCAATCGAGGACATTTTCCATCTGTTTCCTTGCCTTTCAGGTGGCATTTATCTCCTGCTTGTAGAATTTTTTTCTTAATTAATAATTTAATTAATGCAAGGAGCCCAAAAATCTAATCATCTGGAGTATGCTGGAGCTCTGCTCCGCTGCTCAGCCTGTCACTGTCCATCACCATTTCCCGCCACTTCATCACCAAACCCTACCAAATAAAGGCCAACACTTGCCCAAAGCCCCGCAGTGCTTTCTATCTTTCGTGCAGGCGTTGAAGGGGGCATCTGAGCCCCGGATGTAGCCCAGGGATGTTCTTCAGGTGCTGATGCTATTCATGGCCCTATCGATGGACCAAGAACCTTGTCGTGATCTCCTGGAGGTGCGGATCACGCCTAGAAACTATGTCCCCACCATAGCGCCTTCAGGGAGTGTCGAATCGTCGGAATCCAAGTGATCGAAGCAACCTCATCGCGCGTTCTTCGCGCGTTCGTCCAGTGGCCATCTCTAACATTCGATCTCGGCCTGTTCTTGGCGCACTACAGTGAACGTCGGATCTCGTGCCCCATCTGCCATCGATCTCCAGCAAATCATATAATCTGGTCTGTCGCAGCCGAAAGGGTATCTGCGCGCCTCGAGCTGACACGTGTATTAGTGGAGGGTTGCGCAATGTTGGATCCATCCGTGCCTGGGTATTTTGCCATTGAACCCCCGCGCATTTTTGTAATTAATATTTCACACCTAATCATTCGTGTGCAGTTACTATTTTCTGTAATATTTGCATCTCGCACCCTCTTGTTTCGTTCATTCCCATTTAGACCCTCATCTTGGTCACCTCACGTGTCTGCATACGTGAGGTGCGTAGGAATTTTTGAGGGGTCCCCCAATTAGTCTACATATTACTGTTAAGGACAGAGAATATTTATTTCAGTAACAACTTTTGTGTAAAATTGCAGTACGACCCTCTTATTTCCTTATTATTACGTATAGGTCCTGCCTGTCACGAGATTGCGCACGTGAGCCTGGTCTATTTGCATTAAGGCCCCTGGGTTTCAGTTTATTTCTAATTGGACCAGACACGTCTTTACTGTGTTATAAATTTGCTGGAAAATTGCGATTGTGCCCCTGGACTATTTGCATATTGACAAAAACACCCCTGGCCTGAGTGTAGTTTCTTGTTGTTATCTTGAATTTTTGCGTGCATCTATCAAACCCCAAAAATTACCAAAAAAATCACATAGGCTCCTGTTCTTTCACTTTCACTTCATATTTTTATTTTTCACTTTTGTTGCATTTTCATATTTATTAAAAATAAAAAAACATGCATTTTCACTACTGTTTGTATTAGAAAATACATAAAAATTATAAAAACACCGCAGAAAATTCCCAAAAAAATATATTTCGTGTCTTTTATTATCTTTTAGCTCTAGACCAAAAGTCCCTAAAAATTACAATAGAAAACTCCTAAAAATCTTAAAACCACAAAAACCTTTATAAAAATATTATAAATTCTACAAAAATCATAAAAATACTATTTCTGTTTCCAATTCTTCTTTGTTTTATTATCTTTGTTTTAGAATTAATTTGAAGAGTTTTGGAACCTATTTGCTATTTTTCATCCTCAATTTAGTTTCATCCTTTCATTTTATTCACTGTTTATAGTATTCTTGACTTTAAAAATACCAATAAAATTAGGAAAAATCCCAAAAACATTAGAAAAATATAAAAAAGAACAAAACCATTTTATTTCCTTATTTTTGCTTACTTTTACCTATTTTAATAAATACTCTCTCTTCATCTTTCTTACTTTGTATTATATTTTATAATTAAAAAAATAAAAAAATATTAAAAGAAAATATAAAATCATAAAATTAAAAATCAAAATACAAAATTATAAAATAAAAAATAAAAATAAAAAATATATAATTAAAAACCCATAAAAATAGCATAAGTAGACAAGTAATCACATCACATTTTGAGCAATTCTTCCCCGTTCTACCTGTCTGCTCGATGTGTTCGACCTCGACACATACTTGCACATATACACATCTTTGTTGTAGAGTTATAATAGATTTTAACTCCGCATCACTTTTCATTGCTTGATTTTTGTTGTGGGTTAATTGTTGTTTGAATCGGGATTTCTCGTGGGTCGCCTCAGCGACATTGTTATTCCGCCTTGTGTGGATTACTTTAGACCCGTGATAAATCTTGTTCAACATATAGTAGGTGGAGATAAGGTCTAAATCCAGAAAATCAAGAAAATCAATATCCATTTGTGTACATTTGTAACTTTTACACTACTTTATATAATACATATTCCTTACACCAAATTATTTATCACTAAATTGACCTTAAATAAAAATATTTTCTTCCGGAAACTATTACATAAAAATAATCTTCAAATAATTAAAATAATTGCAAGAATAACCCCCGTACATGTGCAAAAAACTACACTCTGAATAACGTCACAAACCTCATCTTGCTAGATCAATATCTTCTTCAAAAAAATTCAAAATTAACCAAACTCACTTTCAATGTTATCCAAATTAAATAAACTTTAAAATGGAAGTGGTTTAAAAAAAATGGAGTTAAGGTCTGAAATGTGTTGTTTTTGGGCGCTATTGTATATTATACCTATGTATATTATATTTATTTTTACTTTCTTTGTATTCTTGTATATATTGTATCTTCAATTATTTATATATATTGTATTTAATTTATATAATATAGAAATAAAATCACTAAATTTAAAATAAAGCAAAATAAAATCACATACATATTGTATATATATCACTATGTATTATAAAAAGATTTTCTTCTTGACTTATTATCCTTGTTCGACGATAACTATAGGAAAAGGGTTCATGTTCTTTTTCCTTTTTACCCTCTTCTTCTTTTCCATTTCAAAGAGATTGATTGCGGTTTCAGGAGTGATATTTGAAAAATCAAGATTTGGATCATTCGCAGGTATACTTGATTTCGTTAGTATTGTCCAACCAAATCCAATTCCATTATGTCCTCATTCGATGAGTCTATTTTCACGTACAAGCAACCTCTTTTCAAAATCTCCATTCCAAAGTTTCAACAAAATCTCATGTAGCTGAATATATATATATATATATATATATATATGCAAAAAGGATAAGTAAAAAATCATGGTTTTGTATATATAGGTATATATACCTATGAATAACAAATTTTATTCATTTTAACCCCTATATATATTTTATTTAATTCATTAAAATCACAAAAAATGAGCTAATTTAGTTACTAACTCTTCTAGTTTTTAAAATTTTTCAATTTTAATTAATTTTCTATTTCATTTTGAAATAATTTATTTTTTTTACTTATTTTTTCACATAATGTATTTTGTCTTGTAACTGGGTGGGTGTTGATTGGTTGAACCTAGGTCTGTTGACCCGGGTCAACTCCCATTCAATGCCCTCCCCCGTGTATTTCGTGCGCCAGCCACTCTTCTCCATTTTCTCTTGGTCATTTGCTACTCAACGCCTTTTGCTTCCCTCGCCTATTTTTCAGCCATGATCATCTTCTCCTTCGTCAGATCACTCATGCCTTCAATCACGCTTTGATTCTCTCGCATTTTGAATTCAAAAACTTTGGGATAGATCCCCTATTTATACATCAAAACCACTGCCTTCTCAGGATGCTTTGTTTTCGACTCCTTCTTGCACCCGAGATCGACATTAGAGAGCCTAGGTTATATCGTGGTACTCTACACGATCTGACGTTCATGAGACCTTCTTGTTGCAGAGATACAAGCACACCATCAGAAATTATTGGACATATCTCACTTCTTTACAACACACGGTGAATCAAGGTGATTAACCCCACTTAATCCACACGTAGATAGATTATACTATTTCTTTTCATATTACAATTTTTAGTTTGAAATTTGATATCAGTTTTTGTTTGTTTCAATCATATACCATCCCAACTCTGATCACCAAAATCGGATCTCTTCATTCACTTTTACTTACTCCCAACTCGACTATCACCTTCGCATAACCTTCTCCATCTCCTTTCATGATCTGAGCACCTATAGATTGATTGGGATATGGAGTTTAACCTCATTCCAACTGTCTTCCATCGAAGTTTTTCATTCACCCATTGCTAGTCATCTTTTTCTGCTTATTAAGGTCGTCGGAGTATCGCCTTCGACCGTTGAAACTCTTGTAGTATCTAGGAGCGTAGAAGAGAGAATGGAACATGACCTGGAGATCTTCTTTGAGTTGTAGAGACTTCGACCTCAAGATCACATACAAGCCACCTTCGAGCGTCGTGGAACCACTAGTTAGGGAGAGGAGCTTCGCATGAACGAGTCGCACCCTTCAGGAGTTTTGGTGGATAGAGATTGGTTGAGATTGGACTGATTGAGTTCACTGTCGATGACCTTCATCATTGTTCCTTCTCCTACTCTCATATCCGTTGGATCGAACAAGATGCCCATATCAGATCACAACCATCCAAAAAGCCCTGAATGTCCGTCGCAGATCATATTAGTCAGATCAGGTCTCATCCACCGTGTACATCAAACTCTAAACCATTCGATTATAGAATCTTTGCATCTTAGTTGTTCCTCGTACCACGTGGATCGTTATAAATATTGCTCTCTAGCCCTTGCTAGTTTTTAATTTTACAAATAAGTCCTTTTGGGACACATGTTATTCTGTGCTTCATTAAACTTTTCATAAATAACCTTGCTATTTATTTTATTACTATTTTAGTCCACCTTGAATCGAAGAGTGTGCTTCACATGTGATTTCTTAGGTATTTTGCAATAAAATGTACATATCCTATGTTATCATCAAGTCATATGAAATAAATTAATTATATTGAAGTTCGTGCCAACACGACAAATGTGCGCTGATACATGCTTTTTAGGGGAAAATTGCATGTTTGGCCTTACATTTCATTATTTGTTTATTCAATTGATCAATGAAATAACTTTTCTGGCATAAATAACTTTGTCAAGTAGATTTTTATTTTATTTCTTAATTGCATAAAATAAATAGCATATCCTAGTTAAAAAATCCAAAAAAATCATGTAGGTTCCTACCAATTTTTTTGTCACTAATTTGTATTTCACAATTTGATTATTTTTCTTATTTGCAATAAATAAAAAATTCTAAAATATTGTTGGACATGCGAGCCTGCAATGAACCCTTATGCATTCAATGTTATTGCAAATATCAATCCCTGGTCTGAAATGAAGAATAATTAATTTGCATAATAGTTCCCTAGTATAATTAGGATTATGTACCATGGCCATCTTAGTGATCATAGAACTATTGATTCAATTGTTAAATCATAGAGGTTGGTGCTTGGATGAATATATAAAGAGTTAGATTAAGGACTCATCAAGTACCGACAAGTAATTATTAAGAGAGAATCTCTAGCTAGAGAAGGAGATGGCAATCCTTTTTCTAAAGGATGATACTTAACTAACCTCTTGATGCAGGTCCTTTGCATAGGAATAGAGATTCAAAGATCTTAGATAAGCTAGTATAATGAGCTGACTTAACGCTATCAAGATAACCAAGACCTATGTTGTATGTTGTCACGTTATAGGCACGCATCCCTGTCCAGAGATAGATGTGTTACTATATGTCTGAGTATGTACATTTGGCAGAGCAACATAATCAAGGTCTATACATCGGCACGTTGGTATGCATATAATGACATAAGAGGAATACAATCTCTCAGGGACCAAAAATGTTCATTTACTGAATCGGGATACATGAGCCCACTCATGAGTTATTGGGAAGAATCAAGTTCTTTGCGCAGTCATCTCGCTTAGGAATCTTAAGTGAATTTGTAGGTTTGATATATGCTTTTGGAAAATATATGATTAACACCTAGGTATGATATATGCTTTTGTAAAGTATATGATCGATACCAACTCCGAATAGTTAAATGAGAAACTTCATGATAAAACCCTGAAGTAGACAACGTAAAATAGATCTAAAACTTTGGCTTTGTTCTTAGTTTTTCAGTATGCGAGATGTAAATGTATTAGGAATACCTGAGGGTTATTTAATCTTAAACGATTTTATAACCATGACACTTCCATTCCTAGGTAGTGATAAAATAGGTCTGGATCTTAGTGGCTCTTCTAAGTAGAGAAGTGATCTGATCTTTGTCCAAATGTTGGACATTGATCTGAATGTGATTCAAATGCACTGTGAATATTAGATTTGCAGTCTTGATTTAATCAAGTATCTATGAATGGTCCACAAGTTATGGATTTGAGATTTGATCTCAATATCCTAGTCACTATATGTGGAACAATACAATCTCCATGTCCTTATCTCCAAGTATCCGCGAAGAAAGCGCATTATCCTTGAAAGTGTTTAAGGATAATTTCACTGTTGATAAATGTATCAAGGAATTGAGAAAATTGGTAATTAAATGTGATTTAATTATAAAGAATAATATGAATTTGATTCATATTATAAGGATAGTTATCTAAGATAATTAGATGTGATTTAATAATCAAAGATGTGAATAATGTGAACGTGATTCATATTATTTAGGCACACGAGAATAGAGATCCAAGATGATTAAATGTGATTTAATTATCATGGATAGGATTAATGTGGATATCACTATCCATACTAATCAGATATTTTATAAATGTGATTTATAAAATATTAGAGAAAGCCTATTGTTATTTATATTTCTTGATTAGTTATTGACATGAATTGGATTCACATTGGATAATTAATTGAAAATATATTTTACATTTTATTTTTGGATGTGAATGTCATTCACAAGTTACCATTGTCATGATTACAATGTTCACAAGTAAATTATGAATTATCATTATGAGGTATTGTTGAAAATGCGATAATGTAATCTCATTGGAAGAAGATTGCCATCCACCAATAAAGATGGTAGATGATTATACCCTTCAAATTATCACCAAAGATTGATTTAATTTGAAATTAGTTTATATTGATCATTCAATACATATTTAATTTAATTAAATTAAGGTTTGTTGTGTTTTTAGAACAAGATCAAGTCCATTGAAAGAAACAGAAATTAATCTCATCTATTGGTTTTGCATTGTCCATGTTTTGAGATCCATGGACTCCCAAAGTACTATATAAGAAGAGGAAACCCTTGCTCTTCAAAATGAAGAAAATAGGTACAACATTTGCTCTCTTAATGTCTCCCTCATTCTCCGCATGCCAACTCACTCTCTCTCTCATTGTAGCAGCCCACCATGGAGCCCTAGAGAGAGTCACCATTATCGCATCATCGCTGTTATTCTGCCAGATAGTTTACTCGTGGATCTTCGTCTCCTTTATGGAACCTCTCTCATGAAGAAGACGTTGGATATCATATGATAAGATCAGAAGACTTACCGCCTAGATCATAAAGATGGATTGCGAGGAGCACGAATCTCATCAACGTTCTCGCAAATATCTCCTCCGACGGATCATATTTGAGACAACATGTCTCTTCATTTGGGTAAACAAATTACTTGTTTGTGGTTTAGATAAAATGTTCCGATAAATGTTCTTGGATCAAGTGATTTCATTAGATTTTTTAAAATTCTGTTACCTTGAGCGACTAGTACGACTAGTAACTCTCGATCATATATGATGTGATCCTCACATTTTTGTGATGCGCTTAAGGATCTTCCATATCCTTCAAGTGGTTTTGAACCATAGGTCTGAGGTTTCGGATACGATCAATAACCCTAGGATGACTTGGTCTGATTAGGGATTGTGAATCGCATTTGGTTCACATAGCCCTGTTTTGTGAATTTTTTAGGCCCTGTTTCAATTATTTAAATAAAAAATTATGGATTATGTTCCTTGTTAAATAAGGAAATTGTGAAGTTTGAGTTTGTGAGATTTGGAATCCGATTGCTCATGTTATGATCAATTTAATGAACAAGTATCAATTGTTTCAGAGATGGCAAATATTGACATATTAAAGAGTTAATTACAGTTCTTAAATGCCTAAAAAGGTACAAGTCACTTGAGTTCTGTTATAAATCAAATTAAAAAACTTATTTTGCATGATTTAGATTTAAATTGATTAAGATATGCTAATTTTAGTAAGTGAGGATTGATGTTGGAAATTACATTCCTAATCAAGAACCTTGTGATTGTCACTTAATAAATTAGTGAAATTAATAGTTAATTTCCTGTAATAATTAGGGATAAATATTTGATAATAATTACTTCCTTAAATGAAATTGTCGGGATTAGATATGATCCAGATCCCAGATTAGTTACTTAATCTTCTCTCCAATAAACAAACTTGCTTGAATATGATTGAGATTTTTGTTTAGAAAATGTCCTTATAATATAAATTAAAGTGGTTTTGATTATTTTTTATATGTTATAACATCAGTTTAAAGACCGATTATCATCTCAATTAGAAAGTGATCAATTGGCATTATCCTAACCTGAGGTAGATATGGTGTCTAGTCGGGGTGTGTTGGGGTAGCAGGTTGTTCTGTTAGCGGTTTGTCCCACTCCAGTCGGTACTGGCCATGACAACAGGTAGGGAAGGGATAATTCTTGAGGGGATCATGGTGTATTTTTCTAATTTATAAAATTAAAATAATACGAATTTTGTAGATAATACCATCCCTTCAAGTAATAAACAAGTTTGTTGGTGGATTGAATTCGACTGCTAATTGATTTAATAAGATTAAATGAATTATATCCAAACTAAAATACTCTATTAGAAGTAAATGTGTATTTCCCTAGGAATAATTAATTATTTGAATGTGATTCATCATAATTAATTAAGAATTTAAACATGACATGGAGATCACATAAGTGACATCCTTGGTCTCCCATCAAGGTGAAGAGTACCGCCACCATGGATTGCATGTAGGAAACATCTGTACGAAGTGATAGTTCTTGCATACAAGCACATCTGGATCGGGATCTTTGCTTCTTGAAAGAATAAGGATGTATGTGTAGTGACCTCAATATTGGGATCCTCATATTATTGGGGCGATATTGGATTGCACACAGGAGTTCTAATCCTATTGACGGTTGGTTCAAGTAACAATGGGTTAACAACACCAAAGGGGTGGTGGTCCCCATTTTTAAAGAACAAATTGTAAATGCAAGTTGGATTTGCAAGGTGGAATGTGTTTCCTCTTCTTTTTATCCTAGTTATTATTTCTCATATTATTGGGATGTGACAAATATATGGAAGGAGATCCCTGATTTTGCTTGAGATATAATGGTAAGTATATATCATACATTGAAAGTGATTAAGGGAATGAACTTTCAGTGTTGACAAGGCAAGAAAACTTTGATATAAAAGTTACTAAATCAATGTAAAATATATTTTTATTTATGCATATTTCTTTTTTGAGATAATCCTTCATTAAACCCACTAAATACTATACTCAATGATAACCAGTAAAATATCTTGGATTGGATTCATGATCAATATAATGTACTTGCAGTTGGACACATAATGTATGTGGTTGCAATGTACAAGTTTCCTCATAATAATGAGGAAGGACAACTAAATAGACAATAATACTACAATCTTGGGTTTGTATGTCTCTATAAGTCTTGATTTCTGATCGAATGCACTTTGGAAGTGATATATCGATAATGATCGTAGTTGTCAATTAATCCTTAAAAAATATAAGAAGATGTTTTTGGCAAACTTTTGTGCTCTCGGCATTTATCATGAATGACTTGGTTTCCTGCATTATGCAAAATGGTGGCTCAATAGGTTATGATGTACTCAAAATGTTTGAGTACCTACCTGAACCAAAGTCTTTTAAAGTTTAGATGGATGAAGATACCATGAGTGTCATCATTCTATTGTCTATACTCAATTCATTTATGAATCATTATAGTATTCATATTGTATGAATTAAATGAAGCATGTATAGATGTTGAAATAATATTACATTAAAATCTTTTGAATTCAACATGAGAGATCCTTTGTCTTAAGCAATGGTTGTTTATAGATGAAGGAAGCACAATGGAAGCATGGGTCTGACTCAAGGGAGAAGGAAAGTCAAGTAGTTGATTGTACTTCTGTAATTTCCATATCACATACAAAGAGTTGGATGAATGCCAATACTGCAATAAGCCGATGTTCTGATAGTATGAATATCTAGACTATCTTGGATCCTTTGAGAAGGAACCGGATAGGGCATCACAATAATCTATATATACATGTCATCATTGAAATTATCTTTCTTATTTGATAAGATTAAAGTCTAATAATTGTATCTCATTCTTATAATAACACTTACAATTGGTTGCATATGTTTTACAAGACTGGAAAATTTGATATAAATGTTTAATAATTGTTGACATGGATATTGATGCAATTGTTGTAACAATCTCTATTCGATATATAGACTTATAATTTAAGTGGGAGAGTCATTACTCTTAAAGAATGTCTCCATGAACTAGATATTAGAAGACACTCATTGTTTATTTTAAATGTTTGAAATAAACATGAATTCTGGAATAGATCTATCACAAAGAGTTATGGCGTGTATATTTCATATAGTAATCGGATATCTAGAGGACTCTATCAAATTAGAAAATTATTAAATGGTTCGTTAACATTTTTAATACTAAAAATTAAACCTTAAAAGATCAATATGAGGATGAAAATCATTTGACAATGATCTGGCATATAGCCATGGACATATGCCTATTAATGAGATCAATCGACTAGTAAGAGATGAACCTTTAGATTGTGTGAAATTTAAAATCTTACATACTTGTGAATGTTGTATTCAAAGTAAAAAATATTCATTATACCCTTCTTTGGGATTGTGTAAGATGTCAAGGTATTTAAGATCTAATATATATTGATGTATGAGAATGATCTATATCATAATAAACATTGATGATATGTGATATATTTCGATAGATATTTATGATATGAGATTTCTTCTTTTGACATTAGAAAGCTTTAAAATGTTCAAAGATTTCACAATTTTTGTTTAGAACCAATGTTTTAAGGAAGACTAAAATGAATTTGATATAATCTCGGCACTCAGTATATTAGAAGAATTCATGGAATACCTTATGGAGAATGGAATATTATTCCTATCTCACTCCTCCTAATACACATAAACTCAGTAGAGTTTTAGGGAGATACAATTGGATCATGTGTGACATGATTTGATCAAGTATTAATATTAGGATTTTTGTCTCTTAGCTTGCAGGTGTATGTGTGTGTGTGTGTCTATATATATGCAGTAGAGACTACATTATATATCATTAATAACATTCCATGAGGATCGAAACCCCAACATCATCATAAGTTATGGTTTGGAACCTAACCTAGTGTTTGACAGTTGAGGATTTGGGGTTGCTTGGTTCTTAACTTTGTCATGAATGCAAGTAAGCTAGAATCTAGCACTAGAGAGTGCTACTTCATTAGGAAAATAAAGGATGGTATTGGATACCTATATTATAACCTTGAGATTTTTAAAAGATTTCATATCTGAGAGTGTGATTTTCAGAGGATGACTCTCTTAAGAATCTAGATAAAAATGAAATGAAATGATGGAACTCATTAAATCTTGAGAAGATAATGAGCCTCATAAAATCGGAAACTAAAAGGACAATTAAAGATGTAGCACTCATACCTCTTCAAATGAGTTTGAGGATGGATTTCATGTGTTATAGAAATTTGACAATGATTGAGTTTCATGTGATGAATCTTCTGAATATCTTATCATGGAAAGATGAATTTTAGCAATAAAGTCTAAAGTATACTTTATATACAATTATTGTATATGGACTTTCGAGGATCCACCTATAAAGGTAAGACTCGATAGGCGTAAATGGATCTTTGAGTGAAATATGGAACCTGATAAGAAGGCACATGTCTTCAAAGCATATCTTGTATCCACAAGATACACACCAAAGAGAAAACATTACCTACGATGATACTTTCTCTTTAGTGACCATACTTAAACCTATCAGAATATTGCTAACTATAGATACACAACTTTACTTGGACATCTCCAAGATGGAAGTCAATATTACATTCCTCTATGAATACCTCTCTGATGATATTCACAAGAAGTAGCCCCCAGACACCATGTATGAGGGAAGCAAAGTGTGCAAGCCAAAGAACTCCACCTATGGACTCAAATAAGATTCTCGTAGTTGGATCATCATATTTGAAGAAATTATATAGGTTACGATTTCATATAGAATTTTAATGAACCGTTTGAAGCTTAGTAGGAGTGCCAATGTGTTCATCACGCTAAATGTTGATGATATCCTAATATTTTGGAACTATATAAGGATGATAATAAGTGTTTTATAATATGGCTATTCCATACCTTGTGATATGATCTAAAGGATACCTCTAGATCTTAGTTCTGAAGTTGTTCAAAAGCAAGGAAAAGAGAGTATTGGGACCGTTACATTAGTGTACACCTTGGACATTTCCTTTTTTCTGGAAAATTCCAAGAAAGGCTTCTTCTCCCTTAAGATATGGTATAACCAATCTATAGGGATAACACCACAAAGAATTGAGGAAGTGAATGCTAAAACTGCTTGCCCTTTTGCATCAGCTATAAAAGCTGGGTGTATGCTAGATGTGTAAAAAAGCCATATGTCTGCCAATCTGCCATGCAGTGGGAGTAGAGAATAGTTACTAATCTTAGTACGTGGATAAAACACTTGATTGCAGTAATAACAATATCTTCAAAGATGACAAAACTTTAGAGATAGTGATCTCTAAGTCTTGTCCTTATGAAATTAAGACTTTATAGATGGAGATCTAAAAAGGTATTAACTATGGATACCTTAAAAGATAGAGATCTCCTAGAATAAGGGTATTGTGATAAGGATAACAAGAATACTGGTTATAAAAATTATTGAGTGGTAGTGTCAAGGACATTTTAACTGACAATATTGAGTATTGGTTGCATAAGATGCAACCTTCACATTAGGTGCAAGCATTGTTACAAGGAGATATGCAAGTGTTCTAAAAGGACTTGGCATAGTCTCTTGGGAAAAGAGAGACCAATCAACTTACCTAGCTATTTTAAATAGTCTATGATTGTCACATGAGTGTGGGTTTAAAGATTAGCTCATTAATGACTCTTTGGGATAGTGGGAGATCGTTGGACATCTGTGCCCACAACAAGACATTATGCAATAAATTTTATAGCAAATATCATTCATTTATCTGAAAAGAAGAATAATTAATTTGTATAATAGGTTCCTTAGTACAATTATTATTATATACCATGGAGAACTTAGTAATCATACAACTATTGATTTAATTATCGAATTATAGAGAATGGTGATTGTATGAATATCTAAAGAGTTAGATTGAGGGCTCATCAATCACCGACAAATGATTATAAAGAGAGAATCTCTAGCCTGAGAAGGAGATGGTAATCATTTCTTTAAAGGCTGATATCTGACCAACCTCTTGATGCAATTCCTATTCATAGGAATGTAGATTCATAGGTGTCAGATTAGTTAGGTCAAAGAGTTGACTTAATGATATCGAGATAAACAAAGATCTATGTCGTATGCTATCACGATATTGGCACACATCCTCTGACCAGAGACAGATGTGTTACTATATGTCTGAGTCTGTACATTTTGCAAACTAGTAGTTGGATGACCTAATCAATGTCTATACACTGGTTAAATGGTGTGCATACAAGGGCATATGAGTAATACAATCTCTCAAAGGGATCATGCAAGTTCATTTACTTAACCGAAAGACATGAGCTCACTCATGATATACTGGGAAGAATCAAATTCCATGCACAGACATCTCGCTTTGGAATCTTGATTGAATTTGTAGGTTTAATATATGCTTTTGGAAAGTATATGATCTACACCTAGGTACGATATATGCTTTTGGAAGTATATGATCGATACCAACTCACAATAGTCAGATGAGAAACTTTATGATAAAACCCTGAAGTAGATAGTGAAAAATAGATATAAAACACTTAAGGGTGATGTAATCATAAATTATTGTATTGCCATGACGCTTCCATTTATAGGGAGTGATGAAATAGGTATGGATTTTTGTGACTCTTCTCCTTCGAGAAGTGATGTGATCTTGGTCCAAATGTTGGACATTGATCTGAATGTGATTCATATGCAATGAGAAGATTAGATTTGTTGTCTAGAATCAATCAAGCATCTGTGAGAGACCCGTAAGATCTAGACTAGAGATTTGATCTCAATATCCAAGTCACTATATGTGGAACAATACAATCGCCATGTCCCTATCTCAAAGGATTCATAGAGAAAGCACACTATCGTTGAAAAAGTTCAAGGATAATTTCACTGTTGATAACTGTATCAGAGCATTAAAACAATTGATAATTAAATGTGATTAAATTATCATGAATAATATGAATTTGATTCTTATTATAAGAATAGTTCTCTAAGATAATTAAATGTGATTTAATTATCAATGACGTGAATAATGTGAATGTGATATATATTATTTTGGCAAACGAGGATACAGATCAAAGATGATTAAATGTGATTTAATTATCATAGATATAAATACTATCAATAAAACTATCCATATTGATCAGATATTTAGAAATGTGATTTATAATATTAGAGAGAGCCTATAGTGATTTATATTTGTTGATTAATTGATGATGTGAATTAGATTCACATTGGATTATTAATTGAAAAAAAATGCATTTTATTTGGTTGTGAATGTGATTCACAAATTTCCAATGTCATGATTGCAATGTTCACAAAATAATTGTGAGTTATCATTGTGAGATAAGACTGGAAATGAGATAATGTAATCTCATTGGAAGAAGATTCCCATCCACCAAACAATGTTGGTGGATGATTATCACCTTCTAATTATTTCCAAAGATAATTGATTTAATTTCAAAGTAGCTTATATTGATTATTGAATATCTATTTAATTAAATTAAATTAATGTTTGTTGTATTTTTATAACAAGATCATGACCATTTAAAGAAACACAAATCAATCTCATCCATTGATTTTGTATTGTCCATGGATTGAGATCCATGGACTCCCAAAATACTATTTTAGAAGAAGCACCCTTGCTCTTCAAAAGGACAACAAGACATAAAATAGTTTCTCTCTCTATATATCTCATTCTCCATGTTCCAACTCTCTCTCTCTCTCTATCATTGTGACAGTCCCCCATGGAGTAATGGAGAGAGTCGCCATCGCCACAGCATCATCGTTATGACGCCGGATTATTTTCTCATGGATCTCTATCTCCTTTGGTGCACCTCACTCGTGAAGAAGACGTTGGATATCATGTGACTATATTAGGAGAATCATCGCTTAGATCACTAATATGGATTGCGAGGAGCATGCATCACATCAACATGGTCGCAAGCGTCGCGTATGATGGATCAGACTTGAGACAGGAGGTCTCTTCATTTAGAGAATTGATCGCAACCACACTTCAAGAGGTAAACCTATTACTTGTTTGTGGTTTAGATTAAACAATCTGAGAAGTGTTCTTAGATCATGTGGTTTTATTGGATTAATTTTTTTTAAATTTTGTTGCCCTGAGTGACTAGTACGACTAGTCGATCCCGATCGCATATGATACGATCCTCACACTTATGTGATGCACTTAATGATCTTCCATATCCTACATGTATCTCTTGTTTAAATTAAAAAATTAATAAAAAATATAAAAAAAGCTTTTTGAAAATTTCTGAAAAGTAGTGTGTGTGTGTGTACGTTTATATATATTCTATTTGTGACTAAATTTCATTTTCTAATTCCAAATAAAAACCAAAAAAATAGAAAAAACATTCAAAACATTTAAATTCATAGAAATTCATAGTAAATGCCCAATAATTTTTAAAATTGCTTTCTAAATATATAAAAATTTATATTTTTATGTTGATACATTTTTCATCCTTTTTTATATTTTTCCTATTTTAAAAATCCAAAAACATTCACATTGATTTATATTTCTTATTTTTCTCATTTTTTATATTTTAAAAGAAAATAATTCTAAAAATTCTTAAATATTTAAAAAACACCATAAAAATACCAAAAAAGCATTTGATTTTTCTACATATTTTTGACATTTTTGAAAAAATAAAAAAAGTTGCTTTTCTCTTCTCTACTTTTATTTCCTTTTCTTTGTTTTAGTTTTATTTTATTTTCAAAATATAAAAATAAATAAAAAATAAAAAAGAATAAAAAACATAAAAACATAAAAATTCATAATACAATTTAAAAAGACAATAATTCAAAGAAACTAAGAGTAGTGTGCATAGAATTGCTTCTTTTATTTCATTGATATTTCATTAATTCAGTAACCCTTGGGATTTTTATGGCCTCTCTGTGTTCAAAATCCTGTACGTTATACATTTAAATTAAATAACAAATTTCTCTTGGTAAGATCTTTTCATTCTTTTTGGCTTTAGAGTTCATCAATAATTTTTGTTTGATGCTTCTTTTGATTGTGACAACAGTTTTACATTGTGATTAAATCCATTAAATAAAAACCCAAGAAGTAGCTATTCAACAAATGGTTCCTTTTCCATGGAGGCACAGTGAGGGTAGCTAGGTTCTTATCCTTATATCCTGCTATTCTTGGTTGCAGAT
Source organism: Ottelia alismoides (assembly GCA_037367405.1). NCBI lineage: Eukaryota > Viridiplantae > Streptophyta > Magnoliopsida > Alismatales > Hydrocharitaceae > Ottelia > Ottelia alismoides. Next base: position 401,879 of record JAZKJV010010772.1, on the reverse strand, counting down.
ATCTATTTGTTTATTTTTATTTTCTCTTGTCTATATTTTCATCATCACTTCTTTTGTTGTCTTGTTTGTATTTATGTCTTATTTTCTGTTTATACATATTTGCAGTCATTTATTTGTCTCTCATTTTGTATATATATTGTGCGGATTGCATCTTGATGAGGAGTGAGAACTCACGTCAAATTATGTGTGTCGTGAGGGAGATTACACAACAATTACAAAATATGATTTTTCGGACACCGAAAGCTCCCCAAGATCGGAATTAGGGATTAAACTGAGATCTCTTTTACTTGCTCTTCTCATTTTTCCTCGTATCCACTTATTGGTCTTTGTTTGCCTTTCTGTGTATATGATCTACTTTTTTTTTCTCTTTTTGCTCTATTTTTCACAAGTGTGATCTGACATTTCTTTTATTTCTCTCTTTCTTATGAGGGATAGATGAGCGAGGGTGGAATTCTCAGGAACTCGAGCAAAGCAGATGGGGCTCATTTCTTTACCGAGCAACAGGATAGCATAGGAGGAAGAAGCATAAGATTTTAGCGTAGAATTTTCCATATATTTTTTTTTATTTTTAGACTTTTATTTTCCATCATTATTATTGTAAATTTTTGTAATTATTCTTTTGGCACTTGCCTCTTTTCCTATTTTTTTAAAGGCCATTATATACCGTTGTGTCTGTGGGCTATGTTACACCAAGTATCGGTGCTCTTTAGGACATCATTGATTTTTCTCATCACTTTAAATATTATTTATGTTTTAAAGGTTTTTTGTGCTTGATCCCTTTGAAGTAGATTTTATTATCTTGCTCGAGCCAGGTAATAGATTAGGTTTAATACCCTTAGAAGAATATCGGTTCCTATAGTCTAGATAGTAGGATTGACTTAGACAAATTAATTAGTTCTTACTTGTTAATAGAAGTTAATTCTAGAACAATTCTCTTGCACTATTTAGGTTAATTTTTTCTTTATTTTTATGCACAGATCACTTTGCATGTGGACTGTTGGTAAAAGGTGCGCATCTCCTCATTTGCATGCATCATTGATTTCATCATGCATCAGCTTTTTCAACTTTCTTCCACATTTTGATTCACTTCAATAAAAAAGGGATTGGAAAATTTGTTAGACCGGTTACATGTAAAAATACAAAAAAATAATAACATTTCTAAAACTATAACTACAAAAGAGAACTCGACCCTAAAATAAATGTAAGGACAAATCAACATTATTTTGGGGAGAATAACCCGTCATTATTTGGGGGTACTTACCTTCAGACAGAGTGGGTGAGGAAGCTATTGGACATGCGAGCCCACGGCAAGCCATTATGCAATAAATGTTATTGCACATATCATTCCCTGATCTGAAATGAAGAATAAAGAATTTGCATAATAGGTCCCTTAGTACAATTAGGGTTATGTACCATGGCCATCTTAATGATCATATAGTTGTTGATTCAATAATTGAATCATAGAGGCTGGTGCTTGGATGAATATCTAAAGAGTTAGATTGAGGACTCATCAAGCACCGTCAAATGATTGTTAAGAGATGATCTCCAGCCTGAGTAGGATATGGAAATCCTTTCTCAATAAGGGTGATATCTGATCGACCTCTTGATGCAGGTCATCTGCATAGGAATAGAGATTCGGAGGTGTCAGATTAGTTAGGTCAAGGAGTTGACTTAACGAGATCGAGATAACCAAAGTCCTATATAGTATGCTGTCACGATACAGGCACACATCCTCTGACCGGAGACAGATGTGTTACTATATGTCTGAGTATATACATTTGGCAGACCAATAGGTTTATTACCTAACCAAGGTCTATACACCGGCACGTTGGTGTGCATATAAGGGCATCTGAGTAATACGATCTCTCAAAGGGATCATACAGGTTAATTTACTAAACCGGAAGGCATGAGCTGACTCATGAGATATTGGGAAGAATCAAATTCTGTGAACGGTCGTCTCTCTTTGGAAGCTTGACTGAATTTGTAGGTTTGATATAGACTTTTGGAAAGTATATGATCATGACCTAGGTATTATATATGCTTTTGGAAAGTATATGATCGATACCGACTCCCAATGATCGAATGAGAAACATACTGATAAAACCATGAAGTAGATAGTATAAAGTTGATCCAATACTTCGGGTTTATTCTGAGTCTTTTTAGTATGCAGGATGTACGGGTATTGGGAATACCTGAGGGTGATGTGATCATAAACGAATGTATAACCATGACGCTTCCATTCCTAGGGAGTGAGAAACAGGTCTATATTTTAGTGACTCCTCTCAGTAGAGAAGTGATGTGATTTTGGTCCAAATATTGGACATTGATATGAATGTGATTCAGATGCAATGAGAAGATTAGATTTGTGGTCTTGATTTAATCAAGCATCTATGGGAGGCCCGCGATCTGGATTTAAGATATGATCTCAATACCCAAGTCACTATACTTGGAAAAATACAATCGCCATGTCCTTATCTCCAAGTATCCGCGGAGAAAGCACATTATCCTTGAAAGAGTTCAGGATAATTTCAATGTTGATATGTGTATCCGAGCATTGAGAAAATTGGTTTAATTATCATGAATAATATGGATTTGATTCATATTATAAGGAGAGTTATCTAAGATAATTAAATGTGATTTAATTATCAAAGATGTCAATAATGTGAAAGCCATTCATATTATTTGAGCACACCAGAATAGAGATCCAAGATGATTATCATGGATATGAATAATGTGGATAACAATATCCATATTAGACATATATATTATAAATGTGATTTATAATATATAAGAGAGAGATATTTGTAATTTACATTTGTTAATTAAATGTTGATGTGAATTGGATTTACATTGGACAACTATTTGAAAATGTAATTCCCATTTTATTTTGGGTTGTCAATGTGGTTCACAATTTTCCAATCGCAAGATTGGAATATTCACAAAATAATTATGAATTATTGTTGTAGAATAATTTACAACAACTGTTGTTGTAAATCTTGGAGATTTCCATAGAATAATGTAATCACATGAGATCTCATGAGATGGCATGAGATTGCCACCAAATCCAATATTATGGAAGGAGGCAATCTTCATTCCATAATCTCCATGCTTGATTTATTTAATTTGGGATTGATTTATATTGATTTATCAATATAGATTTAATCTAAATTAAATTAATTGTTATTGGTATTTACCAACACAAATATTATCCATTAAAAGAAACACAAATGGATGAGAGCCATTGGATTTGTGTTGCCCATGGATTGAGATCCATGGATCCCAAAATATTATAAAAGGAGAGGCGCCCCTTTGCTCTTCTTTACACAACACACAAGAGAACATAAGTCTCTCTCTCTCTCTCTCTCTCTCTCTCTCTCTCTCTTTCTCTCTACACGTCATCCCTCTCTCTTCCTCTCTCATGGTCGTCCACCATGGATGCCCTAGAGGGAGTCTCCAATGTCGCAGCGTCGTCGTTATGCTACCCGATCATTTTCTCGTTAATCTCCGTCTCCTTCGGTGCACCTCATTCATGAAGAAGACGTCGGATCTCGTATGTAGAGATCAAGATATCCATCACTTGGATCATCAACATGGATTGCGGGAAGCACGTGTTTCATCAACGCGCTCGCAAGCGTCTCCTCCGTCGGATCGGACTTGAGACAGGAGATCTCTTCGTTTAGAGACTCGATCGCAACCACGCTTCAAGAGGTAATCCTATTAATTGTTTTTGGTTTAGACGAAAGTATCCGAGAAGTGTTGTCGGATCATGTGGTTTCGTCGCATGATTTTTTTTAATTTCCCTAAATAGAACAACTAGTTCGACTAGTCATTCTTCATCGTATTTGATACAATGCCCACGCTTCTGCGATGCGCTTGAGGATCTAAGCATATACTTCAAGTGGTATCGGAGCTTTATGTCGGTGGTTTTGGATGCATCCATAAACCTAAGATGACTTAGGTTCATTAGTGTTTGCGAAAGTTTTCTTGTATTTCATTTTCGCATCTCTGTTTTGAGATTATTTTCGACACTATTTAAATTGGATTTTGTTACCCATTAAATAAGGAAACCGTAGGATCTGAGTTTACATGATTTCGATTCTGTTTGCTCAAGTTATGCTCATTTTAGTGAACATGTATCTACAGTTTCGGGGACTGCGAATCATAACGTAACCAAGATGTTAATTGCCGATTCAAAACATCTTGAAATGTATGCAAATCACTTAGGTTATGTTGTAAATCAAATTAACATACTTTAGAATCTTACTTTGCTTAATTTGGATTTAAATTGATTGAGATATGGTATTTTAGTAAGTGAGGGTCACTACTGGAAATACGTTCATAATCAAGAAACCTAGTGATTGTCATTTAATCAGTTAGAGAAATTAAATTGTTTAATTTCCTGTAATAATTGTGCATAATATTTGTGAAATATTTGATGACAATTATTCCCTTAAATGACATTGCCTTAACCAATATTTGATTAGATGTGATCTAGATCACTAATTGGTTACATGGTCTACATGATCTACATTCCAACAAACATGTTGCTTGAATAGGATTTGGGATTTGTTTAGCAAATCTCATTATATTGTTAATCAAAATTTTCTTGATTATTATTATATGGTATAATTTCAGTTGAAGAACTGATGATCATCTCAAGTACAAAGTGATCTATTTTGCATTATCCTTTCCCGAGGTGGATATGGTGTCTAGTCGGAGAGCATTGGGGCAGCGGATTGCAACGTATGTGGTCCGTCCCACTCTCGTCGGTACTGGACATGGCAGCGGGTAGGGTTAGTATAATTTTTAGAAATCATGATGTATTTCTAATTATTAAAATATGGAATAATACATATTTGAGATTATACCTTAATTTCAAGTAACAATTAAAAATGTTTGTTGGATATTAATTGGATCATTAATTTAATATGATTAGATTAACTGGAATACAATTAAAATTAAGATACTCTATTATAAATAGATGTGTTAATTCCCTTGGAAGAATTAATCATAATGAATATGATTCATAATGATTAATTAGAATTTTAGTATGATATGGAGGATCACATAAGTGACATCCATGGTCTCCCGTCAAGGCGAAGGGTTCCGTCGCCAGAGATTGTATGTCGAAGATGCCTGTCCGATGTGACAGCTCCTGCATACAAGCCATTTGGATCGGGCTCTTCGCTTCTCGAAAGAGTAAGGACGTATGCGTAGTGACCCCAATATCGGGTCCTCATATTATTGGGGTGATGTTGGATTGCGCATAGCGACTTGTATTCCTGTTGACGGTTGGTTCAATTAATGATGGGTCAACATCACCTTAGGGGTGATGGGCCTGGGTGTAAAAGACCGAATTGGGAAATGCAAGTTGGACTTGCAAGGCGGAATGTGTTCCCGGTTCTTTTTATCGGAGTCATAGGTTCTCATAGTATTGGGATGCGACAAAGATAAGGAAGGAGATCGCATATCTTGTTGAGAAATAATGGTATGTATATCTCCTACATTGAAATTGATCAAGGGAATGAACTTTCAGTGTTGACAAGGCAAGACAACTTTGATATAAAAATTCCTAAATCAAAGTAAAATATGTATATATATATAAATATATACAATTATGCAAACTTCTTATTTCAGATAATCCTTCATTAAACCCACTTAATGTTATACTCAATGATAACCAGTAAAATATCATGGATTGGACTCATGATCCAGATATTGTACTTGTAGTTGGATACATAATGTATGTGGTTGCAATATGCAAGTCTCCTCATACTAATGAGGAATGATAATTAAATAGATAATAGGACTACAACCCTAGGATTTGTATGTCTCTATAGTCTTGATCTCTCATGGAATGTACTTTGGAAGTGACATGTTGATGATGATCACAATTGTCAAATAATCCTTATAAAAATATAAGAAGATATTATGGCATACATATGTGCTCTTGACATTTATCGTGAATGACATGGTTCAATGCATCATGCAGAATGGTAGCTCTATAAGATATGATGTATTCAAAATGTTTGAATACCTACCTGAACCAATGTTTCAAGAGTTTAGATGGATGTGGATACGATGAGTGTCATCGTTCTACTATATATACTCTAGTTATTCATGAAGCTTCATAATATTCATATTGTATGAATTTAATGAAGCATGTATAAATGTTGAAATGCTCTTACATTGAATTCTTTTGAATTTAGAGTAAGAGATCCTTAGTCTTAAGCAATGGTTGTTTGTAGATGAAGGGAGCGTAGTGGAAGCATGGGTCGGACCCGTGTAAGGAGGAAAGTCAAAAAGTTGACCTACTTCTGTGACTTCCATATGGCATCCAGATAGTTGGATGAATGCCAATACTGCAATGAGTCGATGTATTATCTAGGATCCTTAGTGAAGGACTCAGATAGAGCATCAGAATAGTCTACATATAATCATTGATTTTGACTTAATTATATGATAAGATAAAGTCTAATAATTGTATATCAATCTTATAACAACACGTGCAATGGGTTGCATATGTTTTAGAAGACTGGAAAATTTGATCTTAAGGTTCATAGTTATCCACATGGATATTAATGCAATTGTTGCAACAATCTCTGTTGGATTGATAGACTTGTTAATTTTAGTGGGAGAGCCCTTAGTCTTATAGAATGTCTCTATGACCTAGATATAAGAATACACTCATTGTTTGTTTCTAAATGTTGGAAATAAACATGAATTTTGAGATAGAACTATCATAAAGAGTTATGATGGATATATTTCAGATAGTAATCTAACATCTAGTGGACTCCACAAAATTAGAAAATTAATGAATGGTTCATTAAGATTTCTAATACTGAAAATTAAAACCTTTATAAGATCAATTGGAGGATGAAGATCATTTGACAATGATCTGGAATCAAGTTTTGGACATATGTCTGTTGATGAGATCAATGGACTAGTGAGAGATGAAACTTCAGATTGTCTAAAGGTTCAAATCTTACATACTTGTGAGTATTGTATTCAAAACTAAAAATGTCCAATACACCCTTCCTTGGCAAAAGGTGTAAGATGTCAAGGTATTCAGGATCTCATACATATTGATGTATGCGGATCATCTATATAATAGTAAACATTATGGATATGTAATATCTGTTGATGATTATGTATGATATGAGATTTCTTCTCTTCACCTAAGAAACCTTTGATATGTTCAAGGATTTCATAATTTTGGTTTAGAACCGAAGTTTGAAGGAAGATAAAATGAATTTGATCTAATCTAGGTAGCTTGTACCTGTTAGAATAATTCGAAGAATACCTTATGGAGATATGAATAGCATTTCTATCTCAATCCTCTTAACACACCTTAACTCAATAGAGTCATAGGGAGTTACAATTAGATCATGTGTGACATGATCTTATCAATGATGAGTTTTAGCATAATTATCCCTTAGTTTCCAGGTATATATGTGTAGTAGAGACTACAATGAATATCCTTAATAAGGTTTCATTCATGTAAGTTGGAATCTAGCACTTGACAGTGCTGCTTCATTAGGAAAATAAAGGATGGTATTGGATACCTACTTTATGACCTTGAGATTCTTAAAATATCTCATCTCTGAGAATGTGATTCTTAGAGCTTGAGTCTCTTGAGAATCAAGATGAAAATGAAGTAGAGGAACTGTTTTTTTTTGAGCCAACTCATTTAATCTTGAGATGATAATAAGGCTCCTGAAATCATAAACTAAAAGGACAATTAAAGATGAAACATTAATACCTCTTCAAATGAGTTTGAGGATGTACTCCATGTGTCAGTTAAGTCTGACAATGATCGGACTTCATGTGATGAAGCTTCCGAAGATCATGACATGGAAAGATGGATGTTAGCAATAAAGTCTAAAGTAGACTTCATATACAAGTGTTGTATATAGATCCTCGAGGAACCACCTATATGGGTAAGACCCATAAAGGTGCAAATGGATCTTCAAGAGAAAGAAGTGAAGATTGCATTCCTCTATGAATACCTCTCTGAGGATATTCACATGAAGTTGCCCCAGGGCTTCATGGTTGAGGAAAGCAAGGTGTGCAAGCTAAGGAATCCATCTACGGACTCAAATAAGCTTCTTGAAGTTGGACCATAAGATTTGATGAAACTACAAATTATATGATTTCAGATAGAATCTGGATGAGCCATGTGAAGCTTAGTGGGAGTGCCTTTGTATTCATCATGCTAAATGTAGATGATATCCTAATCATTTAAAATGATATAAGGATAATAATAAGTGTTTTATTATCTGTTTGTTCCATAACGTGAGATATGATCTCAAGGATACCTCTTGGATCTTAGTTCCGAAAGTGTTCAGAAGCAAAGAGAAGAGGATATTGAGACTGTCACATTTGTAGTACACCTTGGACATATTCCATTCTTGGAAAATCCAAGAAAGGCTTCCATCCCTTAAGATATGGTACTGACCTATCTAAAGGGATAGCACCTAAAAAAGTTAAGAAAGTGAATGCTAGAACTGCTTGCTCTTGTGCACCAGTTACGAGAAGCTGAGTGTATGCTAGATGTGTACAAAAGCCAGATATCTGCCATGTAGTGGAAGTAGTAAACTGTTACTAATCCTACTATGGAGAGAAAACACTTAATTGCAGTAATAACAAAATCTTTATAGATGACAAGATTTTTGAGATAGTGATCTCAAAGTCTTATCTTCAAAAGTTTAAGACTTTATAGATAGTGATCTAAAAGGTCTTAACTGTAGATAACTTAGGAGATAGAGATCTCCAGGAATAAGGGTATTCAGATAAGGATTATGAAAATACTGTTTATGATAATTATTAAGCTATAATGTCAAGGACACTATAACTGACTAGATTGGGTATTGGTTGCATAAGATGCAACATTCGCAATGGATGCGAGCACTATTACTGGGGATATGCAAGTGCCGTAAAAGGACTAGGCGTAGTCTAGCAGAAATAGAGTGATTGATCAGCTTACCTAGCTATTTTCTAAATAGCATATGATTGTCACATGAGTGCGGGTTTAAATGATTAACCCATTAATGGCTCTTTGAGCTAGTGGGAGATTGTTGGACATGCGAGTCCACGGCGAGCCATTACGCAATAAATGTTATTGCACATATCATTCCCTGATTTGAAATGAAGAATAAATAATTTGCATAATAGGTCCCTTAGTACAATTAGGGTTATGTACCATGGCCATCTTAATGATCATACAACAATTGATTCAATAATTGAATCACAGAGGTTGGTGCTTGGATGAATATCTAAAGAGTTAGATTGGGAACTCATCAAGCACCGTCAAATGATTGTTAAGAGATGATCTTCAGCCTGAGTAGTATATGTCAATCCTTTCTTAATAAGGCTGATAACTGACTGACCTCTTGATGTAGGTCCTCTCCATAGGAATAGTGATTCGGAGGTGTCAGATTAGTTAGGTCAAAGAGTTGATTTAACGAGATTGAGATAACCAAAGTCCTACATAGAATGCTGTCACGATACAGACACGCATCCTCTGACCGGAGACAGATGTGTTACTATATGTCTGAGTATGTACATTTGGCAGACCAATAGGTTGATGACCTAACCAAGGTCTATACAACGGCGCGTTGGTGTGCATATAAGGGCAAATGAGTAATACGATCTCTCAAAGGGATCATACAGGTTAATTTACTGAACTGGAAGGCATGAGCTCACTCATGAGATATTGGGAAGAATCAAAATCCGTGCACGGTCGTCTCGCTTTGGAAGCTTGACTGAATTTGTAGGTTTGATATATACTTTTGGAAAGTATATGATCTTGACCTAGGTATGATATATGCTTTTGGAAAGTATATGATCAATACTGACTCCCAATGATCGAATGAGAAACTTACTGATAAAACCATGAAGTAGACAATATAAAGTTGATCCAATACTTCAGGTTTATTCTGAGTCTTCTAGTATGCAGGATGTACGGGTTTTGGGAATACCTGAGGGTTATGTGATCATAAATGATTGTATAACCATGACGCTTCCATTCCTAGTGAGTGATGAAACGGGTCTGGATTTTAGTGACTCCTCTCAGTAGAGAAGTGATCTGATCTTGGTCCAAATATTGGACATTGATCTGAATGTGATTCAGATGCAATGAGAAGATTAGATTTGCGGTCTTGATTTAATCAAGCATCAATGGGAGGCCCACGATATGGATTTGAGATATGATCTCAATATCCAAGTCACTATATGTGGAACAATACAATCGCCCCTTCCTTATCTCCAAGTATCCGCGGAGAAAGCGCATTATCCTTGAAAGGGCATTGAGAAAAATGAGAAAAATGAGTAAAATGAGATATGATCTCAGGATAATTTCATTGTTGATATGTGTATCCGAGCATTGAGAAAAATGATTTAATTATCATGAATAATATGAAATTGATCCATATTATAAGGATAGTTATCTAAGATAATTAAATCTGATTTAATCATTAAAGATGTGAATGATGTGAATGCGATTCATTTTATTTGAGCACACGAGAATAGAGATCAAAGATGATTAAATGTGATTTAATTATCACGGATATGAATAATGTGGATTGCAATATCCATATTAGACATATATGTTATAAATGTAATTTATAATAAATAAGAGAGCGCTATTTGTAATTTACATTTGTTAATTAAATGTTGATGTGAATTGGATTCACATTGGACAATTAATTGAAAATGTAATTCACATTTTATTTTGGGTTGTGAATGTGATTCACAATTTTCCAATGGCAAGATTGCAATATTCACAAATAATTATGAATTATTGTTGTAGAATAATTTACAACAAGTGTTGTTGTAAATCTTGGAGATTTCCATAGAATAATTTAATCACATGAGATCTCATGAGATTGCATGAGATTGCCACCAAATCCAATATTATGGAAGGAGGCAATCTTCATTCCATAATCTACATGCTTGATTGATTTATATTGATTTATCAATATAGATTTAATCTAAATTAATTTAATTGTTGTTGGTTTTTACCGACACAAATCTTAGCCATTAAAAGAAACACAAATCAATGAGGATCCCAAAATATTATTAAAGGAGAGGCACCCCTATGCTCTTCTTTACACAACACACAAGAGAACATAAGTCTCTCTCTCTCTCTCTCTCTCTCTCTCTCTCTTTCTCTCTACACATCAGCCCTCTCTCTTCCTCTCTCATGGTCGTCCACCATGGATGTCCTACAGGGAGTCTCCATCGCCGCAGCGTCGTCGTTATGCTGCCCGATCGTTTCCCCGTGAATCTCTGTCTCCTTCGGTGCGCCTCGCTCATGAAGAAGACGTCGGATCTCGTGTGTAGATATCAGGAGATCTGCTGCTTGGATCATCAACATGGATTGCATGAAGCACATGTTTCATCAACATGCTCGCAATCGGCTCCTCCTTCGGACCGGACTTGAGATAGGAGGTCTCTTCGTTTAGAGACTCGATCGCAAGCATGCTTCAAGAGGTAATCCTATTACTTGTTTGTAGTTTAGACGAAACGATCCGAGAAGTGTTCTTGGATCATGTGGTTTCGTCGCATGATTTTTTTTAATTTCTGCTGCATAGAACAACTAGTTCGACTAGTCGTTCTTCATCGTATTTGATACGATGCCCATGCTTCTGCGATGCGCTTGAGGATCTAACCATATCCTTCAGAAGCAACCATAGGGATAGAGCCCAAATCCTTGGACTTGTGCCTTATGAGCCTGTACATATCCTTATGGTGTATGGTTGAGATGCTATCACTTGCCTCAGATGTTAGAAAATCATTTTTGTTTGTTCATTCTCCTTTCATCATTAGGGATTGATATTTAATCTAGTAGAATGGGTAGATAGTTCCAATGACTAAGGAGTATTGAGAATGTATGTTGGGCAATAGTGGTGACTCAACCTATGTGCATTGTAGTAAGTAACTTCATGGAGATTCAGTAAAATTAAATCTACAAAGATAAAATACCGAACTCTTATGACCTTCACTTGTGTTTAGTTGGTGAATTGGGGGTATGTATTGTGTTTGTTTGTTAGTGTAAAGATCCTTCCGCACCTTTGGAACCTTTTCTCCCTTTTTTCTTCTTGTGTTGACTTCCTACTGATATCGAAGATGTCAAATTGGAGTATTTCAAGTCTAGACTCCATGAGCTCATTTCACATTCCAGTCAGTCATCTTCTATTTGGGATGATGACTCACTTTCAAAATATCCTTCCTTCTCCACATCACCCATCTTCTCATCAATAAATCCATTATTTGAGATTGACTCTAATCTCGAACTTTCATTTGAGACTCCACCATTTTTTAGGTCTAATCTAGTGCCATATACATTTTCTGAGACAGAATAAGAGAACCTGATGCCACTGAAGGGTAAGGGTTCCATAATATAGCAGAGTAAGATCAACAATACTATGTTGCTTCCATCAGGCCATTTAGGCACAATTGTCTGAATAAGCTGACATCTAGGTCGGATCGATAGACATGATCTTAGAGTTGGGGAATGAGAGACAAGATAGGAGAGAGGTGGGTGAGCATGAGAATGGAGGTGATAATAGGGGAGGAGGAGATCCACTAATTAAGACAATGGTTAAGCTTACACTTAAGGATGCCTATAATCCAGGTGAATAACAGACCATCATATGGATTCGAGTACCTGCGATCATGGGAATTTTGAGCTTAAGCCCACAATTTTATCTCTACTCATAATACTCCATGGGTGCATTAATGCAGAACCTTATGTACACCTCCACTAGTTTGATCGCATATGTGGCATGATACACTACCTTAACATGATACCCTACCCTGATATTCAGTTAGAGGTAGTAAAGATGACAACCTTTCCGTTCGAACTTGGGGACAAGGAATTATATTAGATAAATCATTTAGGGAAGGTTGTTAGGTACTGGGAAGATCTGAGGTTAGCATTTTTGAACAAGTATTATCCACTAGGATGATTGAATTAGATGTAGTACTTGATTGCCAGCTTCGCCCAAATGTTCCACGAGCCTATTCATGAGGCATGAGACATATTTAAAGACTTGACAGTGAAGTGCCCCTATCACAATATACCCAAGTCGAGCCTTGTGCAAATTTTATTTGGGGGTTTGGGCATTGAGAATCATACATTCACAGATGTCATTTGTTGGGAGTCCTACTTCAATAAGGATGATGGTGTCTTTTTTCTGATTTTTGAGGAGATGGCAGAGAGATATGCAACTATTTCTTCTTCACGTGATTTTCAGAAGCATCTTGTTACTTCTCCTTCAGTACACCACAAGGTTGTCAACATGACGGCATCACACAATGTGGATAGCGTGGACAATGCAAATCTGACCATTATAAGAAATCACCTATCTAGAGTGGACATAATAAACAAACGATATAAAAAGCTTGAAAAGTTACACGTGATTGAACATAGGACAAAGAAACTGGATAAGCTGGATGGCATTATGAAGTATCTGAGCTTCTTGTCAATATGATTCACGCATGTCTCGTGTGAGTACCACGTCCGATACTCCTGTAGTTGAGCAGACTTCTTCCATAACTTCAACATAGTAGATTATTGAACTAACCCCTATAGTGCAAGATGTTTATTACGTGCAGACTCCGGATCAGGTTCCACAACACTCACCTTCATCATGCATTGTGTTGTACCATCAGGAGCATCCTTACATTCCTAAGCAATAATTTCCACCCACACTTCTCATTCATGAGGTGAATGCCATTTAGTTTGATCGAAAGCACAACCAACCCCTTCCATTTGGAAAAGGTCAGTTGGGTTCACAGCCGAGTCACAGGCCCATCCACCATTTCCAGAGATGGAAACCACATCCCCAGCACCAGCAGCTCCATCCTCACTTTTCGTCTCCATAACACTTCCATAATTGGAGGAAAGGATAACATCAAATGCAACTTGCATATTTTCATTATCTCTATTATCATATGCAGTCTACATAGTTTTGGCATCCTCCTCCACCTTATTATCAGTCACAGTACTTCAGGTACCAACAACCTCTACACTACTAGTCTTAGCGATAACTCATAGTTGAGCATCTAGTGGCACCTTCGGTGAATCTCATACTTTATCAACATGCACTCTGATGAAGAATATGAATGATTTGACTTAAAGGATTGTTGACCATACCACCACAAAGACATTTATTCTAGACCAGGTTGAAGTCAATCCCAACAACTTTAGACGTATGGATTAGGTAGTTCATGATCCATCAATACTAAAGACAGGTATTGCTTTTGATTTTACATGTTTATTTCACACCATTGCTTTAAGGAGTGGTGTGGGATTGCACCACCTACAGAGTAGTTGAGATCGGGTGATCAAGACACTAAGAGAGTTACACCGACACCATCACATTTTTCTCCAGTTGAGAAGTGATCTAGTGTAGTATAGATAGAGCATGGAGGATTACCACCACCATCTGGATCTTTACAACCACCACCATCATCATCATTATTCAGAAAAAGCCAAAAAGATAATAAAGAAATATGCAATGCCGAGTCAGTCATGAAGGAGAACACACCCGTTGTGGAGTCTTCTTCTACACCAATAGACCAAGTTGCCCATCATGTTTTTCCCTTTGTTTCTTCTACTCTTGTATTAGATAACATTGTACATATTGATTTTGGTTGTCCACATGCACATGATGATTATGATTTGAACAAGAGAAATGAGCAGTATTGTGTTTCTTCTGATTTTGATTCATTTCCATCAGGTTTGGATAAAACTAAAAAAATCGAAAAATTAAAAACAACACTATCTTCTCCTAGAGTGGTAGATACAATTCAGAATATCTTTTTAGATATACCACTACTTAATACCATGGATTACATGCCTATAGTAAAAGTGGGAATGAAAGAAGCATGTACTTAAATGTGTCAACCAAGACTAAAAAATGAAAGAAAACTAAAAAGTATATCTTAACCATGGCTACAGTTCATATCATCAATACATTCCTAAAAAGAAAGATAAGGGTACACCTCACATCCATTGCCATATCCTAGATCACGAGTTTGATCACACTCTTCTTATTAGCAGATCCTCCATTAATATCATGTAATCCTTACTACTCACTAAGTTTGGCTTAGAGACTCCTTGATCCACTAGGATCATCCTTCATTTTGCTAATAGATCGATCAAGAGGCTGATGGGTTTACTTGAGGATGTTATCGTAACAGTGCAAGGAATGAGATTCCCGGTTGATTTTGTTGTTATGGATATGACCCATCAGGAAGGTCTGCAATGAATGATACATATACCTTCTACCCATGCAGTTGCAAAGGTGGACAGTTTACAGAGTACATATCATATACCTACTACCCGTCTAGCTACAAAGGTTGTCACATAGCAGATTCAGGCCACACCTGAGCTTAAGGCTTTACCCTAAACACTGAAGTTTGCATTCCTTACTGGTGCCCCCCAAATGTTTGCGATCGTCATTTGTTTGTAGTTGATCAACAATCATGAATCTCACTTGCTAGAAGTTCTCGAGAGAAACCGCAAGGCCAAAGGTTGGGATATTTCGAATCTTCATGGGATTAGTATATCTTTGTACTCGCATCATATCTACTTAGAGGATGATAAAAAACCAACCCATGAGTACCATCATAACTAAATCCAAATCTCCAGGATGTTGTCATGAAAGAGATCAAGAAATGGTGTGATGTTAGCTTTATTTATCCCATTTTGGATTCCATGTGGGTCAGCCCGTTGCATGGGGTCCCAAAGAAATCTAGGATTACTATTGCGATGAATGATCATGGTGAGGAGATTCTGACTTGTCTACCCACTTCATGGAATGTCTACCTAGATTACTAACGCTTGAACCTTTACCGAGAAAGATCAGTTTCCACTACCCTTTATTGATCATATTATTAAGAGGATGGCAAGAAGGAGTTCTCTTGTTTCAGTTGATATATAACTAGGTTGCAATCTCTCCTGAGGATCAGGAGAAAACTACTTTTTCTTGTCTGTTTGGCACTTACAACATTATACATATGCCTTTGTATTGTGTAATGCCCCCACTACATTCCAAACGTGTATGTTGACCGTTTTTATTGACATGGTAGGTAGTTTCCTCGAGGTCTTCATGGACGATTTCTCAGTTTTTGGAGAAAGTTTTGACCTATGTCTTAATCATTTAGACAGAGCAGTTCAACATTGTTGCAAGTTGAACTTAGTGCTCTCATGATGACTAATTGAATGGTATTGGGCCACATCATCTCCAAACATGGTATGGAGGTTGACCCGATTTGATTTATGTGATATCCTAGTTAGAGCCATCAAAAAATTTGAAGTAGTTGAGGTAGTTCCTTGATAACATTGGATTCTATAGGCAATTCATTAAGGACTTTAACAAGATCACTGGTCCTTTTACTGAGATTCTATGCAAGGAGAGTAAGTTTATAGTCGGTGAGAAAGTCCTCCTTGCATTTTACCAGATGAAAGATGTGGTTACTAAAGCTCCTACCTTTCAGCAACGTGATTGGTCTCTCCCCTTTGAGATCTTGACAGACACGTCATACTATGCAGTTGGAGCCGTTTTAGGGCAGAGAAGGGATAGTATACCATTTGTCATACACTATGCTAGCATGACTCTAGATGAAGCACATAATAATTATATAGTTATACAGAAGGAGATGTTAGCAATGATGTTTACTTTAGAGAAGTTTTGTTCATACCTACTTGGTTCGCATGTCACTAATTACATGGATCTTACTGCCATACAATAATTATAGAAAAAGAAGGATACCAAACCATGCATTATCAGATAGATCCTTCTTCTCAGGATATTTGATTTAGAGATTTGAGATAAACCTAGACTAAAGAATGTTGTGGAAGATATCCTTTCCCGGATAATAGATGCAGAGTTCTCTGAGAAGTAAATACTTTCTATTTCAGAGTCCTTTCTAGATGAGATCATTTTGTTTGTGGCGTCATTCCCATAGTATGATGATGTTGTGAACTATATTGTATTTAAGAAAGTTCCACAAGATTGGTGAAAGCGTAAGGTAGATAGAACTTTGTTTGAGATTCATTTTTACAAGTGGGAGGATTCGTACCAATTTTGTGAGGGTGCAGATTATATCTAGAGAAGGTGCATTCCTCAGGAGGAATACACCAGTGTGCTTGATCATTGACATATATTAGAGTCCAGTGGGCTATGGGCATCATTTGGGGAAGTGCATATAAACTGAGGTTTTACATTGTGACTTGTGGTGACCAACTCGATTTTAGGATGCTATATATTATGCCCGAGGTTGTACTGACTGTCAGAAAATAAGAGGAAATGTTGGTTCGAAAGATACCATGCCTCAGAGATTTATTCTGATTTCAGTTGTTTTTTATGCTTGGGTCAAAGACTTCTTGGGCCCATTTCCTATCAATCCGGGATATCAGTACATCTCGCTTGCCATGGATTATGTTAGCCATTAGGTGGAGGCTATCCCTACCCGAGCTACTAATAGTTGTATGTATTTCTTTTATCATGGGCAACATTATTACATGATTGGGATCCCCAAGATACTCATTTCAGATAGTGGTAGTCATTTCATTAATAGAAAGGTCAGAAACTTGTGAAGGAGTATGCCATTAAGGATAATGTTGCGTCTCCTTACGATCTAGAGATTAATTACTTGGCTGAGATTTCAAATAGGGAGATTAAGACAATACTTCAGAAACTTATACGTCCAGATAGGAAAAACCGGTCCCAGATGCCTGACTCGGTTCTAGGAGTTTATCTGATGGTGTAGAAGTCTCCTTGGGGTATGTCTCCCTATAGATTGATCTATAGAAAGCCATGCCACTTGGTAGTTGAGATAATTCATAAATCTCTATGGGCACTTCGTGTATGTAATTTGGACTATGAGAAAGTAGACAAGTGTAGGAAAGTGGTCTTGAAGAAATTACTGGAATTCTGAGATTACTCCTATGACCATTCACTCATGTAAAGGAGAAAGTCAAGCATTGGCATGATAGACACCAAAAAAGAAAGACCTTCTCCCCTTATTAGAAAGTATGGTTGTTTTATGCGAAATTGAAGTTGTTCCCCGCAAACATAAAAGTAAATGGTCAGAACTGTTCATTGTTAGAGCAGTGATTGACAATGGTAGTATTGTCATATCTGGATTGTCATCTGACGCACAACCATTTTTTACGAACAGACAAATGTTGAAGCCATGTCTAGATCTTGATACATTCCGTCCGTGGTTGATTTCAATAATATGGTATAAGACAATGCTTATTTGACATCATGGATGTCTGATAATTGAGTTGGTATTCTCTTGTATTTATTACTTTTGTTTTTGTTTTTTCTACTTTCATTTTGATCGTTCACCTCTTTTCTGTGTGTGTTATACTTAGGACCCCTCTATTCTAAGTATAGGAAAGGTGAATGACTTGAATTTTCCCATTTTCATTATATTTCGGCACTCTTGTTGTTTCTTATATTTAGGGTCCTTAACACTAATAATAGGGGGAATGATGTTGTTCATTTCATTCTTTTTCGTGTTTTCATTTCTTTTCATTTCTTTTGTTATCTTGCTTTTCCTTCAATATGTTGATATTCTTTTTCTATACATAGGGATCTGTTACCCTAAGTATAGGGGAGGACAAGTCTACTCGTTGAGTTTGTTCATTATTTTCCTCAGTATTCCATGTTTGTACGGTCGTCTATACTTAGGATTATTTTATCCTAAGTATAGGGGGATGATGAATCCATGTGTCATTAATATTCTTTTTACATTTTATCCTAAAACCCTTACCAAATACATGTCAATATGCATTAAATGTCATATTTTTTAAAAAACACATTCATGAATAAAAATTTCATTTTAGACATTAAAAACACGTGAATAAATAAAAGAATAAAAATAAAGAAAATAAAAAAGGTAGATTGTAAATATATATATATATGTATAATATGACTTATAAAATATGAATAGAATAGAAATATATACTTATAGAACCTAACCCTGAGACCATGTCATCATGGATTGGTCGATAAACAAATAATAGAGGGAGATAAGGAAGAAAACCACAAAAAGAATTATTTATACATTCCACACACTATTCATTAATTATAAAATAAATACCAAAACTTAATTGATTTTTAATTAGTTCATTTGCATATATTTTCAACAAACTCTTCTCATACATTTTTATTTCTAAAAATGTATAAAAAAATGTAAAAATAAGATAGAATATTTTCTTGTATAAATGACAAGAAATTCTACTTTCGTATCGTCTATTTCACAACTTCCGAACATCATAAATTTCTTATACAAACTCCAATTTCACTTTACTCATCTTTAAATTTCATAAATTATATTCTCTAGTTAATGAAGGTAATTTCACTAAAATCGGAATCCATTTGCAAAAAGTTGGTTTTGGAACCTAATGATAATTGGGTTTTGGGGAAAATACTATTTACAGTTTTATTGATTTCAAAATTTCAAATTATTTTTATTGATCTTGTATTTTAAGTAAAAAATATTTTAGATTTTTTTGACACTATTTATTATTTTAAAAAATAAAAAACCTAATTTATATATGAAATTTAATTGTAGAATATTTATTAATATTTATTTATATATGTAAACTACTTTATTCAAATGTGGAAAAAATCGTACATTTCATATTTATTATAAAAATAATTAATAAAATATAAATTTATGATATGTTATCTATTATTATATTAACTAAAAAATAAAATCTCTATTTATGAAGTGCTGATTGTACCTATTTAATAATATTAATTTTTTCTGCATAAATTATTTATTATTTATAAAAATAAATTATATGGCAAATTAGTTAATTTAATTATTTACATTTTATCTTTTTATAAATATTTGAAATTGAGCTATTTATTATTTATTACCTAATTATTAACCTAAATTTAATATCTGGCCAACCATGTACTTATACGTGTCAACACTTGGTTCTACTTCTCCAAGAACAGTCAGCTGGAGCATGTTCCAACGACCCTTCTTCTCCCATTTCTTCCCACCACATTCAACCACCTTCACCTATTTTAATCCCTTGATTTCTTAGATCTACCTGATCTCTCACACACCCATCCTCAAGTCTACCTTAATCCACCACCTAGTATTCTATATAATCCATTGAACATACAACAATTCAACCAACTTCCCCATATCCAGAATACATTGCCTAACCGCGAACTTCAAGACCTTCCTCACCATCCTCGGTGGTGACAACACAGGTGGCTACATCGCATGAGAGAGGAACATTAAGAAAAGAGTTCCAAGGCCTAGGCTGGCCTTGTAGTACCACCACAGCGTGCGTGCAGATCGCGAAACACCGATCCATGAGCTACGATAGAGGTTCTAACAACCTCATTTCCCAGGTGCAACATTCACCTCACTTTTAAATTTCATCGATCCTCGTGTTGCAATTGGTGTGTTAATCACACATCTTGATCTATTAATCATCACCTTTGATTCACGCATCAGAATCCAATTTGATTTGATTCCAAACCTCTTCGATTTCCATCTAACATTGTTCATTCCAGGAAACCTTCTTTGAACAGCAAATGTTTATAAACTCTATCGATTCTTCCTTGAATAGAGAAAACTAAACTTCTTTGTAGGTCGTCCTCATGCTTCTGGAGCATTCTATTTACCATATGCAGTAGCATCGCCTTCTTAATGGGGCAATTGAGTTGCAGAATACTTCAAGAACTGACACCCTAGAAGTCCTCTGCCCGTATGTTGCCAACGCTATCTTGGACCTTTCCTCACTGTCGATGAGCACAAAGGAGAGAGGAGATCTCTTTATGGCCTATAGGAGCTCTCCATCGACCACCATAGCCGGAGATCACCAAAGCAAATCGAAGAACATCGCTGCACGCACCTAGATTGGGGAGGAACTTTCGCAAGAACACAAAGCACATGCTCACAACATGTGGTAGCTATAGATGATCGATATTGCAAGAAAGTCATTTAACTTAGGTCCTTATTTTTGAAACAGTAGAAAAATTGCAAAGACACATTTGAGGTTATCAAGACTCTATACGCACCTCCAGAAGAATACATTATTACATTTAGATCCATGACTAGGGACCTAATTGTAAGAATAGAGATGCTTTTTTTATAATTAAGTCCTTAAAAAGGGACCTAATTGCAAGAGAATTTGACTAATATCCATTTCATCACTTTTATTCTACATTTTGGCCTTAGAAACCGTGGCAAAATAATGTAAATAACATTTTTATATACAATATAACATTAATTATTTATTCTATTTATTGTGAATAAATAAAATAAAAGGAAAAATAACAAAATGTTAAAGGTATTTTCTGACCCCGAACATAAGAGCTAGGCATCTTGATAACTAGGTCGACAAGGAATAAAGTTGGGGGAGATGAGGGCCAAAAATCCAATAAAATCCTCATTTATTTATTCATTAATATGCCATTTTTCGACCAATTTTATTCTTTATTATTAATACCTCAAATAAAGAAGCTTTATACATGAAAGTTGTAGATAAAAATATAATAAAATATAAAATTGATTTCACTAAAAAGTAACATGTAGTGTACATTTTATACTCTACATAAAAATAAAAAATATAAACTCACCAGAGACTTATTTTTTTATTATTTTAAATTTTGTAAAAATTATCTGTAATATATGTACATATATGGACCAACCATAAAGGAAACACAAAAATTAGATCATCTATATAAATACATAAATGAAGATACAAATCATATGCATATATAATAAGTGTACATATTTATTTAAGTGTACAAAATACATTAAAAATATAATAAAAATATATTTGTATATAAAATAACTTATAGATATATAAAATATGAAAATAAAATAATAAAATAATAAATACAAAATAAAAAAAGTTACGCAAAACATAGGTAAATATACATATAAATTAAACCCTAAAAATTAGCTTGTAATAAATAAGCTCAATAAAAAAATCATATTAAAATAACATATCAAATAATAAAAAAATATAACTTAAAATTAATTAGTTAATTATTATTGAATTTGTAAATAATTTTGAGCTACCTTTTTTCTTGGTTGGTCCACGTGGACCAACAAGGGGGGTCAAGAGTTAACCCCAATCAACTCTTCTCCCCCGTCGTTGCCCTAACAGTCTTGCCTTTGACCAATTGCTTCTCGATTTTTCTCTTGTGATACCTCACTCGAGGAGCTGTACATTCTTCTCGACTTGTATTCCCTATTCATCCATGAATCACACCGACCACTATCATAGGGTCGAGCTCCATCGATCCTATTGTAAACCCTTGCCAAAGTCATCTTGTTTACCATCCTGTACAAATACCCCTCCTCTATTTTCACTTTTTGGTTCCCCTTTGTGCTTACTCACACCCCTTGGAGAGCCTTGATGGCTAGAGCATCGCGACAGGTGTCTCTCTAGTGCTTCGTAGCGAGGAAGGATGAGCGTAAGGGCAATTCCCGCCATCTCCGCCCACCTTGGCCCTTTAGTTTCCCACTACGTTATAGATAGATCTTAGATATAGTTTTGATTTCTGTCGCTATTTTTAGTTTTAATTGCTTGTGTTAGCATAGAATCATCTCTTCATTGTTCGTCTGAGTTATGCTCCAACGAACCCTCTACCATTCCTTCTCTTGTGATATGACCCACCGAACACCCTCACTTCTTCACATTTCACTTATAGTGCACCCCACGTACCTCCATCTCACCAGATCATTCGTGGATCTTTTGGATTTAGGTGCTCCACCACCACCACCTCATCGGAGAACCACTACCATGTCCCACCTTTCACCCATTCTCCACTAATAAAGCCTCCATGGACCCCCATTTTGTTTATGTCAGTTTTTACTATTGTACCTGGAGGCTAAGGACCCATTGATTGTTAATTTCTGCAAAGCATGAGGGTACCTGAAGCGATGAACTTCACCGAGGAGCTGGGACTCAACCATTGGGCCCTGACAACTTCTGAAGGATCCATCCCTTGGTGTCGCCTTTAAGGATCGTCTGGAGCATTGGAGGAGTTCCAGAGACCATCAGAGTCGTGAGTGGGAGGCGATTGAAGGAGCCCCTAGCGATTGTTCTTCCCTATTCTTCAAGAAGAGCACTAGCCATTGGATCACACCTTTTAGTATTTATTGTTTAATACTTCAAATTTAATATGTGATAATAGTAGTTTTATAATATTTACATTAAAATCCCAACACATTGATATATTTAGTTTTGGGTCCCGTGCATGTTACCTCAGGTGTTGCCCCCTTTATAATGTCCTTTCTAGTTCACTATTTTTTATATATATTTTATATTTATGAGAAAATATCATCCCTACTCTAAAAAATCTCAAAAAATAGGATTTAGAGTCTGTTAGCATCTACATTCATACCCTATTTTTATTTTTCACATTTTAGTCACTTTGAGCATTTTCCAAAAATCAAAAGAGCATATTTTTGGCCCTGTTTGAATTAAAAGTACCAAAAATTTTATAAAAATGATTTGAAAAATTCAGAAATATATATTTGGTTTATTACTGTATTTTTTAACTCCAAACCAAATACCATAAAAATAGAAAAAGACAAAGGTAGAAAAAAATTAAAAGGTCCAAAATACAGTAAAAAATATATAAAATTTCTAAAAAGTCGAAAAATATTTATTTTTGTTTCTAATTGTCTTATATTATTATCTATTTATTAAATTTGTTTGGAAAAATTTGGACCCATTTTCTTCTTCTAATCTCCACATCAATTCAGTCTATTTATTTAATCCATATTTTCGGGATATTTTTTCTTTTAGAAATATATTAAAAATATCAAAATTACCTTAAAAATAACTAACACAGTAAATTTTTTTAAAATACGAAAACATTTTATTTTACACTTTTTGTTTACTTTTTTCTTATATTTATAATTATATTATCCTTCATTGTACATATTTTATTTATATATATTATATTATAAATTTTTAAAGAAAAATTGATTAAAAATTAGAAAATATAGAAGGAAAATAAAAATAATAAATAAAAAACCTAAACAAAAATACATAGACAAGAAAATCCGTTTTCTTGTTTTATCTAGTTTTCTACCTATACTCGACATTCTACACAATCTTATACTGCACGTTTTTGTAGTGTTCTAATAACTTTTAATTCCACATCGTATTATTCATTTCGTGATTTATATTGTTGGTTAATTATCGAATTACTCAGGGATTCCTAGGCAGTTGCCTTAGTGGCATTTTTGTCTTCGCTTCTTAGTGAGGATAAATTTTACACCCTCATAAAACCTTAGCTTTCAAATGGTGTCGTTAGTAAGGAGCAACTATGCATGGATTAGATTTAGTTGTTGGTGCCTTCTTGTCTATTTTTCCCTTTATTCATTTTCCATTTTATTTAATATTATTTGTAAATTATCTAATCCTCTTTGTTGTTTGAATTTGTTGCGAGGGATTGCAATGCAAGGGAATCTCTCCTAGGAGAGCCTAGGTACCCACGTGAAGCGGAGTCGACTATTCTACACTAGTTGATAGGAGAGAGCAACAAAGGAGTACTTGGCGAATTTTTGAATATAATTGCATTTTCATTTATTTTATTTATATCATTTGTAATTTAAAGTGAGAGAGACACATATTAATTACAATAACTTGGACTTTACAGGACTCTTCACACTTCGTGAGGTCTAGTGCCTGTGCAATTGTTCGCTTAGGGGCCTCGTTGATTTTTATCGTGTTTTCATCATTTTTTTTATTTTTAACTTTATTTTTATTTGTTTTGTGTGATAGAGCCCTATCTTAGGAGTTTCTTGTCAATATATTAAAGTCCAATGCCCTAATTGTAATTGCATGTACCTATAGTTCACGTTGTGGACTTGGACAACTTAAATAGTTGATTATTTTGACATGAGACCGTACACCGCGAGAAACCTCATACACACTTGTAGGACCCATTGTGGTGGGTACTGAGAGGTTTCCAAGACCATATCCATGGTTTCTTTTCTAAATTTTCGACTCTTGTTCTTCACGATAATAGCAATTACTACTCTAGGGTTATTTCATCGTATTACATTTCCATACAGATTGGTTTCAATTTCACATAGCATCCTTGCATGAGGAGAGTTGGAGGCAAGGTGAGCATTTCTATTTAGTATTCGTCATCGATTTCTCTTGCTGGAGAAACCTAAAAAGCCCTAGTTAATTATGTAGAATTAAAATTTGTTTTTGTTATAGTCAGTTAATTTCAGATTAATAAAAGTCACTTAATTAAAGGGCCAATTAAAAGTAATAGGTCAATTTAATACTTTGACTTGGTAAGTCTAAGGTCAATCTCAGGGTGACCACTATCTACTTATATTTATTTATAGTTGATCTAGAATTAGGTTTTCAAAGAGGCTCTTTTTTGTTTTTTCAAACGCAACAGAATGAATGAAATGCAAATTGGAAAAGTTTAGGGTCTAAACTGTAAATTTCAATCAAATCTACTTCGAACCTAATGAAACATAACGAAGCTATATTTGGATGAAAGATTAAGCTAATGTAATTTTGTTGAAAAATTTCAATGCAAGATTTATATTTATTGATTAAT
This sequence comes from Ottelia alismoides, assembly GCA_037367405.1. Taxonomy (NCBI): domain Eukaryota; kingdom Viridiplantae; phylum Streptophyta; class Magnoliopsida; order Alismatales; family Hydrocharitaceae; genus Ottelia; species Ottelia alismoides. The sequence continues at coordinate 376,278 of JAZKJV010010772.1, read as the reverse complement.
AAATGCATGCAATGAGATTTTCAATAATTAATTATAATAAATGATAAATCTACTTACTTTTAGGAAATAAAATTATATATATCACGAGATGATCTATCTCAAAAAGAATCCTAAACACTAAAAATATTGAATTTAATAACTATTAAAAATTATTTACTAAAATACACAAAATGATTTTTATAGAGAAAAACATGCATGCAAATGGAATTTTTTTGGGCAGATGTGAGATATAAATAAGTCTACTATCTATGAATTTTGGGCATTATTTCCAGTAGTGGTTAATTATCTATGATTTTTTTATTGTCAAATGGGAAAAATATGCAAATTTCCGTAAGAATAATAATTATTAATTAACCACAGATAATGAAAATATGATGATAATTCCACAAAGTAGAGAAGTAATTGAGAACCATAATGCAAACTTTTAAATAATTAAATGATGAAAAAATAAGGTTCAAATAATGGAAGAAAGGCAGGGTTCTATTTGCAATTTTTAAATAAATAACTAAAACGAAAAATACAGAGCACGGATCTAATATTAATTACCGAGAACCATTAGAGGGTTTGTACAAAATTTCCAACACGGCACGAACGTGGCACGTGCCCTCTAGGTTGTAGTTGGCATTGAAGAGTGGGCGAATCTCTAGGGGATCTTTTGCAAAACATCCTTCCAACCACATGCAACTCACATGGAAGGGGGTTTGGGACTTCATGTATGATCTTAGGGTGGAGGGGTTGAGGGGCATAACTGCAGAAGTGGTGGACCCCTTGGGAGCGGGCAAAGGAGGAGCGGTCAGAGTTCAAGGTGAGGCCTCGAGCTGCTATGCTACTGAGATGTTGTAGTCGAGGCAGTAGTGGAAACGTTGGTAGACTCCAATGTTGATGAAGCATGAGGTATTGTAGCAGCAGAGCATCACGCTCCTGGAGCTTTGGGCGGTGATGGAACTTCAGCTCGGGAAAGAAGGTGCAAGTTGATTTATTGAATGTGGATCAGGAGATGCAAGATTAACGTGACGGTGAGGCATTGGTTTAGGGCGAGCTCCTCTGCATGGTGGAGTAACGTCGTATGGTCAATGGTGAGCCCTACAACTTTCGTTGATGAAGCGAGGCGAAGATGGAGATGTAGAGCAGGTGGCGAAGCGGGATGGTGTCACGGTCATGCATCGTGTGTGGTGAGGCAACAACTTCTTGTGGGGCTGGAGGTTAGAGAAGTTGATGTGGTGAAGTGCAAGTGGGATAGCGGTGTATGTTGTGGAGATCGAGGAACATGGGAAAAATCAGAGGAATTAAGAAAAAGTAGAAGAAAAAAGAAGGTTGAAGAAGAATGTCACATGTACCGGAGTGGCCTTATATGCCCTTTCGATGTTCGCATCAAGAGGTCAGCAAAGCCTAGAATCTTCGATTGATCACTCTTAGAGGAAGATATTTTACGGGGTTAGAGGGCTCTCTCGATGAGGATCACATTTTTTGCGATTGGGAGCGACTAGCATAGTAGTCACTCAAGGCAGTGAATTTAAAATAAAATAATCCTATGAAACCACATGATCCAAGAACACTTCTTGGATCATTTCATCTAAACCAGAAACAAGTATTAGGTTTACCTCTTAAAGTTGGTTGTGATCGAGTCTTTAAACAAATAGACCTCCTGTCTCACTTTGATCCGATAGAGGAGATGCTTACGAGCACGTTGATGAAATGTGTGCTTCTCTTAATCTATGTTTATCATACAAGAAGTGAATCTCCTGATCTCGTCATACAAGATCCCACATCTTCTTCAAGAGGGAGGCGCACTCAAAGAGATAGAGATCCACAAGCAAACAATCTGGTATCATATTGACAATGCTACAGTGATGGCGACTCTCTCTAAGGCTCCATGGTGGACGACCATAATGAGAGAGAGGATATATAGAGAATGAGAGAGAGAGAGAGAGAATATGTTGTTGTAAATGATGTAATCTTGAATATCAAGGGGACCTATTCTTATATAGTATTTTGGGAGTCCATATATCAGAATCCATGGACTACACAAAATGATGGTTGAGATTGATTCGTGCTTCTTTCAATAGCTAAGATTTTGTTGTAAAAACACAATAACTTATTTATTTAAGATTAAATATATATTGAAAAATCAATATAAATTAATCCTAAATTAAATCAATCAAGAATGAAGGTTCATGAAATGGAGATTGCCTCCTTCCATAATGAGGGTGGAAGACATCCCTTTCCTAATGGAAGTTGGTGGCTGTCCACCCTCCCAAGTAGGAAGGTGGCAATCTCATGTAATCTCATGAGATTACATTATTCCATAGAATCTCCAGTTTTTACAACAACATTTATTGTAAATTATTCTATAAAAATAATTCATAATTATTTTGTGAAATATAGCAGTCATACCATTGGAAAATTTGTGAATGACATTCACAACCAAAAATAAAATATAAATAACATTTTTAATTCATTGTCCGGTGTGAATCCAATTCATATCAATATTTAATTAACTATGTAAGTTAGAAATAGCTCTCTCTTATACATTATAAATCATATTTGTAACATATATGATTAATATGGATAATTCTATCCACATTATTCATATCCATGATACTTAAATCACATCAAATCTTCTTGGATATCTATTCTCATCAACATCAACAACAAAGCCTTTTCCCATAATTAAATAGGGTCGGCTACATGGATTTTTCGCGTGGATATCTATTCTCAATGTGCCTATGTAATATGAATCATGTTCACGTCATTCACATCTTTCATAATTAAATCACATTTAATAATCTCATATAACTCTCGTTATAATATGAATCAAATTCACATTATTCACGATAATTAAATGACATCAAATTATCAATTTCCTCAATGCTCTGTACATATATTGACAATGAAATTATCCTTCAACTCCTTCAAGTAAATGCACGTTCTTTGCTAATACTTGGAGATAAGGACATGGCTATTCTATGTTCCATGTATAGTGACTTGGATATTGAGATCAAATCTTAAATCCAGATCTTGCGGACCTCCCATAGATTATTAATTAAATCAAAAAAGTAAATCTAATCTTTTTATTGCGTCTGAATCGCATTCAAATCACTGTCCAACATTTGGACCAAGACTAGATTGCTTCTCTACTGAGAGGAGTCACTAAAATCCAGACTTGTTTCATCTCTCCCTCATAATGGAAGCGAAATGGTTAACAATTGTTTATGATCACATCACCCTCAGGTATTCCTAATACTTGTACATCATGTATTTAGGAATACCTAAATTAAAGTGAAGTATAAGATCAAATTGACACCGTCTACTTCATGGTTTTATCATTAAACTTTTCATTTGATCATTGGGAGTCGATATCGATCATATACTTTCCAAAAGTTTATATCATAGGTAGGTGTTAATCATATACTTTTCAAAAGCATATATGAAACATACAAATTTAGTCAAGCTTCCAAAGCGAGATGATCGTGCACGGAATTGATTCTTTCCAATATCTCATGAAGGATCTGTGATCTCATGTCTCCTGGTTCAGTAAATCAACTTGTATTGTCTCTTTGAGAGATCGTATTACTCATATACCCTTGCATGCACACTAGCGCACTGGTGTATAGACCTTGATTAGGTCATCAACCTATTAGTATGCCAAATGTATATGCTTAGACATATAGTAACACATGTGTCTTCGGTCATAAGATGCATGCCTACAACGTCATAGCATATGGCATAGGTCTTTGGTTATCTCAATCTCGATAAGTCAATTCGTTAACCTAACTTATCCAACACTTCTGAATCTTGATTCCTATGCAGAGGACATGTATCAAGAGGTCGGTTAGATATCGGCCTTTAGAGAAATGATTTCGATATCCCTCTCTTGTTGGATATCCTTTCTCAATAATCATTTGACGGTGCTTGATGAGTCCTCAAGTTAACTCCTTAGATATTAATCCAAACACTTGCCTCTACGATTCAACAATTGAAATAATAACTATATAATCATTAAGATGGTCATGGTTCATAATCCTAACTGTACTAAGGGACAATGCAAACTATTTTTTCATCAATTCAAATCAAGGAATGAGTTGGCAATAACATTTATTGCATAATGACTCATCGTGGGCTCGCATTTCCAACAATCTCCCACTAGCCCAAAGAGACATTAATGGGGTAATCTTTAAACTCGCACTCATGAGATAGTCATAAACTATTTAGAAAAATAGTTAGGTCAGTTGATAGTCACTCTATTCCTGAGAGACTATGCCAAGTCCTTTTACGACACATGCATATCTCCTAGTATCAGTGCTCGCATCCAATGCGAATGTTGCATCTTCTACAACTAATACTCAATCATTTTCATTAGAGTGTCTTTAACACTATAATTCAATAATCATTATAACCATAATGTATTTTCCATTATCAATATCAGAATACCCCTATTTATGGAGATCTCTATCTCCTAAGGTATCCACACTTAAGACATTTTAGATCACTATCTATAATGGCTTATGTTCCTGATGACACGACATAGAAATCACTATCTCTAAAGTTTTGTCATCTTTGAAGATATTGTTATTACAACAACCATGTGTTTTATCTCAATAGTAGGATTAGTAACAGATTACAATTCTGATCACATGGCAGATATCTGGCTTTCGTACACATCTATCACACACCAGCTTTCTCATAACTGATGACAAGGGTAAGCAGCTTTAGCATTCACTTCCTGAACTCTTTGAGGTGCTATCCCTTCAGATGGGTCAGTACCATATCTTAAGGGATGGAAGCCATCCTTGGAGTTTTTCCAAGAATGGAATATATCCATGGTGTACTACTAATGTGACGATCCCAATACCCTCTTCCATTTGCTTCTGAATAACTTCAACTAAGTTATAAGATGTGTCCTTTGAGATTATATCTCATGCTATGGAATGGCCAGATTATAAAACACTTAGTTATTATCCTTATATCATTTCCAAATGATCAGGATATTATCTAAATTTGGCTTTCTGAACAATGGCAGTCCCATTAAGCTTTACATGGTTCATAAGGATTCTATCTAAAGTCATAACATTTATAATTTAATCAAATCCAATGTTCCAACAACAAGAAGCTTATTTGAGTCCATGGAAGGAGTTCCTGATGTTGCACACCTTGCTTTCCTCACCCATAAAGCCCTGGGGTTGTTTATTCTTAATATCCTTAGAGAGTAATCATATAGGAATGCTATCTTGACTTACATCTTGTAGATGCCAAAATCAAGTTGTATAGCTATAGTTAGCAATATTCTGATGAGTTTAAGCATGATCACTCGAGAGTAATTCTCATCACAAGCGATGTATTCTCTTCCATGTGAAGCTTATGGCTACGAGTCGTACTTTGAATTTTTATACCTTATCATCAGATTCCCTCTTTCTCTTTGAAGAACTATTTATACTTAATGGGTCTTACCCTATGGGTGCATCCTTAAGGGTCTATATACAACACTTGTATATGAAGTATACTTTAAACTTTATTTATAACATCCATCTTTCCATATCATGATCCTCGAAAGCTTCATCACATGAAGTTAGATCATTGTCAGACTTAACTGACATATGGAATCCATCCTCAATCTAATTTTAAGAGATATGAGTGTTTCATCTTTTATTGTCCTTTTTGTTTCCGATTTATGGTGCCTCGTTATCCTCTCAAGATTCCTTCACTTCATGTTCATCATGATTCTCAAGAGTCTCATCCTCTTAGAATCATATCCTTAGAGATGAAATCCTATAAGAAGATCAAGTTCAAAAGTAGGTATTCAATACCATACTTTATTTTCCTAATGAAGTAGCGTTCTCTTATGCTAGGTTCCAGCTTACTTGCATCCATGACAAAGTTATGTACAAGAAACCCTATATCCTCTAGTGTCCAGAACTATGCTAGGTTCAAAACCATACCTTTTGAAGGTTTTTGTGTTTAAATCGGCATGGAATCTTATTAATGATATATATTGTAGTCTCTACTACATATATACCTGGAAAAAAAGATGTAATTATGCTAAGATTCATCATTAACTTAATTAAATAATACATGTTCCAATTATATCACCCTGCATCTCCATTGAGTTTAGGTGTATTTGGAGATGTGAGATAAGAATGATATTCATATCTCCATAACTTATTCATTGAATTCATCTAACATGTACTTGATACTTAGGTTAGAATAAATTCATTTCATCTTCCTTCAAACTTTGGTTCTAAACCATAAAGTGAAATCTTTGAACATTTCAAAAGTTTCTAATATGTAGGAATGAAATCTCATATAACAAAAATTTATCAAGTGATATCACATATTATTAATGTTTATTATGATACATATGACCCGCATACATCAATATGTATGAGATCATGAATACCCCGGCATCTTACACCATTCATAGAGGAGGGTGCATTGGACAATTTTTACTTTCAAAATATTCACAAGCATGTATGATTTGAAATTTCAGACATTCTAAAGCTTCATTTCTTACTACTCTATTGATCTGATCAACATACATATGTACATGGCTTGATGCCAGATTATTGTCAAATGATCTTCATCCACCTATTGTTCTTTTAGTGGTTTAATTTTCAATATTAGAAATGTTAATGAACCATTCATTAATTTTCTAATTTACTGGAGTCCTCTAGATGTCAGATTACTATCTGAAATGTATCCATCATAACTCTTTATGATAGGTCTTTTTCAAAATTCATGTTTATTTCCAAGATTTAGAAATTATCAATGAGTGTATTTTAATATCTGGGTCATAGAGACATTCTCTAAGACTAAGGACTCTCCCACATAAAATATGAAGTCTATTTATCGAATAGAGGTTGTTGCAACAATTGCATCAACATCAATGTATATGACTATTAAAACATAAAATAAAAAATTTCTGGTCTTCTAAAACATGTACAACCAATTGCATGTCTTATTAGAAGAATGAGATACAATTATCAGACTTCGATTTTTTTCAAATAAGAAAGTCAATTGCATTGATTATATGTTTATGTAGATTATTTCGATGCACTATCTGGGTCCTTCTCTTAGGATTCTAGACAGATCTGATAGTCATACAATCAACACATCAGCTTATTGGAGCATTGGCTTTTATCCAACTCTTCGGATGTCATATGGAAATTACAGAAGTACTGCCAACTCCCTGATTTTCATTCTTGAATGGATGAGACCCATGCTTCCACTGTGCTCTCTTCATCTATAAATAACCATTGCTTAAGACAAAGGATCTCTTATTTTGAACTCAAAAGAATTCTATGTAAGAGTATTTCAACTCTTATACATGCTTCATTCAATTCATACAATTTGAATATTATGAAGCTTCATGAATGACTTGAGTATAGACAGTAGAATGATGACAGTCATCATATATACATCCATATGAACTCTAAAAATACTTTGGTTCAGTAAGGTACTAAAACATTTTGAATACATCATCTCTTATAGAGGCACCATTATGCATGATGTAGTAAACCAAGTCGTTCATGATAAATTGTCGAGAGCACATATGTATGACATGGCATCTTCTTAGATTTTGTAAGGATTATTTGACAATTACAATCATCATCGAAAGATACTTCAAAGCACACTCGATGAGCGATAAAGACTATAGAAACATACAAACCCTAGGTCGTAGTCCTATTGTCTATTTAATTATTATTCCTCATTATTAGGAGGAAACTTGCACATGACAACCATATATATTAGGTATACAACTGCAATTATAATATCTTGATCATGGATCAAATAAATGATATTTTACTGGTAGTTATTGAGTATAATATTGAGTAGGTATAATGAGGATTGTTTGAAATAAAAAATTTGTATAAATACATATTACATTGATTTAGGATTTTTTTGTCAAAGTTGTCTTTCCTTGTCAACACTGAAAATCCATTACCTTAATAACTTTCAACATAAGAGATATACTTACCATTATATATGAAGCAAGAATTGGATCACCTTCCTTATCTTTGTCACATCCCACTAATTTGGGAACCTGAATCTCAGATAAAAAGAAGAGGGAACGCATTCCAACTTGCAAGTTCATCTTGCAATCGCAATATGGTCTTTAACCCCCGGGCCAACCACCCCTCAAGTGATGTTGATCCATAGTTAATTGAACAAACCGTCAACATGATTAGAACTCGCTATGCGCAATCCAATATCGCCCCAATAATATGAGGATCCGATATTGGGGTCACCACAAATACGGCCTTACTCTTTCGAGAAGCAGGGGACCTGCTGCAGATGCACTTGTATACAGGAGCGGTCACTTTGGACTGAAGGATATTGAGTATCCTTAAGCGCATCACGGAAGCGTGTCGATCACATCGTATGCAATCGGAGCAACTAGTCGCACTAGATGCTAGATGTAGCGGAAATTAAAAATTTTAAATCTAAAGATGAAACCACATGATCACGAGAACACTTCTCGGATCGTTTCATCAAACCACCAAGTATAAGGAATACCTCTTGGAGCGTGGTTGTGATCGCGAGATCCCAAAGTAGAGATCCTCCTGTATTATGTCCGATCCACGAAGAACGCACTTGCGGGCGCGATGATGAGTCACGTTCCTTCCGGCAATCCTCGATGAAGATCCAAGCGATGGCTCCCCCGATTTCGTCAAACGAAATCCGTCGTCTTCCTTTAGAGTAAGCAACTCCAAAGAAGATGGAGATCCACGAGTCGTCGAAGAAGAAGTCGAGAGTCTCTCCTTTCTCAACACAAGATGGACGACCATCTTTTGGAGGAGAGAAATAGAGAGGGCGAGAATATGAGAGAGAGAGAGTTGTAACCTTGCACAACTCTTAATGATGTACCTTGGAAGGTTACCCTAGCCCTCCTTTTATATTAGTTTAGGATCCAATGGATCTCAATCCATGGGACACATGGATCCAATGACCAGACTTGGTCCATGTAAAATCAATGGCTATAATTATTGTTGGTTAAAACCAACAACATTTATTTATGATTAAATTAAATATATGTTGCAACATTATCAACATATTTTTAATTTAACATAAATAAGTTAGTTGAGAGATTAATCATCATAATAAAATGGAGATAATATTGCCTTCTAAAATTGGTGGATTTATTTCTCCTTTTTATTATATTACATTATCTCTCAATTATCACAAAAATATCCACCAAATTAATTCCAAATTAATTTGTGAATATTTCAATCATGCCATTGAAAATATGTGAATCACATTCACAACCCAAACTAATTTGTAAATTACATTACCAATTAATTAATCAATGTGAATCCAATCCACATTATTAATTAACAAATGTTATTTACATAAATTCTCTCTCGTATATTATAAATCATATTTATAATACACAAATATTATGGATAGTATTATCCACATTCTCTAATCTTTGATAATTAAATCTCATTTAATTATCTTGGATAATAATTCTCACAATATGAATCATATTCATATTAAGCTTGATAATTAAATCTCATTTAATCATCAAGTTCTTCTTGCTTGGATATGGAATTCATCGAATGAATTATTCTTGAACTCCTTCAAGAATAATGTGCTTTCTCCGCAGATACTTGGAGATAAGGACAGGGCGATTGTATTATTCCATGTATAGTGACTTGGATGTTGAGATTTCATCTCAAATCCAGATGCTTGATTAAATCAAGACCGCAAATCCAATCTTCTCATTGAATCTGGATCTCATTCAGATCAATGTCCAACACTTGGACTAAGATCGGATTGCTTCTCTACTAAAAGGAGTCACTAAAATCCAGACCTGTTTCATCACTCTCTCGGAATGGAAGCGTCATGGATATACAATCGTTTATGATCACATCACCCTCAGGTATTCCCAATACCTGTACATCCTGCATACTGGAAGACCCATGGTCAACCCGAAGATCAAGATCTATTTTACACTGTCTTCTTCAGGGTTTGATCACTAGGTTTCTCATTTGATCATTGGGATTTGGTATCGATCATATACTTTCCAAAAGAATATATCATACCTAGGTCTTGATCATATACTTTCCAAAAGCATATATTAAACCTACAAATTTAGTCAAGCTTCCAAAGCGAGACGACCGTGCACGGAATTTGATACTTCCCAATATCTCATGAGTGAGCTCATGTCTTCCGGTTCAGTAGTGAACCTGTATGATCCCTTTGAGAGATCGTATTACTCATATGCCCTTATATGCACACCAGCACGCCGGTGTATAGACCTTGGTTAGGTCATCAACCTATTGGTCTGCCAAATGTACATACTCAGACATATAGCAATACATCTATCTCCGGTCAGAGGATGTGTGCCTATGCTGTGACAGCATTCAACATAGGACTTAGGTTATCTCGATCTCGTTAAGTCAACCCATTGACCTAACTAATCTGACACCTCCGAATCTCTATTCCTATGCAGAGGACCTGCATCAAGAGGTCGGTCAGATATCAGCCTATGTGAGAAAAGGATTGCCATCTCCTACTCAGGCTGGAGATCACATCTTAACAATCATTTGATGGTGCTTGATGAGTCCTCAATCTAACTCTTTAGATATTCATCCAAGCATCAGCCTCTATGATTCAATAATTGAATCAACAGCTGTATGATCATTAAGACAGCCATGGTACATAACCCTAATTGTAAAGAGGGACCTATTATGCAAATTATTTATTCTTCATTTCAGATCAGGGAATGATATTTGCAATAACATTTATTGCATAATGGCTCGCCATGGGCTCACATGTCCAACAATCTCCCACTAGCCCAAAGAGCCATTAATGGGCTAATCATATAAACCCACACTCATGTGACAATCATAGGCTATTTAGAAATAGCTAGATAAGCTGATCAGTCACTTTGTTCCCAAAAGACTATGCCAAGTCCTTTTACGGCACTTGCATATCCCTAGGTACCAGTGCTCGCATCCAATGTGAATGTTGCATCTAACGCAACCAATACTCAATCTAGTCAAAGCAGTTATAGTGTCCTTGACACTATTACTCAATAACTATTATAACCAATATTTCCATAATCCTTATCAGACTACCCTTTTTCAGGGAGATCACTATCTCTCAAGGTATCCACAGTTAAGACCTTTTAGATCTCTATCTATAAAATCTTAAGCTTTTGAAGATATGACTTTGAGATCACTATCTCAAAAAATCTTGTCATCTTTGAAGATTTTATTATTACTGCAATCAAGTGTTTTATCTCCATAGTAGGATCAGTAACACTTTACTACTCCCACTGCATGGCAGATATCTGGCTTTTGTACACATCTAGCATACACTTAGCATCTCATAACTGATGCACAGGTGCAAGCAGTTCTAACATTCACTTCCTCAACTCTTTGAGGTGCTATCCCTTTAGATAGGTCAGTACCAAATCTTAAAGGAAGGAAGCCTTTCTTGGAATTTCCAAGAATGGAATATGTCCAAGGAGTACTACAAATGTAACAGTCCCAATACCCTCTTTTCTTTGCTTCTGAACACCTTCAGAACTAAGATTCAAGAGGCATCTTTGAGATCATATCTCAAGGTATGGAATAGCCAAAATATAAAACACTTATTATCATCCTTATATCATTTCAAATGATTAGGATATTATCTACATTTAGCACGATGAACACAATGGCACTCCCACTAAGCTTCACATGGTACATCAAGGTTCTATTTGAAATCATAACATTTATAATTTCATCAAATCTTATGTTCTTTAGACTTTATTGCTAATATCCATCATTCCATGTCATGATCCTTAGGAGCGTCATCACATGAAGTCCGATCATTGTCAGACTTGGCTGACACATGGAATACATCCTCAAACTCATTTGAAGAGGTATTAATGTTTCATCTTTAATTGTCGTTTTAGTTTCCGATTTCAGGAGCCTCATTATCTTCTCAAGATTAAATGAGTTTCTTTACTTCATTTTCATCTTGATTATCAAGAGTCTCAATCCTCCAAGAATCACATTCTCAGAGATGGGATCTTTTAAGAATCTCAAGGTCATAAAGTAGGTATCCAATACCATACTTTATTTTCCTAATGAAGTAGCACTCTCAAGTGCTAGATTCCAGCTTACATCCATGGAACCTTATTAAGGATATATATTGTAGTCTCTAATACACATATATACCAGGAAACTAAGAGGATAATTATGCTAAAATTCATCATTGATCAAATCATGTCACACATGATCCAATTGTATCTCCCTACAACTCTATCGAGTTCAGGTTTATCAGGAGGAGTGAGATAGAAATGATATTCATATCTCCATAAGGTATTCTTTGAATTTTATCTAATAGGTACAAGCTACCCAAATTAGATCAAATTCATTTCATCTTTCTTCAAACTTTGGTTCTAAACCAAAATTACGAAATCTTTGAACATTTCAAAGGTTTCTCAGGTGATGAGAAGAAATCTCATATCATACATAATCATCAATAGATATCACATATCCATAATGTTTACTATGATATAGATGATCTACATACATCAATATGTATGAGATCTCGAATACCTTGACATCTTACACCTTTCCTAAGAGAAGGGTGTATTGGACATTTTTCAAATACAATATTCACAAGTATGTAAGATTTGAAATTTTTAGACATTCTAAAGTTTCATATCTTACTAGTCTATTGATCAAATCAACAGACAAATGTCCAAGGCTTGATGCTAGATCATTGTCAAATGATCTTCATCCTCCTATTGATCTATCAAGGTTTAATTTTCAGTATTAGAAATCTTTAATGAACCATTCATTAATTTTCTAATTTTTGTGGAGTCCACTCGATGTTAGATTACTATCTGAAATATTTTCATCATAACTCTTTATGATAGTTCTATCTCAGAATTCATGTTTATTTCCAACATTTAGAAACAAACAATGAGGGTATTCTAATATCTAGGTCATAGAGACATTCTCTAAGACTAAGGGCTCTCCCACTGAGAATATGAAGTCTATCTATCCAATAGAGATTGCTGCAACAATTACAGTAATATCCATGTAGATGACTACTAAACCTTAAGATCAAATTTCTAATCTTCTAATATATATGCAACCAATTGCAAATGTCATTAGAAGATTGGGATACAATTGTCAGACTTTATCTTATGAAATAATAAATTCAGAGTCAATGATTATATGTAGATTATTCTGATGCTCTATCTGAGTCCTTCACTAAGGATTTTAGACAGACTTGATAGTCATACTATCAACACATCAACATATTGCAGTATTGGCATTCATCCAACTCTTTGGATGTCATATGGAAGTCACAGAAGTAGGTCAACTCTTTGACTTTCCTTCTTACTCGGGTCCGACCCATGCTTCCACTGCACTCTCTTAATCTATAAACAACCATTGCTTAAGACTAAGGATCTCTTATGTTAAATTCAAAAGAATTCAATGTAAGAGCATTTCAACATTTATACATGCTTCATTAAATTCATACAATATGAATATCATAAAGCTTCATGAATGAATTGAGTATAGATGATGACACTCATCATATCTACATTCATCTTAACTCTTGGAGACTTAGGTTCAGGTAGGTATTCAAACATTTTGAATACATCATCTCTTTCGAGCCACCATTCTGCATAATGCAGAGAACCATGTCATTCATGATTAAATGTCTAGAGCACATTTGTATGCCAAAATATCTTCTTTTATTTTATAAGGATTATTTGACAATTACGATCACCATCGACATGTCACTTCCAAAGTACACTCGATGAAAGATCAAGACTATAGAGACATACAAACCCTAAGGTGATGTCTTATTGTCTTATTTAATTGTCATTCCTCATTATATTGAGGAATCTTGCATATTGTAACCACATACATTATGTGTCCAATTGCAAGTACAATATCTGGATCATGAGTCCAATCCAAGATATTTTACTGGTTATTATTGAGTATAATATTGAGTGGGTTTAATGAAGGATTATCTGAAATAAGAAATTTGAATAAGTGTATATATATTATATACATATTTTACTTTGATTTAGGAATTTTTATATCAAAGTTGTCTTGCCTTGTCAACGCTGAAAGTTCATTCCCTTAATCACTTTCAATGTAAGAGATATTCTTACCATTATATCTCTAGCAAGATCTAGGATCTCCTTTCCTATCTTTGTTCCATCCCAATAATATGAGAACCTACAACTCGGATAAAAAGAAGCGGGAACACATTCCACCTTCCAAGTCCAACTTGCATCTCCCAATGCGGTCTTTAACACCCGGGCCCACCACCCCTAAGGCAATGTTGACCCGTCATTAATTGAACCAACCGTCAACAGGCTTAATACTCGCTATACGCAATCCAATATCACCCCAATAATATGAGGACCCGATATTGGGGTCACTACGTATACAGCCTTACTCTTTCGAGAAGCAAAGTACCCGATCCAATTAAATCATATATAGGATCTGTCACTTCGGACAGGCGTCTCCTATATACAACAACTAGTGACGGAATCCTTTGCCTTGACGGGAGACCATGAATGTCACTTATGTGATCCTCCACCTCATATTCAAATTGTAATTAATTATCGTGAATCATATTCACATAATTAATTCTTCCAAGGGAAATACACATCTATTCATAATAGAGTGTTTATTGGATATAATTAATTTAATCACATTAAATTAATCATCAATCGAATCATCAATCAACAAACATGTCTTTTACTTGAATAGTAGGTATATACTCAAAGTACTTATTATTCGAATTTTAATAATTAGAAAAATACACATTGTCTGTCTCCGGTATTATACAGTCCCTACCCGCTGTCATGGCCAGTACCGACGAGAGTGGGACGGACCACATACGTTGCAACCCGCTACCCCAATGCTCTCCGACTAGGCACCACATCCGCCTCGGGAAAGGATAATACCAGATAGACCATCATGTACTTTGAGATGTTCATCGGTTTTTCAACCGAAATTATACCATATAATATACATCAAAACATTTTTGATTATAAGGAGATTTGCTAGACAAATCACCAATCCTATTCAAGCAAAAAGGTTTTCATGTAAAAGTTGTCCTACAACAATTGTAGGATAAACTGTGGTTTTCATGAAAGCAATGTTTGTTGATGAACCAATGATCAAGATCTAATATCTTATCATTGTGGTTTAGGCAAATGTCATTCAATGAAACAATTATTTCTTTAAATATTTCACAAATATTTATCACTAATTATTCCAGAAAATTAACAATTAATTTTCATCATGATAATTGAATGACATATCACAAGGTTCAAGATCAAAATTGTTAATTTCCAGTAGTGACCCCCAATCACTAAAATTAACTTATCTTGATCAATTTAAATCCAAAAAGTGCAAACTCATTTTCCAAAAATTGCCTATTTGATTTATTAAAGAATCCAAGTGATAATTCACGCATTTCAAGGTGGATTAAAACCGTAATTATCTCATTAATCACGTTCAAATCCGTAGTTCCCGCAACAGTGAATATAGGCATATTCAAAAAGCCATATCTTTAGCAAATGAAGTCCAAATTTAGTAAACTCAAGTCGTATGGTTTCCTTGTTTAATGGGAACAAAATCGAATTGAAAATTTCGTGTTTAAACATTTTAAACAGTGCCGAAAAATTCAATTATACAGAGGTGCGAAAATTGAAATGCAGCAAAAATTTCGCAACCCTTTCAAGAACCAAATCGTCTAAGGTCTATGGATCATATCCAAAACCTTATCCAAACCTGGCTCTGATACCACTTAAAGGATATTGAGTGTCCTTAAGCGCATCACAGAAGCATGTCGATCGCATCGTATGCAATCGGAGCAACTAGTCGCACTAGATGCTACATGCAGCGGAAATTAAGAATTTTAAATCTAATGATGAAACCACATGATCACGAGAACACTTCTCGGATCGTTTCATCAAACCACCAAGTATAAGGAATACCTCTTGGAGCGTGGTTGTGATCGCGAGATCCCAAAGTAGAGATCCTCCTGTATTAAGTCCGATCCACGAAGAACGCACTTGCGGGCGCGATGATGAGTCACGTTCCTTCCTGCAATCATCGATGAAGATCCAAGTGATGGCTTCCCCGATTTCGTCAAACGAAATCCGTCGTCTTCCTTTAGAGTAAGCAACTCCAAAGAAGATGGAGATCCACGAGTCGTCGAAGAAGAAGCCGAGAGTCTCTCCTTTCTCAACACAAGATGGACGGCCATCTTTTGGAGGAGAGAAATAGAGAGGGCGAGAATATGAGAGAGAGAGAGAGAGTTGTAACCTTGCACAACTCTTAATGATGTACCTTGGAAGGCTACCCTAGCCCTCCTTTTATATTAGTTTAGGATCCAATGGATCTCAATCCATGGGACACACGGATCCAATGACCAGACTTGGTCCATGTAAAATCAATGGCTATAATTATTGTTGGTTAAAACCAACAACATTTATTTATGAATAAAGTAATTATATGTTGCAACATTATCAACATATTTTTAAATTAACATAAATAAGTTAGTTGAGAGATTAATCATCATAATAAAATGGAGATAATATTGCCTCCTAAAATTGGTGGCTTTATTTCTCCTTTTTATTATATTACATTATCTCTCAATTATCACAAAAATATCCACCAAATTAATTCCAAATTAATTTGTGAATATTTCAATCATGCCATTGAAAATATGTGAATCACATTCACAACCCAAACTAATTTGTAAATTACATTTCCAATTATTTAATCAGTGTGAATCCAATCCACATTATTAATTAACAAATGTTATTTACATAAATTCTCTCTCGTATATTATAAATCATATTTATAATGCACAAATATTATGGATAGTATTATCCACATTCTCTAATCTTTGATAATTAAATCTCATTTAATTATCTTGGATAATAATTCTCATAATATGAATCATATTCATATTAAGCTTGATAATTAAATCTCATTTAATCATCCAGTTCTTCTTGCTTGGATATGGAATTCATCAAATGAATTATTCTTGAACTCCTTTAAGAATAATGTGCTTTCTCCGCAGATACTTGGAGATAAGGATAGGGCGATTGTATTATTCCACGTATAGTGACTTGGATGTTGAGATTTCATCTCAAATCCAGATCTTACGAACCTCCCACAGATGCTTGATTAAATCAAGACCGCAAATCCAATCTTCTCATTGAATCTGGATCTCATTCAGATCAATATCCAACACTTGGACTAAGATCGGATTGCTTCTCTACTAAAAGGAGTCACTAAAATCTAGACTTGTTTCATCACTCCCTCGGAATGGAAGCGTCATGGATATACAATCGTTTATGATCACATCACCCTCAGGTATTCCCAATACCTGTACATCCTGCATACTGGAAGACCCATGGTCAACCCGAAGATCAAGATCTATTTTACACTGTCTTCTTCAGGGTTTGATCACTAAGTTTCTCATTTGATCATTGGGATTTGGTATCGATCATATACTTTCCAAAAGCATATATCATACCTAAGTCTTGATCATATACTTTCCAAAAGCATATATCAAACCTACCAATTCAGTCAAGCTTCCAAAGCGAGACGATCGTGCACGGAATTTGATACTTCCCAATATCTCATGAGTGAGCTCATGTCTTCCGATTCAGTAGTGAACCTGTATGATCCCTTTGAGAGATCGTATTACTCATATGCCCTTATATGCACACCAGCGCGCCGGTGTATAGACCTTGGTTAGGTCATCAACCTATTGGTCTGCCAAATGTACATACTCAGACATATAGCAATACATCTGTCTCCGGTCAGAGGATGCGTGCCTATGCTGTGACAGCATTCAACATAGGACTTAGGTTATCTCGATCTCGTTAAGTCAACCCATTGACCTAACTAATCTGACACCTCCGAATCTCTATTCCTATGCAGAGGACCTACATCAAGAGGTCGGTCAGATATCAGCCTATGTGAGAAAAGGATTGCCATCTCCTACTCAGGCTGGAGATCACATCTTAACAATCATTTGATGGTGCTTGATGAGTCCTCAATCTAACTCTTTAGATATTCATCCAAGCATCAGCCTCTATGATTCAATAATTGAATCAACAGCTGTATGATCATTAAGACAGCCATGGTACATAACCCTAATTGTACAGAGCGACCTATTATGCAAATTATTTATTCTTCATTTCAGATCAGGGAATGATATTTGCAATAACATTTATTGCATAATGGCTCGTCCCGGGCTCACATGTCCAACATGGACATGTGCCTTATATAAACAATCCCTGTCGACAGAACCCTTCGCCTTGACGGAAGAATGTAGATGTCACTTATATGATACCCCATATATTGTTAACCATTATGAATCATATTCATTACGATTATTTCTTCCAAGGGAATTACAACTCTATTCATAACAGAGTGTTTTAATTTTAATCGGATTTCGATTAATCTAAGCGCATTAAATCAATGATCAAATTATTATTAAACAAATATTCTTTATTGTTACTTGAAATATAGTAATATCTCAAATACATATTTTTTGAATTTCAATAATTCAAAAAATAAATCATGATCACTTCAACATTATCCCTTCCTTACTTGTTTTCATGTCTAGTACCAACGAGAGTGGGATAGACTGCTCATGGAACAACCTTCTACGCCAATGCTCACCGAGTAGATACCATATCTGCCATAGGTCAGGATAATGCCAATTGATCACTTTGTAGTTGAGATGATAATCGATCTTTCAACCAAAGTTGTACCATATATATTGTTTATCAAAATCCTTTGTTTATTATACCATAAGTTGAGATGATAATATAATGAAATTTGATAAACAAATTCCCAATCCTATTCAAGCAACTTTGTTTATTGGAACTGTTGTAACTAATTTGTGATGAAGATCGATTAACTTATCATATTTGGTTCTGGAAATGTCATTCAATGAAGTATATAAATTCAAATCCAACAAAATAAGTTTCTATAGTACAATAATTTGATTTACAAAAGAACCCATTGCATGCACTTCGAGGCATTTCAAAACTGTAATTAACTTTTTAATTACATCAAGATTTGCCATCCCCGAAAAAGATGATACATGCTTATTAAAAAGATTATAAGTTTATCAAACCGATTCCAAATCACAAAACTCAAATCCCAAAGTTTCCGTATTGAAAGGGGAACATAATTTTTTAAAGTGATAATTTTGAGTTTAAACAATTTAAACAGGGTGGAAAAAATCGCACCAAACAAGGTTGTGTGAGCAAACTACGATAAAAATTCACTAACCCTAAAGTGCCCATGTCGTCTTAGGTTTATGGTGAAGGATATTGTGAATCCTCAAGCGCATCACGGAAGCGTGTCGATCGCATCGTATGCAATCGGAGCAACTAGTCGTACTAGATGCTAGATGCAACGGAAATTAAAATTTTAACTTTAAAGATGAAACCACATGATCACGAGAACACTTCTCGGATCGTTTCATCAAACCACAAAGTATTAGGAATACCTCTTGAAGCGTGGTTGTGATCGCGAGATCCCAAAGTAGAGATCCTCCTATCTTAAGTCCGATCCACGAAGAACGCACTTGCGGGCGCGATGATGAGTCACGTTCCTTCCCGCAATCCTCGATGAAGATCCAAGCGATGGCTCCCCCGATTTCGTCAAACGAAATCCGTCGTCTTCCTTTAGAGTAAGAAACTCCAAAGAAGATGGAGATCCACGAGTCGTCGAAGGCGAAAGCCGAGAGTCTCTCCTTTCTCAACACAAAGTGGACGTCCACTTGATGAAGAAGAGAAAGAGAGAGGGCGAGAATGAGAAAGAGAGAGAGAGAGAGTTGTCACCTTGTACAACTCTTAATGATGTACCATGGAGAGGCTACCCTAGCCCTCCTTATATACTAGTTTAGGATCCAATGGATCTCAATCCATGGGACACATGGATCCAAGGGATATGCTTGGTCCATGATAAATCAATGGCCATGATTTGTTGTTGGTTAAAAACAACAACATCAATTTAAACATTAATTAACTAAGAGATAATATGATAAATGTAATGGAGCCAACCACCCTCCTAAAAAGGGGGGGGCGTCACCCATGAACCATCCATGGGTGACGCCACCTATGAAGGTGGTTATTGCTCCATTTTATTTATTTAATTATTCCTTAATTAATCACAAAAAATATTCACAAAAATAATTCTAAATTAATTTGTGAATATTTCAATCATGCCATTGAATATTATGCGAATCATATTCACAACCCAAACTAGTTAGTAAATTGCATTTCCAATTAATTAACAAATGTGAATCCAATCCACATTATTAATTAACAAATGCTATTTACACAAATTCTCTCTCTTATATATGTATATTATAAATCATATTTATAACACACATATATCATGGATAGTGATCCACATTCTCTTAATCCTTGATAATTAAATCTCATTTAATTATCTTAGATAATCATTTTCACAATATGAATCATATTCATATTTAAGCTTGATAATTAAATCACATTTAATCATCAAGTCCTTGCTTGGATATTTCATCAAAAGAATTATTCTTGAACCCTTTCAAGAATAATGTGCTTTCTCCGCAGATACTTGGAGATAAGGACAGGGCGATTGTATTATTCCATGTATAGTGACTTGGATGTTGAGATATTATCTCAAATCTAGATCGAATGAACCTCCCACAGATGCTTGATTAAATCAAGACCGCAAATCCAATCTTCTCATTGAATCTGAATCCCATTCAGACCAATGTTCAACACTTGGACTAAGATCGGATTGCTTCTCTACTGAAAGGAGTCACTAAAATCCAGACCTGTTTCATCACTCCCTCGGAATGGAAGCGTCATGGATATACAATCGTTTATGATCACATCACCCTTCAGGTATTCCCAATACCTGTACATCCAGCATACTGGAAGACCCATGGTCAACCCGAAGATCAAGATCTATTTTATACTGTCTTCTTCAGGGTTTGATCACCAAGTTTCTCATTTGATCATTGGGAGTTGGTATCGATCATATACTTTCCAAAAGCATATATCATACCTAGGTCTTGATCATATACTTTCCAAAAGTATATATCAAACCTACAAATTCAGTCAAGCTTCCAAAGCGAGACGACCGTGCACGGAATTTGATTCTTCCCAATATCTCATGAGTGAGCTCATGTCTTCCGGTTCAGTAGTGAACCTGTATGATCCCTTTGAGAGATCGTATTACTCATATGCCCTTATATGCACACCAGCTCGCCGGTGTATAGACCTTGGTTAGGTCATCAACCTATTGGTCTGCCAAATGTACATACTCAGACATATAGCAATACATCTGTCTCCGGTCAGAGGATGCGTGCCTATATTGTGACAGCATTCAACATAGGACTTTGGTTATCTCGATCTCGTTAAGTCAACTCTTTGACCTAACTAATCTGACTCCTCTGAATCTCTATTCCTATGCAGAGGACCTGCATCAAGAGGTCGGTCAGATATCAGCCTATGTGAGAAAGGATTGCCATCTCCTACTCAGGCTGGAGATCACATCTTAACAATCATTTAACGGTACTTGATGAGTCCTCAATCTAACTCTTTAGATATTCATCCAAGCACCAGCCTCTATGATTCAATAATTGAATCAACAGCTGTATGATCATTAAGATAGCCATGGTACATAACCCTAATTGTACAGAGGGACCTATTATGCAAATTATTTATTCTTCATTTCAGATCAGGGAATGATATGTGCAATAACATTTATTGCATAATGGCTCGCCGTGGGCTCACATGTCCAACAATCTCCCACTAGCCCAAAGAGCCATTAATGGGCTAATCATTTAAACCCACACTCATGTGACAATCATAGGCTATTTTAGAAATAGCCAGGTAAGCTGATCAGTCACTCTATTCCCAAAAGACTATGCCAAGTCCTTTTACGGCACTTGCATATCCCTAGGTAACAGTGCTCGCATCCAATGCGAATGTTGCATCTAATGCAACCTATACTCAATCTAGTCAAAGCAGTTATAGTGTCCTTGACACTATTGCTTAATAACTATTATAACCAGTATTTCCATAATCCTTATTAGAATACCCTTATTTCGGAAGATCACTATCTCTGAAGGTATCCACAGTTAAGATCTTTTAGATCTCTATCTATAAAGTCTTAAGCTTTTGAAGATATGACTTTGAGATCACCATCTCAAAAATCTTGTCATCTATGAAGATTTTGTTATTTCTGCAATCAAGTGTTCTTTCTCCATAGTAGGATTAGTAACAGTTTACTACTCCCACTGCATGGCAGATATCTGGCTTTTGTACACATCTAGCATACACTTAGCTTTCCGTAACTGATGCACAAGTGCAAGCAGTTCTAGCATTCACTTCCTCAACTCTTTGAGGTGCTATTCCTTTAGATAGGTCAGTACCAAATCTCAAGGAAGTAAGCCTTTCTTGGAATTTCCAGGAATGGAATATGTCCAAGGTGTACTACAAATGTGACAGTCCCAATACCCTCTTTTCTTTGCTTCTGAACAACTTCAGAACTAAGATCTAAGAGGTATTCTTGAGATCATATCTCAAGGTATGGAATAGCCTGTCTATAAAACACTTATTCTCATCCTTATATCATTCCAAATGATTAGGATATTATCTACATTTAGCACGATGAACACAATGGCACTCCCACTAAGCCTCACATGGTTCATCAAGATTCTATTTGAAATCATAACATTTATAATTTCATCAAATCTTATGTTCCAACAACAAGAAGCTTATTTGAGTCCATAGATGGATTTCGTTAGCTTTCACAGCTTACTTTCCCAAATCATGAAGCCCTGGGGCTACTTCATGTGAATATCCTCATAGAGGTATTCTTAGAGGAATGCAGTCTTGAATTACATCTTGAAGATGCAATAGTCAAGTTGTGTAGCTAAGGTTAGCAATATTCTGATGATTTAAGCATGGTTACGAAGAGCAAGTCTCATTGCAAGCAATGTCTTCTCTTCCGGTGTGTAGCTTATGGCTACGAACCGAGCTTTGAAGGTCTCTACCTTCTCATC
This sequence comes from Ottelia alismoides, assembly GCA_037367405.1. Taxonomy (NCBI): domain Eukaryota; kingdom Viridiplantae; phylum Streptophyta; class Magnoliopsida; order Alismatales; family Hydrocharitaceae; genus Ottelia; species Ottelia alismoides. The sequence goes on along the minus strand of JAZKJV010010772.1, from coordinate 353,199 downwards.
AGGTTCCCTTTCTCTTGAAGATCCATTTACACCTTAATGAGTCTTACCCATGTAGGTGGATCCCCGAGGGTCCATATACAACACTTGTATATGAAGTCTACTCTAGACTTTATTGCTAATATCCATCTTTCCATGTCATGATCCTCAGGAGCTTCATCACATGAAATTCGATCATTGTCAGACTTAACTGACACATTGAATACATCTTCAAACTCATTTGAAGAGGTATTAATGTTTCATCTTTAATTGTCCTTTTAGTTTCCGATTTCAGGAGCCTCATTATTTTCTCAAGATTAAATGAGTTCCTTTACTTCATTTTCATCTTGATTCTCAAGAGAGTCTCAATCTACTAAGAATCACATTCTCAGAAATGATATCTTTTAAGAATCTCAAGGTCATAAAGTAGGTATCCAATACCATCCTTTATTTTCCTAATGAAGTAGCACTCTCAAGTGCTAGATTCCAGCTTACATGCACGGAACCTCATTTAGTATATATATTGTAGTCTCTACTACACATATATACTTGGAAACTAAGGATAATTATGCTAAAATTCATCATTGATCAAATCATGTCACACATGATCCAATTGTATCTCCCTACAACTCTATTGAGTTCAGGTTTATCTGGAGGAGTGAGATAGAAATGATATTCATATCTCCATAATGTATTATTTGAATTTTATCTAATAGGTACAAGCTACCTAGGTTAGATCAAATTCATTTCATCTTTCTTCAAACTTTGGTTCTAAACCAAAATTGTGAAATCTTTGAACATTTCAAAGATTTCTCAGGTGAAGAGAAGAAATCTCATATCATACGTAATCATCAATAGATATCACATATCCATAATGTTTACTATGATATGGATGATCTACATACATCAATATGTATGAGATCTTGAATACCTTGACATCTTGCACCTTTCCTAAGAGAAGGGTGTATTGGACATTTTTACTTTGAATACAATGTTCGCAAGCATGTAATATTTGAAATTTTAGACATTCTAAAGTTTCATATCTTACTAGTCTATTGATCAAATCAACAGACAAATGTCCAAGGCTTGATGCCAAATCATTGTCAAATGATCTTCATCCTCCTATTGATCTTATTGTTGGAAATGCGAGCCCACGGCGAGCCATTTTGCAATAAATGTTATTGCACATATCATTCCCTGATCTGAAATGAAGAATGAATAATTTGTATAATAGGTCCCTTAGTACAATTAGGGTTATGTACCATGGCCATCTTAATAATCATACAGCTGTTGATTCAACTATTGAATCATAGAGGCTGGTGCTTGGATGAATATCTAAAGAGTTAGATTGAGGACTCATCAAGCACCGTCAAATGATTATTAAGAGATGATCTCCAGCCTGAGTAGGAGATGGCAATCCTATCTCTGAAGGCTGATATCTGACCGACCTCTTGATGCAGGTCCTCTGCATAGGAATAGAGATTCGGAGGTGTCAGATTAGTTAGGTCAAAGAGTTGACTTAACGAGATCGAGATAACCAAAGTCCTATATCATATGCTGTCATGATATAGGCACGCATCCTCTGACCGGAGACAGATGTGTTGCTATATGTCTAAGTATGTACATTTGGCAGACCAATAGGTTGATGACCTAATCAAGGTCTATACACCGGCGCGCTGGTGTGCATATAAGGGCATATGAGTAATACGATCTCTCAAAGGGATCATACAGGTTCAGTTACTGAACCGGAAGACATGAGCTCACTCATGAGATATTGGGAAGAATCAAATTCCATGCGCATGGTCGTCTCGCTTTGGAAGCTTGACTGAATTTGTAGGTTTGATATATACTTTTAGTATATGATCAAGACCTAGGTATGATATACACTTTTGGAAAGTGTATGATCGATACCAACTCCCAATGATCGAATGAGAAACTTATTGATAAAACCACGAAGTAGACAGTATAAAGTTGATCCGATACTTCGGGTTTAGTCTGAGTCTTCCGGTATGCAGGATGTACAGGTATTGGGAATACCTGAGGGTGATTTGATCATAAACGGTTGTATAACCATGACGCTTCCATTCCTAGGGAGTGATGAAACGGGTCTGGATTTTAGTGACTCCTCTCAGTAGAGAAATGATCTGATCTTGGTCCAAGTATTGGACATTGATCTGAATGTGATTCAGATACAATGAGAAGATTAGATTTACGGTCTTGATTTAATCAAGCATCTATGGGAGGCCCGCGATCTGGATTTGAGATATGATCTCAATATCCATGTCACTATACGTGGAACAATACAATCGCCCTGTCCTTATCTCCAAGTATCTGCGGAGAGATTGCATTATTCTTGAAGGGTTCAAGAATAATTCCATACGATCTAAGCAATGAAGAAATAATGATTAAATGTGATTTAATCATCTTGAATGTGTGAAGAAATTATCCAATTTAATTAAATGTGATTTAATTAATGTGGATAAGAATAATGTGGATAGAAATATCCAATTATTCATAATATATTATAAATGTGATTTATAATGTATTAGAGAGAGCTAATTATAATTTATATGTGTTGATTAATTATGATGTGTATTGGATACACATTGTGTAATTAATTAACAATATGAATTACTTGTTGTTTTGGGTTGTGAATGTGATTCACAATTTTTTCCATGGCAAGAATGCAATATTCTCAAAGATAATTGTGAATTATTTTTTGAGAAATAAAACCCAAATTATTTTGTTGCAAATAAATAAGAGAGAGATTACATGGAGATTACAATCTCCATGCATTCCAAGGTGGACGGCACACCACTCCTAATTGGAGTGGGTGTGCGCCCACATGAAAGGCACATGGAGATGAAATCTCCATGTGTCTTCTCTCCTTATTTGTTGGGTTAATTTAGGAGCAAATTATATTTGATTTTATCAAATATATTTTGACCTAAATTTGTTGCTTTTGACAACAACAATCTCAGCCATTGGATGAACATAAGTCAATCTCATCCATTGATTTTATGTGTCCCATGGATTGAGATCCATGTATCCCAAAACCCTATAAATAGAGAGGCATACTTGGCTCTCTCTTTTACACATGTTATTATAGCAATATTGGAGCTCTCTCTCTCTCTTTCTTCTCTACACACGTCAGCCCTCTCTCCCTCTAATTGGTGGCCGACCACCAAACCCTAGAGGAGAGAACCGTCGTCGCCTTCGCCACCGCGCCGCCGCTTCGACGTTCTTCGGTTCTCCGTCTTCTTGGAGAGTTCCTCTCACGAAGGAGACGTTTGATCTCGTGCGACGAGATCAGGAGCAACCATGCTTGGATCATCTTCTTGGATTGCGAGGACAACGCGGTTCATCCCCGCGCTCGCAAGCGGTCTCGCCGACGATCGGACTTGAGACAGGAGGTCTCTTCTCTTAGAGACTCGATCAACCACGCTTCAAGAGGTATTGCATTATACTTGTTGTGGTTATAGATGAAACGATCTGAGAATGGTTCTCGGATCATGTGGTTTCATCGAATAAAAAATTTTAAATTCCGCTGCACCGAACAACTAGTGCGACTAGTAGTTCTTCGTCGTATCCAACACGACGATCACGCTTCCGTGATGCGCTTGAGGATTAATTCCATATCCTTCAAGTGGTATCAGAGCCAGGTCGACGGTTTCGAATATGATTCTAAAAACCGAGGACGACTTGGGTTCGTTAAGGTCGCGAAAGTCTTTATCGCATTTGATTTCGCAGATCTGTTTAGTAAATAAATTCGGCACTGTTTAAATTGTTTAAACACGAATTTAATACTTGGATTTTGTTCCCCATTAAATAAGGAAACCATAGGATCTGAGTTTGCATAAATTGGATTTCGTATGCTCTAATTATGGTTGTTTTAATGGACATGTATGCACTGTTGCGGGAACAATAGATTTTAACATGATTAAAGAGTTAATTACGGTTATCATCTGCCTTGAAATGCGTGCAAATCCACTTAGGTTCTGTTGTAAATCAAGTTAGCAATCTATGAAAATTGAGTTTGCTTAATTTGGATTTAAATTGATTGAGATATGCTAATTTTAGTAAGAAGGGGTCACTGCTGAAATTACAGTCCTAATCTAGAACCAAGTGATTGTCAATTAGTGAAATTAATTGTTAATTTCGTGAAATAATCATGAAAAATATTTGTGAAATATTTGAAGATGATTATTTACATAATTGACTTGGCCTCATCCAATTAATTGATTAGATTTGATCTAAATCTTAATTGGAAACACATTCATCAAACTTAATGTTTGATTGGTGATTGTCATTTAATCATTTAGTGAAATTAAATTGTTTAATTTCCTAGAATAATTGTGCATAAATATTTGTGAAATATTTGATGATAATTATTCCCTTAAATGACATTGCCTTAACCAATAATTGATTAAGATGTGATCTAAATCATAATTGGAAACCACAATCTTTCAAACTTGATGCTTGAATAGGATTTGGGAATTTGTCTAGCAAATTTCCTTATAATCAAAAATGTTTTGATTATTACTATATGGTACAATTTCGGTTGTATAACCGATGATCATCTCAAGTACAAATTAATCAATTTGGCATTATCCTTTCCCGAGGCGGATATGGTGCCTAGTCGGAGAGCATTGGGGTTGCGGGTTGCAACGTATGTGGTCCGTCCCACTCTCGTCGGTACTGGCCATGACAGCGGGTAGGGCCGGGATAATGTCCGAGGGATTAAGATGTATTTTTCTAATTATTAAAATTCGAATTAATACGTATTTTGAGATATTACCATATATGTATTCAAGTAAAATAATCAAGTTTGATTGATTGAATTGGATTGATAATTAATTTAATATGATTAAATTGATTATGTCCAATTGAAATACTCTAATATGATTAGAGCTAATAATTCCCTTGGAAGAATTAATTATGTGAATGTGATTCACGATAATTAATTAAAATTTGAATATGATATGGAGGATCACATAAGTGACATCCATGGTCTCCCGTCAAGGCGGAGGGTTCCGTCGCCAGGGATTGCATGTGGGAGACGCCTGTCCGAAGTGACAGCTCCTGTATGCAAGCGCATCTGGATCGGGCTCGTCGCTTCTCGAAAGAGTAAGGACGTATGCGTAGTGACCCCAATATCGGGTCCTCATATTATTGGGGCGATATTGGATTGCGCATAGCGAGTTGTATTCCTGTTGACGGTTGGTTCAATTAATGACGGGTCAACATTGCCTTAGGGGTGCTGGGCCCGGGTATTAAAGACCGAATTGGGAGATGCAAGTTGGACTTGCAAGGCGGAATGTGTTCCCGCTTCTTTTTATCCGAGTTGTAGGTTCTCATATTATTGGGATGCAACAAAGATAAGGAAGGAGATCCCAGATCTTGCTTGAGATATAATGGTAAGTATATCTCTTACATTGAAAGTGATTAAGGGAATGAACTTTCAATGTTGACATGGCAAGACAACTTTGATATAAAAATTCCTAAATCAAAGTAAAATATGTATATATAAATACATACATTTATGCAAATTTCTTATTTCAGATAATCCTTCATTAAAACCCACTCAATGATATACTCAATAATAATCAGTAGAATATCATGGATTGGACTCATGATCCAGATATTGTACTTGCAATTGAACACATAATGTGTGTGGTTGCAATGTGAAAATTTCCTCATAATATTGAGAAATGACAATTAAATAGATAATAGGACTACAACCCTAGGGTTTGTATGTCTCTATAGTCTTGGTATCATCAAATGTACTTTGGAAGTGACATGTTGATGATGATCATAATTGTCATATAATCCTTATAAAATCAATGAAGATTTTCTGGCATACATATGTGCTCTTGACATTTAATCATGAGTGACATGGTTTTCTACATCATGTAGAATGGTAGCTCTATAAAGAGATGATGTATTCAAATTGTTTGAGTACCTACCTGAACCTATGTTTTATGAGTTTAGATGGATGTAGATGATGAATGTCATTATTCTACTATCTATACTCTGGTCATTCATGAAGCTTCATAATATTCATATTATATGAATTTAATGAAGCATGAATAAATGTTGAAATACTCTTATTTTGAATTCTTTTTGAATTTATTGTAAGAGATCCTTAGTCTTAAGCAATGGTTGCTTATAGATAAAGGGAGCGAAATGGAAGCATGGGTTGGACCCAAGAAAGAAGGAAAGTCAAAAAGTTGACTGGACTTCTGTGACTTCCATGTGACATCCAAAGAGTTGGATGAATGCCAATACTGCAATAAGTTGATGTGTTGATAGTATGACTATCAAGTCTGTCTAGAATCCTTAGAAAAGGACTCGGATGGAGCATCAGAATAATCTACATAAATCATTGATATTGACTTACTTATTGAATAAGATAAAGTCAAATAATTGTATCTCAATCTTCTGATGACATTCGCAATGGGTTGCATATGTTTTAGAAGACTGGAAAATTTGGTCTTAAAGGTTTATAGTTGTCCACATGAATATTGATGCAATTGTTGCAACAATCTCTGTTGGATTAATAGACTTGTTAATTTCAGTGGGAGAGCCCTTAGTCGTAGAGAATGTCTCTATGACCTAGATATAAGAATACACTCATTGTTTGTTTCTAAATGTTGGAAATAAACATGAATTCTGAGATAGAACTATCATAAAGAGTTATGATGAAGATATTTCAGATAGTAATCTAAAATCTAGTGGACTCCACATAAATTAGAAAAATTAATGAATGGTTCATTAACATTTCTGAATACTGAAATTAAACCTTAAGATCAATAGGTGGATGAAGATCATTTGACAATGATCTAGCATCAAGCCTTGGACATTTGTCTATTGATTTGATCAATAGAATAGTAAGAGATGAAACTTTAGAATGTCTAAAATTTCAAAACTTACATACTTATGAATATTGTATTCAAGGTAAAAATATCCAATACACCCTTCTTCGGGAATGGTGTAAGATGCCAAGGTATTCAGGATCTCATACATATTGATGTATGCGGATCATCTATATCATAGTAAACATTGTGGATATGTGATATCTATTGATGATTATGTATGATATGAGATTTCTTCTCTTCATCTAAGAAACTTTTGAAATGTTCAAAGATTTCATTAATTTTGGTTTAGAACCAAAGTTTGAAGGAAGATAAAATGAATTTGATCTAATCTAGGTAGCAAGTACCTACTAGATAAATTCGAAGAATACCTTATGGAGATATGAATATCATTTCTATCTCAAACCTCCTAACACACCTTAACTCAAAAGAGTTATAGGTAGATACAATTAGATCATATGTGACATGATCTTATCAATGTTGAATTTTTAGCATAATTATCCCTTAGTTTCCAGGTATATATGTGTAGTAGAGACTACAATGTATATCCTCAATAAGGTTCCATGTATATTGGAATCTAGCACTTGAGAGTGCTGCTTCATTAGGAAAATAAAGGATGGTATTGGATACCTACTTTATGACCTTGAGATTCTTAAAATATCTCATCTCCGAGAATGTGATTCTTAGAGGTTGAGACTCTTGAGAATCAAGATGAAAATGAAGTATAGGAACTCATTTTTTTTTAGAAGATAATGAGACTCCTGAAATTGGAAACTAAAAGGACAATTAAAGATGAAACACTAATACCTCTTCAAATGAGTTTGAGGATGGATTCCATGTGTTAGAGAAATCTGACAACGATCGAACTTCATGTGATGAAGCTTCTGAAGATCATAGCATGGATAGATGGATAGCAATAAAAGTCTAATGTAGACTTCATATACAAGTGTTGTATATGGACCCTCGAGGATCCACCTATATGGGTAAGACTTGTAAAGGTGTAAATGGATCTTCAAGAGACAGGGAACCTGATGAGAAGGTAGAGATCTTCAAAGCACGGTTCGTAGCCATTAGCTACACACTGGAAGAGAAGAAATTGCTTGCAATGAGACTTGCTCTTCGGTGACCATGCTTAAAACCATCAGAATATTGCTAACCTTAGCTACATAACTTGACTATTTCATCTTCAAGATGTAAGTCAATATTGCATTCCTCTACGAATACCTCTTTGAGGATATTAACATGAAGTAGCCCCAGGGCTTCATGGTTGAGGAAAGCAAGGTGTGCAAGCTAAGGAATCCATCTATGGACTCAATTAAGCTTCTTGAAGTTGGATCATAAGATTTGATGAAATTATAAATGTTATGATTTCGGATAGAATCTTGATGAACCATATGAAGCTTAGTGGGAGTGCTTTTGTGTTCATCGTGCTAAATGTAGATGATATCCTAATCATTTAAAAATGATATAAGGATAATAATTAGTGTTTTATAATCTGGTTGTTCCATAACTTGAAATATGATTTCAAAGATGCCTCTCAGATCTTAGTTCTGAAGTTGTTCAGAAGCCAAGAGAAGAGGATAATTGGGACTGTCACATTTATAGTACACCTTGGAAATATTCTATTCGTAGAAATTCCAGGAAAGGCTTCCATCCCTTAAGATATGGTACTGACCTATCTAAAGGGATAGCACCTCAAAGAGTTGAGGAAGTGAATGCTAAAACTACTTGCCTTTGGGCATCAGTTCTAAGAAGCCAAGTGTGTGCTAGATGTGTACAAAAGCCAGGTGGCTGCCATGCAGTGGGAGTAGTAAACTGTTACTAATCCTACTATGGAAATAAAACACTTGGTTGCAGTAATAACAAAATCTTCATAGATGACAAGATTTTTGAGATAGTGATCTCAAAGTCTTATCTTCAAAAACTTAAGTCTTTATAGATAGAGATCCAAAAAGGTCTTAACTGTGGATACCTTAAGAGATAGTGATCTCCAGGAATAAGGATATTCTGATAAGGATTATGGAAATACTGGTTATGATAATTGATTAAGTTGTAGTGTCAAGGACACTATAACTAACAAGATTGAGTATTAGTTGCATAAGATGCAACATTCGCATTGGATGCGAGCACTGTTACTGGGGATATGCAAGTGCCGTAAAAGGACTTGGCGTAGTCTCACGGAAACAGAGTGACTGATCAGCTTACCTAGCTATTTTCTAAATAGCCTATGATTGTCACATGAGTGAGTTTAAATGATTAGCCCATCAATGGCTCTTTGGGCTAGTGGGAGATTGTTGGAAATGCGAGCCCACGGCGAGCCATTTTGCAATAAATGTTATTGCACATATCATTCCCTGATCTGAAATGAAGAATGAATAATTTGTTTAATAGGTCCCTTAGTACAATTAGGGTTATGTACCATGGCCATCTTAATAATCATACAGCTGTTGATTCAACTATTGAATCATAGAGGCTGGTGCTTGGATGAATATCTAAAGAGTTAGATTGAGGACTCATCAAGCACCGTCAAATGATTATTAAGAGATGATCTCCAGCCTGAGTAGGAGATTGCAATCCTATCTCTGAAGGCTGATATCTGACCGACCTCTTGATGCAGGTCCTCTGCATAGGAATAGAGATTCGGAGGTGTCAGATTAGTTAGGTCAAAGAGTTGACTTAACGAGATCGAGATAACCAAAGTCCTATATCATATGCTGTCATGATATAGGCACGCATCCTCTGACCGGAGACAGATGTGTTGCTATATGTCTAAGTATGTACATTTGGCAGACCAATAGGTTGATGACCTAATCAAGGTCTATACACCGGCGCGCTGGTGTGCATATAAGGGCATATGAGTAATACGATCTCTCAAAGGGATCATACAGGTTCAGTTACTGAACCGGAAGACATGAGCTCACTCATGAGATATTGGGAAGAATCAAATTCCATGCGCATGGTCGTCTCGCTTTGGAAGCTTGACTGAATTTGTAGGTTTGATATATACTTTTAGTATATGATCAAGACCTAGGTATGATATACACTTTTGGAAAGTGTATGATCGATACCAACTCCCAATGATCGAATGAGAAACTTATTGATAAAACCACGAAGTAGACAGTATAAAGTTGATCCGATACTTCGGGTTTAGTCTGAGTCTTCCAGTATGCAGGATGTACAGGTATTGGGAATACCTGAGGGTGATTTGATCATAAACGGTTGTATAACCATGACGCTTCCATTCCTAGGGAGTGATGAAACGGGTCTGGATTTTAGTGACTCCTCTCAGTAGAGAAGTGATCTGATCTTGGTCCAAGTATTGGACATTGATCTGAATGTGATTCAGATGCAATGAGAAGATTAGATTTACGGTCTTGATTTAATCAAGCATCTATGGGAGGCCCGCGATCTGGATTTGAGATATGATCTCAATATCCATGTCACTATACGTGGAACAATACAATCGCCCTGTCCTTATCTCCAAGTATCTGCGTTGAGATTGCATTATTCTTGAAGGGTTCAAGAATAATTCCATACGATCTAAGCAATGAAGGAATAATGATTAAATGTGATTTAATCATCTTGAATGTGTGAAGAAATTATCCAATTTAATTAAATGTGATTTAATTAATGTGGATAAGAATAATGTGGATAGAAATATCCAATTATTCATAATAAATTATAAATGTGATTTATAATGTATTAGAGAGAGCTAATTATAATTTATATGTGTTGATTAATTATGATGTGTATTGGATACACATTGTGTAATTAATTAACAATATGAATTACATGTTGTTTTGGGTTGTGAATGTGATTCACAATTTTTGCCATGGCAAGAATGCAATATTCTCAAAGATAATTGTGAATTATTTTTTGAGAAATAAAACCCAAATTATTTTGTTGCAAATAAATAAGAGAGAGATTACATGGAGATTACAATCTCCATGCATTCCAAGGTGGACGGCACACCACTCCTAATTGGAGTGGGTGTGCGCCCACATGAAAGGCACATGGAGATGAAATCTCCATGTGTCTTCTCTTCTTATTTGTTGGGTTAATTTAGGAGCAAATTATATTTGATTTTATCAAATATATTTTGACCTAAATTTGTTGCTTTTGACAACAACAATCTCAGCCATTGGATGAACATAAATCAATCTCATCCATTGATTTTATGTGTCCCATGGATTGAGATCCATGGATCCCAAAACCCTATAAATAGAGAGGCATACTTGGCTCTCTCTTTTACACATGTTATTATAGCAATATTGGATCTCTCTCTCTCTCTTTCTTCTCTACACACGTCAGCCCTCTCTCCCTCTAATTGGTGGCCGACCACCAAACCCTAGAGGAGAGAACCGTCGTCGCCTTCGCCACCGCGCCGCCGCTTTGACGTTCTTCGGTTCTCCGTCTTCTTGGAGAGTTCCTCTCACGAAGGAGACGTTTGATCTCGTGCGACGAGATCAGGAGCAACCATGCTTGGATCATCTTCTTGGATTGCGAGGACAACGCGGTTCATCCCCGCGCTCGCAAGCGGTCTCGCCGATGATCGGACTTGAGACAGGAGGTCTCTTCTCTTAGAGACTCGATCAACCACGCTTCAAGAGGTATTGCATTATACTTGTTGTGGTTATAGATGAAACGATCTGAGAATGGTTCTCGGATCATGTGGTTTCATCGAATAAAAAATTTTAAATTCCGCTGCACCGAACAACTAGTGCGACTAGTAGTTCTTCGTCGTATCCGATACGACGATCACGCTTCCGTGATGCGCTTGAGGATTAATTCCATATCCTTCACTTATAAGGTTTGATTTTCAGTATTAGAAATCTTAATGAACCATTCATTAATTTTCTAATTTTGTGGAGTCCACTAGATGTTAGATTACTATCTGAAATATATCCATCATAACCTTTTATGATAGTTCTATCTCAGAATTCATGTTTATTTCCAACATTTAGAAACAAACAATGGGGTATTCTAATATCTAGGTCATAGAGACATTCTCTAAGACTAAGGGCTCTCCCACTGAGAATATGAAGTCCATCTATCCAACAGAGACTGCTGTAACAATTACAACAATATCCATGTAGATGACTACTAAACCTTAAGATCAAATTTCTAATCTTCTAATATATATATGCAACCAATTGCAAATATCACTAGAAGATTGGGATACAATTATCAGACTTTATCTTATGAAATAAGTAAGTCAAAGTCAATGATTATATGTAGATTATTTTGATGCTCTATCTGAGTCCTTCACTAAGGATTTTAGACAGACTTGATAGTCATACTATCAACACATCAACTTATTGCAGTATTGGCATTCATACAACTCTTTGGATGTCATATGGAAGTCACAGAAGTAGGTCAACTCTTTGACTTTCCTTCTCACTCGGGTCCGACCCATGCTTCCACTGCACTCTCTTAATCTATAAACAACCATTGCTTAAGACTAAGGATCTCTTATGTTGAATTGTAAGGATTTCAATACAAGAGCATTTCAACATTTATACATGCTTCATTAAATTCATGCAATATGAATATCTTGAAGCTTCATGAATGACTAGAGTATAGACAATAGAATGATGACACTCATCATATCTACATACATCTTAACTCTTAGAGACTTAGGTTCAGGTAGGTATTCAAACATTTTGAATACATCATCTCTTTCGAGCCACCATTCTGCATAATGCAGAGAACCATGTCATTCATGATTAAATGTCTAGAGCACACATGTATGCCAAAATATCTTCTTTTATTTTATAAGGATTATTCGACAATTACGATCACCATCGACATGTCACTTCCAAAGTACATTCGATGAAAGATTAAGACTATAGAGACATACAAACCCTAAGTTGATGTCTTATTGTCTTATTTAATTGCCCTTCCTCATTATGTTGAGGGGACTTGCACACTGCAACCACATACATTATGTGTCCAATTGCAAGTACAATATCTGGATCATGAGTCCAATCCAAGATATTTTTACTGGTTATCATTGAGTATAACATTGAGTGGGTTTAATGAAGGATTATCTGAAATAAGAAATTTGCATAAGAGTATATATATTATATATACATGTTTTACTTTGATTTAGGAATTTTTATATCAAAGTTGTCTTGCCTTGTCAACACTGAAAGTTCATTCCCTTAATCACTTTAAATGTAAGAGATATTCTTACCATTATATCTCTAGCAAGATCTGGGATCTCCTTCCTTATCTTCGTTGCATCCCAATAATATGAGAACCTACAACTCGGATAAAAAGAAGCGGGAACACATTCCGCCTTGCAAGTCCAACTTGCATCTCCCAATTCGGTCTTTAACACCCGGGCCCACCACCCCTAAGGCAATGTTGACCCGTCATTAATTGAACCAACCGTCAACAGGCTTAATACTCGCTATACGCAATCCAATATCGCCCCAATAATATGAGGACTCGATATTGGGGTCACTACGTATACGGCCTTACTCTTTCGAGAAGCAAAGAACCCGATCCAATTAAATCATGTACAGGATCTGTCACTTCGGACAGGCGTCTCCTATACACAACAACTGGCGACGAAATCCTTTGCCTTGACGGGAGACCATGGATGTCACTTATGTGATCCTCCACCTCATATTCAAATTTTATAATTAATTATCGTGAATCACATTCACATAATTAATTCTTCCAAGGGAAATACACATCTATTCAAAATAGAGTGTTTATTGGATATAATTAATTTAATCACATTAAATTAATTATTAATCCAATCATCAACAAACATGTCTTTTACTTGAATAGTAGGTATAATCTCAAAATACGTATTATTCGAATTTTAATAATTAGAAAAATACATATTGTCTGTCTCCGGTATTATACAGTCCCTACCCGCTGTCATGGCCAGTACCGACGAGAGTGGGACGGACCACATACGTTGCAACCCGCGACCCCAATGCTCTCCGACTAGGCACCACATCCGCCTCGGGAAAGGATAATACCAGATAGACCATCATGTACTTTGAGATGTTCATCGGTTCTTCAACCGAAAATTATACCATACAATATAAATCAAAACATTTTTGATTATAAGGAGATTGGCTAGAAAAATCCCCAATCCTATTCAAGCAAAAGGGTTTTTCATGTAAAAGTTGTCCTACAACTATTGTAGGATAAATATTGTTTTCATGAAAGCAATGTTTGTTGATGAAACAATGATCAAGATCTAATATCTCATCATTGTAGTTTAGGCAAGTGTCATTCAATGAAATAATTATTTCTGTAAATATTTCACAAATATTTATCACTAATTATTCCAGAAAATTAACAATTAATTTTCATCATGATAATTGAATGACATATCACAAGGTTCAAGATCAAAATTGTTAATTTCCAGCAGTGACCCCCAATCACTAAAATTAACTTATCTTGATCAATTTAAATCCAAAAAATGCAAACTCAGTTTCCAAAGATTGCCTATTTGATTTATTAAAGAATCCAAGTGATAATTCACGCATTTCAAGGCGGATTAAAACCGTAATCATCTCATTAATTACGTTCAAATCCGCAGTTCCCGCAACAGTGAATATAGTCATATTCAAAAAGCCATATCTTGAGCAAATAAAGTCCAAATTTAGTAAACTCAAGTCCTATGGTTTCCTTATTTAATGGGGAACAAAATCCAATTGAAAATTTCGTGTTTAAACATTTTAAACAGTACCCGAAAAATTCAATTAGACAGAGGTGCGAAAATTGAAATGCAGTAAAAATTTCGCAACCCTTTCAAGAACCAAATCGTCTAAGATCTATGGATCATATCCAAAACCTTATTCAAACCTGGCTCTGATACCACTTGAAGGATATTGTGAATCCTCAAGCGCATCACGGAAGCGTGTCGATCGCATCGTATGCAATCGGAGCAACTAGTCGTACTAGATGCTAGATGCAGCGGAAATTAAAATTTTAACTTTAAAGATGAAACCACATGATCACGAGAACACTTCTCGGATCGTTTCATCAAACCACAAAGTATTAGGAATACCTCTTGAAGCGTGGTTGTGATCGCGAGATCCCAAAGTAGAGATCCTCCTATCTTAAGTCTGATCCACGAAGAACGCACTTGCGGGCGCGATGATGAGTCGCGTTCCTTCCCGCAATCCTCGATGAAGATCCAAGCGATGGCTCCCCCGATTTCGTCAAACGAAATCCGTCGTCTTCCTTTAGAGTAAGAAACTCCAAAGAAGATGGAGATCCACGAGTCGTCGAAGGCGAAAGCCGAGAGTCTCTCCTTTCTCAACACAAAGTGGACGTCCACTTGATGAAGAAGAGAAAGAGAGAGGGCGAGAATGAGAAAGAGAGAGAGAGAGAGTTGTCACCTTGTACAACTCTTAATGATGTACCATGGAGAGGCTACCCTAGCCCTCCTTATATACTAGTTTAGGATCCAATGGATCTCAATCCATGGGACACATGGATCCAAGGGATATGCTTGGTCCATGATAAATCAATGGCCATGATTTGTTGTTGGTTAAAAACAACAACATCAATTTAAACATTAATTAACTAAGAGATAATATGATAGAAGTAGTGGAGCCAACCACCCTCCTAAAAAGGGGGGGGCGTCACCCATGAACCATTCATGGGTGACGCCACCTATGAAGGTGGTTATTGCTCCATTTTATTTATTTAATTATTCCTTAATTAATCACAAAAAATATTCACAAAAATAATTCTAAATTAATTTGTGAATATTTCAATCATGCCATTGAATATTATGTGAATCATATTCACAACCCAAACTAATTAGTAAATTGCATTTCCAATTAATTAACAAATGTGAATCCAATCCACATTATTAATTAACAAATGCTATTTACACAAATTCTCTCTCTTATATATGTATATTATAAATCATATTTATAACACACATATATCATGAATAGTGTTATCCACATTCTCTTAATCCTTGATAATTAAATCTCATTTAATTATCTTAGATAATCATTTTCACAATATGAATCATATTCATATTTAAGCTTGATAATTAAATCACATTTAATCATCAAGTCCTTGCTTGGATATTTCATCAAAAGAATTATTCTTGAACCCTTTCAAGAATAATGTGCTTTCTCCGCAGATACTTGGAGATAAGGACAGGGCGATTGTATTATTCCATGTATAGTGACTTGGATGTTGAGATATTATCTCAAATCCAGATCGAACGAACCTCCCACAGATGCTTGATTAAATCAAGACCGCAAATCCAATCTTCTCATTGAATCTGAATCCCATTCAGACCAATGTTCAACACTTGGACTAAGATCGGATTGCTTCTCTACTGAAAGGAGTCACTAAAATCCAGACCTGTTTCATCACTCCCTCGGAATGGAAGCGTCATGGATATACAATCGTTTATGATCACATCACCCTTCAGGTATTCCCAATACCTGTACATCCTGCATACTGGAAGACCCATGGTCAACCCGAAGATCAAGATCTATTTTATACTGTCTTCTTCATGGTTTGATCACCAAGTTTCTCATTTGATCATTGGGAGTTGGTATCGATCATATACTTTCCAAAAGCATATATCATACCTAGGTCTTGATCATATACTTTCCAAAAGTATATATCAAACCTATAAATTCAGTCAAGCTTCCAAAGCGAGACGACCGTGCACGGAATTTGATTCTTCCCAATATCTCATGAGTGAGCTCATGTCTTCCGGTTCAGTAGTGAACCTGTATGATCCCTTTGAGAGATCGTATTACTCATATGCCCTTATATGCACACCAGCTCGCCGGTGTATAGACCTTGGTTAGGTCATCAACCTATTGGTCTGCCAAATGTACATACTCAGACATATAGCAATACATCTGTCTCCGGTCAGAGGATGTGTGCCTATGCTGTGACAGCATTCAACATAGGACTTTGGTTATCTCGTTCTCGTTAAGTCAACTCTTTGACCTAACTAATCTGACACCTCTGAATCTCTATTCCTATGCAGAGGACCTGCATCAAGAGGTCGGTCAGATATCAGCCTATGTGAGAAAGGATTGCCATCTCCTACTCAGGCTGGAGATCACATCTTAACAATCATTTAACGGTGCTTGATGAGTCCTCAATCTAACTCTTTAGATATTCATCCAAGCACCAGCCTCTATGATTCAATAATTGAATCAACAGTTGTATGATCATTAAGATAGCCATGGTACATAACCCTAATTGTACAGAGGGACCTATTATGCAAATTATTTATTCTTCATTTCAGATCAGGGAATGATATGTGCAATAACATTTATTGCATAATGGATCGCCGTGGGCTCACATGTCCAACATATGGACCATATCTGAAACCTCCGACCGATGGCTCTGATGCCAATTCACAAATAAGGGAAAATCCTTAAGCACGTTACAAAAACATGAGGATCACATTGGATGCGATCGGGAGGGAGTAGTCATACTAGTTGCTCATTGCAGTGGAATTTAAAAAAATTAATACGACGAAACCACATTATCCAAGAACACTTCTTGGATCATTTCATCTCAACCAGAAACAAGTATTAGGTTTATCTTTTGAAGCAAGGTTGCATTCCAATCTCTAAACAAAGAGACCTCATGTCTCAAGTTCGATTTGACAGAGGAGACGCTTGTGATCATGTTGATGAAACACATTCTTCTTGTAATCCATGTTAATGATCAAGTAGAGAATATCCTGTTCTCGTCACATGAGATCCGACGTATTCTTTACGAGCGAGGCTTACCTATGGAGACAGATATCCATGAGCAAAATAATCCTCTAGCGTAACGGTAATGCTGCAACGATGGCAACTCTCTTTATGGCTCCATGGCGGACGACCATAATGAAAGAGAGAGAGAGAGAGAGGATGTGTAGAGAATGAGGGAGAGAGAGAATGTGTCATTGTAATTGATGTAATATTGATGATCAAGGTGTTCCTCTTCTTATATAGTATTTTGGGAGTCCATGGATCACAATCCATGGACTACACAAAATCAGTGGATGAGATTGATTTTTACTTCTTTTAATGGCCAAGATTTTGTTGTAAAACACATAAACAATTAATTTAATTTAGATTAAATATATATTGAAAATCAATATATATATATATATGTATGTATATATGTTAATTCCAAATTAAATAAATCAAGAATGGAGATTTATGGAATGGAGATTGCCTCCTTCCACAAGGGGGCCACTCTTTCCTAATTGTAGTTGGTGGTCGACCACCATCGCAAGTAGGAAGGTTGTTATCTCATGTAATCTCTTAAGAGTACATTATTCCATGGAAATCTCCAATTTTTACAACAACCCTTGTTGTAAATTATTCTAAAAAATAATTCATAATTATTTTCTGAATATTGCAATCATGTCGTTGAAAAATTTGTGAATCACATTCACAACCCAAAATAAAATGTAAATTACATTCCCAAGTTATTGTCCAATGTGAATCCAATTCACATCAAGATCTAATCAGCAAATGTAAATTATAAATAGCTATATATGATTAGTATGGATAATTCTATCCACATTATTCATATCCATGATAATTAGATCACAGTAAATCGGATTGGATATTTCGTCTCATGTGCCCAAATAATGTGAATCACATTCACATCATTCACATCTTTGATAATTAAATCACATTTAATTATGTCAGATAATTCTCCTTACAATATGAAATCATATTATTCATGATAATTAAATCACATTTAATTTTCATTTTTCTCAATGCTCGGATACATATATCAATAGTGAAATTATCCTTAAACTCTTTCAAGGATAATAAGCTTTCTCTGCGTATACTTGAAGATAAGGACAGGGTGATTGTATGTTCCATGTATAGTGATTTGGATATTGAGATCGAATCTCATATCCAAATCTTGCAGACCTCCCTTAGATGTTTTATTAAATCAAAACCAGAAATCTAATCTTTTCATTGCATCTGAATCACATTCAGATCATTGTCAAATATTTGGACTAAGATTTGATTACTTCTCTATAGAGAGGAGTCACTAATATTGAGACCTATTTCATCACCCCCTCGAGATAGAAATGTCAATGCTAACAACCGTTTATGATCACATCACCCTCGGGTCTTCCTAATACTTGTACATGCTACATACTGGAAGACCTAGATTAAACCTCAACTATTAGATCAATTTTATACTGTCTACTTCAGGGATTTATCATTAAGTTTTTCATTTGATCATTGGGAGTCGGTATCCATCTTATACTTTCCAAAAGCATATATCATAAATAGGTGTAGATCATATACTTTTCAAAGGCATATATCAAACCTTCATTTTAAGTCAAGCTTCCAAAGTAAGATGACCGTGCACGGAATTTGATTCTTCCCAATATCTCATGAGTGTCTCATGTCTTTCGGTTCAGTAAATTCACATGTATAATCCCTTTGAGAGATTGTATTACTCATATGTCCTTTCATGCACACTAGCATGCTAATGTATAGACCTTGATTAGGTCATCAACCTATTGGTCTGCCAAATTTACATGCTCAGACATATAGAAACACATCTATCTCTGGTCAAAGGATGCATGCCCATATAGTGACAACATGCGACATAGGTATTTGATTATCTCGATCTCGTTACGTCAACTCTTTGACCTAACTTATGTAAAACCTTCGAATCTCTATTCATATGTAGAGGACTTGCATCAAGAGGTCGGTTAGATATAGTCCTTTAGAGAAAGGATTTACATCTCTCTCTTTCTGGATATCCTCTCTTAATAATCATTTGATAGTGCTTGATGAGTCCTCAATCTAACTCTTTAGATATTAATCCAAGCACCAGCCTCTATGATACAACAATTGAATCAACAGCTATGTGATCACTAACCGTAATTGAATAAGGGACCTATTATGCAAATCAATTATTCTTCATTTCGGATCAGGGAATGATATTTGAAATAACAATTATTGCATAATGGCTTGTCGTTGGCTCGCATGTCCAACAGGGTTGTCACCACCTCTTCCTCTCTCTCTCTCTCTCTCTCTTTGATATGGATATGGAGGATACATTGCCCTAGGGATTGTGCTGATTTAAATAGGGAGGTACAATGATGGAGATATGATACAAAGTGAGTTACAAGAGATGGCAGATTAGCACATGGGGTCAATGGCTGAAGGATCTAATGATGATGGGGATGGTCGATGGTTGTATAAAGATAGGATAAGACGAGTAAGGGTTCATCGAGTTGGGTTATGTGATGGTTGTAGGGGATAAGGCTATGGCGGTTGTAGGGGATAAGGCTATGGCAGTTGGAGGTTTCAGGTTTCCAAAAAGGCTTGGTCAATGAGCGACGGAGGTAAGAATGGCGGAGTTAGATGGTGCGTGCAATGCCGCGCGAAGCGGGGCAGATGGATGAGTCATGTGAGAGGAGGAAGGAGAGGGGGTGTCTATCATGTGTTGTGCACATGCAGAAAGAATTGACTAAGAAAGAGAAAGGTGGGGCAACATGTGGCTGCCCCATGAGGCACCACGTGTCACTTCAGGAAAAATCAACATTTAAATACAATAAAAAAGGAAATAGAAGGATACCTCGGATCAAAAAAGTTTCTTCACAAAAATTGTTATTCTCAATGAGATCAACAACTTTAAAGAAGAGACCAAGAGAAAATAAGGCCATCTGTATAAAATGATATTTTTTGTGGTACTCTCTGTACATAGAATTCCTAAGTTTTTGGGTTTTGTAATTTTTTGTAATTTTTAAATAAGATAAAAATCAATAAAAATTATAATAAAATAAATGCTACCTATTTAAATATTAATATAAATTTTGGATTTATAATAAATATGAAAATAAGAAAAAAAATATAATGGAAAATGTGAGATATTTGTACAAACTTACAAGGGCACTCGGACTCAGTCAGTTTCTTATATTTCATTCTTATTTTGGATTTGAATTTTTGTTCATTTTAATAAAACTTTCACCAAAGAATATAAATGAAAAATAAATAAAAGGAAAAGGGTTAAGTATGTGCATAAAATATCCGGTAAAAAACTACTAAAATACATAATGTGCAAAAGCGACCCAAAACCCAACTTTCACATATGAGCTCTATTTTTTAGAAATTGGCCTAATTTTGAAGGTCTTTGAATGTATATTGTTTTAAAAGTGAGTAGACTAAAATCAAACACTGTATGAGGAATATATGCATGTTTTAGTCTGTTTATTTTGAAATTAGTCTTTTATCTCACTAACTGGTTATATGAGTTAACTTTTTTTTGTATTTTTTCATTAGTCTTATTAGTAATATGAACATGATTACTTGTATTCATATCAATTAGTTTAGAATGATTAAATTAAGAATGCATGAATTTACTTGAAAATGTGAAAATTATTTTGAATGCAATTATGCGTGCTAGAATGCATATATTAATACTAAGTGCATGAATGGTAAAAATTCATAGTAAATGATGAAATGATGTAATTTCTTAGAACTGAAGATCTATTTTCAAATTTAATGTGATGAACCACGAATTCATCACTTGCATCGCTTTTCTACTCTCTCCCTCTGATTTTGACCACATAGGACTAAAAAAATGACTCCTTATTAGGTTGTTGCATTATTATTAAAAATACAAAAGAGTGATAACCAATAAATTTGGACCGCTAAGGTTACTTGACCCTAAAATAAAAAAGAAATACCATTGTCTTGGGGAGAGTAACCCCCTCATTGTAAGTGCATTTTATTCATGCATACACACAAAGGATTAGTGCTCTAATCCCATACCTAACTACATGCTTTGTACAACTTTGTGATTATCACCTAACTGTAAAATTTAAAAGGATAAAAAGACTAAACTTTCACGGTCCTCATTGTGTTTAGTAGGTGAATTGAGGGTTTTTTTGTGTATTTGTTTGTGTTTGTGCATACTCGATCTTCTCTACGCATTAGCGTCTTTTTTTGCATATCTTGCCTTGACCTTCGTGTTCTCCCGATCATTTCCTTTTGTTTTAGATATGGCTGACAGGAGTGGTTGTTATCTAGACTTTATTGATCCCTTATACCCTCCACCCAGTCCACCACCATTTTACCAAGAGGACTTTGCCCCTGATTTTTTTGTACATACCCATCTCAGTCACAACATCAGGCCTCAGACTTTTACCCATCACCACCAAATCATCATCTCACCCACCTAAGACTGATGTGCCGGAGTCACGTCTCATGGAGTCTACTCTTGAGCTCTTAACTCAGATGATTGAGCAGATGTAGAAGAGGATTGATGACCTAACTAGTATGAATAAGAGACACAATTCCTATTCACCATTTGATGATATGGGTTCATTCAAGGATGCCTATGAGAGCGTCCAATTTCCTAAAATACAAAAAAAGAGAAAAAATTCAAAACACAAAAATATTGTGTGAGAGACCTTTTCGAGTCAGCTTGTGAGGCGAGGGCATCCATGCCACATCCTATTCTCTCTCCCTCTCTCTCTCTCTCTCTCTCTCTCTCTCTCTCTCACACACACACACACACACTAGTTCCCACCTTTGACCCCAAGGATGGCACTGTACAGATTGCTCTTAGCCATCCTTTTGAAGATGATGATTTTAATCTTCTCCCTTGTATGAAGGAGATTCAAAATCTTTAAAAATATTGATTGAACATGAGCTTGTGGAAACTATTCATGAGATCATTGAAGCCCCACTTCGTCAAGCCATGACCCAATTATCTACTTCTATACCCAAGAAGAGAAAGTAGAGGAGCAAATCTGAGTGATACATTTTGACCATGGAAAGTTCCTACACCATCACTCACCATCCATGTATTAGGAAAGGGAACATTGTTACACCTATTGTGAGTTGCACCATCTCTGACTATTCTTGTGATAACACTCTCTTTGGCAGAGATGCTTTGATTGATATAGTACCCTTCTCGTTGTTATAGTATATTCATCTAGATCCTCTCAAGAAAATCAAGATGATTTGTCAATTTGCGGATAGATCAATAAAGAGGCTGAGGGCTATTCTTGAGAACACTATTATTCGCATTCTAGGAATGAGCTTCATTGCATACTTTACCATATTGCCCATGGAGACCTCCACCCCTATGGAGCATCCTCCAATCATCCTTGGACGACCTTTACCCGCATCGGAGAGAGCCATTATTAAATATGGGTCCGGAGAGATTCGTTTTCACTCTCCAATGACCAGTTCGTGCCTTTATACTTTGAGATTGTTGAGGATCTTCATGAGGTTGATCCTCACCGGTTTGTATCTGCTGATGACCTCTATATCGACCTATAACTTGTCAGATCCGTTCATCAGCGGTTATGCAAGAAGGTTCGCTTTCAGTCTTCTTGATCTCTATATATCCACCTCTTTGTATACATGCTTTCATTTTATTTATTTCCATCTCCTATTTTCTATCATCCACCTCATTCCGTGTATTTGCCTTTCTTAGAACGTACTTTTTCCTAAGTATAGGGTAGGTGCATGAGTTGAGTGATCTTTCTTCTTTTCTTCATTTCTTTTTTTTTCTTATTTTCTTTTTCATTTTCTTTTTATTCTAAAAAGATGTCACCCCTTCTCCAATACTATACTTAGGATATACTTCGTCCTAAGTATAGGGGGATGTCCACCCCAAGTATTAATTATTTGATCCCCTCTATTGTTTGCTCTCCTATTCTTGTCTATACTTTGGGATATTTTACCATAGGTATATTTGGAGACAGTTTGATTGTGATATTTTCATTCCCATTCTTGACCCTCCTGTCATGTAGAGAGCATGTCATACTTTGGATTATTTCATCCTAAGTATAGGGGGGACAATCGACTTCTCGTTTCTTCATTCTTCGATTCTTTTATTTATGTCGTTGTAGTATAGGCTCTTCAATACTCAGTACGAGTTATGTTTTCTCTTTTTCTCTCTGAGCAATTATAGCACATATCAAGCTAAGTATAGGGGGATTGAATATACTTCGTATATGCTATAGCCATGCCTTGTACCTTTGTATTTTATATAATATGGCTAACTAATAAATGTTAATAGACATAAATACCCACTTCTTTGTTTATATTAATTAATCAACTAGGTTTAAAAAATTTTGCAAAATTTTCGAAAATAATTAAAAAAATTTGAAAAATCTTTTGAAAATTATTTCGAAAATATTTTGTTAAATATTTTCAGCCTTTCTAAAATATTCTTGTTTGTAAAAAAATGTATTCTTTGTTTGAAATAAAATATTTGAAAATTAGTTTGTAAATAATTTTAAAATTTGGTTGCAATAATAGTTTGAAAAAACTTTGCAAAATGATTTTCAAATTTTGTAAAATATTTATAAAAAAATATTAGCTAAATTAATTTGAAAAATAATGGTTTCCAATTCTTGTGAAAATCTTTTCAATGTATTTTTGAGAATTGGGTATATTATAAAAATCGTCTACAACTCTATGTAAACTATAAATTCTTAAAACCCCAATTTTTGTAAATAACAGGATGCATCCATCTATTAATATATATGTATATACTACCTTTCTTTTCCCAAAAAAACTTTTACCTAGCAAAATTTCGAAAATTTGCAAAATAAAAAATCCCAGAAACATTTGCAAAATATATTTGCAAATTGCATAAAAAATTGTGAACCTTTTTAAAAAATCCATAGAAATTTTAAAATTAGAATGTTGCATCAGAAAACGGTTTTTTTAATTGTGCATAGCATTTATTTTTTTTTCGAATTGAGTTTAATAATTGAACAAATCTAAGTAAAATATGAAGATTGGAACTTCGTTGGACCTTAAATATACTTAATCATAAGAACCATGTAAAATTGGAATTTGGGTACTTGTGGCCTAATTAACTTAATTCTTAGAGATGGCGAGACTTGGTTCCGTGTTATCTTGACTGCCTAAGTAGTGTATTCCGAAGCACGCACACGACTCTTGACGAAAATGACATAGATTGTACTCCTTCACCTTTTCACTCTTCTTTCCTCAAATGAGGTGGTAGAGGGAAGGATTTGTCGGCATGAGACACAAGCCAATGGAAACATCAGAAGTCACACATTTGTGGCCATTGTACCTCAACCCGATCCA
Organism: Ottelia alismoides; assembly: GCA_037367405.1. Taxonomy (NCBI): domain Eukaryota; kingdom Viridiplantae; phylum Streptophyta; class Magnoliopsida; order Alismatales; family Hydrocharitaceae; genus Ottelia; species Ottelia alismoides. The sequence goes on along the minus strand of JAZKJV010010772.1, from coordinate 328,268 downwards.
ATGGTGATGATGTCTAAAAACTCAAAAAAGTTGGCCTCATTAAAAATAAAATGTAAGTTAGAGTGTATATATTTGTGTAGTATATTAGCAAGCTTGATATTTAAAGTCATACGTTTGTGAGCCTGCAGTTATGTGACTCTGTTCAATGGTCAAGCATCGTAGGTTAGGTAGCTACAATGGTTACCATCTCTCTCCACCATCTCTTCTTGAACTGGTTTCACTTGAACATATAATGGAATACCTCGCTTCTAAAGGAAAGAGTTGTTGGATTAGGCAAATAGGGACGCCATGTTGGAGAAGACCGACTTTACTGCTTCAACCGAGTAGAGTTGCATATTACATACACTGTCCAATATAGATTCATAGGCATAAGTGTTTACGTATGAGTTGACTTATTCTGACTTGTGTATTAGGGAGACTTGAGCATGTTTTTGTGACTCTCGAAGGCTATTGCGCTTCAAATCCAATTCCCAATAAGGTTCCGACCACACCTAAAATATAATGGTCCAACTTAATCTCCAAACGTTGATTTTGTGATGTCAAGTTTGAAAACTAAAAACAATACAAGTTCTTTATTTTTCTTTTTGTTTGCTAGGGACTAAAAAGGCAAGTATAGGAGTGTGATAAATATGTATTTCATCACCTTTTTTAGATAATTTTTCCTTAAAAATCCTATCTAAATGATTGTAAATAATATTATTCTGTGCAAATTAACATTCATTATTTATTATATTTATTATATATATAATATTGTTTTAATGCCAAAATTATAGAAAAAAGAAAATAAAAGAATAAGAGTAAAATACCAAGGGTATTTTATACCTTTCTTTTATCAAATCTCAGGGACAACCTAAACCTCGAGATCTAGGCATCTTGATGACTGGGTCCACAAGGAATAAATTACGACGATATAATGGCCAAAAATTCAATAAAATCCATATTTCTTTATTAATGGTCCTATCATGGGACTAATTTTATTCATTACTATTTATACCTCAAATAAAGAACTTTCCATGAAAGTTGTAGATTAAAAATACAAATAAAAGTCCAAAATCGGTTTCACTCAAAAATAACATGTAGTGTACATTTTAATACTCTAAATAAAAATCTAAAATACAACTTTCCCAAGACCATATCTTCTCGATATGAACTCAAAATGTAATAAAATTATATTTAAATATATACACTTTTAATAAGCTATTTATGGAAGGTAGTATCATTGAATTAGTAGTTAACATGTGAATGTTAGGTTTTGGATGCCTATTGTGTAATTTACCTTAATAAAATATTCATTTCATTTAATCATTATTTTTTTATATTTTTATATTTTTATAATTTTTTTTTATTTATAATATATGTAAATATTTAGAATAGAATAAAACCATAAAGAAAACACAAAAAATAGTCTTTATAAATACATAGATGAATATACAATACTTTTACCTATATAGTAAGTATACATATTTATTTAAGTGTACAATATGCTTCTAAAAAATATAATAAGATTATATTTAATTACATAAAAAGCTATAAATATGTAAAATATGAAAATAAAATAATAAAATAAATATTACAGAATAAAAATAAATTTTACATAACATAAGTAACTACATCTATAAATAAAATTCTAAAAAGTAACTTGTAATAACAAAGCTCATAAGAATAAATAAAAAATATATTAAAATTCTAGGGAAAATACTAAATATTTTTATAACTTAAAATTAATCAATTCATTTATTATTTTCTATTACATTTATAAATAATGTTGGGTTTCCTTTTTTTTCGGGTAGGTCTACATGGACCAACTATAGGAAGTCAAGAATTGACTCCGGTCAACTCTTCTCCTCAAGCGTATCCTTGACTGGCCTACCTTTGACCCCTTTCTTCTTGATTTTTTCCATCATGATACACAACCCGAGGAGTTGTACATCCTTCTTGACTTGTCTTCCCTACTCATTTAAGAATCATGCCGACCTCTATTTGATCCTGCTGTAAATCCTAACCGAAGTTATCATGATCACCGTCCTGTATAGATACCCTCCTCCTCTATTTTCACTTTTTGGTTCCCCATTGTTCTTCCCCACACCCTCGGAGTGCCTTGTTATTTAGAGCATCGTGAAAGGAGGCTCGCTGGAGTTTCTCAGTGAGGAAGGAGGAGCGTGAGTGCGGTTCTCGCCATCTTAGGCAACCTTAGCAGTTGAGGTTCCAATTTTATGGCTTTGATCATTCGAGGTCCAATTTCTTTTTCAGAGACAGATATTAGCTCTAATTTTGATTTCCTATTGCTAGTTTTTGTTTTAATTGCTTGTGTTAGCATAGAATCATCTCTTACTATTGCACAAGAGTTTTGCCCTGACGATCCCTCCATCATTCCTCCGCTTGTGATACAACCCACCAAACACACTCATTTCTTCCCCTTTCTCTTCTTGTATGCCTCACACACCTCCAGCTCACTAATCCTTCGTGGATATGGATTTGGGTGCTCCACCACCACCACCACCTCGCCAAAGCACCTCTGTTACGCCCCACCTTTCATGTATCTCCACTAATAAAGGCCACATGGATCCACATTTCATTTGTGTGAGCTTTTCGTGCAAAACCTGGATACTAAGGACCCGTTGGGGGTTGAATTTGGCAAAGCACGAGGGTACTTGAAGTTTTGAACTTCATGGAGTAGTTAGGACTCACCCGTTGGGCCTCTACCATTTCTGAAGCATCCAACAACTACAAACACCTTCAAGGATCGTTCCAAGACTTGGAGGAGGGCTAGAGATCGACGGAGTCATGAGTGGAACGCGATTTAAGAAGTTGTGGTCGATTGTTCTTCATTGTTCTTTAGTAAGAGCAGCAACCGCTAGACCCTTTGATTGCTCCAGTTTTGTTCGCGAGCATATGATCGTGAGGAGCTGCAGCCGTTATATCTCACCCATGATCAAGCCACAACCATTCATTTCCTAACCATCATCGCACGTTCGGAGGCTGCCAAGTAGATAAGCCATGCACCTACCACCGTTTGATCCAACGCTAAAGGGGGTATTTTGCAATCCTCGCCTCCTCCTTTTTGTATTTTAATATTTATACTTAGGCTTTCATCTATCATTATAATAGTTTGGTAATATTTACAATGGAACCATTGTACTATATTATATTTAATTTTTGGTCTAATACACGTCACCTCACGTGTAGTCCCACGTGAGGTGGTGATTTTTTATTAAAGCACCTGTGGCTTTTGTATCTTGCATTTTCTCTCAAAACTCTAATTATTAGTTATATAATCTTACGTATTTTTACAAAAACAACCTAGCACTTTATTTTTTGCATAAATGTCCATACTAGTTCATTAATTTTTGTACATGTTTTATATTTATTAAAAATATCATCCGTGCTAGAAAAAACTCAAAAAAATAACATTAAGTGCCTGCTAGATCTACATTCATTATCTATTTTTATTTTTTATTTTAGGCAGTTTAAATATTAAAAAATCAAAAGAGTGTGTTTTATCTATTTTGAATAAAAAAGTACCCAAAAATAATATTATTTTGAATAAATCCCCTATTTTTTACTTTATCAATATACTTCTTAACATCGAGATAAAAAACCCTAGAAATATGAAAAGAAAAAGATAAAAATTTTAAAATCTCGAGATCCATTAACAAATAAATAAAATTTCTCGAAACTATAAAAGATTTATTGTTATTTTTAAATTTTTCTTTATATTATTATCTATATATTAATTTTTTTTGGAAAATTTTGGATACTTTTTTGCTATTTTTAATCTCCAAATCAATTAGTCCTATTTATTCAATCATTGTTATCTAAAAAATCAAAAATAGAAAAAATGTTTAAAATACAAAAACTTTTAATTTTACACCTTTGTTTTGCTTTTAGTTGTATCTATAATTACATTATCCTATATTGTATATATAGCTTTGTATATTATTTTTTATATATTTTAAAAATGAAAAGAAGTTAAAAATGAGTAAAAATAAAAAGAAAATATAAAATGTAAATAAAAAACCACACAAAAATATATAGACAACAACAAACATTTTAGGAATTCATTTTCCCGATCTATCTAGCTTGTTCCCTATGTTCGTCACTTTATACATACTTACACGTATATACACATTTGTATAGTTATAATAAATTTTAACTCTACAAACTATTATTCATTGCTTGATTTATATAGTGGGTTAATTATTGAATTACTCAGGGTTTTGTGAGCAGACGCCTCAATGAGATTTTTGTCTTCGCTTTTTAGTGAGGATAATTTCTAGACCCTCGTAAAACCCTAGTTTTTAACTAGTAGTTTCTTTGTCGACATAATTTTAATCGCAGACAAAGTTCAATTATCAAAATGGCACCGTTTTAGGGGAGGTCTAGCTTGCTTGAGATTTTTCGAGTTTTATCTTTTTGCGATATTTTTCTTTTCTTTCTCTATTTTTCATTGATTTTTTGCAGTTTTCGTGTGTTTCTTTTTCTTTTGATTTTGTCTAGATTTTTCTTTTTAACTTCTCTTACTTACTTCATGTGCTTTGTGTGCTTTTTTCTTTGGTTTTTTATTTTATTTATCAGTTTTCTTTATTTTATTTCTTTTGTGTTTTTATATGATTTTTTCTTTAAATATTTATCTAACTCATTTTGTAGGCCTTGCAGGAGTAACCTGTTTTTTGGAAATGGACTCATTTAAGAGTACTGAGACAGGCTTATTCTTCTCCTATCAGATTGCAAAGGAGCAGAGCGAGTTATCCAGACAAAGTTATACTATTTTCTAAACATTAGTTTTTGTTTTCTTCTAAGAGAGGCACTTTCCCACTTTTCTATTTTTGTGAGAGAGGAAGAGGCACTTTGCCATGTTTCGTTTTGTAGAAAGGGGTCCGACAACAACATCCCTAATTTACATGGAATTTAGACAATTTTTCGAGGTTTGTTTCACCAGGTGTCGGTGCATTTGGGGGACCTTACCATGGTTTTTAATTTTATTCATTTTTTCTTTATTTCATGCATTTTCGTGGAGCATAGGGGTGCATGTTAGTTTTATTAGATGACTAAAGTAAAACCCAGATCGCTAATCGAGACTTAGAAGTTAGCTAGATTATTTTGAAAAATTGTTTCATTCTTACGCTAAAATTGTTGATGTGGACTTGATTTCCATCGATTGTGCATGAATTAGCCTAGGTTTTACAATTCTGTGCAGATCACTAGCATGTAGACTATTGGCACAAGGGATGATTTCTTTCTCTGCAAGAATCATTATTTTCATCTGCATTCCATGATTCTCTTTCTACGAGACACATATTTGAAAATTAAAAAGAACCGACATGCCACTAGATATTATCGATCATATGCTCTTGATGACTGGTATGATATTATACATAATGCATTCAAAACTTTAGGCATCTTAAAACTTTTTTAATGACCCTAAATTTATATTCATATCAAGCAAGCAAGTTTGGATTTTCAAGAAAAAGTTATCCTACAACAATTGTTGGATAATCTAATATTTTCAAGCCAATAAATAATCATTCAATATTATTATTTTTAATGTATTTCTATAAAAAATGAAACAAATTTGAACCAGGTTAAATTCCTAATATCCTTGTTTACACATGAATGAATAACCACATTAAAAGATGTCAACAAGATGATCTAATCATCTTATTATTCATCTCCACTACATATCACATATTTAGGGCAAACAAAGTCAGAATTGTACAAAATAAAATTGAGCAGTTTGCTAGTTTAATTATGAAAATAATTAATATATTTTATTATGTTTCATGACAGGAAAGCTGTTACCAAAAAATGTTTAGTCATATCTGAGTTTACATGTAAAACTTCGCCAACATTTGGCAAATTTTGGGGGCATATTCAAACCATCTTAACATTCTTAATTATTCAAAAAAATTGTTCATAATAGGGAATTATAAGACACATCATATATGCTTAAAAATAATTTGAAATTTCAATAATATGAAAATTAATGAGTTCACGCACATCTTGATATCCAAATCCATGTTAACTAGGGTTTGTATCATATACGAGACCTTAAACAAATGCTCTGATACCACTGAAGGAAAGGTGCTAACCTCACACATGATAGTAGAATAGATATTGGATCAAATCTGATCGAGGCCAACCAGTCGAAATAGTTGGCATGGTAGAGGAAAAAAATTTAAGAATGAAACCACATGGCGTAGGAACCTTTCCATTTCCATTTCATTCATATCACACAAGTTTAGTCTTACCTCTTGATGAATGGTTGTGATTTGAATCCTTTAAGTGAAGAGACCTCCTGACTCAAGTTTTATCCGACAATAGTGCACTCGTGAGCATGGTAATAAGACACATTGTTCCAATAATCTCGAGCAATGATCGAAGAACATAACCTCCTGATTTTCTCGTATGAAATCTATTGTCTTCTTCATGAGCATGGGGCATCGAAGAAGACGGAGTTCCTCGATTGATTATTCCGGCAACACGACGATAATCGCGATCTCCGTCAAAGTTATGGAGAGAGAGAGGACATGTGTAGTGAGAGAGAGAAAGTTTTATTAGTACAACAATCCATTCAACTAGTGTAAAGAAGGCAAGGGCTGGAATCTCCTTTATTGCATTTTGTAAGACCATGGATCGCAATCTATGTGCTCACATTTATCCATGATTTATATTGAGTTGTGCTTATTTCTATGGATCCCAATCCACGTGCTCTCACTAATCAATGCTTTAGATTGATTTATGTTTCTTTTAAGTTTACAATAAACGCTAATGAAAATACAAAGAGATAATTTAAAGACAATTTCCAAGTTATAATAATTAATTGATAAAAAGATTTAACTAAAAAGAGGCTCCATACATTTACTAAAGTTAGGGTGGATGTCCACCATGATTTAACAACCATAGGACGTCCATTCTAAGTAATGGAATGGGCCAAATTAATTTATTCATCATTTAATTAATTGAATAATTCAATTATAACAAAATAATTCCAAATTATTTGTGATAATTGCAACAATACCATATACTATTGAGGATTAAATTCTTCCATGCAATATTCAATGTAAGTCATATTTGCATTAAATTATTTAATGTATATCTAATTCACATTAACGTATAAATTGTGAATCTCATTCATAATCAACTCTCTCTAGGATATTGTGGATCATATCCACATTATATATGATTATCGTGGATAGTGTTATTTACATTAATACTATCTATGATAATTAAATCCAATTAAATTATCATAGATATCTCTATCCACATTATTTGCAATAATCAAATTCTAATTATATAATTGTCTAACACTTAGATAAAATTTCTCATCGAATAATTCTCGAACTCTTTTTAGAATTATGTGCCTTCTTCTAAGATACTTGGAGATAAGGTGAGGGAGATTGTATATGCCATGTATTGTGACATGTATGGTGAGATCCAATCTCATATTCAAATATAGAAGACCATTCCGAGATGTATGATTATATCAGATATGATATCCCATCTTCTCATAGTATCCGAATCATATTCAGATTAATGTCCAACAATTGGATCAAGATTGGATACCTAGTCAACTGAGATGAGTCACTTAAATACAAATCGATTTCATCAATACCTTAGAATGGTAGTGTCATGGTATACAATCATGTAAGATCACATCACCCCTCAGTATTCGTAACACCTATACATCATGCATATAAGGAAAATTTATTAAAACCAAAGATCTTATCTAATTTTGGATTGTCTCCTTTAGTGTTTTATGACTAAGTTTCTTATTCGATCATTGGGAGTAGGTACGATCATATGCTTTCCAAAGGCATATATCAAATCCACAAATCCTTTCTTGCTTCCAAAGTGAGAAGACCATCGATGGAATTTTGTTGGTCCCAATATCTCATGAGTGAGATCATGTCCTCAGGTTCGATAGTGAACCTATAGGATCCCTCTGAGAGATCATATTACTCACATGCATTGTATGCACATAAAAATGCCGGTATATCGACACTGATTAGGTCATGAACCAAATTGTATGACTAGTGTATATACTCATACATATAATAATACATTTGTTTCTAGTCAGATGATGCATGCCTATATAGTGACAGCACACGACAAAGGTATTAACTATGGCAACCTTGCTAAATCAACTCTTTTACTTAACACATCTGACAGCTCAGAATATCTATTAACGATTAGGCATTCAAGTTCTGAAAGTGCATGTCAATGCCTGAATGTAAAATATCCGATACACTCTTCACTGGGAATGGTGTAAGATCCATAAGTATTTAAGTTCTCATACATATTGGTGTATGAAGATTATCTATATCATAAACATTAATGATATGTGATATATATTATTGATTTTTACTATATGAGATTTCTTTCTTTCACATTAGAACCCTTTGAAATGTTCAAAGATTTGACATCTTGGTTGAAATACAAAGTTTGAAGGAAGATGAAGTGATGTTGATCTAACTAAGGTAGCAAGTACCTATTAGATAAATTCAAGGAATACCTTATAGATAAAGGAATACCATTCCGATCTCACTCCTCCTCGTTCACCTAAACTCAATAGAGTTGTAAGGAGATGCAATTAGATCATGTGTGACATGATTTGATCAATGATGAATCTTAACATAATTACGTCTTAATTTCCGGGTATATACTTAGTATAGACTATAATATATGTCCATAATAAGATTCCAAGTATATCTAAACCCAAAAGCCCTCATAAGGTATTGTTTGGAACCTTGCCTAGTGTAGGGCACATGAGGATTTAGGGTTACTTGGTCCATCACCATGTCATGGATGCATGTAAGCTTAAATATAACACTAGAGAATGCTACTTCATTAGCAATATAAAGGATGGCATTGGATACCCACTTTATGACCTTGATATTCTCAAAAAGATTTCATCTATAAGAATATGATTCTTAAAGGATGAATTTCTTGGTAATCAAGATGAAAATTAAGTAAAGGAACTCATTGAATCTTGAGAAGATAATGAGGCTCTTGAAATGAGAAACTAAAAGGACAATCAAAGATTAAACACTCATACCTCTTCAAATTTGTTTTAGGGTGGTAAGACCACCTAAAGGGCATGGATTCAATGTATAAAATAATTCTAACGATATCTAACTTCATATGATGAAGTTTCATAGGATCATGGCACGAAGAGATGGATGTTAATAATAAAGTCTAAAGAAAACTTCATACACAAGTGTTGTGTATGAACCCTGAAGTATCCACCTATAAGGGTAAAACATGTTAGGTCTAAATGGCTCTTCAAGAAAAAGAGTAAACCTGATGAGAAGGTAGAGACCTTCAAAGCACGGTTTGTAGCCCAAAGCTACACAAGAAGAGAAGACATCATTAGCGATGGCGCTCACTATCTAGTGACAATGCTTAAAACCATCAGAATATTGATAATTATAGCTACATAACTTGAATATGACATCTAAATGATGGAAGTAAAGATTGCATTCCTCTATGAATATTAGACCGAGGACATTCATGTGAAGTAGCTCTAGGGCTTCATAATTTAGGAAGGCAAGATGTGCAAAGGAACTCTATCTATGAACTCAAATAAGATTCTGTAGTTGGAAAACTAGATTTGATGAAATAATTAATGTTATAATTTCGTATAGAATTTGGATGAACCATGTGAAGCATAGTAGGAGTGCAATTATGTTCATTGTGGTTAGTGTAGATAAAATCCTAATCAATTGGAATGATATAAGGATGATAATGAGTGTTTTATGATATTATTGTTCTATACCTTGAGATATGATCTCAAGGATGCCTCTTATATATTAGTTTCGAAGATGCTCCGAAGCAAAGACAAAAGGGTATTGGAACCATCACATTACTGGTAGTACTAGGGACCCAAACGGATGTGGTTATATTCGTATTCGTTCGTATCCGTATTCATTTTTAAGAGGATATGGATCTTGTTTTTCTAAAACAGGCGAATACGAATACGATTACAAATATTGGAAACAAACTTTTTACGGATACGAATACGAATCATTACTTAACGAATACGAGTACGAAAAATATAACGAATACGATTACGAATACGAATATTCGTTACTAAATAGATTATTTTTATTTAAGTTATTTACCTAATACCTATGGTAGGGTTTCTTCCCCAACACCCACGGAAGTCCCACCCACTCGGCCACCCCCCACGCCTGACCTCTCCTCTCCCAATCCACCGCCACGCGCCGCCCTTTCGCCCCCCTCCGCCTCCAGCCCGGCTACAGCCCCCCTTCCGCCACCCTACAGCCCCCCTCTGCCCCTCCTTCCACCCTCATGCCGCCCCCTCCGCCCCCCCTTCTGCCGCTCACAACCCCTTGCGCCCCCCTCCGTTCCCCCTTCCACCGCAGCCTCTTCCACCCCCCTTTCGCCCCCCTGCAGCAGGCCCGCAGTCCCTTCCTCCCCCCTCCGCCTCCCTTTGCCCCCCCTGTCGCCACCCTTCCGCCCCCTCCCCCCTGCAACAAACCCGCAGGCCCCCCTCCTTCCCCACTGCCCAGCTTGGCGCCGCCCCTACGGTCTGCACCCTTCTGTCTGGCCCTTGTCGTCTGTCGTCCGTTCCACCCTGATGGTTCCGCTCCCTCGCATTGCGCCACTGCCACCCTCCGCCTCCATTTGCAACCGATCTGGTAAAATTCATATTCTTGTAATGTTTTTTTGTGTATGGATTGTTTTGTTAGAAAGAATTAAAATATGGTTCATGTTATTAGAAGATTTATATGGAATGTATGGAATGTTTATATGTATGGAACTTATTATATTATTGTATCATACTAAGTTAAATTTCAGATTCAAGTCATAATATGGAAGTAATGCGGAAATGATTGCCAAATAATCAGGTACGCTTATATATATATATATATAATATAATATATATATATATATATATATTTGCAATATTCGTTTGATATTCGCATTTGTTCGTATAAGATTCGTATCCATATTCATATTTATATTTTGAGGATATGGATATTGATTTTTTACATTCGTATAACATTCCTATTCATATTCGTAATATAAAATGAATATGGTTATGGCATGACCTGAGTTCGCATTCGTATTCGTTCGTTTGCATCCCTAACTGGTACACCTTGGACATGTTCCATTTTTGGAAACCCTAAGGAAGACTTTCTTCCCTTATGATATCGTACTAACCTATTTGAAGGGATAACCCCTCAAAGAGTTGAGGAAGTGAATATTGAAGATCCTTTCCCTTATGCATTGGTTACTAGTAGCTTGGTGTGTGCTAAATGTTTAAAAAGTATGATGTATGTCATGTAGTGGGAGTAGTAAACTATTGCTAATCCTACTATGGAGATAAAATACTTATTTCCGGTAATAAAAACACCTTCAAAGATGATAACATTTTTTAGATAGTGATCTTAAAGTTTTATTTTCTAAGACTTAATACATTATAGATAGTGATCTAAGAGGACTTAACAAAAGAAGCCCTACAAGACTTAAGACTGGGTCATAGTCTAGCGAGATAGAGATCTCTGAGAATAAGGGCATTTTGATAATGATAATGGTAATTATTTACTATTAATAAGATTATTGAATTGTAGTGACAAATACACTATAATTGTGTAACAAAGTTGAGTTTGTTGGACATGTGATCCCACGATGAACCATTATGCAATAAATGTTATTGCAAATATCATTCTTTGATCTGAAATGAAGAATAATTAATTTGTATAATAGGTCCCTTAGTACAATTAGGACCATGTACCATGTCCATCTTAATGATCATACAATTGTTGATTTAATTGTTGAATCATAGAGGTTAGTGCTTTGATCAATATTTAATGGGTGAGATAGAGGAAACATCAAGCTCCATCAAGTGATTATCAAGTTATGATCTCCATTCTGAGTAGAATATGGCAATCCTTTCTGAAATAGGAAGATATCTAACTGAACTCTTATGCAGGTCCTCTGCATAGGAATAGAGGTTCGGAGGTGTTAGATATGTTTGGTCAAAGAGTTGACATAACGAGATCGAGATAACCGAAGACCTATGTCGTATGTTGTCACGATATAAGCAGGCATCCTTCAACCGAAGACATATGTATTACTATATGTCTAAGTATGTATATTTGGAAGGCTAATGGGTTGATGGCCTAATCAAGCTCTATACACTTGTGCGCTCGTGTGCATACAAAGTCATATTAGTAATGTGATCTCTTAAAGGGATCATACATTTTTATATACTGAATCGGAAGACATGAGCTCACTCATAAGATACTGGGAAGAATCGAATTTCGTGCATGGTCATCTCACTTTCGAAGCTTGACTGAATTTGTAGGTTTGATATATGCTTTTAGAACGTATATCAATATCAAGGTATGATATATGCTTTTGGAAAGTATATGATCGGTAACAAATCCCAATGATAAAGTGAGAAACTTAATGACGGAACCGTGAAGGAGACAGTCTAAATGAGATCTAAAACTTCGGGTTTAGTTTAGGTCTTCCGGTCTATAGGATGTATGAATATTAGGAATACCTGAAGGTGATGTGATCATAAAAAATTATATTACCATGACGCTTCCATTACTAGGGAATGATGAAATGGGTTTGTATTTTAATGGCTCCTCTCAATAGGAAGTTATCCGATCTTGGTCCAAATATTAGACAGTGATCTGAATGTGATTGAAATGCAATAGAAGGATTAGAATTACAATTTTGATTTGACCAGACATATATGGGAGGTCCACAAGATCAGGATTTGAGATAAGATCTCAATATCCATGTCATTATACAAGGATTGTACAATCACCCTATCCTTATCTCCAAGTATCCGCGGAGGAAGCACATTATCCTTGAAAGAGTTCAAGGATGCTTTCACTATTGATATATGTATCTGTGCATTCAGAAAATTGGTAATTAAATGTGATTTAATTATCATGAATAAGATGAATTTGATTCATATTATAAGGAGAGATATCTAATATAATTAAATGTGATTTAATTATCAAAGATGTGAATAATGTGAATGTGTTTTATATTATTTGGGCACATGAGATTGGAGATCCAAGTTAATTGAATGTGATTTAATTATCATGGATATGGATAATTTGGATAGCACTACTCATATTTATCATATATATTGTAAATGTGATTTATAATATATTAGAGAAAACCTATTATAATTTTTATTTGTTAATTAATTATTGATGTGATTAGATTGACATTGGATAATTAATTGAAAATATAATTTATATTTTATTTTGGGTTGTGAATGTGATTCATAAATTTCCAACGAAATGATTGCAATGTTCATGGGATAATTGTGAATTATTTTGTGAGATAACATTGGATTTTTTTCACGAGATAATGTAATCTAAAAAATATGGAAGAAGATTGCCATCCACCAACAAAGGAGGTGGACGACCATGAAGACCTAATTGGACCGGATCGTTGCCCCCCCCCCCCATAATATGGTAGGATGGTTATCTCCTTCCCATTTATCTACATGGATAATTAATTTAATTTGAATTTATTTATATTTATTATTCAAAATATTTTAATTTAAATTAAGTTAATTATTGTTGTGCTTTTACAAGAAAATCATGTCCATTGAAAGGAACACAAATCAATCTCATCCATTGATTATGCGTTTTCCATAGCACATGTCGACTTGCCTACTAGCGTCTTAGTCTTGCTGCTTAGAATATAGGCCTCACCCACTACTCAAAAAATGGAAACCCGCCGGTCTCCTTTTCCCGAAAAATCGTTCTAAATGAAGTTTTCCCTACTGAGGAAGAAGCATAGAGGAGGGTCGCTGCCTTTCCCGGTCCTTTTCTTTTAGTGCTTCGACCCACGAAAAGTGGATAAGATGGATGCACTCCAGCTCACTCGATGAATGGGATGGCAATGGTCCACCGGCAAGCTCGTTCTGATCGTTGGACGCATCACATTGAACTGGTTGGTCGGTGAGTTAGAAGATCATGCGCTTCTTCTGTTCCAATGTACACCTTTTGGAATGCATCACGTCATTCTGTGCGTGAAGGCCACACTGGGACTGAGACACGGCCCGGACTCCCTCGGGGGGCAGCAGTGTGGAGTCTTGGACAATGGGCGCAAGCCCGATCCAGCAATCTCGCGTGAGTGAAGAAGGGCATAGCCGCTTGTCAAGCTCTTTCGTAGAGTAATTGAGATCCATGGACTCCCAAAATAATTTATAAGAAGAGGCAACCCTTACTCTTCAAGTGACATCATAAATCTCTCTCTCTCTTTCTCTACACGCCAAGTCTCTCTTTGTCTCTCTCATTGTGATTGTCCACCATGGATCCCTATAGAGATTTGTCATTACCACTACATCATCATTATGTTGCAATATCATTTTCTCATGGATCTTTGTCTCCTTTGGTCTACCTCACTCCTGAATAAGACATAGAATTTTGTGTGACGAGATTAGGAGATTCGTTGCCTGGATCATCAACATGGATTAGAAGGAGCACACATTTCATCAACATGCTCGCAAGAGTCCCCTCCATAGAATAAGATTTGAGACAAGAGTCTCTTCATTTCGAGACTCGATCGCAACCACGCTTCAAGAAGTAAACCGAGTTCTTATTATAGTTTAGATGAAATAATCTGGTAAGTTTTATTGGATCATGTAGTTTCATTTTTTAAATATTTTTTAATCATGTTGTCCCAATAAACTAGTATGACTAGTCGCTCCCAATCGCATATGATGCGATCCTCATGCTTCCGTTATGCACTTAAGGATCTTCACATATCCTGCAAGTGGTATCACATCCAGGTTAGAGGTTTTGGATATAATCCGTAAATCGAAGATGACTTGGGTTTTTTTATGCGATCTTGTATCACATCAGCCCTATTTTGAACGCTTTTTTCTCCTTGTTAAAATGTGTTTATACATAAAATTATCATTTGTAATATGTTCTAAATTAAACAATGAAATCGTGGGAATTGAGTTTGCATTATTTGAAATCTATTTGCTCAAGTTATGATCATTTTAGGGAACATATATTCACTGTTTTTTGCATGACAAATCTTGACATATTTATAGAGTTAATTATTATTTTAAAAATTATAGAAATGCATGAAAACACTATTCCCTTATAAATCAAATTATCAACCTTTGGAACTTTATTTTGCATGATTTGGATTTCAATTGATTGAGATATGATAATTTTAGTAAGTGAGGGTCACCACTGAAAATTATTTTCCTAATCAAGAACCTTGTGATTGTTATTTAATAAGTTAATAAAATAAAAGGAAAAAATCTTAAAAATGTATTGAATAATATTAATGAAATAAATACGATCATTATTTCCTTAATAGACATTGCAATAATAAATATGATAAGATGATAATCTTGTTCGATTTGGTTATAACGAGCTTTCCAAAAAACCTGGTCGCTTGAATAGGATTGGGAATTTTTTTAGCAAATTTCCGTATAAGATTATCAAAAAGGTTTTGATGAATATTATATATGGTATAACTTCAGTTTAAAGATTGATTATCATTCCGAATAGAAAATGATCAAAGTTGCATTATCTTGACCTGAGGCGGATATGGTGTTTGGTCGGGGATTGTCGAGGTAGATAGTTGCTCTATGAGCGGTTTGTCCAACTCCCGTCAGTACTTGCCATGATAGCGGGTAAGAAAGGATAATGCTTGAAGCAATCATGATGTATTTTTATAATTATTAAATTCTGAATAATACGTATTTTGAGATTAAAGCATCCTTCAAGTAATAATCAAAATTGTTTGTTGGTTAATTATTGGATTGATAATTGTTTTAATATGATAAAATGAATTTGATACAATTATACACTCTACTATTAATAAAGTAGTAATTCTCATGAAGAATGAATTTTGCGTATATGATTCATAATAATTAACTAAAATTTGAACATGATAAGGATTTTTTCTCCAGGAATTGTAAGTAGGAGAATCTTGTTCAAAGTGACAGCTCCTGCATACAAGCGCATCTAGATCAGACTCTTTGCTTCATGAAAGAGTAAGGTTGTATACATAGTGATCATAATATTATGTCCTTATATTATTTGGATGTTATTGGATTATGCATAGCGGGTTCTAATCATGTTGATGGTTGGATCAATTAACAATGAGTTAACATCACCTTTGGTGTGGTGGGCTCAGGTGTTGAAGATCGAATTAGGAACGCAAGTTGGACTTGTAAGGCGGAATTAGTTCCATCTTCTTTTTGTACGAGTTGCAAGTTCTCCTATTATTGGGATGTAAGAAAGATAAGAAAAGAGATCCCAAATCTTGCTTGAGATATATTGGTAAGTATATCCCTGACATTGAAAGTGACTAAGGGAATGAACTATGAGTGTTGACAAGGCATGATAACTTTGATATAAAAATTCCTAATTAAACGTAATATATATATATATATATTTATACAAATTTCTTATTTCTGATAATCCTCATTAAACCAACTCAAGACTATGCTCAATTATAACAACTAAAATATCATCGATTGGATCCATGATCCATATATTGCACATGCAGTTGGACACATAAATTATGTGGTTGCAAGGTGCAAGTTTCCTCGTAATAATGAGGAATGACATATAATTGGAATAGTACAGCAACCTAGAGTGTGTGTTTCTATAATCTTGATCTCTCATCTAGTGTGCTTGGGAAGTATCATGTTGATGATTGTAATTGTCAAATAATCCTTGTGAAATTTAAGAAGATATTTTTGACATACATATGTGTTGTCAACATTTAATCATGAATGACATGGTTCTCTGCATTATGCTGAATTATGGCTTGATAAGAAATGATGTACTCAAAATGTTTGATTACATGCCTGAATTAATGTCTTTTAGAGTTTAGATGGATATAGATACGATGAGTGTCATCAATATATTGTTTATACTCAAGTTATTCATGAAGCTTCATAATATTCATATTGTATGAATTGAATGAAGGATGTTGAAATGCTCTTATTTTGAATATTTTGAGTTCAACATAAGGGATTCTTCATTTTAATCAATGTTTGTTTATAGATGAAGGGGGTGCAGTGGAAGCATGTTTGTGACCCAAGTAAGAAGGAAAATCAAAGAGTTAACTTTACTTTTGTGACTTCCATGTGGCATTTAAAGAGCTGGAGAAATTCTAATACTGATAGTCTGACTATCTAGACTATCTAGGATCCTTAGAGAAGGACTCGAATAGTGCATCATAATAATGTACGTTTGATCAGTAAAATAGACATGCTTATTAGATAATATCAAACTCTAATAATTGTATCTCATTTTTTAATAACACTTGCAATTGTTGCATATCTTTTAGAAGACTAGAAAATTTGATCTTAAGGTTCAATAATAATCCACATAGATATTGATGCAATTACTTCAACAATCTCCCTTCAGTAGATGAACTTCATTTTTCCAGTGGAGAGCCCTTAATCATAGAGAATTTCTTTATGACCAAGATATTAGAATACATTCATTGTTTATTTCTTAATGTTGGAAATGAGAATGTATTATTGAATAGACATATCATAAAGAGTTCTGATGGATATTTTTCAGATAGTAATCTAACATCTAGAGGACTATACTAAATTAGAAAATTAATGAATAGTTTATTAACATTTCCAAATACTGAAAATTAAATCTTAAAAGATCAATAGGGGGATGAAGATCATTTAACAATGATATGGCATCAAGCTTTGGACATAAGTTTGTTGATGAGATTAATAGACAAGTAAGAGATGAAACTTTAGAGTGTCTGAAAATTCAAATCTTACATACTTGTGAATATTGTATTCATAGTAGAAAATGTCCAATGCGCCCTTCTCTTGGAATGATGTTAGATGACAAGGTATTCAAGACCTCATACATATTGATGTTTGTGGATCATATGTATATGATATGTGATATCAATTGATAAATAGTAATGATATGTGATATCAATTGATGATTTTTGTGATATGAGATTTCTTTACTTCATATTAGAACTTTTAAAATGTTCAAATATTGTACAATTTGGTCTATACCGATGTTTGAAGGAGGATGACATGAATTTGATCTAACATAGGTAGTCAGTATATATTAGATGAATTCGTTGAATACCGTTTAGAGAAAGGAATACCTATCCTATCTCAATCCTCCAAATGCACCTAAACTTAATAGAGTTATAGGGAGAGACAATTGGATGATTTGTGACATGATTTGATCAAATATTGAATATTAGCATAATGACCTCTTAGTTTCTAGGTGTATATATATAGTAGAGACTACAATATATATCCTTAATAAGATTCCATCCATATTTATACATTAAAATCCTCATAAGCTACAGTTTGTAGTCTTACTTAGTGTTGGACACTTGAGGATTTAGGGTTACTCGGTTCATAACTTTATCATGGATGCAAGTAAGCTAGAATCTAGCACCAGAGAGTGCTACTTCATTAGGAAAATAAATAATGGAATTGGATACCTACTTTAAGACCTTGAGATTTTTAAAAAAAATCATCTCTAAGTATATGATTCTTAAAGGATGACTTTCTTGAGAATCAAGATGAAAATGAAGTGAACGAACTCATTTATTCTTGAGAAGATGATGAGTCTCCTGAAATCAGAAACTAAAAGGACAATTAAAGATGAAACATTAATACTTCTTCAAATTAGTTTGAGGATGGATTCCCTGGGTCATTTAAGTCTGAAAATGATCTAACTTCATACGATGAAGCTTACAAGGATCATGAAATGGAGAGAAGGATGTTAGCAATAGAGTATAACATAGACTTCATATACAAGTGTTGTATATGGACCCTCGAGAATCCACATATATGGTAAGACATGTTAAGGTGTAAATGTATCTTCATGAGAAAGAGGCAACCTGATGACGAGGTAGAGACATTCAAAGCACGACTCGTTGCCATGAGCTACACACCGAAGAGAAGACAACGCTTGAGATGAGACTTTCCCTTCAATGACCCTGCTTAAGACCATCATAATATGCTAACTATAGCTAGATAACTTTACTATGACATCTACAGCATAGAATTCAAGATTGCATTCCTCTATGAATACCCCTCTGAGGATATTCACATGAAGTTGCCCCGAGGCTTCATGGATTAGGTAAGCAAGTTGTGCAAATAGAAAAACTCCATCTATGGACTCAAATAATCTTTTTATAGTTGGAACATCATATTTGATGAAATTATAAAGGTTATGATTTCAGATAGAATCTTGATAAACCATGTGATGCTTAGTGGGAATGACATTGTGTTCATCATACTAAATATAGGTGATATCCTAATCATTTCGAATGAGAAAATTAAGAAAATAAGTGTTTTATAATATGGTTATTCCATACCTTAAGATGAAAGATAACAAGGATACCTCGTGGATCTTAGTTTTGAAGTTGTTTAGAAGAACATAGAAAAGGGCATTGGGATTGTCACATTGATGGTACCTCTTGGAAATGTTCCATTTTCTGTAAAATTTCAAGGTAGACTTCTTTCCCTTAATATATGGTACTAACCTATCTAAAGGGATAACACCTCAAAGAGTTGAGGAAGTGAATGTTAAAACTGCATGCCCGTGTGCATCAGTTTTGAGAAGACGGGTTATGCTAGATGTGTACAAAAGTCAATGTCTGCCATGCATTGGAAGTGATAAATTGTTACTGATCCTACTATAGAAATAAAACACTTGATTGTAGTAAATAATAATATCTTCAAAGAGGACAAGATTTTCAAGATAGTGATCTCTATGTCTTGCCTTCAAGTACTTTAGACTTTATGGATTGTCATCGAAAAGGTCTTAACCATAGATACCTTAGGATATAGAGATCTTCGGGATTAAGGGAATTCTGACAAAGATAATAGAATTACATACTGGTTATAACAATTATTGAGTTGTACTGTCATAGACACTAGAACAGCTTCAACAAGAATGAATATTAGTTGCATAAGATGAAACATTCGCATTAGATGCGAGTATTGTTACTCGGAGATATGCAAGTACCATAAAAGGACATGACGTAGTCTCTCGAGAATTGAGTGATTGATCTGCGTACCTAGATTTTTTTTTAAAATAGCTTATGATTGTCACATGAGTGTGGGTTTAGAAAGATTAGCCCATTAATGATTCTTTGGGCAGTGGGAGATTATAGGACGTGTAAGCCCACGACGAGCCATTATGCAATAAATATTATAGAGAATATCATTTCTTGATCAGAAATGAAGACTAATTAATTTGCATAATAGAGACCTTAGTACAATTAAGGTTATATACCATGTCCATCTTAATGTTCATACAACTGTTGATTCAATTATTCAATCACAGAGGCTGGTGCTTAGATGAATATCTAAATAGTTATGTATTGGACTCATAGAGAACCATCAAATGATTATTAAGAGATGATCTCCAGCTTGATTAGCATATGAAAATCCTTTCTCTAATGGGATGATATCTAACTGACCTCATGATTCAAATCCTCTGCTTAGAATAGAGATTCAGGGGTGTTAGATAAGTGCGGTCAAAGAGTTGACTTAACGAGATCGAGATAACTGAAGACCTATGCCGTATGTTATCATAATAAAGGCATGTATCCTATGACAGGAGACAAATGTGTTACTATACGTCAGAGTATGTACATTTGGTAGATGTATATGTTGATGGCCTAATCAAGGTCTATACACACGGATACATTGATATGCATAAAAGGACATATATGTAATATGAGCTCTTAAAGGGATCATATAGGTTTATTTACTGAACCAGAAGGTATGAGCTCACTCATAAGATATTTGGAAGAATCAAATTATGTGAATGGTCATCTCGCTTTAGAAGCTTGACTGAATTTGTTTGTTTGATATATGCTTTTGGAAAGTATATGATCAATACCTAGGTATGATATATGCTTTTGGAAGGTATATGATCGATACTAAATCGCAATGATCAAATGAGAACTTAATGATGAAACCTTGAAGAGATAGTCTAAATGAGATCTAAAACTTCCGGTTTATTTTAGGTCTTCCAGTATACATGATGTACGGGTATTAGGAATACCTGAGGGTGATATAATCGCGATTGTATAACCATGACGCTTCTATTCCTAAGAAGTGATAAAACATGTTTTGATTTCAACGACTCCTCTAAAGAGAGAAGTATTCTAATCTTGGTCCAAATGTTGGACAATGATCTACTTGTGATTCAGATTCAATAAAAAAAGATTAGATTTACGTTATTTCTACATCGGTTTTTGATCTAATTTTGAAAATTTCCATTACTCTTGGTTCTAAAAGTTTTCAGTCTTTTTCGATTTTTGTGAGAGTCTGTTTTACGACCTTTTTCTTCATTTTATTTTTTACAGTTTTTGTTTACAGCTTTTTTAAGTGTTTATTTTCCTAACTATTTTTTGCAGGGCCTGCAAGTTCAGTCGTCTTCTTTAGAAGCCAAGACAGTTGAAGGTGCAGAAATCGACCACTTCTCTCATGGGTCGGTTGTTAAGGGCAGAATTAGCTTGGATTTTTAATTTATTGTAACATTTTTATAATAAATAAAAATATAGGGGCACTTGCTTATGTTTTTGTATTTGCTATAAAGGGGCCATGTAAGGCATATCGACTAGTGCCTCCCCTCCCCTTTTTCTCGATGTCTGTTTCACCAAGTGCCATGCATTCGGAGGAGCAGGGCACCCACCATGTTTTTTTCTCACATCTTTAGCTTTTCTGTGGCTTTTACGAGGATATGAGCTCGTTAGGAGTTTTTGCTTTTTTATTGTGCCTTCGTAGTTAGTTCTAGGATTCAAAACCTAGGTGCTTTCTTATCTAGGCTAAAGAAAGAAAATAATCGTTAGACAT
The DNA here is from genome assembly GCA_037367405.1 of Ottelia alismoides. NCBI lineage: Eukaryota > Viridiplantae > Streptophyta > Magnoliopsida > Alismatales > Hydrocharitaceae > Ottelia > Ottelia alismoides. The sequence continues at coordinate 306,412 of JAZKJV010010772.1, read as the reverse complement.
TTGTCAGGAAACATCCAAAAAAAGAGAAAACAAAAAATAAAATCGGGACAGCCTTAAATATCTGACCCTAAAAGAAATGTAAGGATCATTTCCTTTGGGGGAGTAATCCCCGCACTTCAACTGTAGGTACACTTCCAGATATTGTGAGAGAGGGACAACACATAATCTATAACCAAAGTATGTGTTTCCTTTAAGATACTACTTAGTCCATACTCCTAATCACTATTCCTTAGTGGGTACGCTTGGGTAGCTAGAAACGATCTGGGTTTACTTAGCTGAATGGGTGGCTTAGAGGACACTGCAAAAGGATCCATCCTCAAGCAGCACGGGTAGATGTAATCGGTCTGTGCTTACTCCCATACTGGTTGAGAACAAGTGGTCTTCTGCAAGGACTTGGGATAGTATTGTGGGGAAATTCTGAGCACCTATCAGCTCGGGATAATTAGTGAAAGACTTGTATGCCAAAATAACCTCAAATCCGACAAGATAACTAACTGAACTCTTACGGTCATCATTGGGTTGTGCTGCTGAATACGAGGTTTGTTTTGTGTTTAATTGTGAGGCGTGAGTTACCGTGTCTTGTACACCTTCTCCCTTTCTTCTGATTTGTTGTTGTGCTCTCCTGATTATCCACTTAATATCGAAGATGATGATCCGATGACTATTTTGCTCAAACTCCATGAGCCCTCAGTCTTTCACCTTTCTGTGGTCATCCCCACAGTCTTAGGGTAGTCAATATAAGCAAAAGCTTCCGAAAGAGATGATTCCCCAGGGGGGCTCGACCTGAGTCCGAGTCAGAAGGGAGGCTCGAGAATAAGGGAAGGAAGGTGGCTATTCGCGACTGGAGAGAGTGCTCGCTATTGCTCGCCCCCAGCTCTATTTGAACGAGAAAATTGCTTAGTCGACCACAAGCCAGCGGGGAAGAAGTCCGAACAACTATTAAACAACTTATTAGAAAGACAAGACAGCCAATTAGAAATGTTACGAAATCTCCCGCTCTTCGAGGATGCCCTCAGCGTCGAGGAACATGTACTAGGGTGTATGTGCGACTCGTTCAGATCATCAACTCGAACAAATGAGACCGTCCGTCGTACGTCTTCCCAGACTCGGGATGACCTCCCATCTGATCCTGAGGAGAGTTAGACCCAAACTCCCTCACCTCCAAGCCCATCTTTTGAGGCAGACCCCCGCCTTAATTTATTGTCGCTTTCTCCAACTGATTTTTCTCTGAGTTCTTACAAGAAGTTTTCTTTTCCAAAAGATTTGAAGCAGACGGCTCGTGGGAAGGGACCGATAGAGGAGTGACCAGCTGAGGAACCGCACGCTGATGGAAGACTAAATCTAGTCGTAGATGTCAGAACTGGCATTCCCAATACATTAAAATAGATGAATATTCAGATACGAGATCAGTTCGGAGCGTAGAATGAGTTGCGAACTAAGATCGCTACACTCATAGTTGGAGCCAAGAACCCACTGTCACCTGCCGTGGTTCTTGCAACACTCAGAGATGAGTATGACCCTGATACTAGAATGCTACATCATTGGATTCAGCTGCCACCGAATCAGGGGCCATACGAGTTATATCTGTCATTCATCTCACTGCTTCCCAAGTTCTATGTGAATTTTGCAGAGGAGCCGTTTACGTTTTTGCAACAATTTGAGATGATCTGTGGAACGACTAATTATCCTAGAGTTTTGCAGGATGTCGTTCTCCTCGAATCCTTCCCCTTCGCCTTAGAAGATAAGGCTCTTTACTGGCTCAGTCATTTGGGGGGAGAGATTTATATGTGGACTGACCTGAGGTCCACATTCCTGTGTAAATATTTTCCTCTTGGATAGACAAACATAACGAGGAGTCAAATCTCCAATTTTGCTCACTTGCAAAACGAATCATTCCACGAGGTATGGGATCGATTCAAGTATCTTACTGAGAGATGCCCTCATCATGAGATTCCATCAAAGGTGCTTGTTCAGAACTATTTTGGAGGACTCCAACCGGATATACAATGGCTTGTAAGTGCTACATGTGGCGGCAACTATCTAAATCAGGATGTCGAGTATGTTTGGTCCATCATTGAGGGGATAGTCGAGAACTCGAGAGTTGTCGACTCTACTCGGGCATTCCATAAGACCCCACAGCCACCGCATCATCGAGAGCATCATAAAGTGGTGAACATTTCATAACTCTGAATCCAATACCAACATTGGCTATATTAGCGAGAAGTTAACGATGGTAGATGTGATTCAGAAGAAATTTCAGGACTTGCAACAACTACGAGAGTTGGAGAAACTCTCATCTCTGCCTCAGTAGCTAAGTGATCTAACAAAGAAGGAGACGAAAATGCAGTGTAAGTATCAGCAAGCTTAAACTTCTTCGACTGCACAACCTTCCTGGAGATCTTTACCTGCTCCACCTACCCAACAGATCCACTTTGTCTAAAGTGAGCTGGAGACTCCGTAGATTGATTGGCTTGAGGAATAGTCTCATGCCAATACTAACCCAATAATCAGTCTCGGAGACTTTAATGTTGAGCCTCAAGACACTCTTGAAATTAACCGAATATGGTATGCTCAGATTCAGCCAGCTCCACAGTTTACTTCTCCGAGCGTACATCATCACCAACAGCCGTAGCATTATCCGCAACATGGACATCAGCAATATTGGCACCAACAATACTACACGTAGCTGCAGTCTCACCAGAACATCTATCAGAGACCTCATTCTATTCATCATCCTACTCTGCAATCATAGCCCAATTATAACTAGCAGCAATAGAAGTCTCCATTCACGCCACATAGATATCCTCAGCAGTACGCTCCGCTGTAGCAGATGTAGTGACGAGAGAGTCGAGAGTCGGGGTTACCGTTCCGAACCAGAAACATCTTCACAAGACATGGCACTGAATCAAATCATGGACATGTTGAGCACGCTCTAGGTTGCACACAAGACTGAGATGGAGCGGGTTAACCATTATCTAGATAAGCTAATCAGGCCCAAGACCACTCTTCCTGCACAACCTCAGATGAATCCGAACAAGAAAAGGAGCTACCTAGATCAAGTAGATGACAAAATAGGAACGATCTAATTTTATCTAATTTCATTCATCTAACTAGCGATAGATCACCAAAAGCACCTGATCGGGAGGAGGAGATGGGAAAAGGAGAGGAGTGAGAGCACGTCCATGATGCATGTGCTGAGGAGGAGAACCACAACAATAGGGATCAACCACTCGATGATCATGGAGAACAGAGCGATGCTTATATGGTTTATATGGACTTAGGCGAATCAGACGATGACACCACACCAGGATATGAAGAAAAGCCCGAAGTTGATATGTCCCTTCCTCTTTTAGAGAGTTCTGATTCTCTTGATGTACAAGTTGATCTTGAGTGCAATGAAAAAGAGAGTTTTGTTTTGAAATTGTTCCTTTTCTTAATGCTTTGTATGGAAAAGGTACAAAAAAATCCAAAAAGAATGATGTTACTTCAGAGATTGAGAAATTACTGAAAGATCGTATCTTTTTGAAAATTTCGCTCCATAAGGCCTTGGAACACTTCCCTACGCTTAATAAACAACTGAAAAATAGATGTACAATGCGTAGGAAGAAGAAGTCCCGAACAGAAAAGCATATTTTCACCAATTCCACCTCCTGCGTGATTCAGAACAGACTTCCGAAAAAGTAGGACTCAGGAGCACACTATGTCAGATGCGAGATTTTAGAAGCCGCATTCGATCGCACTCTTCTTGATAACGATTCCTCTATCATTCTTTTACCATCTTGTTTACTCGATAAACTCGAGTTAGGTCCTCTTTACAATTCTCATTCGATCCTTCAGTTTGCTGATAGATCCATAAAGAGACCTAGGGACATTTTAAAGAATGTTATCGTAACTGTGTAGGGTCTACAATTCCCAGTGGACTTTACTGTCCAAGACATGGAATGCCCTACAAATTTGCACCTTACCGGGATCATCCTTGGAGATCGCAATGGCCCTTTTCGATTATTATACAGGGAATGTATCTTTTCATGCTGAGGGTGAGAAGGTACATATAGATATGGAGAGGGAATCACCCAGTGTCGCGTCTACAGCTAGTTTCGATACTTTGAGTTCCCTATCCACCTGTGATTACATGGATGAGATTCGCCTTTACAACCTCAACATATATCAAGTAGAGACCCAAGATATCCTAGAAAAGGATGGGTCCGAAACTTCAGTTGGCAACTCTTCTGACGGAGATCTTTATTTAAGCATAGAAGGTGAAGATCACATGTAACAGAAATCGGAGGACTTCAGTGCAGATATTTCAAACACGAAATTTACAAAATCCCTCCACCACAAATGATACAATGATTGATTTTTACTTAGCTGAATTATTTTCATATAATTATTCTAAGTATGAGCACGTTAGCAAGTCATATGATGTTTTAGACATACTTTATAGTCCAACTTTAGAATATGTTGAGATGGTGAATGACCATAAGGTAGAAACATCCACCAATAGTACAGATCCCATGACTATATCAGAAGATGATATCGTAGAGCTAGATCTGACCTTACTTGAGCTAGAAATCCTTCCACCAAACATGTAATATGCTTTCATTATGGGTCCACACTGACAGTTTCCGGTCATTATTACCACATATTTGACCAATGAACAAGAATCATGTCTGATGGAGGTTCTTGAAAGAAATCGCAAGGCCATTGGGTGGGTTGTATCCAATCTCTGTGGGATAAATCATGCTTTGTGTTTCCATCATATCTATCTTGATCCAACAGACTTTCTAGAGAGTTTCAACATAGATTGAATCCTGTCATATATGATGTTGTCAAGAAAGTGACCACGAAATGGTGTGAGGCTGGTTTTATTTATCCTATCTCCAACTCCGAATGGGTTAGCCCATTGCATGTTGTCCTGAAGAAGTCGGGCATTCGATGGTTAAAAATGAGACTAGAGAGTAGATTCCAAAGAGAGTAACCACGTCGTGGCAGATATGTGTGGATTACAGAAAGCTGAACATAGCAAGAAAGAAGGATCACTTCTCGTTACCATTTATAGACCAAGTAATAAAATGGTTGGCAGGGAAGGAGTTCTTCTGCTTCTTAGACAGTTATTCCAGATACAATCAGGTTACTATTTCCCCTGAAGATCAGGAGAAAACCACCTTCACATGTCCTTTTGGCACAAATGCCTTTGGATTGTGTAATGCCCCTACCACTTTCTAAAGGTGCATGCTTGCCATTTTTGCGGATATGGTGAATGATTTCCTCGAGGACTTTATGGATGATTTTTCGATCTATAGTGAGTCCTTTAACAAATGTTTAGCATACCTAGACTTGGTTCTTTAGAATTGTGAGATCATTCTCATTTTGTCTTGGGAAAAGAGACATTTTATGGTTACAAACGGGATCGTGTTGGGGCACATCATCCTTAAGCAAGGCATGGAGGTTGACCCTGCCAAGGTGGATGTCATCAAGTGACTCGATCCACCATCCAGCGTAAAGAAATTACGATATTTTCTATGGCTTATCGTCTTTTATCGATAGTTTATTAAGGACTTCACCGAGATTGCCCGAATGTTAACTGAACTTTTAGGCAAAGACATCAAGTTTTTAATAGATGATAAATGTCTTCATGCCTTCCACACTCTAAAAGAAATGATTATCAGTGCTCATATCCTATAGCCGCTTGATTCGTCTCTACCCTTTGAAATCATGACAAATGCATCAGATTTTGCGGTCGGGGTTGTATTAGTACAGCGGAGGAACCTACTTCCAGTTGCCATTCACTATGCCAGTCGCACTCTAGACGATGCACAATGAAATTATACAGTAATAGAGAAAGATATGTTGGCAGTAGTATTTGCTTTAGATAAATTCATATATTATCTTCTTGTCTCAAAAATCACTATTTATACTGATGATTCAGCTATTCGATTTTTAATGGAAAAGAAGGATGCCAAGGCATGCCTTCTCAGATGGATTCTCTTACTTCAAGAATTTGATTGGGATATTAGAGACAAGCTTGGGGTAAAGAATGTGGTAGCTCATTACCTCTCCCATCTACAGTTAGAGCAGCCTTCAGATGATTATACGCCAGAAATTGCAAAGAGATTTCCAGATGAGAGTATCTTTGCAATTACAGAACTCCTTGGTATGCAGACATAATTTACTTTCTAGTCATATAGAAAAGTTTGCAAGGTTGGCCGAAAGATCGAGTCGATGTACTAGTGTCCGAGTCACGATATTACCACTGGGAGGATCCGATTCTTTTTCCTGAAGGACCAGATTGTATATATAGGCTATGTATTCCTTAGGAGGAATACAATAGTGCCCTCACTCTGTGCCATTATTCAGAGGCAGGTGGACATCATTCAGGGATGAGGACAGAAGAAGGTACTTCAAACTCTTTCTGAGGCCAGGTGGTGGCCGAATCTTACTAGAGATGCTTGCACGTTCGTGAAGAGTTGCCCAAATTGTCAGAGAGTCGTATGGACAATTGGTGCTCAAGATGTCATGCCTATGAGATATGTTATTATTTGTGAGATCTTTGATGCATGGGGTATAGATTTTATGGGACCATTTCCCTACAGCAATGGCTTTGAGTACATACTTCTCGTTGTAGATTATGTTAGCAGATGGGTGGAGGCCACACCCGCAAGAACTGCTGACAGCAAGACAGTGTGTAAGTTCTTGAGGGAACATATTATTTTGTGATTTGGTATTTCATGTATTTTCATTTGAGACGAGGGTAGCCATTTGATTAATAAGGAGGTGAAAAAGCTAGTGAAGAGTTATGCCATTGATCATAGAGTAGCTTCTCGTTACCACCCATAAACAAACTACATGGCTGAAGTTTCAAATAGGGAGGTAAAATCTATTCTCCAAAAAGTAGTACAATCAGACCGGAAGAACTGGTCACCGCTTCTAGACCAAGTTCTTTTGAAATATCATATTTCTTATAAAACTCCCTTAGGTACTACACTATTCAAGCTAGTTTACGTGAATCCATGTCATTTGCCCGTAGAGATCATGCACAAATCTGAATGGGCTATCAAATAAATTTCATTAGAAATTCAAAGAGCAAGAGCAAAGAGAAAGTTATATTTCAATGAGCTGGTAGAGATTCGAAATCAGGCATACAAGAACACCGATGATGGCATGACAGAAATATTTGACACCAGATCTTTGTTCCTGGACAGAAAGTTTGGTTGTTCAACGTGCGGTTGCGATTTTTTCCTGGAAAATTGAAAAGCAAGTGAGAAGGACCACATATAATCAGAATGGTGCACAACCATGGTAGTATTGCTATATCAGATATGTCACCTAGTGCAGAACCATTTACAGTGAATGGGCAGATGCTGAAGCACTTCGTAGAGACTACTGATCATCTAGCCCGAGTTGAAGTGATCTACATTGTACAGGATGCATGACTACTCTTCCACTTCATCTCATCCTGTACAGAGACTTGTGAATCCTTTCCATTTTCCTGAAGTACACACTTGTATATTCTTCGTATATCACAATTGTTCCAATTTTCTCTCATCTTATATGCTTAGGTTACCATATCCTAAGTATAGGGGTACAGATATCCTGTTGATTCATGCAAGTCGATTTTTTATCTTTTTATATTTCTCTAGTATATCCTTTCATTTTCTCTAATCACTGGTCCATAATTTTGACTACACTAATTTCTATACGTAGGATGCCAAATCCTAAGTATAGGGGGTACCAAGTCATTTTGATGATTTCGTCTTCTTTGTTCCTTTTGCTCCTTTCTTTATATATCCCTTTTCCTCAGTTACCTCATTTTTTGTTCCACTATACTCACGATGACCAGATCGTAAGTATAGGGGGGTGATTGATGTCACATCACTTATTCATTTTCACCCACTTTTGACGCTATGAGGACTAACACAAGCTAAGTACATCAGGGTGTGTATATATTTTATATATACTTTTTGTCCATAACTCATACTTTTATGTATTTTCTATATCTATAAAATCCATAAAAGGTTGGTGAGGGTAAGTTAAAATCCATCAATTTTGTTAAAATTATCTATAGAATCCTCGTAAATAAGTAAAATATGTTTAAAATTCTTATTCAAACTCTTTATTTAAAAAAATCCTTAAAAATGTAAAATATGTATAACCCTTTCATGCAGTTACCACATGAATAATTCCACAAGGCATGGGATAGATATAAGGACCTTACTGATATATGCCCTCATCATGAGATACCTTTGAAGGTGCTAGTACAAAATTACTTAGGAGGACTCCAGGGATTTGTGAGCAACGCATGTGGAGGAAATTATTAGAATAGGGATGTTGAGTTTGTCTAGTCCATCTTTGAGGGGATGGTAGAGAACTCGCAAGTCGTTGACTCTACTTGGGATTCCAAAAGGCCCTGCATGGAGAGCATCGAAAGGTGGTGAATATTTAAGATTCTGAATCAAATACCAACATGGGATACATTAGTGAGAAATTGACGTTGGTAGATGTGATTCAGAAACAAGTTTGGGATCTGCGGCCACTGTGAGAGTTGGAGAAACTCTCATCACTTACTCAGCAGTTGAGCAATCTGATGAATAAGGTGATAGACTTGCGGCTTTAATACCAGCAATCTCACACTTCTTCGACTTCTCATCCCATTCAGACATCCTCACCCGCTCCTCCCACCCGTCATAATAAATTTGTCTAGAGGGAGATGGTTTAGGCTACGGAGACTCTGCATATTGATTCGCATGAGGACTTGTCCTATGCCAACTCAAGTCAGATCACCAGCCCTGGAGATGCTCATGTTGAGTCTCAAGCCACTCTTGAAATCAATGGGATATGGTATGCTTTGAATCAACCTTCATCACACTTTACTCCTCAGAGCATACACCAACAACAGCCACAACACTACAATCATCTGCAGCATGCACGTCAACACTTCTAGCACTGCCAGAATTACATGCCGCAGCAGTCTCACCAGCATGCCAATCAAAGACCATATTCTTTTCACCAACATTCTTCACGTTGGCATCCATACCAATACTGGTTGCAACAACAATAATCTTCATATACTACATAGAGATCTCCTCAGCCATACACTCTACAACAGCACACTCCAAGGCAAGAGAGAATAGAGAGATACGGTTATCGCACTAAGCCTGAGGTATCATCGCAAGCCTTGGCAATAAACCAGATTATGGATATGCTGAGCACGCTCTAGACCACACATAGGACTGAGATAGAGTGGGTTAACCATCATCTGGATGATTTAACCGTGCCCAAGACCACTTTCCCAGCCCTGCCTCAGATGAACCCGAACAACAAGTGGAGGCACCTAGATAAGGTAGACAACACGATAGGTACAATCTCTATTTTCTGAATTCTTATCTAACTTCATTCATCTCAGGAGAAGTAGACCACCACAAGCACTTGAATGGGGGGAGGACAGTGCACAGAATGAGGAGCAAGAGCCAATCCATGATACACACATTGATGCCGAGGAGGATAACTATCATGGTGATGTGGATCATCCTGACAATCAGAGAGAAGGGAGCATTGTCGAGACAATAGACATGGACATAGGGGAATTAGACAACGATATCACACCATAACATGCAAACACTCCCAAAGCTAATGTTTCTTTTCTTGTTTTGGAGAGTTTTATAGATACTTCAAAGACTCTCGAAGTACAAGCTGATATTTATTTTAATAAAAAAGAATTTTGTTGAACATGAGCTTGTTCCTTTTCTCGATGCTTTGTATGGAAAAGGAAAGAAAAAAATCAAAAACAATTTTGTGACTTTAGAGACTGAGCGACTATTAAAAGATTGCATCTTTTTGAAGATTCCACTCCATGATGACTTGGATCATTTTCCTACACTCAAGAATTAGTTGAGTAGATGCACAACACGTAGGAAAGGAAGTCACGAGTTGAGAAACATGTATTGACCAAGGCAACTTCGTGTGCTATTCAGTACAAGGTACACAAGAAGAAGAAAACTCTAGAGCTCACTATGTCACATGCAAGATTGCAGATGCCACATTCCATCATATTATATTAGATAATGGTTCCTCGATTAATTTGATTCCATTTCTTTGCTTGATAAGCTCGTACTAGGTCCTCTTTACAAATCACGAGTGATACTTCATTTTGCAGATCGATCTGTGAAGAGATCTAGGGGCATATTGAGGAACATTATCGTGATCGTTCTATGCTTGCAGTTTCCATTGGACTTTGTTGTGCTAGATATGGCGTGCCCTATGCAGTTACACCTTGCTCCAATCATTCTTGAGAGATCATTCTTGCAGAAAGTAAGAGCACTCATTGATTATGATGCTAGGAGGGTATCATTACGCACAGACAGTGGAAAGATACACATTGAGATAGCGAGAGGATGTATTAGTCCCAGATCAGTATTGTCGTTTACTTCAGAGGACACAAGTCTCGTACAGTATTATCAGCACATAGATGAGGCATAGTCGCTTGATCTTGAGAGAGTGTTTTTTATACCCATGATATCTTACAAGAGGATAGGTTAGATCACATTGTATCTATTTCTTCAGGTTACTATTCACATACAGATACAAAGTTCACATCAGATACAGATGTGCAGTTAGTTGCAATAGACATCTTAGTGCCACAGATTGAGAGTACATACATTCCAGTATTACAGTCAGTTGATTATATTTAACAGATTATTAAGTCTATTTGTAACAGCAGGATTTTTTTACCTAACTTTTCCAACCCATATTTCCTTTTATTTCCCCAATTAATAGCATAGATTTTTATTCCAAATATTAATGGGAATTACTAGCCATTGATTGCCCTTTTTGGAGGCATAAACCAAATAAATATCTTCCTCTCCCTCTCACGTCACTTGCCTTGCAATTTTGAGAGAGGAAATGATAGAGGGAGAGCTAGAGAGATATCTCATCGAGAGATTCGTTCTCATCGCAGAGAATGTTGACATTGATTCAGTGTAGGAGAGCGATGGTTTGAAATTAAGGAGAAGACATAGAGGTAACTAGTAGATACGAATCCATCGGTCTGGACGTATGTGTCGATCCCTCGATCCCTTATGAATACTATGTGATGAATCGGTATATGCCTTCCCATCAATAATTGTGATAAGTATTTACTTAGTTTACACAAAATACAATATCAAAATGTATATATAGTTTTAGGAATACGATTCATGATGTATGTGTCTGTTTAGGATTACTACCTTTAAATATATGTGTAAAAACCATTTGAATTCTATGTAAGATTTTAATGGTTGATATCAGATTGGACTCAATCGAACAAGAACACCTTTTTACTTTTTTACCATTAATATTAGAGTACGATGAATATGGAAATGCGTATCTTAGTCATTCTGTTACATGATAAATACACAATTCTTTCCGTTAATCATGAATCTGGACGTTTGAGATTTTATCCTTCAATATTCATATGAAATCCACATTTAATCATGTTGTGGGGGTCAAGTTTTCTGAGTTTCGACAACTATATCGTTATATGCTAATTTAATTAATACACATACTCCAAAATGTAATTATCAAATGATCGTATCAATTAAAAATGAAATTCATGTAGCGTGATTAGGTGTTTAGTTATACTTTTGGGATTTGATATTCTAATATTGAATCTATGTTCGATCATGTGTTTACTGTCAAATGAATCCATTATTAACATTTGTAATTACATGTGTATACATAGAAAAAGAAGAAGAAAAATTGCATATCTCGTGCACATGTAACCGGCATTGTTTGACTCTATCATTAATGGTTCCCCATTGCTTAATTATGCCCCTTATAGGCATGTCCGGTAATGGAAATTTTGTTTAATTGCAAGTTAATTCCATGTCTTAGCGGTCAAGAGAAGATGTTAGGGAGCAATTACAAAGAGTATACATAAGTCAGGAACTTACCTCAAGATTAAGACGCAGACATTTCGCAACAATTGTCCATGATTTGTAATAATGCACATAGACTATAGTAATTTCTATCACGGAAAATCATGAATTTTTATATGTGCAGTTATTTACCTATAGCGAATTGAAAAAAATTGATTGTGGGAATTGTGGTCATTAGACTGTTGAAGATGACAATATGATATTCGAATTGAAATGTTCACACAAACCAATATGACCTGAAAAAGGAAATGATATCAAAAAAATTGTATTTCATTTATATGAGTAATGGCATGATAACGATAAGCGGAGCTAAGTGCTACACCTAATGGCAGGAGCCACCTATAGAGTCCAATCATCGTAGGCCTAAAGGGGGCCAACGCTTTTCGAGGGTGTGCAGTTTAAGGAACCGAATGAGGCGAAAGATAAGTCCTCTACAGTTGTAGCTACACTGTCATGTATGTCATGTTCGTGGACCGCTTGTGCCAGTGGTAAAGCCAACAAAGTTAGCAAGCGGTCAAAGCCGTTTAAGGATTTAACAATTAAGACAACTTCAACTACTAAATAAATCAAGGGTAAATGTATAGTTTTGAAATTGCTAAGGCATATGTGTGGAACAATGGCAAAGTACTGGCATTATGCAAGTGTTACGATTGTGATGGGCATATGTGCAACTATGGAAAATATGAGAGTATGTGCGAAAATATGAAAATGTTAAGGAGTATATGCAATTATGGAAAACTGTAAGAGTATATATAAAATTATGGCTTTAGTGGATGTATTCAGAAGGAATACCCTTCGTATGCATAATTATGCGAATTATGAGTCACATAATGATAGTATATGATAACAAGTAGATATTATCTACAATGAGATAATTGTGTATTTTGTATCATTGTATTGAAATGATAATGCATGTAAGAGGTTATATTTATAATGATTTAAAATAGAATAGGGAGACATGCTTTTCCGCGCTAGACGACTTGACCCCAACTCAACACATAATGAGCGTTCGGCTCATAACATGTGTTGTTGTTTTTTCAGGAGAACACGAGGTTTGCCTTACTTGATAGTCTAAGGAAAACGATCCGTCGTCGTGAAGTTTAACCGGTACGGATCGTTGATGGCTTGTTCACAGAAGGATATCGTTATGCCCATTGGAACTTTGATTTGATAGTTAAAATGTTGGTTCTTTTGCATTGTTATCCATATTAGAGCTATAATAAGAGAACTTTTGTGTTGACCGAACTTTATTTAAAATATTATATTTCTCTTTTCACTGATTACTGTGAAAGTTTTCTGTAACGATTCAGTCGGGTGACCAAATGTTTTATGATTCTGCCGGTTAGCCTGACCCGTTCCATTACACTATTCATCGTAGAGAGTCGAATGGTCTGATGGTCACACATATAGACACCTTCTGTAGTCTGACTCCATAGATGTGTATTTCTGTAGAGAAACCTATGCTATGCGAATATATCTCTTATAGAGTAGTTCTACTCTGACAACCAGGGACCAGTACGCACATGAACAACAGATGATTACGTACGATCCAATTGAGATGATTTACTTTGTATAGGATGCATGACTACGCTTCCACTTCATTTCATCATGTACAAAGATCTATGAAGCCTTTTGGCTTTTCTTGGAGTACACACCTGTTTATCCTTCGTAGACCACAATCGTCCCCATTTTTTGCTCATCTTATATGCTTTGGATACCATATCCTAAGTATAGAAGGAATCAATTGTCCGTTGATTCTCACCTTTCAATTTTGATCTTTTTACCTCTCACCTTTCACCTTTCGATTTTAATCCCCAATTTTTGGCTACATTCTTTTCTATACTTCAGATGTCTTATCCTACATATAGGGATGATCGAGTGATTTCGTTGATTTTGTTTTCTATATTCCATTTATTCCTTCGTTGTATATTCCTTATTCCTCAATCATCTTGTTTTTTGTCTTCCACTATATTTATGATGACCTGGTCGTAAGTATAGGGGGGTCGTCTGACTTCTATCATTTATTCTTTTTCACCCACATTTACTTAGCACGAGTTATGTCCTCCTTTTTTCTATTTTGACGCTATGAGGACATAACACAAGCTAAGTATAGGGGGTGCGTATATATTCTGTATATACCTTTGTCTATAACTCGTACTTTTATGTATTTTCTATATCTATAAAATCCATAAAAAGTTGGTGAGGGTTAATTAAAATCTACTTATTTATTTATTTATTATTTATAAAATCAATGTAAATAAGTAAAATATACATCAAATCATTATTTAAAATTCATAATATGCATTGAAAATATGTATCTAAAATATGTATAACACTTATTTAAAATTCTATTTATTATAATATGTGCAAAATTCATTTAATACTTGTAAAATTGTTTATATATAAAATTTTTACTATACATTTTCTATTTAATACCAACAAAATAGGGGTAATTTATCTTGTAAAGTTCTTGTACATAAACTTATCTATAAAAATTGGAAAAAATTCATAAAAAATGAAAAGTCTAAAATTCATAAACATTATAAAATCCTTAAAATCCATATAAATGGGTAAAATTCAGAAAATATACTTCACAAAAATATGGTTGCATTTGCATTAGCATTTTCGGGAATAAGTTTGGTTTCTAGAACTAAAGATTGTGAAAAGTCTAAATGATGGAACTTGACTATGACCTTAAACTTTTATTGTAAGGATACTAGTTAGGAACTGGAATTTAGACTCTTCAGGTCATTGAATTAAATCTTTGAGTTCCATAAGACCATGTTTGGGAAGTCAACTCAAAAGTGCCTAAGTAGAACACTTAGTGTCATCCGTTCAACTCTTTATCATTGAAACAATTTTGGACACATGCACTCTGCACTTAGCTCGACTTGCATGGGGCTGCGAAGGACAATCCATCTTGGTGGTGTGTTTCTATCCTTGTCTGGCAATATGGACATCTAAAGACGGGAGAATTTGGGGTTGAAATAATTGGTTTTGATGAGGGAATGATTTTTTGGCACAATTTTTCCAAGACCACAAAAAATGGATGGAATGAAAAGATGCTATATCTATCAAGGCACAAAAAGATTGACGCAGTGCAAGCAAATTACAAAGCAAATACAAAGAACAATCAACAAAATACAAATACGATCACAATGTTCCAATCTTCCACCAAAAAGCTTGCAGATCTTAGTGGAGACTTAGCTACACCAGGTGGGCTTCAAAAGGAGATGCATCTACACTGGTCGCACTGTAATTCTTTTCTCATTCTTCTATTTTCTCTTTATATTCAATTGTGGACATAACACGATCTGACATTAGAAGGGAATCCCTCCCCCCTCGAGAAAGAGCAGTTGGATGAGGAACCAATGGGGGTGTTTTACTGGGATGGGCAATTTCTTTGTTTCTTTAAGTTTAAAGAGCTAAAACAATTCACACAACGTACATATTGAACTCAAGGTTGATAGAGTAAGCGACATTGATGATTGGATATGGGTTGGCTATTGAGATGAACTGAAACAAGGATTTGTAAAATTTGAGGGTAGTTGATACTAAAATCCTAAGTCTAGTTAAGGCTCCGGCAAATGCTTATTTTAGGACCGATCGAGTTCTGTCCCATGTCCGTTCTCATGAATTAGTTTAGGAAAATAAATTCATTATAACTTTCTTTCTTTTTCCTTATTGTTCAAATAAGTGTTTGCTAAGGGACTAGCAAAGTCTAAGTATAGGAGGGTTGATGAATAAATGATTCATTAACATTCTTTCTGCATTTTCTCTTAAATTTGTTAACAAATACATGTAAATATTCATTAATTTCTACTTTTTAACAAAACTATGCTCAAGGATAAAATTGCACTTTTATGCATTAAATAATGTAAATAAAAGAATAAAAATAAAGAAAATAAAAAGAAAGCCAATTGTAGATATGTATATATGTACACTGTGACTAAGAAAGTAAATATAGTTTTAAGTTATATTTATAGCCTAACCCTCGAGACCAATCCAGCTTGGATTGGTCGACAAATAAATAAGTAGGGAGAGATAAGGAAATAAAACAAATAAAGTAATTAATCTCGCATTTCACACACTCTTCGTTAATTATCCAACAAATACAAAAACATCAATGATTTTTAATTAATTCATATGAATATATTTTTCACCAAATTCTTCTCCTAGTAATTTCTAAAAATACATTGAAGAATACTAAAATAACTTAAAAATATTATCTTATATATATGTTAAGAAATACAACTTGTAAATTGTCAAAATCTAAACTTCAAAACATCATATCTTTCTATTACGAAATCCAATTTCATCTACTCACCTTCAAAGAACATAAAATATTATTCTATAATTAATTAAGATAATTTCACTAAAACCGGAGTCTGCTTGCAAAAAGTCATGTTGGGGATCTAACCACAATTAGGTTTTGGGGGTATTTATTTTATTTAGAGCATATTATTTATTGTTCTAATGATTTAATAATTTATAATTATTCCCTTAATCTTGCAATTTAAACCTATCTTATTACAAATTTTTTTGAGATTATTTAATATTTTAAATAAATCAAAAACCCTAATTTATAGGTAAAATTGAATTGTATTACTTATAATATATATTAATATACTTAAATTAATTTATTAAAATCTGCAAAATAATATGTACTCTGTATATTATCCTAATAATTAACAAAATATAAAAGTGGTACAATATTTATTGATTTATTTAGTTTGAAATTGAAAACATATTTATCAAGTATAAATATACCTATTTATTAATAACATATATATATCCTATAATATTTACTATTAATCAAAACTAATTATTTCATAATTAAGATAAATAAATTATTTCCATTTTTCATTTATATATCTATTCAAAATAATGATATTTATTATTTAATACCAAATTTATAAGTTATTTATTGATTCTGGCCAACCAGGTGCCTTCTTCTTCCAGAACCTAGGTTGTTTGTCTGCTCTAACAACCCAACCTTCAACATTTTTTCCCGTATATCTTCCACCCTCTTCGTTCTATCCAAACCTTCTAATCCCTAATCCAAACCATCTGGATTCACACCCACCATTGATTCTCAATAGATCCCTTTGATCAATCTATAAAAGCCTTTCAATTCGGCCATTCACAACTAACTTTTCTAATCTAATCACTTCCAGAAATAACTTGTTGTCAACCACCTTTCCCCACCATGCTCCGCCTTAATCCAGAGGTGACAACTCCAACTAGAGACCCCTCGCGTGGTAGAGGGATGATCGGAGGAAACGTTCCAAGGCATTGCTCGCCTTTCTTCGTCGCCGTCGCGCACATCTTGCTATGAGAAGACCGCTTCGTGGAGTGACTACAACATAGGTTCAGATACCCTACAACCACATGTCATCATCCATCATTCCCATTTTAATTTTTTATTCTCGTGCCCTGATTAGCATCCTTGATCGTCTACTATCTTTCATGCCAATCATTTACTCATTAGATTTATCATAGTATAGTGTAATGTAGTTTTTCAATGGATTTATTAGAACCGGCAATTATCCCTCAAATCATCTACTTCAATTACCAGAATGACCTGGGTTTCGTACTTAATAGAATTGTATTTTCTTTTAGGAAGGTTGTAACCCGGCTATTGATCACGAACGCTTCATCCGGTTGCTCGCATTCAGTTGATTTTCTCCTTATTTGGCTTCTCCTTGGAAACTACATATGGACATGTTGCTTATTAGAGTGACGTTTCTCTGAAACTGAAAGATGATGAATATGATGTCAGACGGATCCAATGTGGGAGGGGCTTAGGCTGCGGTTGAACCACCAGATATAGGTTCAAGGAGCGGGATTCTTAGGGGAGCCAGATTATAGGTACGAAATTGCATAAATTAAATTAAAGACAAGGATCAAGAATGTGCTATTACGCTTTAAGAAAATCAAGTAGCATGTGTTAAGAAAATGAGGTTTAGGTCAAAAGCAATATTTTTCCGGCCCGAAGCAGCCTAATCTAATATTAACTTTTGTCGAAGGAGCATTTTCTCATTGCAATATTTTGAATCCACAAAAATGAAAAGAAATTCAAATTATATATCAGGACCTCGTTCTTCTGAGGTGTCGAGAAGGGATGCGGACTTTTCTAGCCTTTGCTTTGAGCAGTAGCAGAGACCTGCTTTGATAAAGTCAGGATAGAGACTAGATGTGACCGGCTTTCTTGCTCTCAAGTCGTCCACAAGAGTAGCCCTGTCAGCCATTCCAGCATCCTCCATCCGACTCCAGACTCCGGGAAAATATGACTCCCTATAAGCAGGATGACATTGATCTTGCTGGTCTCGAAAGTCTCTTCTCCGGACATCTGGTTCTCTAATTTAGTCTTCGTCGCATCCGACTGTTCTACCCCACCCCTCAACTCATGATGCCCCCCACACACAAACAAACTACCTTTCATATCCGACTCAAATTCATTCTGAATCCATATCCATTCCTCTCATTTTCACGTTTATTCCATTTCTAGAAAACCAATATTCGATCTCTAAAGTTTTGATTTTTTGGTCGATTCAAACTAGAATCGAGCAACTAAATGTCTCCTACAGGTTTTCATCGCATTAGGAGTGATTAATTCAATTATCTGGAGGTTCTTCTTGGGAAAAAAATCATCAATTAACTACTTCATCCTTCCAGCCGACGTTCATCGCCAGTAACCATCTTCATCGACTTCCAGATGCTCCTTCCCTCGACCTTGGAGCCCTCACCCTTAGTAAAGATCGAGGTGTGTAGGAGACACCCCTCTAGCCCTATAGGAAGCCAAAGAACCCAGTCATTTTCCGAAGGTAAAGAGAAGACGGAAGTGTCGCTGTTGCACCTTCTAGAATGGGTAAGAACAAGAAGAACACCCCAGGTCTACAGGTTGATTCCACGTGTCACCATTGGATGATCCAGATTGCATTCATGTTCTAATAACAACCGTTGAAGCTAACTGGTGTGAAAATTGCATACTAAGTGCAACGAAGTTCCAGAATCATGAGTCTGCTCCAGAAATGTTCTGGAACTGCATTTAAGTCCCCACATAGGGACCTAAATGCAAATATTTTAGTTTTTTTCATTTCAGCCGTTACTAGGGACTATTTTGTAATAGAATTATGTTTCCTTTCTTGCACTTATACCCCTGAATTATAGGGTATTCTTGGTCGTTATATTTCTTGTAATTTCTCTCGAATTTTCTAGGGTAGTTATACAGCTACGCTTGGAACTTTTCTTAATATTTTCCGTGGATTTTTATCGTATATTTTTCTCTATTTGGTTTTTGTAAAAGGTGTGCTAGTTTTGAGTGCTTTATTATCTTTTTGTTGTATTTCTCAACAAGAAAATAAAATCCCAAAATTATTTCTTTCCTAAAAAATCACAACATAATTATTCTTCCTCCTCAATTTCGACCCTGGGGAACTTAACTAGATAAAATTAGTTTAAACGATACAATAGGAGAGAAATTGACTCCTTTTACTTCACTCTTTTTATCTCTCCTATATTATCTGGATTTTGTTTGATTAATCGAATTTGTCTTCGCAGTTCTTCTACACCTACAACTCTCATAACTAAGAGCCGATTTTCGATTCATCTGTATTAAACTTAACATTTGTAGGGTTTAGGATTTTTCTAGGATAGTTCATATATACATCTATCTTAGATCATTTTATTTCATGAAAATAGAGAGGTATAATATTTATTATTACTAATTATTGTAATTCACCATGATTTCATTTATTAATTCATAAGTATTCATATTGCATGAAATAATCCAAAAAAAAATTATTACATTTATTTCATCATTATTCACATCTCGACCAAGTTTCATAATTTTTGGACATTGTTTAACTGGTATTAATTTTCTTGGCCTTAAAATTGGCATTTTTGTATTCTAAAAATTGCATTAAAAATACCAAAATATTATGCCTCAAAAACCATACACGAACTTTGATAGACACTAACGTAGGTTGTTCCTTTCTCTTCTCAAGTTTAGCCCTGGGACATGCCCATGCTAAATAAACATAAACCACTTGAATTAATTTTCATTAATTAAATTAAGTGGTTATTTCTTGATTGATTATGATTACATACTTATAACGAATGACACACCGATATTTTAGCATGTTAATTCCTAA
The DNA here is from genome assembly GCA_037367405.1 of Ottelia alismoides. Classification (NCBI taxonomy): domain Eukaryota; kingdom Viridiplantae; phylum Streptophyta; class Magnoliopsida; order Alismatales; family Hydrocharitaceae; genus Ottelia; species Ottelia alismoides. The sequence continues at coordinate 286,344 of JAZKJV010010772.1, read as the reverse complement.
TAATTAAAGAGTGTAATTTACGATCAATCAATCACCTTGATCAGGATTTAATATATGATCTCAATATCCAAGTTACTATACGAACATATAATCACCATATCCTTATCTCCAAGTGTCAGTGGAGAAATGACATTATTCGTAAAAGAGTTCGAGAATAATTTTATTGTTGATAATGTATTTGAGCATTGAGGAGAATTCATAGTTAAATGTGATTTGATTATCATCAATAACGTGAATGCGATTCATATTATTTTGGCACATGTGAAGAGTTATCTAATATAATTAAATATAATTTAATTGGAATGATATTAATAATGTGGGTATCAAATCCATATTAATAATAAATATATTATATATGTTATTTATAATATATCAGAGAGAGTTAGCTGTAAATAATATTTACTAACAAATATTGATGTAGATTGGATTCACATTTTAAAATTGATTGTAAATATAATTTACATTTTATTGGATGTGGATTGGATTCACATTGTAAAATTGACTGTAAATGTAATTTACATTTTATTGGATGGTTAAATTGTTCATGGTTTTGTTTGCAATTATCACAAATAATATGCAATAATTATTTGGTGATATTTTATTGACAAAAGATTCCATGAAATAATATTTCATCTAATAAGATTACATTACGATTGGAGGCATATTTTCTATCTCCAATCAAGGTGGGTGTCCATCAAGTATAAGGGGGAGGAGGATATATCTTTTCCCCTTAAATGGAATGAGGCTCTCTAGTCCGATTTCATTGGGGAGATTTTTGATTTAATTGACTAAATAAGTTAAGATTTTGTACAACATATTTAATTTCTATTATATTAAATTAATTGTTGTTGTAAATTTACAACGAAATGTCAACCATTGATTTTAATTAGTAGTGCATCTCCACCATCCAATTTAGTATAAAAGAAAGGGTGGCCCTAGCCTTTTCTTTTACACATTAAACACATAATGTCAAGAAGAGAAATAGTGCTCCATCTCTCTCTACACGCCAACTCTCTCTCTCTCTTTCTCTTTCTCAACATGTAGTCGTCCATATGACCTGGAGATGCTCGTAGTCGCCACGACGCCATTGTGCTGCCAGATTGATTGCTCATGGATGTCCATCTTCTTCGTTGCGCTTTTCTCGTGAAGAAGCCATTGGATTTTGTGGGATGAAATAAGGAAATTCGAAGTTTGGATCATCAACATGGATTGTTGGAAGCACACGTGTCTCATCAACGAGCCCACGAGTGTGATATTCGTCAGACTGTACTTGAGATAGGAGATTCTCTTACTTTAGAGATTGACGATCATAACCATGATTAAAGAGGTAATCCTCTGAAACTATTTGTAATCTCAATGAAATGAATTAAGAAGAGTTGATGAATCATGTGTTTTCATCATTTATACTTTTTAGTTTCTGTTGCCTCGAGCCACTAGTACGACTAGTCGCTCTTGATCGTATATGATGTGATCTTCATGCTTCCGTAATGTGCTAATGCATTAAACCTAGACTTCACATACCTCCATACCCTTCATATTCCTCACATGCAACGTAGATCAGCAGTTGCACTTGACCTAATAACTACTTGGGACAACTCCACCTCCACTACAAACACTCTTCCACTGGTCGTCTTCATTAGGGGTCCACATTGACGTGGGTCAAGGACTAACCTTCTCCCACCTCTTGTCATAGAGGAGTGAGGGATTGCGGAGGACACAATGACAACCGATTCCAGAGACTGTTGGTTCAAGCAATACTGCACAACTTCTAATTACCGTTCGTGCTACCTAAAGAAATTGTCCAGGTCATTCTATGGCCAGAGTTCTCCTGGAGCACAACCAAGACTCTGTTCTGCCTCTGACATAGTTCTTCAAGGATGCAGGTAATCTAGCTTCATTTTCATATTTATTTCTTTGAAATTTCTCCCTCTTTATATGCTCCATCTCTAAAAAATTTTGTGCTCCCGACCTTCACCATGCATCAGAGATGTACGCTGAAGTCTTCCCTCATCTCCTTTGCTCATCTAGAACATCCTTTACCTTGCCCCCTTCTACTTTGATGATAAGGAGGAGGAACCATTTGGGCCCTTCATGTTCTCCATATCCAATGCTTCATCCCAGTCACCACTCGTACACAAACACTTTCCTTCTCTTTGCTTCTAACTTTGGAGGTTTAAAGAATTCTTCTTTGGCCAGAGCTTCTATGATGCATCCATCTAGAGGTTGACCACTCACATATGTGCATTGACCTAACATGTTGGAAGCACACAAAGCTTCACTACATCGTTAAAATCTTCACTAATGCTTCTTAAAGATATAAATACCTTTCGAAAAGCAAGATGAAGATGGATGATGAAGGTAGAGGTCACCAGAGGTCAATCACCACAACCATAGAGAGGAAGATAGAGGAGTGCTATTTGGCATATGTCATAGGATCATTCTTGATCTGATAGCTCAGTATCTCTTGCAGACTCAATGCTAAGGCTAGAGCCTTGGTTCAACTAAAGCATCAGTAAAGCATGATGACCTCTGTGTGTGGTCTCTAAGCCTGCATGGAGTTGTTTTTTCCCTCGAGCTTCAGTGTGTGTGCTTAGCACATGAGGTAAGAGATAAATTAAAACCGAAGACCCACATCTCTTCAAAATTACTTATAGGTCCTAATGATGCTTGCTTCACATGCACAACATCGTTACTTACATCTACGCCTTACTAGATTATTCTAATAGCAAAGATGTCCCTGCATGTGAGTTAAAATCATATATGGCATACGCATGTTTTCTTAATAGCACGAATGACCCTTATTAGACTAAAATGCACTATTTCATATTGATTTTATTTATGTTTTTTTGTTTATGCCCTGGACTCTTTATGTAATATCTTGAGCATGTGAACTCCAATTAAGTTGATTTCAATTGCATTTTGACCCTTATTTAAGTCTCTACATGGTGGGATAGATTAATCTCCTTTATGCACAGATATTCATTGAATTAATTGGAGTTATATTTCTTGAACTGTTTTCATATAAAAGCCATTTATGTATCTTTGCTTTACACATCACTTAAACCTTAAAATTAATTAAACAAATATTGCTTGAGTCATTAATCAACTTAGGGGAAATTTTATGTAGTTATATGCATGTTTATACTTGTATCCATTTTATCGCATTTTTTTCTTATTTGACATGCATTAAAACTCAATACAAAAAGTATTACATTTCATACGTCATGTGTTGAATTGTTTTGTGTCATTTTTGACCTAATTAACTTAATGAATCATTTAACCTAATATTTAAAGATTATTTAGTCACATAGAGAGCTAGTGTCCCTGAGTTTGATTCTGGACTTACACATGATAAGCTTATTTAACTATGCCACTTTTAATAGAGATCCTTGCTTGGTTTTAATTAACCCATATTCAGTTGTATTACAATGATGATTAATTAGCATAACTGAAACATGAATCATCAGATGGAACCATTGTCGTGGACATAACTCCCTTTATTGGTTAATTAAGTTTTAATATTTAATTAAAGTAGATTTTTATGTAATTTAGGTTACAAGTGTTTGACTAACTTTTGCATTATTTTCTAGTGTGATTTGTTATGTCACTTTTTATGCCATTTTGTTACTTGATATCTCTATAATACATATATAATTCGATGCTTTCATGGCAGAGCCAGTGACGATTGAGTATGCTTGGGAGATTCAAAGGAGAAGAGTCAGGAGCTCCAACTGTAAGGAGCTGCTTAAGCTACAATGAGCAATTGGAGAAATGGATAACTAATCAAGTGGTACTTATTTATTATGCATATGTGCTATATATAATTGGCTTTGTAGTGGTTCTCTATTGATAACTACATATGCGCTATATAATTACCTTTACATTGGTTCTCGATTAAGAACAAACGAGTGTACATAGGGACTATGGACTTTTGTGGTGTATTCAGCATGTTTCACCCCCAACCCATGTGGGGCTTGACTTGCGTTTTCAAGACTAGGATTAGGCACATGGCTCTTAGAGGATTATTTAGGTCATATCTTTATGAGTTCTTGATTGTAGCTCAGGACACTAACTTATTTCATGAGATTCACTTCGTCTCATAAAATTCAATTATAAGCACATAAACATCGCTTCACTTAGCACACATTAATTTAGTTCTTTCCACTAATAGAAGCACGTTTATGATGCGGTTTTTCAACTTGCATTCATACAGTGTATATTTTAATTTAGTCTTGTACTTGTATGAAGAGAGAAAAAGGTATTACGACTATACTCTTCCTTAGCATGCATCATATTTTTTCATTTGCACCGATTTTTCTAAATCCCTATCTTGATTTATAACTCAGGAATTTAATGGAATATTAACTGGATGGTATACAGCAAATAGTTGATTCCTTGCATTTTAACTCAAGTTATAACTTAAAATTAGGACTGATAATGAAAGTTTGCCTAATAAAATGGAGTAAAATTGAACTTTGTTTTATGGAATATCAAACCCCATATTGTACCCATGTTTATCATTCATGTATGAGAGGTGAGGATATATCCTTATGATAGTGCCCAAAACCCAAATTTGACTTGAGCATAATGGAATCTAAATTGGCTTCTCACCAATAAAATTGACAATATAAAATGACCAATATGTATTGGTCTTCGTGTGTTAGTTGGTGAGTCAATGGTTTTACATGTGCTTGATTTATTATGACTTCTTCAAATTCACTCCTATAGAATATTGGACTCCATTTCATCTCGTAAGATTCAATCCATCTATAGATTCATTTAATCCTATTTCCTTGTCTCCTAGTTCCTCCATCCTTAGATCAATATTCTGATACATAGGTTACTCTTCATCCTAAGTATAAAGGGAACCAAGTTTTTCTCTATTTGTCCCCCTTGGTTTCCTTTTACTTCATTCTTATCTCTCTACTTGGACTTTTCTCAACCTACGTATAGGGGGATCTGAGTCCCTATACACTTCAATTTAGTACTCATTTTCACTTACTTTTCTTTTCTCTTGTACATATGTTATTTATAACCTAAGTATGGGGGGGATACCAAGTCAGTAATAATAAATCTCTTTATATTTAGTGTGAGTTATCGCTTCATATCACTTAGTGATATGAGGACATAGAAAAAAGGTAATTATTGTTTGACATGTGAGCCCATGACGAGTCATTATTCAATAAATGTTATTGCAATTCACTCCTTAATCTTAAATGAAGAATAGCTAATTTACATAATAAGTCCCTTAATATGGTTAAGCCATCTTAATGATCAAACAATTCTCTATTCGAATGTTGAATCATATAGGCCGATGCTTGGATGATATCTAAAAACCTAGATTGAGGACGCACCAAGCACTGTCAAATGATCGTTAAGAAAGGATCTCCAGTCTGAGAAGTTGATGGTAATCTGTCTCTAAAGGATAATATCTGAACAACCTCTTGATGCAGGTCATTTGCATAGGGATAGAGATTTGGATGTGTTACAATAGTTAGGTCAAAGAGTTGACTTAAAAAGATTGAGATAACGAGTTATATTGTATGCTATCATCATATAGGCACACATTCTCTGACGAGAGACATATGCATTACTATATGTTTTATTATGTATATTTGGTAGATAAATAGGTTGATAACCTAGTCTGCATCAACGAGCTAATGTGTATACAAGTCCATGTGAGTAATATGATCTCTAAAGGGGATCATACATGTACATTACTGAATTGAAAGACATGAGCTCACTCATGAGATATTGGGATCAAATTCCGTGCATGGTCGTCTTGGAAGCTTGATTGGAGTTGTAGGTATGATATATTCTTTTAAAAATTATATGATTGATACCTAGGTATGATATGCTATTGGAAAGTATATGATCCATACCAACTCCCAATGATCAAATGATAAACTTAATGATAAGACCATGAAGAAGAAAATCCAAAAGTGATTTAAACTTTAGGTTTATTCTAGATCTTCCAGTATACAAGATGTGCGGGTATTAGGAATACTCGTGGGGTGATGTAATAATAAACGATTATAAAAGCATAATGCTTCCATTACGAGAGAGTGATGAAATAGGTTTGGATTTTAGTGACTACTCTCAGTAGAAAAGTCATCTAATTTTATTCTAGATGTCGGATATTGATTAGAATACGATTTACGTACAATGGTAAGATTAGATTTAGGGATTTGATTTAATCAAACATCTTCTAAAGGTCCTCGAGATCTGGATGTGAGACGTGATCTCATTATCCAAGTCACTATACCTACAACGTACAATCGTCCAGTCCTTGTGTCCAAGTATCCGCAGAGAAAGAGCAATATTCTTGAAAGAATACAAGAATAATTCCATTATTCAATAATATATCTTAGCATTGGGAAATTGAGAATTAATGAGATTTAATTATCACGTATAATATGAATGTGATTCATATTATTTAAATATATAAGAATGGATATAAAAGATAATTAAATTTGATCTAATTATAAAGGATATGAATAATGTATATATTAAAGGAAGTAAATAAAATTATTTACTACACATCACGGAAATCATGGAATCTTTTTGCAAACAATGTGCCAAAATAATATTAGTTCATAAATGAACTTGAAAGTGTAGCATAACGATTTGTTCAAGTGCATCTTGAAATTAAAAAAAATAAGGAAACCATTTTATTGAGGATTTCTATTATTCATAATGAATAATGAAAAGCAAATAAGAATTACCTCTTAAAGCATGAGTCTCCAAAGTAAGAGACCTCTCGAATCAAGTATGATTTACAGAATTCTCTCTCATGGGTGCATAGATGAATCGTGTTGCTTCCCACGAACAAGACGTCGATAAAAGCAACAAGAAGTGGAATATCAGAGATGGAGGCTCTCTAGACTCTTCTATATCTGAAGGCGTACGAAATTTCTAAGGACTATTGCTCTCCAAATTTTATTGTAAAAGAGAGGGACTTACCCATCTTTTATACTTACACCAAATGTCCAACATGTGTGTTGTAGTCCTTTGGATTTTAAATCAAGGGTTTAGAGCAAGTCCTAATTCAAAAAGCATTATCTAATTTTTGTCTCCAATTATTAGTAAGTAATTAACAATAAATAAGCAACAACTTAGCCTAAGTAGAACTATTTAAGGTTGTTGCCTTTTCATCTATTAATTAACCAGATTAATTAACAATAAATAAGCAACAACTTTGCTTACAAAAGTTTGTTAAGGTTGTTGTATTTTTATCTATTAGTTAATTAATTTTATAATACAATTATAAAAATTGGAAAAATTATGGAATTAATCCTCAAAGCTTATAAGTCATAATCATGAGCTCAAAAAATAAATGTAAATCAAATTTACATATCCAAAATTAATGTGAATCAAATTCACACAATTTCATGCTTTGAAAAGATTATGTAAATTATATTTACATAAATATTTATATGAATCATATTCATATAAATATTAATTAGTGTGAATCATAATTTCACATTGATTAGTGAGATATATTTGTGAATTTTATTCACAAAATTACCCTTGCAATAATAACTATTATTATTACAATATTGTCATTAATAGGTATGAGTTCTAATCGAACTAGGATTCATGAGATATAGATGAAAATACTTGGAGATAATGTCCGATACTATTAGCATATTGTGACCAGAAAATTCGAATAACTATCCAATTTAGGGTTTATAACATTTTTTTTCAAAAAATGTGTCACCAATGAATGTTGAGCTCAAGTTGAAATGCTTTACACTCTTAGTGATCTCAACAAAATGCATAACACTCTCCGTGAGCTGGAGAAAGTGTCAGTGAGCCGAATCTATCTTCCTTGACCATTTTTTTATTATATTCCAAACCATTTGGAGCTAATAAGTGAGCTCAACTAGATAGTGTATTTCAATTTTCATGACCATTTCAATTTCCAACATTTGAACATTGAAATTATCATTGGAGTTGGAAATTAGATTCAAATAAATTGTGATTTAATACAATTGAATCACAAATCATCTAGCTAAATGGAGCCACTAAAATTCATCCGGTTTCATCACTTCTTTAGTATGGAAGTGTCATTGGAGATGACCCATCACAACAACAAGAGTAACCCTGAGTATTCCAAATACTCATCCATCCTTCACACTAGGATACTTTGATAGATCTGAAGTTATACCCTGGTTAGATTGTCCTCCTTGAAATGAATCAATAGATTTCTCATTTGATAATTGCCTGAAAAATTAATTATTTACTTTCCAAAAGTATATATTAATATCTTGAATTCATGTCTTTTTTCCTAAATAAGACGACCATGCATGGAATTCATTTTGACCCAAATCATCTAATGAGTGAGCGTATATGGACTTCATCTAGTATGAACATGTACGATTCCTTCAAGAGATCATACATCTCATAAGACTTCATATGAAAACCAACGCGAGAGTATATGGACTTTGGCTATGTCATCAACCTATTGGTCTGTTAAATGTGCATACTCAACCATATAGACGTATATATGGCTTAGGTCAAAGGAGGTTTGCGTTATCATGATAGTTACTATTTAATGCTTAGTTTATCGCAATCTCATCTAGTCAACTCTTGGACTTGATTACTCCAACACTTCTGATCCCCCATTCCTGTGCAGAGGACATGGATCAAGAAGTCACCTGGAATTCAATATTTAGATAAATATTGCTATCTCTTTCTCATACATGAGATATTTATTGAATATCACATGTTTGAAGTCAGTTATGTCCTCCCGAATGCATGGTATTAAATATGTCTATGGTACATAAACCTAATTATACAAAGTAACCTTATTACTAAAGTGCATTCATTCAATATTTCATTTCAGATGGATATGATAGAATAATAATATTTATCGCATTATTGGGTCAAAAAGGTCTTACAGCTCCAAAGTCTCTCACTAGATCTTAGAGCCATTCATGTACAACTCTCTATGCCAATATTCATTACTTGCTAATCGAAGACCTTTTGGGTCAACAACTTGTTTAGAAGAGCAACAATGTTATCGGTAGAGGCAACCTTGGTGATTGTGATATCACCGTGCTTTTGGATCTCCAAGATGATGAGATATTTCCTCTCTATGTGCTTTATTCTTTGATACCATCGAGGTTCCTTCGCTTGCACAATGGTGCACGTGTTGTCATAGAATAATTGGATGAGAGATTTCGATGAGGAAACAGAGCCAAGTACCTGAACGAACTTGCGCAACCACATAACCTCTTTAGCAGCATCTGATGTGGTTATATATCCTACTTTAGTTATTGAATTAGTTTTGGTGTCATGATTCTTGCTTCTCCAGCTAACTGCACCCCCGTTGAACATGAATAAGAACCCTGAGATTGACTTCCTGTCATCAACATCTAATTGGATGTCAAAAGTAGTATACTGTAGGAATTGGAGACCATAACTCCTTATACCAAGATGTACTCTTGAGTTCTTATGTACTTGAAGATGTTTTTTTAAATGCAGTCCAGTGTTTCTCTCCATAATAAGATTGGTAAGGGCTTACCATTCCAACTAAATGGTCATTATCTGTCCTGATACACATCATGGCATACATCGGGCTTCCCATAGCCGATGCATAAAGGTATCTAGCCATGGATTTCTTTTCCTCAATGGTTTGAGTAGCATCCCCTTAGATATGTGAATATCATGTCTTAAGGGAAGGAAGCATTTCTTGAAATTATCCATACTGAATCTTTCCAAGATTTCTTGATGTCCTTGTTGTGATGGCCATAATATCCTCTATTGTCTGTTTTTGAACAATTTCACTCCCAAGATAAGTGGTGTCTCCAAGATCTTTCATCTCGAAGTTATTTGATAGCCAAACCTTAACACTGATCATCATCCCAACATCATTCCCAATGATAAGGATGTCATCTTCATAAAGCACAATGAACACAATGGCACTATCACTAAGCTTCTTGTGCAGACATGGCTCATATGGATTTTGCACGAAATCGTGGCTCTTTATGGTTTCATCAAATCATATGTTCCAACTACGAGAATCCTGTTTGAGACCATCTATGAATTTCTTCAGCTTGCATAGTTTTCCTTCATCAATAATGATGCCCTGGTACTACTCATTATAGATATCCTCTTCGAGGTATCCATTGAGAAAGGTGGTCTTGACTTCCATTTTCCATATGTCATAGTCTAGGTCTGCAACTATATCCAACAATGCCCTGATGGATTTAAGCATGGCAATATGAGAGAATGTTTCATTGTAATCAATACCTTCTCTTTGTGTGCAACCCATAGCTACGAGTCGTTCTTTGAAGGTCTCTACCTTCCCATCAGGTCCCCTCTCTCTCTCTCTCTTGAATATCCATTTGCACCCAATTGGTTTGACCCCTTTAGGTGGATCTTCGAGCATCCATTCACCATTCTTGTGCATGGGGTCTGTCTCAAACTTCATTTCTAGCATCTATTTATCTATGTCGCAATCTCCTAAAGCTTCATCGAATGAAGTTGGGTCATTATCATATTCTTCTAATGCATGGAATATGTACCTTTTAGGTTGTATTGCTATTCTAGAACTCCTTCTATGAGGTACGATTGTGTCATGTTCAATTATCTGTTCAGCTTCTGGTGTATGAACTTCATTGATCTCTCTTGATTTGATTTATTCCTTAACTTCATTATTTTTCTTGATTTATAAGGGATCGTATTCTAGAAAGTTGACATCTCCAGAAAAAATATCCTTTTAGTCTTAGGATCATAAAGTTGGTATCCATTATCATTCTTTTCGTATCCAATGATGTAGCACTCACTAGTGTGAGATTCCAGCTTGCCTGCATCCACATTTTAAGCATGGACCAAGAAACCCCAAATCCTTAAGTGTTGTACTCATGGCTTTCATACCATATCTTATGATGGGTTTTGTGTACATATTATATGGAATCCCATTCAGGACATACGCTGCTGCCACTACTGCATGTCCCCAAAAGCTGAGTGGTAAGTTTTCTTTACTCATCATTAATCTCACCATGTCCAACATGGTTCTGTTGCATCTCTCTGTAACTCCATTTAGTTGATGAGTACCTGGACTATGAGATTGGAAATAATTCCATTGTCCTTAGGGTATATTTCGAATTCATCTGAGAGTTATTCATCACATCCGTCAGATCGAATCCGTTTTATCTTCTTTCATGTCTGTTTCTCACCCAAATCAATGAAATCTTTGAATGTTTTAAAGGTTTCATATTTGTGACGTAATAAGAAGACAAAACTATACTGCCAATTATAATCAATAAAGGTTACATAATATTGATGTTCATTTCGAGTTGCAGTACAAAAGAGATCGCATACATTGGTATGTATTAGGTTCAATATACCTTTGCATCATTCAACTTTCTTAGAGACGGTGCCCTAGACATTTCCACAAATACAATGTTCAAAAGTTTGTAATTCATGGACTTCTAGAAAATCCAGAGGTCCATATTTTACTAGTCTATTGATCCTACAGACCCGTGTCCAATTCTTTGATGCCATATCATAGTTAAATGATCTCCATCCTCCATTGATTGTTTATGGGTTTTAATATTACTATTGATGTTATTAGTGGTATTGAGATTCATGATACATTCATGCATGTTCAATTCATAGAGTATGTCCATTGTGAGAGTACCATCTGCTTGAAATTACCATAACAATATATGATAAGTTTATTACGAAAATGGAAAGTATATCATAACCAAAACGATTAGATACTAATAGTAAGTTCTGTTGGAAATGCGAGCCCACGGCGAGCCATTATGCAATAAATGTTATTGCACATATCATTCCCTGATCTGAAATGAAGAATGAATAATTTGTATAATAGGTCCCTTAGTACAATTAGGGTTATGTACCATGGCCATCTTAATAATCATACAGCTGTTGATTCAACTATTGAATCATAGAGGCTGGTGCTTGGATGAATATCTAAAGAGTTAGATTGAGGACTCATCACGCATCGTCAAATGATTGTTAAGAGATGATCTCCAGCCTGAGTAGGAGATGGCAATCCTTATCTCTGAAGGCTGATATCTGACCGACCTCTTGATGCAGGTCCTCTGCATAGGAATAGAGATTCGGAGGTGTCAGATTAGTTAGGTCAAAGAGTTGACTTAACGAGATCGAGATAACCAAAGTCCTATATCATATGCTGTCATGATATAGGCACGCATCCTCTGACCGAAGACAGATGTGTTGCTATATATCCAAGTATGTACATTTGGCAGACCAATAGGTTGATGACCTAATCAAGGTCTATACACCGGCGCGCTGGTGTGCATATAAGGGCATATGAGTAATACGATCTCTCAAAGGAATCATACAGGTTCAGTTACTGAACCGGAAGACATGAGCTCACTCATGAGATATTGGGAAGAATCAAATTCCATGCGCATGGTCGTCTCGCTTTGGAAGCTTGACTGAATTTGTAGGTTTGATATATACTTCTAGTATATGATCAAGACCTGGTATGATATACGCTTTTGGAAAGTGTATGATCGATACCAACTCCCAATGATCGAATGAGAAACTTACTGATAAAAACCATGAAGTAGACAGTATAAAGTTGATCCGATACTTCGGGTTTAGTCTAAGTCTTCCAGTATGCAGGATGTACAGGTATTGGGAATACCTGAGGGTGATTTGATCATAAACGATTGTATAACCATGACGCTTCCATTCCTAGGGAGTGATGAAACGGGTATGGATTTTAGTGACTCCTCTCAGTAGAGAAGTGATCTGATCTTGGTCCAAGTGTTGGACATTGATCTGAATGTGATTCAGATACAATGAGAAGATTAGATTCACGGTCTTGATTTAATCAAGCATCTATGGGAGGCCCGCGATCTGGATTTGAGATATGATCTCAATATCCATGTCACTATACGTGGAACAATACAATCGCCCTGTCCTTATCTCCAAGTATCTGCGGAGAGATTGCATTATTCTTGAAGGGTTCAAGAATAATTCCATAAGATCTAAGCAATGAAGAAATAATGATTAAATGTGATTTAATCATCTTGAATGTGTGAAGAAATTATCCAATTTAATTAAATGTGATTTAATTAATGTGGATAAGAATAATGTGGATAGAAATATCCAATTATTCATAATATATTATAAATGTGATTTATAATGTATTAGAGAGAGCTAATTATAATTTATATGTGTTGATTAATTATGATGTGTATTGGATACACATTGTGTAATTAATTAACAATATGAATTACATGTTGTTTTGGGTTGTGAATGTGATTCACAATTCTTTCCATGGCAAGAATGCAATATTCTCAAAGATAATTGTGAATTATTTTTTGAGAAATAAAACCCAAATTATTTTGTTGCAAATAAATAAGAGAGAGATTACATGGAGATTACAATCTCCATGCATTCCAAGGTGGACGGCACACCACTCCTAATTGGAGTGGGTGTGCGCCCACATGGAAGGCACATGGAGATGAAATCTCCATGTGTCTTCTCTCCTTATTTGTTGGGTTAATTTAGGAGCAAATTATATTTGATTTTATCAAATATATTTTGACCTAAATTTGTTGCTTTTGACAACAACAACAATCTCAGCCATTGGATGAACATAAATCAATCTCATCCATTGATTTTATGTGTCCCATGGATTGAGATCCATGGATCCCAAAACCCTATAAATAGAGAGGCATACTTGGATCTCTCTTTACACATGTTATTGTAGCAATTTTTTGGAGCTCTCTCTCTCTCTCTTTCTTCTCTACACACGTCAGCCCTCTCTCCCTCTAATTGGTGGCCGACCACCAAACCCTAGAGGAGAGAACCGTCGTCGCCTTCGCCACCGCGCCGCCGCTTCGACGTTCTTCGGTTCTCCGTCTTCTTGGAGAGTTCCTCTCACGAAGGAGACGTTTGATCTCGTGCGACGAGATCAGGAGCAACCATGCTTGGATCATCTTCTTGGATTGCGAGGACAACGCGGTTCATCCCCGCGCTCGCAAGCGGTCTCGCCGACGATCGGACTTGAGACAGGAGGTCTCTTCTCTTAGAGACTCGATCAACCACGCTTCAAGAGGTATTGCATTATACTTGTTGTGGTTATAGATGAAACGATCTGAGAATGGTTCTCGGATCATGTGGTTTCATCGAATAAAAAATTTTTAAATTCCGCTGCACCGAACAACTAGTGCGACTAGTAGTTCTTCGTCGTATCCGATACGACGATCACGCTTCCGTGATGCGCTTGAGGATAATTCCATATCCTTCAACTGGTATCAGAGCCTTAGGTCGACGGTTTCGAATATGATTCGAAAAACCGAGGACGACTTGGGTTCGTTAAGGTCGCGAAAGTTTTTATCGCATTTGATTTCGCAGATCTGTTTAGTAAATAAATTCGGCACTGTTTAAATTGTTTAAACACGAATTTAATACTTGGATTTTGTTCCCCATTAAATAAGGAAACCATAGGATCTGAGTTTACGTAAATCGGATTTCGTATGCTCTAGATATGGTTGTTTTAATGAACATGTATGCACTGTTGCGAGAACTGTAGATCTGAACGTGATTAAAATGTTAATTACTGTTTAGACTTGCCTCGAAATGCGTGTAACATCACTTGGATTCTGTCCTAAATCAAATTAGCAATCTATGAAAATGGATTTTGTCTAATTTGGATTTAATATGATTGAGATATGCTAATTTTAGTAAGAAGGGGTCACTGCTGAAATTACAGTCCTAATCAAAAACCAAGTGATTGTCAATTAGTGAAATTAATTGTTAATTTCGTGAAATAATCATGAAAAATATTTGTGAAATATTTGAAGATGATTATTTACATAATTAACTTGGCCTCAACCAATTAATTGATTAGATTTGATCTAAATCTTAATTGGAAACACATTCATCAAACTTAATGTTTGATTGGTGATTGTCATTTAATCATTTAGTGAAATTAAATTGTTTAATTTCCTAGAATAATTGTGCATAAATATTTGTGAAATATTTGATGATAATTATTCCATTAAATGACATTGCCTTAACCAATAATTGATTAAGATGTGATCTAAATCATAATTGGAAACCGCAATCTTTCAAACTTGATGCTTGAATAGGATTTGGGAATTTGTCTAGCAAATTTCCTTATAATCAAAAATGTTTTGATTATTACTATATGGTACAATTTCGGTTGAAGAACCGATGATCATCTCAAGTACAAATTAATCAATTTGGCATTATTCTTTCCCGAGGCGGATATGGTGCCTAGTCGGAGAGCATTGGGGTTGCGGGTTGCAACGTATGTGGTCCGTCCCACTCTCGTCGGTACTGGCCATGACAGCGGGTAGGGCCGGGATAATGTCCGAGGGATTAAGATGTATTTTTCTAATTATTAAAATTCGAATTAATATGTATTTTGAGATCTTACCATATATATATTCAAGTAAAATAATCAAGTTTGATTGATTGAATTGGATTGATAATTAATTTAATATGATTAAATTGATTATGTCCAATTGAAATACTCTAATATGATTAGAGCTAATAATTCCCTTGGAAGAATTAATTATGTGAATTTGATTCACGATAATTAATTAAAATTTGAATATGATATGGAGGATCACATAAGTGACATCCATGGTCTCCCGTCAAGGCGGAGGGTTCCGTCACCAGGGATTGCATGTGGGAGACGCCTGTCCGAAGTGACAGCTCCTGTATGCAAGCGCATCTGGATCGGGCCCGTCGCTTCTCGAAAGAGTAAGGACGTATGCGTAGTGACCCCAATATCGGGTCCTCATATTATTGGGGCGATATTGGATTGCGCATAGCGAGTTGTATTCCTGTTGACGGTTGGTTCAATTAACGACGGGTCAACATCGCCTTAGGGGTGGTGGGCTCGGGTGTTAAAGACCGAATTGGGAAATGCAAGTTGGACTTGCAAAGCGGAATGTGTTCCCGCTTCTTTTTATCCGA
Organism: Ottelia alismoides; assembly: GCA_037367405.1. Lineage (NCBI taxonomy): Eukaryota > Viridiplantae > Streptophyta > Magnoliopsida > Alismatales > Hydrocharitaceae > Ottelia > Ottelia alismoides. Next base: position 270,381 of record JAZKJV010010772.1, on the reverse strand, counting down.
GTTGTAGGTTCTCATATTATTGGGATGCAACAAAGATAAGGAAGGAGATCCCAGATCTTGCTTGAGATATAATGGTAAGTATATCTCTTACATTGAAAGTGATTAAGGGAATGAACTTTCAATGTTGACATGGCAAGACAACTTTGATATAAAAATTCCTAAATCAAAGTAAAATTATTTATTTATATATTTATGCAAATTTCTAATTTCAGATAATCCTTCATTAAAACCCACTCAATGATATACTCAATAATAACCAGTAAAATATCTTGGATTGGACTCATGATCCAGATATTGTACTTGCAATTGAACACATAATGTATGTGGTTGCAATATGCAAGTCTCCTCATACTAATGAGGAATGACAATTAAATAGATAATAGGACTACAACCCTAGGGTTTGTATGTCTCTATAGTCTTGATCTCATTGGATGTACTTTGGAAGTAACATGTCGATGATGATCGCAATTGTCAAATAATCCTTATAAAATCAATGAGGATATTATGGCATGCATATGTGCTCTTGACATTTAATCATGAGTAACATGGTTCTCTGCATCATGCAGAATGGTAGCTCTATAAGAGATGATGTATTCAAAATGTTTGAATACCTACCTGAACCTATGTTTTAAGAGTTTAGATGGATATAGATGATGAATGTCATTATTCTACTATCTATACTCTAGTCATTCATGAAGCTTCATAATATTCATATTATATGAATTTAATGAAGCATGTATAAATGTTGAAAAACTCTTACTTTGAATTCTTTTGAATTTAAAATAAGAGCTCCTCTGTCTTGAGCAATGGTTGCTTATAGATAAAGGGAGCGCAATGGAAGCATGGGTTGGACCCAAGAAAGAAGGAAAGTCAAAGAGTTGACTGGACTTCTGTGACTTCCATATGACATCCAAAGAGTTGGATGAGTGCCAATACTGCAATAAGTTGATGTGTTGATAGTATGACTATCAAGTCTGTCTAGAATCCTTAGAAAAGGACTCGGATGGAGCATCAGAATAATCTACATAAATCATTGATATTGACTTACTTATTGAACAAGATAAAGTCAAATAATTGTATCTCAATCTTCTGATGACATTTGCAATGGGTTGCATATGTTTTAGAAGACTGGAAAATTTGGTCTTAAAGGTTTATAGTTGTCCACACGAATATTGATGCAATTGTTGCAACAATCTCTGTTGGATTAATAGACTTGTTAATTTCAGTGGGAGAGCCCTTAGTCTTAGAGAATGTCTCTATGACCTAGACATTAGAATACACTCATTGTTTGTTTCTAAATGTTGGAAATAAACATGAATTCTGGAATGGACCTATCATAAAGAGTTATGATGAAGATATTTCAGAAAGTAATCTAAAATCTAGTGGACTCCACTAAATTAGAAAATTAATGAATGGTTCATTAACATTTCTAAATACTGAAATTAAACCTCAAGATCAATAGGAGGATGAAGATCATTTGACAATGATCTAGCATCAAGCCTTGGACATTTGTCTGTTGATTTGATCAATAGAATAGTAAGAGATGAAACTTTAGAATGTCTAAAATTTCAAAACTTACATACTTATGAATATTGTCCAATACACCCTCCTTCGGGAATGGTGTAAGATGCCAAGGTATTCAGGATCTCATACATATTGATGTATGCGGATCATCTATATCATAGTAAACATTGTGGATATGTGATATCTATTGATGATTATGTATGATATGAGATTTCTTCTCTTCATCTAAGAAACTTTTGAAATGTTCAAAGATTTCATTAATTTTGGTTTAGAACCAAAGCTTGAAGGAAGATAAAATGAATTTGATCTAATCTAGGTAGCAAGTACCTACTAGATAAATTCGAAGAATACCTTATGGAGATATGAATATCATTTCTATCTCAAACCTCCTAACACACCTTAACTCAAAAGAGTTATAGGTAGATACAATTAGATCATGTGTGACATGATCTTATCAATGTTGAATTTTTAGCATAATTATCCCTTAGTTTCCAGGTATATATGTGTAGTAGAGACTACAATGTATATCCTTAATAAGGTTCCATGTATATTGGAATCTAGCACTTGAGAGTGCTGCTTCATTAGGAAAATAAAGGATGGTATTGGATACCTACTTTATGACCTTGAGATTCTTAAAATATCTCATCTCCGAGAATGTGATTCTTAGAGGTTGAGACTCTTGAGAATCAAGATGAAAATGAAGTGTAGGAACTCATTTATAATGAGACTCATGAAATTGGAAACTAAAAGGACAATTAAAGATGAAACATTAATACCTCTTCAAATAAGTTTGAGGATGGATTCCATGTGTTAGAGAAATCTGACAATGATCGAACTTCATGTGATGAAGCTTCTGAAGATCATAGCATGGATAGAGATGGATAGCAATAAAAGTCTAATGTAGACTTCATATACAAGTGTTGTATATGGACCCTCGAGGATCCACCTATATGGGTAAGACCTGTAAAGGTGTAAATGGATCTTCAAGAGACAGGGAACCTGATGAGAAGGTAGAGATCTTCAAAGCACGGTTCGTAGCCATAAGCTACACACTAGAAGAGAAAACATTGCTTGCAATGAGACTTGCTCTTCGGTGACCATGCTTAAAACCATCAGAATATTGCTAACCTTAGCTACATAACTTGACTATTGCATCTTCATGATGTAAGTCAATATTGCATTCCTCTACAAATGCCTCTTTGAGGATATTCACATGAAGTAGCCCCAGGGCTTCATGATTGAGGAAAGCAAGGTGTGCAAGCTAAGGAATCCATCTATGGACTCAAATAAGCTTCTTGAAGTTGGATCATAAGATTTGATGAAATTATAAATGTTGTGATTTCAGATAGAATCTTGATGAACCATATGAAGCTTAGTGGGAGTGCCTTTGTGTTCATCGTGCTAAATGTAGATAATATCCTAATCATTTGGAATGATATAAGGATAATAATGAGTGTTTTATTGACTGGCTATTCGATATCTTGAAATATGATTTCAAAGATACCTCTCAGATCTTAGTTCTGAAGTTGTTCAGAAGCAAGGAGAAGAGGATATTGGGACTGTCACATTTATAGTACACCTTGGACATATTCTATTCATAGAAATTCCAAGAAAGGTTTCCATCCCTTAAGATATGGTACTGACCTATCTAAAGGGATAGCACCTCAAAGAGTTGAGGAAGTGAATGCTAGAACTACTTGCCTTTGGGCATCAGTTCTGAGAAGCCAAGTGTGTGCTAGATGTGCACAAAAGCCAGATGGCTGCCATGCAGTGGGAGTAGTAAACTGTTGCTAATCCTACTATGGAAATAAAACACTTGGTTGCAGTAATGACAAAATCTTCATAGATGACAAGATTTTTGAGATAGTGATCTCAAAGTCTTATCTTCAAAAACTTAAGACTTTATAGATAGAGATCTAAAAGGTCTTAACTGTGGATACCTTAAGAGATAGTGATCTCCAAGAATAAGGATATTCTGATAAGGATTATGGAAATACTGGTTATGATAATTGTTAAGTTGTAGTGTCAAGGACACTATAAATAACAAGATTGAGTATTAGTTGCATAAGATGCAACATTCGCATTGGATGCGAGCACTGTTACTGGGGATATGCAAGTGCCGTAAAAGGACTTGGCGTAGTCTCGCGGGAACAGAGTAACTGATCAGCTTACCTAGCTATTTTCTAAATAGCCTATGATTGTCACATGAGTGTGAGTTTAAATGATTAGCCCATTAATGGCTCTTTGGGCTAGTGGGAGATTGTTGGAAATGCGAGCCCACGGCGAGCCATTATGCAATAAATGTTATTGCACATATCATTCCCTGATCTGAAATGAAGAATGAATAATTTGTATAATAGGTCCCTTAGTACAATTAGGGTTATGTACCATGGCCATCTTAATAATCATACAGTTGTTGATTCAACTATTGAATCATAGAGGCTGGTGCTTGGATGAATATCTAAAGAGTTAGATTGAGGACTCATCACGCACCGTCAAATGATTGTTAAGAGATGATCTCCAGCCTGAGTAGGAGATGGCAATCCTTATCTCTGAAGGTTGATATCTGACCGACCTCTTGATGCAGGTCCTCTGCATAGGAATAGAGATTCGGAGGTGTCAGATTAGTTAGGTCAAAGAGTTGACTTAACGAGATCGAGATAACCAAAGTCCTATATCATATGCTGTCATGATATAGGCACGCATCCTCTGACCGGAGACAGATGTGTTGCTATATATCCAAGTATGTACATTTGGCAGACCAATAGGTTGATGACCTAATCAAGGTCTATACACCGGCGCGCTGGTGTGCATATAAGGGCATATGAGTAATACGATCTCTCAAAGGAATCATACAGGTTCAGTTACTGAACCGGAAGACATGAGCTCACTCATGAGATATTGGGAAGAATCAAATTCCATGCGCATGGTCGTCTCGCTTTGGAAGCTTGACTGAATTTGTAGGTTTGATATATACTTCTAGTATATGATCAAGACCTGGTATGATATACGCTTTTGGAAAGTGTATGATCGATACCAACTCCCAATGATCGAATGAGAAACTTACTGATAAAAACCATGAAGTAGACAGTATAAAGTTGATCCGATACTTCGGGTTTAGTCTAAGTCTTCCAGTATGCAGGATGTACAGGTATTGGGAATACATGAGGGTGATTTGATCATAAACGATTGTATAACCATGACGCTTCCATTCCTAGGGAGTGATGAAACGGGTATGGATTTTAGTGACTCCTCTCAGTAGAGAAGTGATCTGATCTTGGTACAAGTGTTGGACATTGATCTGAATGTGATTCAGATACAATGAGAAGATTAGATTTACGGTCTTGATTTAATCAAGCATCTATGGGAGGCCCGCGATCTGGATTTGAGATATGATCTCAATATCCATGTCACTATACGTGGAACAATACAATCGCCCTGTCCTTATCTCCAAGTATCTACGGAGAGATTGCATTATTCTTGAAGGGTTCAAGAATAATTCCATAAGATCTAAGCAATGAAGAAATAATGATTAAATGTGATTTAATCATCTTGAATGTGTGAAGAAATTATCCAATTTAATTAAATGTGATTTAATTAATGTGGATAAGAATAATGTGGATAGAAATATCCAATTATTCATAATATATTATAAATGTGATTTATAATGTATTAGAGAGAGCTAATTATAATTTATATGTGTTGATTAATTATGATGTGTATTGGATACACATTGTGTAATTAATTAACAATATGAATTACATGTTGTTTTGGGTTGTGAATGTGATTCACAATTTTTTCCATGGCAAGAATGCAATATTCTCAAAGATAATTGTGAATTATTTTTTGAGAAATAAAACCCAAATTATTTTGTTGCAAATAAATAAGAGAGATATTACATGGAGATTACAATCTCCATGCATTCCAAGGTGGACGGCACACCACTCCTAATTGGAGTGGGTGTGCGCCCACATGGAAGGCACATGGAGATGAAATCTCCATGTGTCTTCTCTCCTTATTTGTTGGGTTAATTTAGGAGCAAATTATATTTGATTTTATCAAATATATTTTGACCTAAATTTGTTGCTTTTGACAACAACAACAATCTCAGCCATTGGATGAACATAAATCAATCTCATCCATTGATTTTATGTGTCCCATGGATTGAGATCCATGGATCCCAAAACCCTATAAATAGAGAGGCATACTTGGATCTCTCTTTACACATGTTATTGTAGCAATTTTTTGGAGCTCTCTCTCTCTCTCTTTCTTCTCTACACACGTCAGCCCTCTCTCCCTCTAATTGGTGGCCGACCACCAAACCCTAGAGGAGAGAACCGTCGTCGCCTTCGCCACCGCGCCGCCGCTTCGACGTTCTTCGGTTCTCCGTCTTCTTGGAGAGTTCCTCTCACGAAGGAGACGTTTGATCTCGTGCGACGAGATCAGGAGCAACCATGCTTGGATCATCTTCTTGGATTGCGAGGACAACGCGGTTCATCCCCGCGCTCGCAAGCGGTCTCGCCGACGATCGGACTTGAGACAGGAGGTCTCTTCTCTTAGAGACTCGATCAACCACGCTTCAAGAGGTATTGCATTATACTTGTTGTGGTTATAGATGAAACGATCTGAGAATGGTTCTCGGATCATGTGGTTTCATCGAATAAAAAATTTTTAAATTCCGCTGCACCGAACAACTAGTGCGACTAGTAGTTCTTCGTCGTATCCGATACGACGATCACGCTTCCGTGATGCGCTTGAGGATAATTCCATATCCTTCAACTGGTATCAGAGCCTTAGGTCGACGGTTTCGAATATGATTCGAAAAACCGAGGACGACTTGGGTTCGTTAAGGTCGCGAAAGTTTTTATCGCATTTGATTTCGCAGATCTGTTTAGTAAATAAATTCGGCACTGTTTAAATTGTTTAAACACGAATTTAATACTTGGATTTTGTTCCCCATTAAATAAGGAAACCATAGGATCTGAGTTTACGTAAATCGGATTTCGTATGCTCTAGATATGGTTGTTTTAATGAACATGTATGCACTGTTGCGAGAACTGTAGATCTGAACGTGATTAAAATGTTAATTACTGTTTAGACTTGCCTCGAAATGCGTGTAACATCACTTGGATTCTGTCCTAAATCAAATTAGCAATCTATGAAAATGGATTTTGTCTAATTTGGATTTAATATGATTGAGATATGCTAATTTTAGTAAGAAGGGGTCACTGCTGAAATTACAGTCCTAATCAAAAACCAAGTGATTGTCAATTAGTGAAATTAATTGTTAATTTCGTGAAATAATCATGAAAAATATTTGTGAAATATTTGAAGATGATTATTTACATAATTAACTTGGCCTCAACCAATTAATTGATTAGATTTGATCTAAATCTTAATTGGAAACACATTCATCAAACTTAATGTTTGATTGGTGATTGTCATTTAATCATTTAGTGAAATTAAATTGTTTAATTTCCTAGAATAATTGTGCATAAATATTTGTGAAATATTTGATGATAATTATTCCATTAAATGACATTGCCTTAACCAATAATTGATTAAGATGTGATCTAAATCATAATTGGAAACCGCAATCTTTCAAACTTGATGCTTGAATAGGATTTGGGAATTTGTCTAGCAAATTTCCTTATAATCAAAAATGTTTTGATTATTACTATATGGTACAATTTCGGTTGAAGAACCGATGATCATCTCAAGTACAAATTAATCAATTTGGCATTATTCTTTCCCGAGGCGGATATGGTGCCTAGTCGGAGAGCATTGGGGTTGCGGGTTGCAACGTATGTGGTCCGTCCCACTCTCGTCGGTACTGGCCATGACAGCGGGTAGGGCCGGGATAATGTCCGAGGGATTAAGATGTATTTTTCTAATTATTAAAATTCGAATTAATATGTATTTTGAGATCTTACCATATATATATTCAAGTAAAATAATCAAGTTTGATTGATTGAATTGGATTGATAATTAATTTAATATGATTAAATTGATTATGTCCAATTGAAATACTCTAATATGATTAGAGCTAATAATTCCCTTGGAAGAATTAATTATGTGAATTTGATTCACGATAATTAATTAAAATTTGAATATGATATGGAGGATCACATAAGTGACATCCATGGTCTCCCGTCAAGGCGGAGGGTTCCGTCACCAGGGATTGCATGTGGGAGACGCCTGTCCGAAGTGACAGCTCCTGTATGCAAGCGCATCTGGATCGGGCCCGTCGCTTCTCGAAAGAGTAAGGACGTATGCGTAGTGACCCCAATATCGGGTCCTCATATTATTGGGGCGATATTGGATTGCGCATAGCGAGTTGTATTCCTGTTGACGGTTGGTTCAATTAACGACGGGTCAACATCGCCTTAGGGGTGGTGGGCTCGGGTGTTAAAGACCGAATTGGGAAATGCAAGTTGGACTTGCAAAGCGGAATGTGTTCCCGCTTCTTTTTATCCGAGTTGTAGGTTCTCATATTATTGGGATGCAACAAAGATAAGGAAGGAGATCCCAGATCTTGCTTGAGATATAATGGTAAGTATATCTCTTACATTGAAAGTGATTAAGGGAATGAACTTTCAATGTTGACATGGCAAGACAACTTTGATATAAAAATTCCTAAATCAAAGTAAAATTATTTATTTATATATTTATGCAAATTTCTAATTTCAGATAATCCTTCATTAAAACCCACTCAATGATATACTCAATAATAACCAGTAAAATATCTTGGATTGGACTCATGATCCAGATATTGTACTTGCAATTGAACACATAATGTATGTGGTTGCAATATGCAAGTCTCCTCATACTAATGAGGAATGACAATTAAATAGATAATAGGACTACAACCCTAGGGTTTGTATGTCTCTATAGTCTTGATCTCATTGGATGTACTTTGGAAGTAACATGTCGATGATGATCGCAATTGTCAAATAATCCTTATAAAATCAATGAAGATATTATGGCATGCATATGTGCTCTTGACATTTAATCATGAGTAACATGGTTCTCTGCATCATGCAGAATGGTAGCTCTATAAGAGATGATGTATTCAAAATGTTTGAATACCTACCTGAACCTATGTTTTAAGAGTTTAGATGGATATAGATGATGAATGTCATTATTCTACTATCTATACTCTAGTCATTCATGAAGCTTCATAATATTCATATTATATGAATTTAATGAAGCATGTATAAATGTTGAAAAACTCTTACTTTGAATTCTTTTGAATTTAAAATAAGAGCTCCTCTGTCTTGAGCAATGGTTGCTTATAGATAAAGGGAGCGCAATGGAAGCATGGGTTGGACCCAAGAAAGAAGGAAAGTCAAAGAGTTGACTGGACTTCTGTGACTTCCATATGACATCCAAAGAGTTGGATGAGTGCCAATACTGCAATAAGTTGATGTGTTGATAGTATGACTATCAAGTCTGTCTAGAATCCTTAGAAAAGGACTCGGATGGAGCATCAGAATAATCTACATAAATCATTGATATTGACTTACTTATTGAACAAGATAAAGTCAAATAATTGTATCTCAATCTTCTGATGACATTTGCAATGGGTTGCATATGTTTTAGAAGACTGGAAAATTTGGTCTTAAAGGTTTATAGTTGTCCACACGAATATTGATGCAATTGTTGCAACAATCTCTGTTGGATTAATAGACTTGTTAATTTCAGTGGGAGAGCCCTTAGTCTTAGAGAATGTCTCTATGACCTAGACATTAGAATACACTCATTGTTTGTTTCTAAATGTTGGAAATAAACATGAATTCTGGAATGGACCTATCATAAAGAGTTATGATGAAGATATTTCAGAAAGTAATCTAAAATCTAGTGGACTCCACTAAATTAGAAAATTAATGAATGGTTCATTAACATTTCTAAATACTGAAATTAAACCTCAAGATCAATAGGAGGATGAAGATCATTTGACAATGATCTAGCATCAAGCCTTGGACATTTGTCTGTTGATTTGATCAATAGAATAGTAAGAGATGAAACTTTAGAATGTCTAAAATTTCAAAACTTACATACTTATGAATATTGTCCAATACACCCTCCTTCGGGAATGGTGTAAGATGCCAAGGTATTCAGGATCTCATACATATTGATGTATGCGGATCATCTATATCATAGTAAACATTGTGGATATGTGATATCTATTGATGATTATGTATGATATGAGATTTCTTCTCTTCATCTAAGAAACTTTTGAAATGTTCAAAGATTTCATTAATTTTGGTTTAGAACCAAAGCTTGAAGGAAGATAAAATGAATTTGATCTAATCTAGGTAGCAAGTACCTACTAGATAAATTCGAAGAATACCTTATGGAGATATGAATATCATTTCTATCTCAAACCTCCTAACACACCTTAACTCAAAAGAGTTATAGGTAGATACAATTAGATCATGTGTGACATGATCTTATCAATGTTGAATTTTTAGCATAATTATCCCTTAGTTTCCAGGTATATATGTGTAGTAGAGACTACAATGTATATCCTTAATAAGGTTCCATGTATATTGGAATCTAGCACTTGAGAGTGCTGCTTCATTAGGAAAATAAAGGATGGTATTGGATACCTACTTTATGACCTTGAGATTCTTAAAATATCTCATCTCCGAGAATGTGATTCTTAGAGGTTGAGACTCTTGAGAATCAAGATGAAAATGAAGTGTAGGAACTCATTTATAATGAGACTCATGAAATTGGAAACTAAAAGGACAATTAAAGATGAAACATTAATACCTCTTCAAATAAGTTTGAGGATGGATTCCATGTGTTAGAGAAATCTGACAATGATCGAACTTCATGTGATGAAGCTTCTGAAGATCATAGCATGGATAGAGATGGATAGCAATAAAAGTCTAATGTAGACTTCATATACAAGTGTTGTATATGGACCCTCGAGGATCCACCTATATGGGTAAGACCTGTAAAGGTGTAAATGGATCTTCAAGAGACAGGGAACCTGATGAGAAGGTAGAGATCTTCAAAGCACGGTTCGTAGCCATAAGCTACACACTAGAAGAGAAAACATTGCTTGCAATGAGACTTGCTCTTCGGTGACCATGCTTAAAACCATCAGAATATTGCTAACCTTAGCTACATAACTTGACTATTGCATCTTCATGATGTAAGTCAATATTGCATTCCTCTACAAATGCCTCTTTGAGGATATTCACATGAAGTAGCCCCAGGGCTTCATGATTGAGGAAAGCAAGGTGTGCAAGCTAAGGAATCCATCTATGGACTCAAATAAGCTTCTTGAAGTTGGATCATAAGATTTGATGAAATTATAAATGTTGTGATTTCAGATAGAATCTTGATGAACCATATGAAGCTTAGTGGGAGTGCCTTTGTGTTCATCGTGCTAAATGTAGATAATATCCTAATCATTTGGAATGATATAAGGATAATAATGAGTGTTTTATTGACTGGCTATTCGATATCTTGAAATATGATTTCAAAGATACCTCTCAGATCTTAGTTCTGAAGTTGTTCAGAAGCAAGGAGAAGAGGATATTGGGACTGTCACATTTATAGTACACCTTGGACATATTCTATTCATAGAAATTCCAAGAAAGGTTTCCATCCCTTAAGATATGGTACTGACCTATCTAAAGGGATAGCACCTCAAAGAGTTGAGGAAGTGAATGCTAGAACTACTTGCCTTTGGGCATCAGTTCTGAGAAGCCAAGTGTGTGCTAGATGTGCACAAAAGCCAGATGGCTGCCATGCAGTGGGAGTAGTAAACTGTTGCTAATCCTACTATGGAAATAAAACACTTGGTTGCAGTAATGACAAAATCTTCATAGATGACAAGATTTTTGAGATAGTGATCTCAAAGTCTTATCTTCAAAAACTTAAGACTTTATAGATAGAGATCTAAAAGGTCTTAACTGTGGATACCTTAAGAGATAGTGATCTCCAAGAATAAGGATATTCTGATAAGGATTATGGAAATACTGGTTATGATAATTGTTAAGTTGTAGTGTCAAGGACACTATAAATAACAAGATTGAGTATTAGTTGCATAAGATGCAACATTCGCATTGGATGCGAGCACTGTTACTGGGGATATGCAAGTGCCGTAAAAGGACTTGGCGTAGTCTCGCGGGAACAGAGTAACTGATCAGCTTACCTAGCTATTTTCTAAATAGCCTATGATTGTCACATGAGTGTGAGTTTAAATGATTAGCCCATTAATGGCTCTTTGGGCTAGTGGGAGATTGTTGGAAATGCGAGCCCACGGCGAGCCATTATGCAATAAATGTTATTGCACATATCATTCCCTGATCTGAAATGAAGAATGAATAATTTGTATAATAGGTCCCTTAGTACAATTAGGGTTATGTACCATGGCCATCTTAATAATCATACAGTTGTTGATTCAACTATTGAATCATAGAGGCTGGTGCTTGGATGAATATCTAAAGAGTTAGATTGAGGACTCATCACGCACCGTCAAATGATTGTTAAGAGATGATCTCCAGCCTGAGTAGGAGATGGCAATCCTTATCTCTGAAGGTTGATATCTGACCGACCTCTTGATGCAGGTCCTCTGCATAGGAATAGAGATTCGGAGGTGTCAGATTAGTTAGGTCAAAGAGTTGACTTAACGAGATCGAGATAACCAAAGTCCTATATCATATGCTGTCATGATATAGGCACGCATCCTCTGACCGGAGACAGATGTGTTGCTATATATCCAAGTATGTACATTTGGCAGACCAATAGGTTGATGACCTAATCAAGGTCTATACACCGGCGCGCTGGTGTGCATATAAGGGCATATGAGTAATACGATCTCTCAAAGGAATCATACAGGTTCAGTTACTGAACCGGAAGACATGAGCTCACTCATGAGATATTGGGAAGAATCAAATTCCATGCGCATGGTCGTCTCGCTTTGGAAGCTTGACTGAATTTGTAGGTTTGATATATACTTCTAGTATATGATCAAGACCTGGTATGATATACGCTTTTGGAAAGTGTATGATCGATACCAACTCCCAATGATCGAATGAGAAACTTACTGATAAAAACCATGAAGTAGACAGTATAAAGTTGATCCGATACTTCGGGTTTAGTCTAAGTCTTCCAGTATGCAGGATGTACAGGTATTGGGAATACATGAGGGTGATTTGATCATAAACGATTGTATAACCATGACGCTTCCATTCCTAGGGAGTGATGAAACGGGTATGGATTTTAGTGACTCCTCTCAGTAGAGAAGTGATCTGATCTTGGTACAAGTGTTGGACATTGATCTGAATGTGATTCAGATACAATGAGAAGATTAGATTAACGGTCTTGATTTAATCAAGCATCTATGGGAGGCCCGCGATCTGGATTTGAGATATGATCTCAATATCCATGTCACTATACGTGGAACAATACAATCGCCCTGTCCTTATCTCCAAGTATCTACGGAGAGATTGCATTATTCTTGAAGGGTTCAAGAATAATTCCATAAGATCTAAGCAATGAAGAAATAATGATTAAATGTGATTTAATCATCTTGAATGTGTGAAGAAATTATCCAATTTAAATTAAATGTGATTTAATTAATGTGGATAAGAATAATGTGGATAGAAATATCCAATTATTCATAATATATTATAAATGTGATTTATAATGTATTAGAGAGAGCTAATTATAATTTATATGTGTTGATTAATTATGATGTGTATTGGATACACATTGTGTAATTAATTAACAATATGAATTACATGTTGTTTTGGGTTGTGAATGTGATTCACAATTTTTTCCATGGCAAGAATGCAATATTCTCAAAGATAATTGTGAATTATTTTTTGAGAAATAAAACCCAAATTATTTTGTTGCAAATAAATAAGAGAGATATTACATGGAGATTACAATCTCCATGCATTCCAAGGTGGACGGCACACCACTCCTAATTGGAGTGGGTGTGCGCCCACATGGAAGGCACATGGAGATGAAATCTCCATGTGTCTTCTCTCCTTATTTGTTGGGTTAATTTAGGAGCAAATTATATTTGATTTTATCAAATATATTTTGACCTAAATTTGTTGCTTTTGACAACAACAACAATCTCAGCCATTGGATGAACATAAATCAATCTCATCCATTGATTTTATGTGTCCCATGGATTGAGATCCATGGATCCCAAAACCCTATAAATAGAGAGGCATACTTGGCTCTCTCTTTACACATGTTATTGTAGCAATTTTTTGGAGCTCTCTCTCTCTCTTTCTTCTCTACAAACGTCAACCCTCTCTCCCTCTAATTGGTGGCCGACCACCAAACCCTAGAGGAGAGAACCGTCGTCGCCTTCGCCACCGCGCCGCCGCTTCGACGTTCTTCGGTTCTCCGTCTTCTTGGAGAGTTCCTCTCACGAAGGAGACGTTTGATCTCGTGCGACGAGATCAGGAGCAACCATGCTTGGATCATCTTCTTGGATTGCGAGGACAACGCGGTTCATCCCCGCGCTCGCAAGCGTCTCGCCGACGATCGGACTTGAGACAGGAGGTCTCTTCTCTTAGAGACTCGATCAACCACGCTTCAAGAGGTATTGCATTATACTTGTTGTGGTTATAGATGAAACGATCTGAGAATGGTTCTCGGATCATGTGGTTTCATCGAATAAAAAATTTTTAAATTCCGCTGCACCGAACAACTAGTGCGACTAGTAGTTCTTCGTCGTATCCGATACGACGATCACGCTTCCGTGATGCGCTTGAGGATAATTCCATATCCTTCAACTGGTATCAGAGCCTTAGGTCGACGGTTTCGAATATGATTCGAAAAACCGAGGACGACTTGGGTTCGTTAAGGTCGCGAAAGTTTTTATCGCATTTGATTTCCGCAGATCTGTTTAGTAAATAAATTCGGCACTGTTTAAATTGTTTAAACACGAATTTAATACTTGGATTTTGTTCCCCATTAAATAAGGAAACCATAGGATCTGAGTTTACGTAAATCGGATTTCGTATGCTCTAGATATGGTTGTTTTAATGAACATGTATGCACTGTTGCGAGAACTGTAGATCTGAACGTGATTAAAATGTTAATTACTGTTTAGACTTGCCTCGAAATGCGTGTAACATCACTTGGATTCTGTCCTAAATCAAATATAGCAATCTATGAAAATGGATAGTCTAATTTGGATTTAATATGATTGAGATATGCTAATTTTAGTAAGAAGGGGTCACTGCTGAAATTACAGTCCTAATCAAAAACCAAGTGATTGTCAATTAGTGAAATTAATTGTTAATTTCGTGAAATAATCATGAAAAATATTTGTGAAATATTTGAAGATGATTATTTACATAATTAACTTGGCCTCAACCAATTAATTGATTAGATTTGATCTAAATCTTAATTGGAAACACATTCATCAAACTTAATGTTTGATTGGTGATTGTCATTTAATCATTTAGTGAAATTAAATTGTTTAATTTCCTAGAATAATTGTGCATAAATATTTGTGAAATATTTGATGATAATTATTCCATTAAATGACATTGCCTTAACCAATAATTGATTAAGATGTGATCTAAATCATAATTGGAAACCGCAATCTTTCAAACTTGATGCTTGAATAGGATTTGGAATTTGTCTAGCAAATTTCCTTATAATCAAAAATGTTTTGATTATTACTATATGGTACAATTTCGGTTGAAGAACCGATGATCATCTCAAGTACAAATTAATCAATTTGGCATTATTCTTTCCCGAGGCGGATATGGTGCCTAGTCGGAGAGCATTGGGGTTGCGGGTTGCAACGTATGTGGTCCGTCCCACTCTCGTCGGTACTGGCCATGACAGCGGGTAGGGCCGGGATAATGTCCGAGGGATTAAGATGTATTTTTCTAATTATTAAAATTCGAATTAATATGTATTTTGAGATCTTACCATATATATATTCAAGTAAAATAATCAAGTTTGATTGATTGAATTGGATTGATAATTAATTTAATATGATTAAATTGATTATGTCCAATTGAAATACTCTAATATGATTAGAGCTAATAATTCCCTTGGAAGAATTAATTATGTGAATTTGATTCACGATAATTAATTAAAATTTGAATATGATATGGAGGATCACATAAGTGACATCCATGGTCTCCCGTCAAGGCGGAGGGTTCCGTCACCAGGGATTGCATGTGGGAGACGCCTGTCCGAAGTGACAGCTCCTGTATGCAAGCGCATCTGGATCGGGCCCGTCGCTTCTCGAAAGAGTAAGGACGTATGCGTAGTGACCCCAATATCGGGTCCTCATATTATTGGGGCGATATTGGATTGCGCATAGCGAGTTGTATTCCTGTTGACGGTTGGTTCAATTAACGACGGGTCAACATCGCCTTAGGGGTGGTGGGCTCGGGTGTTAAAGACCGAATTGGGAAATGCAAGTTGGACTTGCAAAGCGGAATGTGTTCCCGCTTCTTTTTATCCGAGTTGTAGGTTCTCATATTATTGGGATGCAACAAAGATAAGGAAGGAGATCCCAGATCTTGCTTGAGATATAATGGTAAGTATATCTCTTACATTGAAAGTGATTAAGGGAATGAACTTTCAATGTTGACATGGCAAGACAACTTTGATATAAAAATTCCTAAATCAAAGTAAAATTATTTATTTATATATTTATGCAAATTTCTAATTTCAGATAATCCTTCATTAAAACCCACTCAATGATATACTCAATAATAACCAGTAAAATATCTTGGATTGGACTCATGATCCAGATATTGTACTTGCAATTGAACACATAATGTATGTGGTTGCAATATGCAAGTCTCCTCATACTAATGAGGAATGACAATTAAATAGATAATAGGACTACAACCCTAGGGTTTGTATGTCTCTATAGTCTTGATCTCATTGGATGTACTTTGGAAGTAACATGTCGATGATGATCGCAATTGTCAAATAATCCTTATAAAATCAATGAAGATATTATGGCATGCATATGTGCTCTTGACATTTAATCATGAGTAACATGGTTCTCTGCATCATGCAGAATGGTAGCTCTATAAGAGATGATGTATTCAAAATGTTTGAATACCTACCTGAACCTATGTTTTAAGAGTTTAGATGGATATAGATGATGAATGTCATTATTCTACTATCTATACTCTAGTCATTCATGAAGCTTCATAATATTCATATTATATGAATTTAATGAAGCATGTATAAATGTTGAAAAACTCTTACTTTGAATTCTTTTGAATTTAAAATAAGAGCTCCTCTGTCTTGAGCAATGGTTGCTTATAGATAAAGGGAGCGCAATGGAAGCATGGGTTGGACCCAAGAAAGAAGGAAAGTCAAAGAGTTGACTGGACTTCTGTGACTTCCATATGACATCCAAAGAGTTGGATGAGTGCCAATACTGCAATAAGTTGATGTGTTGATAGTATGACTATCAAGTCTGTCTAGAATCCTTAGAAAAGGACTCGGATGGAGCATCAGAATAATCTACATAAATCATTGATATTGACTTACTTATTGAACAAGATAAAGTCAAATAATTGTATCTCAATCTTCTGATGACATTTGCAATGGGTTGCATATGTTTTAGAAGACTGGAAAATTTGGTCTTAAAGGTTTATAGTTGTCCACACGAATATTGATGCAATTGTTGCAACAATCTCTGTTGGATTAATAGACTTGTTAATTTCAGTGGGAGAGCCCTTAGTCTTAGAGAATGTCTCTATGACCTAGACATTAGAATACACTCATTGTTTGTTTCTAAATGTTGGAAATAAACATGAATTCTGGAATGGACCTATCATAAAGAGTTATGATGAAGATATTTCAGAAAGTAATCTAAAATCTAGTGGACTCCACTAAATTAGAAAATTAATGAATGGTTCATTAACATTTCTAAATACTGAAATTAAACCTCAAGATCAATAGGAGGATGAAGATCATTTGACAATGATCTAGCATCAAGCCTTGGACATTTGTCTGTTGATTTGATCAATAGAATAGTAAGAGATGAAACTTTAGAATGTCTAAAATTTCAAAACTTACATACTTATGAATATTGTCCAATACACCCTCCTTCGGGAATGGTGTAAGATGCCAAGGTATTCAGGATCTCATACATATTGATGTATGCGGATCATCTATATCATAGTAAACATTGTGGATATGTGATATCTATTGATGATTATGTATGATATGAGATTTCTTCTCTTCATCTAAGAAACTTTTGAAATGTTCAAAGATTTCATTAATTTTGGTTTAGAACCAAAGCTTGAAGGAAGATAAAATGAATTTGATCTAATCTAGGTAGCAAGTACCTACTAGATAAATTCGAAGAATACCTTATGGAGATATGAATATCATTTCTATCTCAAACCTCCTAACACACCTTAACTCAAAAGAGTTATAGGTAGATACAATTAGATCATGTGTGACATGATCTTATCAATGTTGAATTTTTAGCATAATTATCCCTTAGTTTCCAGGTATATATGTGTAGTAGAGACTACAATGTATATCCTTAATAAGGTTCCATGTATATTGGAATCTAGCACTTGAGAGTGCTGCTTCATTAGGAAAATAAAGGATGGTATTGGATACCTACTTTATGACCTTGAGATTCTTAAAATATCTCATCTCCGAGAATGTGATTCTTAGAGGTTGAGACTCTTGAGAATCAAGATGAAAATGAAGTGTAGGAACTCATTTATAATGAGACTCATGAAATTGGAAACTAAAAGGACAATTAAAGATGAAACATTAATACCTCTTCAAATAAGTTTGAGGATGGATTCCATGTGTTAGAGAAATCTGACAATGATCGAACTTCATGTGATGAAGCTTCTGAAGATCATAGCATGGATAGAGATGGATAGCAATAAAAGTCTAATGTAGACTTCATATACAAGTGTTGTATATGGACCCTCGAGGATCCACCTATATGGGTAAGACCTGTAAAGGTGTAAATGGATCTTCAAGAGACA
The DNA here is from genome assembly GCA_037367405.1 of Ottelia alismoides. NCBI lineage: Eukaryota > Viridiplantae > Streptophyta > Magnoliopsida > Alismatales > Hydrocharitaceae > Ottelia > Ottelia alismoides. Next base: position 251,863 of record JAZKJV010010772.1, on the reverse strand, counting down.
GGGAACCTGATGAGAAGGTAGAGATCTTCAAAGCACGGTTCGTAGCCATAAGCTACACACTAGAAGAGAAAACATTGCTTGCAATGAGACTTGCTCTTCGGTGACCATGCTTAAAACCATCAGAATATTGCTAACCTTAGCTACATAACTTGACTATTGCATCTTCATGATGTAAGTCAATATTGCATTCCTCTACAAATGCCTCTTTGAGGATATTCACATGAAGTAGCCCCAGGGCTTCATGATTGAGGAAAGCAAGGTGTGCAAGCTAAGGAATCCATCTATGGACTCAAATAAGCTTCTTGAAGTTGGATCATAAGATTTGATGAAATTATAAATGTTGTGATTTCAGATAGAATCTTGATGAACCATATGAAGCTTAGTGGGAGTGCCTTTGTGTTCATCGTGCTAAATGTAGATAATATCCTAATCATTTGGAATGATATAAGGATAATAATGAGTGTTTTATTGACTGGCTATTCGATATCTTGAAATATGATTTCAAAGATACCTCTCAGATCTTAGTTCTGAAGTTGTTCAGAAGCAAGGAGAAGAGGATATTGGGACTGTCACATTTATAGTACACCTTGGACATATTCTATTCATAGAAATTCCAAGAAAGGTTTCCATCCCTTAAGATATGGTACTGACCTATCTAAAGGGATAGCACCTCAAAGAGTTGAGGAAGTGAATGCTAGAACTACTTGCCTTTGGGCATCAGTTCTGAGAAGCCAAGTGTGTGCTAGATGTGCACAAAAGCCAGATGGCTGCCATGCAGTGGGAGTAGTAAACTGTTGCTAATCCTACTATGGAAATAAAACACTTGGTTGCAGTAATGACAAAATCTTCATAGATGACAAGATTTTTGAGATAGTGATCTCAAAGTCTTATCTTCAAAAACTTAAGACTTTATAGATAGAGATCTAAAAGGTCTTAACTGTGGATACCTTAAGAGATAGTGATCTCCAAGAATAAGGATATTCTGATAAGGATTATGGAAATACTGGTTATGATAATTGTTAAGTTGTAGTGTCAAGGACACTATAAATAACAAGATTGAGTATTAGTTGCATAAGATGCAACATTCGCATTGGATGCGAGCACTGTTACTGGGGATATGCAAGTGCCGTAAAAGGACTTGGCGTAGTCTCGCGGGAACAGAGTAACTGATCAGCTTACCTAGCTATTTTCTAAATAGCCTATGATTGTCACATGAGTGTGAGTTTAAATGATTAGCCCATTAATGGCTCTTTGGGCTAGTGGGAGATTGTTGGAAATGCGAGCCCACGGCGAGCCATTATGCAATAAATGTTATTGCACATATCATTCCCTGATCTGAAATGAAGAATGAATAATTTGTATAATAGGTCCCTTAGTACAATTAGGGTTATGTACCATGGCCATCTTAATAATCATACAGTTGTTGATTCAACTATTGAATCATAGAGGCTGGTGCTTGGATGAATATCTAAAGAGTTAGATTGAGGACTCATCACGCACCGTCAAATGATTGTTAAGAGATGATCTCCAGCCTGAGTAGGAGATGGCAATCCTTATCTCTGAAGGTTGATATCTGACCGACCTCTTGATGCAGGTCCTCTGCATAGGAATAGAGATTCGGAGGTGTCAGATTAGTTAGGTCAAAGAGTTGACTTAACGAGATCGAGATAACCAAAGTCCTATATCATATGCTGTCATGATATAGGCACGCATCCTCTGACCGGAGACAGATGTGTTGCTATATATCCAAGTATGTACATTTGGCAGACCAATAGGTTGATGACCTAATCAAGGTCTATACACCGGCGCGCTGGTGTGCATATAAGGGCATATGAGTAATACGATCTCTCAAAGGAATCATACAGGTTCAGTTACTGAACCGGAAGACATGAGCTCACTCATGAGATATTGGGAAGAATCAAATTCCATGCGCATGGTCGTCTCGCTTTGGAAGCTTGACTGAATTTGTAGGTTTGATATATACTTCTAGTATATGATCAAGACCTGGTATGATATACGCTTTTGGAAAGTGTATGATCGATACCAACTCCCAATGATCGAATGAGAAACTTACTGATAAAAACCATGAAGTAGACAGTATAAAGTTGATCCGATACTTCGGGTTTAGTCTAAGTCTTCCAGTATGCAGGATGTACAGGTATTGGGAATACATGAGGGTGATTTGATCATAAACGATTGTATAACCATGACGCTTCCATTCCTAGGGAGTGATGAAACGGGTATGGATTTTAGTGACTCCTCTCAGTAGAGAAGTGATCTGATCTTGGTACAAGTGTTGGACATTGATCTGAATGTGATTCAGATACAATGAGAAGATTAGATTTACGGTCTTGATTTAATCAAGCATCTATGGGAGGCCCGCGATCTGGATTTGAGATATGATCTCAATATCCATGTCACTATACGTGGAACAATACAATCGCCCTGTCCTTATCTCCAAGTATCTACGGAGAGATTGCATTATTCTTGAAGGGTTCAAGAATAATTCCATAAGATCTAAGCAATGAAGAAATAATGATTAAATGTGATTTAATCATCTTGAATGTGTGAAGAAATTATCCAATTTAATTAAATGTGATTTAATTAATGTGGATAAGAATAATGTGGATAGAAATATCCAATTATTCATAATATATTATAAATGTGATTTATAATGTATTAGAGAGAGCTAATTATAATTTATATGTGTTGATTAATTATGATGTGTATTGGATACACATTGTGTAATTAATTAACAATATGAATTACATGTTGTTTTGGGTTGTGAATGTGATTCACAATTTTTTCCATGGCAAGAATGCAATATTCTCAAAGATAATTGTGAATTATTTTTTGAGAAATAAAACCCAAATTATTTTGTTGCAAATAAATAAGAGAGATATTACATGGAGATTACAATCTCCATGCATTCCAAGGTGGACGGCACACCACTCCTAATTGGAGTGGGTGTGCGCCCACATGGAAGGCACATGGAGATGAAATCTCCATGTGTCTTCTCTCCTTATTTGTTGGGTTAATTTAGGAGCAAATTATATTTGATTTTATCAAATATATTTTGACCTAAATTTGTTGCTTTTGACAACAACAACAATCTCAGCCATTGGATGAACATAAATCAATCTCATCCATTGATTTTATGTGTCCCATGGATTGAGATCCATGGATCCCAAAACCCTATAAATAGAGAGGCATACTTGGCTCTCTCTTTACACATGTTATTGTAGCAATTTTTTGGAGCTCTCTCTCTCTCTTTCTTCTCTACAAACGTCAACCCTCTCTCCCTCTAATTGGTGGCCGACCACCAAACCCTAGAGGAGAGAACCGTCGTCGCCTTCGCCACCGCGCCGCCGCTTCGACGTTCTTCGGTTCTCCGTCTTCTTGGAGAGTTCCTCTCACGAAGGAGACGTTTGATCTCGTGCGACGAGATCAGGAGCAACCATGCTTGGATCATCTTCTTGGATTGCGAGGACAACGCGGTTCATCCCCGCGCTCGCAAGCGGTCTCGCCGACGATCGGACTTGAGACAGGAGGTCTCTTCTCTTAGAGACTCGATCAACCACGCTTCAAGAGGTATTGCATTATACTTGTTGTGGTTATAGATGAAACGATCTGAGAATGGTTCTCGGATCATGTGGTTTCATCGAATAAAAAATTTTTAAATTCCGCTGCACCGAACAACTAGTGCGACTAGTAGTTCTTCGTCGTATCCGATACGACGATCACGCTTCCGTGATGCGCTTGAGGATTAATTCCATATCCTTCAAGTTCCTTCAAACATTCTACGCATATAGTCAATATCAGATATCTAGGACTCTCCCACTGGATAATGTTAGTCTACATGTAATCACTCCAACATTTGCATTGGATCCCATCTTGATTACTATCTCCGCTTCATAAAGATTTTTGGTGTCTTGAAACATATGCAACAGATTGCATACTTATATGGAAGCACCAGAATCAACATTCCAACTTCCTTCTTGTCCTATGAGTAAGTTGACTTCAATTATGAATGTGGATTTCTTTTTTGACAATGTTATACTTTTGTCCTTCTTTAAAACTTTAGATATTATTAATGGGTATTATTCCATAATCCTGGCTTATTGCAGTGATGGCAAACATCCATTTCAATGGGTGTCAAATGTGTTAAAGCTTTAGAAGATTTATCGATAGTTTTACCTATCTTCGTCTCTTGGAATGGATCTTTCCGAGATCCATGCTTCCTCTCATGCTTCCCTTTAACCGGTGCAACCATTGCACTGCTAGAGGTAGATTCTTTCTTCATAATATCCTCAATGCATTTTAATGTAGAAAGAGCGCAATTAACATATCCATAAGTCTCATTTAAATTCATGAGGATGTCATGAGGCTATTCAATGTCTATAAGTTGCTTCTAAGGGACATTAAACAATGATCGGAGAATGTAGGAATGAGCCGTCCAGTAATCCTCGTTCCAATTCTTGTTGAATTCACAACCATCCATTTTTTAGGGTTCTCATATATCTTAGATGAGAGCACATATGTTATGTGGTCTGTATCAAGTATGAGTTCCAAAGTATGGATCCAATCCAGATAATTTGGGTCAGTCAACTTATTGACCTTAAGTAGATTGTTAAGTGAGTTGGGAGATTTTATCTGAGATAAAAGGAAAAATGGAATACATTTTAATATCTTGATTAAGGAAAATATACAAATTAATATTTTTAAATAATTAGTTCTCGTATTTTTTGTACTTTGAAATGCTTTCCCTTATAAGCTTTTAAAGCATGAGGCATGCTTAACCAAAGGCCTCGCTATGAGATTTTGGCCTCCTTTCGATTTTCATTGCACCCTATTAATATGAGAAAATGCAACTATGATGAAGGAAGCGGGAACTCTTTCCACCTTACAAGTCCAACTCGTATTCTCAGTTCCATCTTCAACACCTACACCCCCTACATAAATGGAGTTAGCATGTTGTCGATTAAATCAAAACATCATTGTGGAAATACCAATTTACGCTATGTGCAATCCAATGCCTCTTCAATAATATGGGGAACGACATTGGTGTCACTATGCATACGGCCCATCTCTTTTGAGAAACAAAGAATTCGATACATGTGAGTTTGTATTCCGAAGTCGTGACTATGCAAGAGCGTCTCCAAAAATACAACCCATGACGATGTAGTTCTCTGCAATGATGGGAGGAAATGCATGTCATCATATGATTTAGTCAATATCATGTTTAAATTAATTATTAACCATTTCATGTCATATTCTCATGATTAATCTAAGAGATAGAACTAGAATGCATGCTTATTGTCTTAGTTTTAATCTAATTAAAATAATGACACTCAAGTAATCCGATTAAGGGTTTAATACTTTTATGCACTTGATGTTGCCATATATTATTACACCCTCACTTAATACAATCTAATGTTCTTATTTTAATTGTTAAAGTATGTCGTGACTCTTCATGCTACTTTTCCTTGAAATGGATCTAGCCAAATCGGAGTGATAATGCTAACAATGAGCACTTCCACTACAAATGCGGTGTTGGCTACCAATTAAGTAACCATTAGCATATACAAGGCCTAGACACCTTTTTCAAATCAATTAGAGACAACACAATCAATACATATTATACTAATGAGGTTATATCGATCTTTCCACCGTATGCGATATTATACTGCAACTCTAAGACATTTTAAGAACTAAAACTCCTTTTCATTTCTCAAAATGTCTAATGCAACAATATATATATGCTTTTTGAATAAAACACTTTTCAATTTAAAAAGGTCTTGTGGAACCATTTAGGCATTTCTTGGAATTAAAACAATTTCAACTGCAAAGGAAATCTAGTGCAACAATCAAGGCAAATTCTAATTTATGATTGCATTGTAAGTATTCAACTACATAAATAATAAAAGAAATATGGAATAAAAAATAATTTTTTATTTATTGCATATATTAAAAAATAAACAAACATGATTTCATATTTTAATTTGCAAGTTCCGACCATCACTTTAAATTAAAAGACATCATATAACTTGGACTTAAAATTCATTGTGACCTCAAATATTTCCAAAATATTAGGTCCAAATCCTGATTTCAATATATAAAACATATTTATATAGATTTTGAGTCCCAAAATATGAGAAACAATTCAATAAGACAATCGATTCCTCTTCCAACTTCGCCTATGGAGAAGTCCAATTTCTTGAGGCCACACGGTTAGAATCACGCGAAAATTTTTTTAAACTGACTTAAAAAACTGATTTTTGACTTATTAATCAGTATTTTATCATTTTATGCGATCCAAAAATAAGAGATAAAAACTCATAATTTTAATGCAACTATCTTTGATCGAAATCGGTGCATGTGATCGATTTTAACATACGAATCTTCTCCCGAAGATCATAAACAATTGGCTCATATTTTAGGTATGAGTACAGACATTCTAGACCTCATATATATCCCAAAAATATGTTTAACACAGGGGAAAAAAGTAGCGACTTCAAAAGTCTCCGATTAAACCTGTTGTAAGACATTGTGCTCGATAAACTTGATTATCTTACCTATTGTTTATCAGACTTGGATGGACTCCCGATCCTCAAAACCCGAATCTGATACAATTAGAAATATGTAAATAAAAACATCATGAAAATTGTGAAATATTTAGGAAATAATTTGCCAAACCAATGTTTTCATCATCTGAAGTATAAAATATGGTACAATGATTTGTTCAAGTGCATTTAGAAATCAAAAAAATAAGGAAATGTTTTACATTAGGATTTCTAATATTCATAATGAATAATGAAGAATAAATCAGGTTACCTCTTGAAGGATGAGTCTCCAAAGTAAGAGACATCCTGGATCACGTTTGATATGCAAAGTCTCTCTCATGGTCATGGAGAAGAATCGTATTGCTTCCCACAGACCCGGACGTCAACCAGAGCAACAAGAAGAGGTATATGAGAGATGAAAACTTTCAAGACTACTCTATATATCATGGGCAGGAAATTTCTAAGGACTATTTCTCTCCGAATTGTGTTTTAAGAGAGAGGGCATTGCCCTTCGTTTATACTTACACAAAATATCCAGCATGTGTGTTGTATTCCCTTGGATTTTAAATCAAGGTCTTAGAGCAAGTCCTAAATTAATACGGATTATCTCCTTTTTATCTCCAATTAATAGTAACTAATTAAAAATAAATAAGCAATAATTTAGAATAACTAAAACAATAAGGTTGTTGTCTTTTTATCTATTAATTAATTTATTTGATTAATTAACAATAAATAAACATCAACTTAGCTTAATTAAAATTAGTTAAGATTGTTTCCTTTTTATATATTAATTAATTAACAATAATATCATTATCAAAATTGGAGAAAATATGGCATTAATCCGCAAAGTTTATGAATCATATTCGTGATCTCAAAACTTAAATGTAATTATAATTTACATCTACAAAATTAATGTGAATGAAATTCACAAAATTTCATGCCTTGAAAATATTATGTTAATTATATTTATGTAAATATTTATATGAATCATATCCATATAAATATTAATTATTGTGAATCACTATTCATATTTTAGTGAGATATATTTATGAATCTTATTCAAAAAATTTCCCTTGCAATAATAACAATTATTATTACAATATTGGCATCAATAAGCACGAGTCCTAATCTTTTAGAATACGTGAGATAAAAATATAGATACATGGAGATATGTAGGGGAGATCATACTATCCATGTAAAGTGACTTGAAAATGTGTATAGCTAACCAATTTTAGGGTTTATACCATTTTGCAAAAATCTATCACCTATGCATATTGAGCTCGAGATATAATGCTTGGCACTCTCAATGAGCTCAACGAAACACATCACACCCTCCATGAGCTAGAGAAAGAGCGAATATAGCTTCCTTGACCATTTCTAACAATAGTCTAACCATTTGGAGCTAAGGAATGGGCTCAAGGAGCTTGTGTACTTCCATTTCCATGACCATGAATGTTTCCAATATTTTGACATTGAAATTGGAATTGGAATTGGAAATTGGATTCAACTGAATTATGTTTTAATCCAATTAAATCATAATTTATCTAGGTAAATGGGGCCTCTAAAATACATCTTGTTTCATCACTTCTTTTGTATGGAAGTGTCATAGTAGATTATCTATTACAACAGCAAGAGTACCCCTGAGTATTCCAGATACTCATCCTTCCTTCACACTAGGAGACTTTGATAAATCCAAAGTTCAAACCCTTGTTTTGATGTTTTCCTCTAAATGTATTAGTAGATTTATCATTTGATATTAGGCGATAATATTTATCATATACTTTCATTGATCATATACTTTTCAAAGGCATATATTAATATCTCAAATGCATGTCTTATTTCATAAATAAGACGATCACGCATGGAATTCATTTTGACCCTAAATCATCTGATGAGTAAGCTCTATCTCCTGGTTCGTTAAATATGCATCCAGAGAAAGAGCTCAACCATATATTCCTTCGTGAGATCATACATCTCATATGACTTCATATGCACAAAAACATGCTGATATATGGACCTTGGCTAGGTTACCAACCTATTGCCCTGTTAAATATGCATGCCCAACCATATAGATGCATATATGTCTCATGTCAAAGGATGTGTGCCTAATCATGATACTTACAATTCAAGTTTTAGTTTAGACTTCATCAAGTGAACTCTTTGATTTGGTTATTCCAACACTTCTGAATTCCCATTCCTATGTAGTGGACTTGCATCAAGAAGTCGACTGGAAATCGGTATTTAGAGAAAGATTGTTGTCTCTTTCTCACACTAGATATCTTTATTGAATATCAAATGTTTTAAGTCAGTTGTGTCCTCCCAACTGCACGTCATTCAATATGACCATGTTACATAACCCTAGTTGTAGACAATGACCTTAACAGTGAAGTACATTCATTCAATGTTTCGTTTCAAATAGACATGATAAAACAATACTTTTATTGCATTAATGGGTCGCCAAGGATTACAAGTTCAAGATATATCACTATCCATATTAATCATATATATTATCAATATTATTTATAATATATTAAAGAGATTTAATTATAAATAGTCTTATGAATTAAATGTTGATGTGAACTGGATTCACAATGAATAATTAATTGAAAATACAATTGACATTTTATTTTGGATATGTGAATATAATTCGCATTTTTCAATGGCATGATTGAAATCGTTACCAAGATAATTTAGAATTATTTTTGTGAAATTATTTCCAACAAAAGTTGTTGAAAATAATGAAGGATTATGTAAGATATAATATCTCAAATAACTTAAAAAAGGCTAACACCTTCCATAATTGGAGGGTGGACTACCACCCTTTGACTAAATCAAAGCGTGGTCATCCCCTATAATTTAGGAAGGTGGCTAGCTTCTTTCTATTCCTTTCATGCACATTGATTTAATTAAGTTAAATTATATTTATGACAATTCAATATCTCTAATGTGATTTAAATTAATTTTTATTGCATTTTTATGCAACAAAATCGTATCTATTGAATAAAAACACAAGGCAATCTCAACGATTGGTTTTATGTAGCCAATGGATGTGTTCCATTGGACTTCCAAAATATTATAAAAGAAGAGACAACCCTAGCTCTTATTTTACACAACACAAATACAAAACTCTCTCTCTCTCTGTAATTCTTATCATACCCCCCCCCCCTCAAGAGTGGTCGTCCAACCCCCTGGACTTTGAGAGAACCATTGTCCTCGCTATAACATCGTGCCTTCGCTTCGACGACTCATGGTTCTTCATTTTCCTCATTGCTCCACAAATGTGATGAAGACTTCATATTTTATGAGATGAAATCAGTAGACTCATTTCTTGGATCTTCAACATGGATTGCGAGAAGCACACGTCTTATCCACGTACTCGCAAGCGTCTCCTCTATCAGGTCGAACTTGAGACAAGAGGTCTCTGACTTAGAGACAACAATTACAAGTACACTTCAAAAGGTATTCTGATATCTTATTTATGGTCTTCCTCAGTGCTCCACAAAAGTTCACGCAATATAATTGTTTTTGCATGTATTCATGGATATGAAAGAAACTATTTTAATTTCATGAAATATGAAATAAATATTTTATTTAATCAGAGAATCAAACCAGAAAACCTCACGAATTCATTTCAAATGATTCCGACTAAGTTTGCCCTAGATGTTCCATATTTAGTGAAGATGGTCGGATGATTATTAGATAATCAAATCTTCTTGCTTGATGCATTATCATTCAATTTAAATCATGAAAATTATGAAATTATCTTGATTAAATTGATTCATAATATTTGTGAAAATAATTTATTAAACATCAATGGCCATTGAATGTATATTCATGACAAAAACCCTAGCTTATCCAACAATAGTTGTAGGATAACTTTTAGATGCAAAACATGTTTGCTTGATATGCTTGGACATTTAGGATCTCAAAATTGTTTTAATATGCCTGATATTTATGAGTGATTAATATATAGTATGATGTCAATCATCAAAGTTGATTGATAAAATCACATGTACATTCGAATTATTTTGTGTTGTTCTCGATCAGAATGATGAAGGTGTCTAGTTTAGTATGTTGGCTTGGTTTCTTAATAAGTGCCTTACATGTCAATAAATTCTCCCTCCCAACATCACTCCAATGTACTGGTCGAATCCTTTTTAAGAAAAGAATAATATGAATAAGTCAAGTTGTAGTCTAATTATTAAAATAAAAAATAATGTGTACTTGTGAGGGTGTATATTATATAGTAATAAGAGGCAAACTATAATTGTTTGTTGGTTTAATTGGATTGATAATTAATGTAATAAGATTAAATTAATTAGATCCAACTAAAATAAAGATTCCATTATGAGTGTAATTCCCTTGAAAGAATTAATCGTAATAACTATGATTCATAATGATCAATTAAAAATTGAGTGGGATATGTTTGATCATGTAAATGACATCAATGGTCTAACATCATGGAGAATGGTTTCATTGTCATGGATTGTTTATCGAAGATGCCATTTGAAGTGGGAGCACCTACATACAAGCTCACATGGATTGAGCTCTTTGCTTCTCGAAAGAGTGAGATCGTATGTGCAGTGACCCCAATATCGATTCCTCATATTAGTGAGGCTATATTTGAGTGTGCATAGTTAGTCCTATTCCTATTGGCGGTTGATTCAATTCACAAGTTCAACATCACCTTAGGGGTTGTGGGTCAGGGTGTTAAAGATCGAATTGGGAAATACATATTGGACTTGCAAGGCAGAATGAGTTCTCGCTTCTTTTTATACGAGTTGCAGTTTCTCATATTGTTGGGATGTAACAATGGTAAAAAGGATATTACAGATGTTGCTATAGATATATCAGTAAATAAATCTCTTGCTCTAAAAAAGAGTACGTGAATGAACTTTCAAAGTTTAAAAGGCAAGACAACTTTGATTTAAAACATTAATATCCTTAATAAAAGTAAAATATATTTATGCAAATTATCTTATTTCAGATAATATTAATTAAATCCACTCAAATCTATGCTCAATTATAATCAGTATAATATCTTGGATTGGATCCATAATAAAGATGTAATACTTGTAGTTGGACACATAATGTATGTCGCTGCAATGTGCAAGTTTCCTCGTGATTATGAAGATTGACAATTAATAGACAATAGGACGATGATAAATCCATGATTCATTAGCATTCTGTCTGCATTTTATCTTAAAATACTTAATAAATGCATGTAAATATTCATTAATTTTCATTTATTAATAAAACATCATTCATGAATAAAAATGTTCTTTTATGCATCAAAACATGTAATTAAATAAAAGAATACAAAAAAAGAAAACAAAAGAAAGGCAGACTCTAAATGTGTATATATGTACAATATTACATAAAATATAAATATAGCTGAAAGGTATATTTATGTAATGTAACCACTGAGACCAAGTTAGCATGGATTGGTCGGCAAATAAATAAGTAGAATGAGATAAGGAAGAAAACCACAAAGAGAATTATTTATACACTCTACACATTATTCATCATTTATACAATAAATACCAAAATTTCAGTGATTTTTAGATAATTCGTTTGAATATATTTTTCACCATACTCTTTTTTTATTTCTAAAAATGTATATAAAATAGAAAAATAAGTTACATATATTATCTTGTATATATGCTAAGAAATCCAACTTTCAAATTGTCAAATTCTCACATCCATTTCTGAATTACGAAAATTATAACTTTTTCATACAGACTCCAATTTTACTCTACTCACCATTAATGTTTATAAAAATAATATTCTCTAATTAATGAAGGTGATTTCACTAAAATTGGAGTCTGTTTGCAAAAGGTCAATTTGGGATTTATGGACAATTGGGTTTCTGGGTTATTTATTTTATTTAAAACATGCTATTTATAGTTTTACTTATTCTATATTCAACTTATTTTTTTCTTGTATTTTAACCATGAATTATTTCAATATTTTTTGACACTATTTTATATTTTAAATAAAATAAATACCTTATGTTATAGAAAATTTGATATGTAGAATATATACATGTCTTTATTTATATATTCAAATTAATTTATCAAAATCTGTAAAAATTCACATATAACTTATTTATTAAGTTAGTATATAATAAAATATAAATTTATTATGTTATTTGTTAATTTATTAAATAAAAAAATCAAATGCATATTTAAGAAGTATACGATATACCTATTTAATACTATTATTTAAATATTTCCTATTCATAAAAATAAATTATATCATAAGTTAGTGAATTTAATTATCTTTATTTTTCATTTATATATCTAATTAAGTCATTTATTATTTAATGTATATATTATAAGTTAATTAATTTCTTGACCGAGCATGTGATGACACATGTCAGCACCAGGAGCCTTCTTCTTCTTCAAGAAGAGGATGTTGTAGGTTGTTGTACAATCCCTTCTTCTTATATTTCTTCTTGCGTCTCTACGCACTCAATCTTAACCCTCCATTCTCTCTACCTAACTACCATTCTACACGTCTACCCTTAGATCAACACATCAACCTCATCTCTCCGCCTATTTATTGATTCAAAGTTGGGTCGAGCCAACTAACCTTCTCCTAACTTTTCTCCAGATCCAAAACAGACTAGTCGACTCCCTATCTTCTTCGCCATGCGCTGCCTATCTCCGATGTTGACAACACCTTGTGACCGACTCATATGGAAGCTTGGTTGTCGAAGAAAAGTTTCTAAGGAGGAGCTAGCCTTGCATCGCACCACCATGCGTGTTGAGCTCTGAATAGCACTGGTCCTTGAGCTATAACCCGAGATTCATATACTCTCTAGTCCAAAGTGGGCACTCATCCATAATAATTTTCATTCTAATTTCAATTTCATTGATATTCATACTTGACTAGTACTATAAATCACTCGATTAACATCCCCAATCATCATCTTAGAATTGCATACCTGTATCGAAAATCAATTCAAACCCATTTTGATTCAATTCTGTCAAAATTCCATTTCATCTCATTGTCCCTAGAATACCTTTAGTCCTGCAATTTCTCCATAATTTTTGGTAGATTCTTTTGTGGATCGAGCATCAACAAATTCTTGCAAGTTCTTTTAGATTCCTAGAGAGACATCATCAAGAAACTAGAGCCATTTCATATCCAATAAATTGATCAGCTAGAACAAATTCTTGTCTTGGACCTAAACCCTAGCTGTCGATCTTCAAGCCTCCTTCGATCTTCCGTCCACTGCAAGTGAGCTCGAAGGTGGAGGAGCCCCCTTCTGGCCTTGTCGGAGGTTCCACAAGCGTCGCCAATCAACGAAGACCATCAGAGTTGCATGGAAATGAGAAAGCAACATCGCTAGCTTTTGAACTGGGAATGAACTATACCAAGAACACGTGCTATAGCTAAGCCATGCGTGGCGAACAGTGATGGTCATGATCCGCCTATGCCTTCTAATCCAGACCATCCATCTGCAAACGTATGGAACAACTACATCACAAACCCAGAATGCTTCTAGAATTCAAATCCTTCTCCAGAGAGTTTTATATTTACATTTAGGTCCTTTACCAGGGACCTTAGTGTAAGTACTTCTTGATTTTTCTTGCAAATAGGTCCCTTATAGGGGACCTATTTGATATAACAGCTTTACAGTATTTTATGTTGTATTTTTTTGCACATTACTACATTACATTGGACCATTGTAGACGATGAACCAAGTCATATAATCGTGATGTTTTTCTACATTTTATTTTGAATTGAATTTTGAGGATTTTAATCGTCATTTTATCGAGATTTTATGGTTTGATTTTCCATCCATCTTGGCTTTATTTTAAGTGTTTTTCAAGCTCGTTGCTCAAGTCGATTTCTCTACTATATAGTACCAATGTTACTGTATTTTCTCGCCTACTATATTGCGGATAAATTGATTGAAAATATCCATTGGAGAATTAAATAAAAATTGTAAAGAATAAAATCAAATAAAAAGGTTAAAAAATTGAAAAAGCAAAAAGAGTTTTCTTAATTTCAAGAATAAAAATAAAGAAGGATAATAATATCACAAAAATATTTCTTCACTCGAATTTTCAAGAGTGTGGTTTTCTGCCTCCTTATGTTTGACCCAGGAGCACTTGCTTGGATAGATACATACTGAAACAAACTCCGATTCAGAGTTTGTTTATTTTTGTTTGATTAATTATCTCTCTCCTTAGTGGTTTCTATTTCGACCTAGTCTACTGCTTGGTTGGAGACAATTATCAAAATGGAGACCTTCCTAGGGGAGCATTTCCATGCTTGAGAATTTTTGAGTTTTATTTCTATTTGTAATATTCTTTTCTCTCTTTATTGTATTATTTTCATGTTTTCATTAGTTTTTCATGATTTTTATGTGTTTCTTTTTCTTCTTATTTTTCTGTATTTTTTATCATCTATTATTTTCTTCGAGAGTTTTGTGTGACTTTTTCTTCTTTTATTTTTATTTATAATTTTCTTTTCTCACTTTTTATCATCTTTATCTTGAATTCTTTGTCTTGGTTTCTAGTATTAGTTTCTGATTCTATTTTCTTTGTAGGTTTTGTTTGATTTCTTATCTATTTACTAACAAATTTTGCAAGGCCTAAGGGATTAGCTATCTTTTTTGGAAGCCAACTTAGTCGAGAGTGCAGAGACTGGATTATTCTTCTCCTATCATATTACAGAGGAGCAAAGTGGGTCATCCTAGCATAGTTGTATTTTTTTGACATTATTTTTTGTTTTCTTCTGAGAGATGGAACTTGCCTAATTTTCTATTTTTGTGAGAGAGGAGGGGGCACTTTCCCGTATTTTTTTATAGAAAGGGGTCCACTAAGAACAAGCCAATTGTACCCAAACTTTGACTATTTTTGGGAGTCTATTTCACAAGGTGCTGATGCACTTGGGGGACCTCACCATAGTTTTTCGTTTTTCACGATTTTAAATTTGTTTCATGTGATTTCGTGGAGCGTAAGGGTGCATATTTGTTTGATTAGATGATTAAAAGTAAATCCCATATCCCTAAGTCATATTGTTCTGAAAATTAATTCATTTTTATGTTAGAACTACAAATTATGACTCAATTTTCATCGCTATTACATGCATTAGCCTAGGTTTTACAAAATCTGTGCGGATCACTTGTATGTAGACTGTCGACATAAGGTATGATTTCTATCCATGTATGCATCATTGACGAATCGTTAAATTCATACGCTAATTTGTATTCATTGTAGCGCATGCACTTTGCAAATCATCCGGAATAGAGAATAATCCCAGTGACAAGGTTCTCGGCTTGAATTTAAAAACATGATAAGTTTAGGGTCGAACACAAGGACACGAGCCATAATATGATTATTCAAGTTTTTAATATCTATGTTACATGATTGACAGATAATCTAGATAAAAATAAACAATGCAAGATTATGCACATCACAAATGCATTCATGCAATGAAATGAGTTTTAAAAATATGTTAGTGAATTGTTAGAAAATAATGATATAATTATCACAATGAGATTACACTAACATATACATTTCAAAACATTATTTATTCCCTAAATGAGTTGTCATAATTTAGAATAGGTCTAAATTCAATTTTAATTCTAATGGAGAAATTCAATTTAGAGTCAAGTTTCATTTAATCAACATAAAAAGCACATATATAGACTTTAAAAATAACACTAATTTTACTGCTAATAAGAAAATCACTCATATCATATTAAAGTAATTGAATGAAGATCAAAATGGCACTGAAATCATTACAACTGGATATGTGATGCTCAAGTTATTGATGTTTGAGTCCAGGGGTATAAACGTAACAAAACTTAAGAAACAAATGGCACAATCATTACGAATAGTTCCCTAGATGGACTTAAAAGAAATATCATAAAAATCGATAGTGAAATTTATAAATAACCCCATGCACGGGGGTATTTTTGCAAATAACAAGATCCACCTAGCGAATGTTGTAAATGATCCAAAATCCATGCATGAGGCACGCACAGAACTTGGTTCGGGCGACGGCTCATGGTTTGAGCCACATGGACAGCTTTGCCACTTTGGCATATGGTTCGAATAGCTCCATGAATGTAGGTGTGGAACTGGGTGACGTTGTGTCCTCTTTAGCCATTAGATAACACCTAATTTGGGGTGATCCAACGACAATTATATATTTTGGTTCATCTGCTCCGTCATGAGTAGTGACTGTGAGGTTGGGGTCTGGAGAGAGCCCCAAAGCTTTGCCTTCATCATGGAGGGTGTCAATCAATTGAAGAAGATCCTTAGAGGGCTCAGAAAAACGGGACAAAGTTGATGCAGTCACATGAGCATCTGAGTGTAGTCTATAGTGGATGAACAAAGAAGATTGAACTCCAGAACGGATCCCACCCTCATTTTCGGACCAATGAAGTATGTCATCACTTGCATGTGTTAAATAGTGCATAAGCGAATAGAATCGTATCAGTGCGAAAGTGAAGCGGAATGTATGGATGGATCAAAGGTGAAGAAGGCAAAGCCCCATACGGGTTCCTCTTCAATTGAACAATGAAGAAAGAAGGGTATGGTATGAGGTTTGGAGGAAAGAGATGGTGAAAGATCCCTATGGAGTGATCTCAGATGTATAGCGAAGGTATATGCATGATCAAATTCAAATGAAGGCGATTTCACCTACTACTAAAAGTCAAAGAACATCTACTCTAGACTTGCATGCCCACATTTCTACAAGATCATCGGGATGGAGGTGGAGGCTTAGGGCGGTGCTCTTGATGCCCGGTCATCGCTTTTACACAGGCAATAATACTAGAAGGCTCATATGGTCGAACATGGCCATAACATGGCTATTCCAACCATGGGTCAAACCAGAAGGGAATCCTCCATGATCACACCACATCGACTCCTTATTCCTGTCACGAAGAGGAGTAGCTACGGGTCCTTCTTGCAAGGGTAGACAACTGCCTCGAGGGGCAACTATAGTGTATTTAAAGAGATGGGATCGGCGACTGTAGGTGGTTTTCATGTCGTTTTCAATTACTCAGATATGGTGATGTAATTAGGGTGGAAATAAGTTAGGTGGTGGGCGTTAATAACGGGAGTTAGGGGATGGAAATGGCAGTGGAGATTGGTCGAGGAGTTACGCAAGACGACGGGGAAAATCAGGCAAAGAGGGGATGGTCTGAGGCTGTTCATGGAGAATAGAGGGGGTTGCTAGAGGTTGGGGATGAAGAGCCAACTGTTGGATTAAATGATCCAATGACTAAGATGAAAGCATTGGGAATGGGCTAGGATCTGCCATATGAAAAGAGATTGGGTAGCTCAGATCAAGGCAGGTGGTGCAAAAAGAATGGGCCATGTGGCTGGTGCTAGGATGCCACATGGTCCAATGAGAATTCAAATATAGGAAAAATACAAAATTCGAAAAGAATCAGTCAAAAGATGAATTAGAAAAAGTTGTGAACATAAAAGTTGTAGCATGTAGAATTCAAAGATATCAAAGGACATCTATACATAGATAAATATTAAATACATATTAAAACACTATAAAAAAGTTTTCTTTTTTTATTTTATTTTATTGGATTTTAATTATATTTTATGTTAATTTATTTATATACAATACTAATTTATTTTTTATTTGATTTTAAATTGATAAAGAAGTACATGAAATAATACACACTAACAGGATTATATAATATAATATAATTAGTGTCAATTATTTCCAAAACATTAATTATTAGTTAAGGTTAATTATTACTAAATGATTGTGAGTTTCTTAAGTATTTAGAGAAAATAATGATATTTAATAATGATAAATACGGGATTTATCATCCCACTACTTAAGATACGATCATCCTTAAACTAATAAAGAATTTGCTACAAAGTTATCTTAATTAGTGAGATCCCAGATTTGCGCATGTGAGTATACAAGGCCCAATTTGACCTAGAACACTTGGTTTTAGAAATCCCAAGACTCTATGTTAATCGACGTGTTAATCAAAGGGAATTCAACCCCTCTAATTATCAGACTCTCAATGTACATATATATAAATAGTATGACTTAGTGTTTTCTGCATCCACAATAGTATATTCAAAATTTCACCATAAGTTCCAATCTCATAAGCTCTCCTAAGGACTCAACCCTCATCTCTAGGAAATAAATCCAGTCTTGCCTCAATCTACCGTTTCTTTAGTTTGTCAGACATCAAAGGTAAAGATGGAAGGTCAGATTATGGAGTATTTAGGAGTATGTACTTATTTTCATTTCATCTCACTAAAACATGATTCTCTCAAGTGTCAATACTCAACATAATTTTAATTTTAATTTTTTCTATTAATCTATCCATCAAAGAGGAATTTGAGCAGTTTGTACTTGTTTTCTTGGAATTAAACTAGGATATGTCTTCTTTAAGCATCTAATATACATGTACCCAAACTCGTATCTCTAATTATGTAGATCCCTTTTTGAGGTACTAGACTGACTTATAAAAGATTAATGTTTTGATAAAAGTGGATGCTTAAAGGTTGGAAGGGATCGCCTTGAATTTAAGCTCATATGAGCCTTTCTTTATTTTTCATTATATTTTTTGTGAGGGAAAATCCCTTCTTTTTGGCTAGCTCCACTGCTTTTACGAAGTATTAGACCACATTGATCAACTTATTAATTTATGTCATCACACCCTGCCACTATAGGTCAAAGTCAAGAGATAGCGTCAGAACATGCCCCAGACTATCTAAATTGTTGACACTCAGGTTTCGTGAATACATCATTAATCTTATTCCATCCTCAACATCATATAGAACAAGTCCAAATTCAAGACTCAAATCCTAGTCTCCTCAGTGATATCAAGACTCATCTCAATCATAAATGCAACCGTGCATGTGAGTGGTACTCAAATTCTTTAATGGGAGATTAAGCATGCAAAATAGCACACACATCTTATAACTAGGGAAGTGTGAATTTTTAAGTAAAAGACCCTAACGATTAAGACAATATAACTATGCATCTATGTACTTCTTAAAACAAGAGTTAAAGATCATCTCAAGCCTTGAGTGCAATGTGGACGTGTCAGGGAAGAACAACAATTAATATCGGTCTTTTTTGTGATTTTTATTTTTCCATTTTTTACTTTTAATTAAGTTAGAGCGTTAAGAAATTAATTATACCCATTTATAGCCTTAGGTTTGAAAAGATTTTTATAAACTTTTTGCAAACATTATAACATATGAACAGAATTTTTTTCAAATATTTTACAAAGATTTTCAAAAAAAGTAAAATCCCATTTTTCAAACCTTGGTAAAATATTTTTAAAACAATGTTACATAAATATTGGTTTTCAAAATATTTTGCAAATGGTTTTTCAAAATATGTCAAAATATGTATTTTTACAAATCATGTAAAACATGAAAACCATGTAAAATATGTACACTTTTCGAATTAATTTTCAAAACATTATGTACAAACATCATTTCCAAAAAATGTAATACGATATCCATAGCCCAAAAGTTTAAAACTTTAAAGATATGAGCTGTGGATAAAGTATATGTGTAATATATACGGTAGACCCACCTATACATTACTTTTGCTATGTCCTCATAACACAAAGTGATATGAAGCCATAGTTCACGTTAAATAGAAAGAAATATACAAGGATTGAATACTAAGGCATATGTGTAAAGAAGAATCGGTTATTTAGAGGAAGACATGGACTCGGGCCCACCTTAAACTGAGAAAATATTTTAAGAATAAAGATAAAAATAAGTATAGAGGCCTGAGGTGTACAATCAGAACAAAATTTGATCCCCCCTATATTTGGGCTAGAAATAAGCCTAATTATAAATAATAGGAAGCTATGTGATAAAGGGATTAGTGTTAGTTGAATATTTAGAGGAATGGATCTTAGGGGATGAAAATGGAGTCTAGGGTTTTGGTAGGATGGAGACTCAAATAATATCAAACAAACTCGATTATTTCAGCAACATAAATTGATGACCACGAACATGGTCCCATTATCTTGTCGTTTTTAATGGTGATAATAAAAATTAGATTACATTACAAGAAGGCTAACCTAGGGTTTTGGCATTATCCTATGGATACATCCTCACCTCTCAACCAATGTACATGTACCTGCAAATTATGCAGGGTTTTCTCTCCCAATACAAGATCATTTAGCTCCATTTTAATTTAGTCAACTTACATTAATAGTCCTAGTTTTGGAATTCGGTCATCACTTGTATTAAATCTCTGAACACAAAAATCATCATCTACCATCCAATCCCATTTCCATATTATCCTACGTGACAAATCACGAAACGGGAGAAACCAAGCAAATGTAAAATCATAATGCCATGTTCAAGAGATACTTACAGTGACTCCAGCTTTGTTCACACATGTGCAGAACTGAATATAAAATAATCTAAATGCATGCAAGTCAATGAAAAATCCGTACCTAATCATGTGTTCTATTTGGTGGGAAAAGAATCTATTTAATTTAAGATGGGTTAAACCTAGATTAAGTGTGTCTCATGAATCTTCAGAGATAATGAATCTCATCTGATAAAGTTAGTGTGTCCTAACTTACAAATCAAGCACAATGAATAATACATCAAAAGTAACTTTATGAATCATGTGCCTAAATCCTATGTTGGTCACTCAAGTTGAGTCCCACCACCCATAAGGGTGAAACAGACACCACACACAAATAATGAAGTCTAACATATTACATATAAATACAATAGGTAGATCACACTATAATATCAAAAAACTTGATGGCATCTTCAGGGGATCTTCTAAACATGAACTCTACTCTGAGCTTCATGCCTCCATTTACCAGAAGTGTCCTCGATGAACGTACCCTGCCATAAAAGATAGCGACTTAAATAAATCAACGATTATCAACAGATAAATAATGCATAAAACATCACATCAAATGAATACCTAAATAATATATCAATCAACTTATCCAAAAATATATGTGCCTAAATAATCACATTAATGAAGTTGTGTCCCCACTAACAATGCCCATCTGATGAATCGTTAAATGCATAGGCTAATTTGTATCCATTGTAGCACAGACACATAGTGGATAATGCAGAATTGAGAAGAATCTCAACAACGAGGTTCTTGTCTTGAATTTATAAACCTGAGAAGTCCGTGGTCGAACACAGGGACACGAGCCTTATTACAATTATTTGTATGTCTAGATCAAAACAAACAATGCATGGAAGCAATACCAGATTATGCACATCATAAATGCATGCATGAAATTAAATAAGTTTTGAAAATATGTTAATGCATTGTCAGAAAATAGGGATAGCATGAATAGAATGAGATACACTAACATATACATTCCATCACCTTATATAAGATCTAGATGAGCTGTCAGACATAATCTATGAACTAAATTAAATTTAAGTCCAATTGAGCAATTCAGTTTAGAGTCAAGTTGCATATAATCAACACACAAAGCACATATATAGACTCTAATAAACTAGTCCATATTTTACCGTCTAATCAGAAAATAACACATATCATATCAAAGACAATTCAATGAGGATCAAAATGACAATGAAATCATCTCAATTAGTAAAATAAAATGTTAAAATTACATGCCTAGATCCAAAATCAATTCGACTCCATTTCGATTCAATTCCATCGAAATTCCACTTCATTTCACTGTCATGGAACACTTTAGTTCTGCAATTTCTCCTTAATTTTTGGTTGATTCTGCTGTGGATCGAGCATCAACAAATTTTTTCTGGTTCTTCACAATTTCTGGACCGACATGATCAAGCAACTAGAGCCATTTCGTAGCCTATCAATCGATTAGATAGAATAGAGCCCTATCTTGGACCTAAACCTTAGTCGTCGATCTTGAAGTTGCCTTCTCCGATCTTCCACCGACCACATCTGAGCTCGAAGGAGGAGGAGCCCCCTTATGGCCCTTACGGAGATTCCACGAGCATCTCCAATCGAAGATCGTCAAAGTTGTGTGGAATCGAGAAAGCACCGTGGCCAGCTCTTGAAATGGGGATGAACTACCATACGTACATGCACTATAGTCTAGCCACGCATGGCACACTCTGATGGTCGTGATCCACCTGCACCTTCTAATTATGGTCATCCATCTATGAACGGGTGGAACGATTGCATCATAAACTCATAAAGCTTTAAGAATTCAAATCCGCCTCTAGAGTGCTTTATATTTACATTTAGGTCCCTAACGGAGGAGCTAAGTATAAGTATTTCTAGATTTTTCTTTCAAAAAGTTCCCTGATGAGGGACCTATTTCAAAGAATAGCTTTATAGTTTTTGTTGTTGTATTTTTTACATATTTATACATTACTTTGGACCATTGTGATCATGAACCATATTATATTATTGTGGTATTTATAGAGGATTTTAATCATGATTTTATACAGATTTGTTCTTCGATGTTCCATATATCATTGCTTTGTTTTGAGTGCCTACAAAGCATTTTGCTAAAATCAATTTCTATACTATATAGTACCACTATTACTGTATTTTCTCACATACTATATTTTAGATAAATTGATTGAAAAATATACTTTTCAAATAAAATCAAATAGGAGAAATTAAAATCAAATAAAAAGTTTAAAATTTTGAAAAACTAAAAAGACTTTTCTCCATTTCATCGATGAAAATATCACAAAAATATTTCTTCATTTGAATTTTTACGAGAACAATTTCTGCCTCCTTGTGTTTGACCCAGGAACTCTTACCTAGATAAATAAACAGTGAGACAAACTCTAATTTAGGGTTTGTTTATTTTTGTTTGATTAATCACCTCTCTTTTTATCGGTTTCAACTTCGACGTTTTTCTTTCGCTTGGTCGGAGATGGTTATCAAACAACAACCTATTATTTTTGCCTCTGAAGTATTGATCTCTCATTGAGTGTGCTTTGGAACTAACATACTGGTGATTATTGTAATTATCAAGATTATTCTTAAAAACTGAATAATATGTTTGGGAAAACATATGTGCTCTCAACATTTAATTATAAATGACATGGCTCACTACATTCTTCATAATTTTGGCTTGATAAGAGATGATGTACTCAAAATATTTGAGTACCTTCATGACCCAAGTTCTTTTTGAGTTTAGATGAGTGTAGATATGATGAATGTCATCATTCTGCTATCTCTACTCAGGCCATTCATGAAGCATCATAATATTCAGATTGTATAAATATGATGAAGTAAGAATAAATATTGAAATACTCTTGTATTGAAGTCCCTTGAGGACATGTCAAATTTAATATATCATTTATCGTATGCAATGGTAGCTTAAGTATTAAGGAAGCGCAATGGAAGCATAGATTTGACCCATGTAAGAAGGAGAGTCAAAGAGTTTATTCTACTTCTATGACTTCCATACATATGAGATCCGAATATTTGGATGAATGCCAATACTTCAACAAGCCAATGTATTTATAGTATGACTATCTAGACTATCTAAGATCCTTTGAGAAGGACCTGGATAGTGCATCAGGATATTCTACATATACATATCATCACAAAAATTGACTTACATACTAGATAAGATCAAAAGTCTGATAATTGTTTTTGATCCTTCTAATAACATTTGCAATTCGTTGCATATGTTTTAGAATACTAGACAATTTGATCTTAAGGATTAATATTCATACACATGGGAATTGGTGCAATTGTTGCAACAATATCCATTGGATAGAAACACTACATATGTTTAGTGGGAGATCCACCAGTCTTAGAGAATTTCTTTATGACCTAGATATTAGAATATATTCATTGTTTATTTCTAAACTTGTAAAAATGGATATGCAATCTGGAAAAAAACTATCATAATGACTTATGATGGATATATTTCAGATAGTAACCTAACATCTAGAGGACTAGACTAAATACAAATATTAAGGAATGATTCATTAACATTTCTAATATAGGAAATATAACATGTAGAAGATTAATGGCAAGGTAAAGACCATTTCGTAATAATTTGGTATTAAGCCTTGGACATATATCTATTGATAAGATCAATATATTAGTAAGAGATAGAACTTTAGATTGTCCTAAAGTTAAAATAATACAAATTTATGAATATTGTATTCAAAGTTAAAATGTCTTGTGCACCTTTCTCTAGGAGTGATGTAATATAATGAGGTATTGAAGACCTCATACATATTGGTGTATGTGGACCCTCTATATAATAATGATCATTAATGATATGTGATATCTACTAATGACTATTCATGGTATGAGATTTCTTCCTTTACCCATTAGAAATTTTTTAAATATTCAAAGATTTCATACTTTTCATTGAGAACCTATGTTAGAAGGATGATGAAATGAATTTGATCGAAGCTAAGTTGCCAATACCTATTAGATGAATACAAGTAATTCCATATAGAGAAAGGAATATCATTCCTATCTCACTCGTCCTAACACATCTCAGCTCAATGAAGTTGTAAAGAGATGAAATTGGATGATGTTAGACATGACCTTATAAATGATGACGCTTAGCATAATTACCTCAGTTTCTAAGTATATATGCAGTAGATTGTAATATATATACTTAATAAATTTCATGGAAATATAGACCCAAAACTCATTGTAGGCTATGGTTTGGAACAAAGCCTAGTATTAGTCACAGGAAAGTTGCTTAGTCCGTGCTATAACATGGATGCAATAAATCTAGAATGCGACACTTGAGAGTGATACTTCATTAGCAATATAAAGGTGAGTAAATACTTTATGGCCTTGAGATTATTAAAAGATTTCTTCTCTAAGAATATGATTCTAAGATGATGAATTTCTTAAGAATTCAGATACAAATGAATTAAACTAACTCATTTAACCTAAAGAGGATAATGAGGATCCTAGAATTGGAAACTAAGAGGACAATTAAAAATGAAACACTCATACCTCTTCAAATCATTTTGAGGATGGTCAGACCACCTAGAGGGAATAGATTCCATGTGTAATATAAAAATTCACAATGATTGAACTTCATATGATAAGTCTTCTGTAAATCATGACATGGAAAGATGGATGTTTACAATAAAGTCTAAAATAGATTTCATATACAAGCGTTGTATATGGACCCTCAAGGATCCACCTGTAGGGATCAAACCCATTAGGTGTAAATAGATCTTCAAGAAAAAGAGGGAACCTATTGAGAAAGTAGATATCTTCAATGCATGAGCCCATAGCTAAGAGAAACACACAAAAAGAAGGCATCGCTTACGTTGAGACTTACTTTCTAGTGACCATGCTAATATCCAACAGAATATTGCTAACTATATCTATACAACTTGACTATGATATCTGGAAGATGGAAGTCGAGATTTCATTCCTCAATAAATGCCTCAACAAGGATATTCATATGAAGTAGCCCCTTGGCTTCATTGTTGGAGAATGTGAGGTGTAGAACTCCATCTATGGACTCAAATTATCTTCTTGTAGTAGGAATATTAGTTTTGATGAAATTGTAAATGTTATGATTTTATATAGAATCTTGATGAACTACGTGAGGCTCAGTGGGAGTACCATTGTGTTCATTGTGCTAAACGTAGATAAAATCCTAATCATTTAGAATGATATAAGGACGATAATAAGTGTTTTATGATCTAGGTGTTCCATACCTTGAGATAAAAGATCTCAGGGATGCCTAAGTTGTTCAGAATTCAAGAGAGGGCAATGGGACCATCACATTACTGATACACCTTGGACATATTCAATCTTTTTCGAAAGATATAAAAGAAAGCTTCTTTCCCTTAAGATTTGGTACTAACTTATTTAAAGAGATAGCACCTCAAAGATCAAAGGATGTGAATGCCAAAGCTACATGCCCTAGTACATTAGATATGGGAAGCTCATTATATGCTAGATGTGTACAAAATGCCTAGCGAATGCCATACGGTGGGTGTAGTAAAATGTTACCAATCCTACTATGTAGACAAAACACTAAATTGTGGTAATAATCAACGCCTTCAAAGGCACAAGATTTTGATCTCAATGTCTTTTCTATATGAAATTATGACTTTATAGAAAGTGATCTAAATTTTTCTTACCCACAGCTACCTTCAAGACTTAAGACTTTGTTCTTAGAATAAGAAGATAGAGATCTCCATGCATAAGGGTATCATTGATTGGTTATAATTGTTATCGAGTTGTAGTGACAAACTCACAATAGCTACATTAATAAGATTGACTATTGGTGCATAAGATTCACTGTTCGCATTTGCTACGAGCACTATTACAGGGGGATATGGAAGTCTCTAAAAGTATTTGGCATAGTCTCTTTGGAACGGAGTGACTAGTCAGCCTACAAAGCTATTTTTCTTAATAACTTGTGATTAACACCTGAGTGTGGATTTATATATTAGCCCATTAAATGGATCTTTTGGTTAGTGGGACATTATTGGACAAGCCCACGATGAGTCATTATGCAATAAATGTTAGTGCAATTTACTCATTAATCTGAAACGAAGAATAACTAATTTGCATAATAGATCCCTTAGCACAATTAGGGTTAGGTATCATGTCCATCTTAGTGATTATGCAGTTGTTGATTCAAATGTTGAATCATAAAGGTGATGCTTGGATGAAATCGAAAAATTTAGATCGAGGACTCATCAAGAACCGTTAAATGATTATTAAGAAAGAAGGAGATAGGTATCCGACTCTAAAGGATGATATCAGACCAACCTCTTAATACATATCCTCTACATAGGAATAAAGATTCGTAGGTGTTACATAAGTTAGGTCAAATAGTTGACTTAATGAAACCAAAATAACCAAGACCTATGTTGTATGTTGTCACAATATAGACACGCATCCTCAAACCGAAGATAAATATGCTACTATGTGACTGAGTATGTACATTTGGCAGACCGATATCTTGATGATCTATTCAAGGTCTATACACTGACGAGCTCATGTGCATACATGGGAATAAGAGTAATATGATCTCTAAAGGGATCGTAAAGGTTCATTACTGAACCGGAAGACATAAGCTCACTCATGAGATATTGATATCAAATTCTGTATACGGTCGTCTCACTTTGGAAGCTTGGCTGAATTTGTAGGTATGATATATGCATTTGGAAAGTATATGATCAATACATAGGTATGATATATGATATTAAAAATTATATGATCGATACAAACTCCTAATAATCAAA
The DNA here is from genome assembly GCA_037367405.1 of Ottelia alismoides. Lineage (NCBI taxonomy): Eukaryota > Viridiplantae > Streptophyta > Magnoliopsida > Alismatales > Hydrocharitaceae > Ottelia > Ottelia alismoides. Next base: position 224,124 of record JAZKJV010010772.1, on the reverse strand, counting down.
TGAGAAACCTAATGATAAAATCCCGAGGAAAATAGTCCAAAAGTAATCTAAAACTTCAGGTTTATTGTAGTTCTTCTAGTGTGCAGGATGTACGGGTATTAGGAATACTCGAGGGAAATCTGGCTATAAACGATTGTATAACCATGACACTTCTATTATGAGGGAGTGATGAAACATGTTCAGATTTTAGTGACTCCTCTTACTAGAGAAGTAATCTAATATTAGTCAAAATGCTAGACACTGATCTAGATACCATTCAGATACAACGAGAATATTATATTTTTGGCTTTGATTTAATCAGGCATCTTCGAGAGAACCCTGAGATCTAGATTTCAGATATGATATTAATATCCAAGTAACTATATGTGGAGTGCACAATCGTCATGTCGTTATCTCCAACTATCTGTGGAGAAACCGCATTATTCTTGAGAGTTAAAAAGTAAATCCACTATTGAAGAATATATCTGAGCATTGGGAATTTGATACTTAATACATGAGATTGGAGATCTAATATAATTAAATGTGATCTAATTATCAAGGATATGAATAATGTGGATATCACTATCCATATTAATCAAATATATTATATATATGATTTATAATATATTAGAGAGAGCTATATACAAGTAGTATTTACAAATTAAATGTTTTTGAAAATTGGATTCGCATTCAACAATTAATTAAAAATAAAATTTACATGTTAATTTTGGATGTGTTAATTTGATTGACAATTTAATGGCATGATTGAAATTGGCATGAAAATAATTTAAAATTATTTTTATTAATTGATTTATAAACAACGTTGTCCAAAAAATGAGGGATTACATGGGATATAATATCTCATACAATTGGAAGAAGGCTAACATCTTCCATAATTGGAGCGTGGATGACCACCCTTTGACTAAATCAAATACTCGTAACCACCTCAAATCTAGGAAGGTGGCTAGCTTCCTTCCTTACCCTTCCATGCATATAAGTTAAATTAAATTGTATTGATGATAATTTAATATATTCAACTTGATTTAAATAAATTGTTGTTTCATTTTTATGAAAGAAAATAATGACCATTGAAGCATAAAACAATCTCAACCATTAGGTTTGTGTAGTACATGGATTGTGATCCATAGACTTCTAAAATATTATAAAAGAAGAGGCGACCCTAGATCTTATTTTACACAACACAATTGCAAGAGAATATGACCATCACCTAGTTTGGATTTATGACTTAATAAGTCGTACTTCCCTAGTTTCGAAGATATACATGTCATATTTACATGTTAAATAGCTACCTTAAAGAATATGACCATCACCTCACAAGCACGATTGCAGAAATGATGTGATGAGTTGAGATTTCACTTGATTAATTGGGTTAAGGGATTTGAATTTGGACTTGATTTAATGGTACTCGAGGATGTGATAAAATCAATTTAGGCTTCATGGAACTAGAGTGTCTGCAACTTAGCAAGTATGAGAACAAGTTCTTGTACTAATCTTGTGATATTGACCTATGTGTCATGATCTGATGAAATCATTAAAAATGTTGATCGATGTGCACCAATCTTAGTAAAGGCAATGGAGCTAGCCAAAAAGAAAAGAAAAGATATTTCACAAAATATACTACACGCGAAATTCATATAAAAAGAACTTACACCAAAGTCGAGCACTTTAAAGTGTCCAAAATATTATGTTTTTGTTTGTCCAGATAGCACCATAAAAGGGCTATGCATCGCATAATGATACAATTCTTGGTGTTAAAGGTAGGATAGATACTAAAAAAAGGTGCATACTAGTGTACTCCTAGAAATACAAGTGCTGATGACTCAGCATTCTCTTGACAGATCCACTAATCAACTACAAAAATACATGTGTTTTGTTAATAAGCCACTAGAGAGGATTCTTGTTCTAATGAGAGGAAGAGAAGAAAAGACAGAATCATATTCCCTCCATAAATTTGACTTCCATCTACCTTTTAATACTGACAACTAAAAGCATGGTTGGTGTAATGATAGATTTCTTCCCTAGTGTTGAGGATTGGGTCCTTAGGAAAGTCCCTTGGACCGGAACCTAGGTTATGTTTTGACTCTACGATTATAAATGCAGTCAGCTCTAAATGTCATATCCCTTGCTATATAGTCCATATGGGGAGTCTGATAACTAGGGAAGTTGAATTCGTTTTGAGTAAGATTGAGTTCAACTTAGAATTTTGGGTAACTAAAATCGAGAGTTCTGAATGAATCATGTCTTGTACATTCACAAGTACAGTTAGTGATTCAACTAATTATTCATTCTTTATTTGCTCAAGGATAATCAAGGTTTAATTGTAGAGGATGATAAATACATGATATATCATCATATTTATCATTTATTAACCCTCTAACTCAAACAATTCAATAAGATTCATTCATAATTGACTTACATTAACAAATTAACCCGTGTATATAACTAATCCTAATTTATTATACATAAATAAACCTATTATTATGTCTTTATTTTCTGCACATTTTAATATTATTCATTAATAAAAAATACAAAAAATCACAAATTAAATTAAAAGAAGTATTTTTAAATTACTTAAAGATACTTACAAACATATATCTATTCACAAATAATGGATTTTGACTTCAGTCTCTACATGAAATCTGTATATCTTAAAAATATCTAAAATTTTATATTGAAAACTTTTTAATTTGATGTTAAACGTATTTTATTTCGATTTTTCTTTATTTTATTCATTTTCTATTTTTCGTTGTGGGCCATGTGGCACACCCCATTAGCCCATGTGGTCTGGCCCTTTACAAACGCCTACACCCTCATTTAACCATCTGATCATCTTGATTAGACATCAAATGCCCATACATTTATGCCTCTTATCATAGGCTCCTAACCGCTTTTGAGACCCCTCCAACCACACCTCTTTTGGAGTTGTTAGATCACAAGATACAATGGCTCTAAACATGTCCTTTATCTTCCAATCATTCCCTCGAGGCGCGTTCAAATCCTGGAACTGTTGATCTCCTCCCATTTCTCTTGGCACTCTCACAACTCCTGCTCCCTTGACTCCATCTTCCATTCATAGCCTTAATCACCCTTTCCCTCGTACATACTTCCATACCCTTCATCTTCCTCATATGCGATGTGGATCAACAGTTGAACTTTACTCAAAAACTACCTAGAACCGTTGATCCACAACTTCAAATACTCCTCCACCAATCACCTTTGATAGGAGTCCACCTTCACGTGGGCCCAGGCCCAGCCCTTCTCCTGCTTCTTGTGATAGACGAGAATGGGATTTAAGAGGACACCATGACCTACAGCTTGGGTGACACATGTTGCCATCATGCTGTGCTACAACACTTCTAGTTGTCATTTGAGCTACCTAGAGGGACTGTCCAGGTCTAGTGATGACCAGTGGTTCTCCTTGAGCTTAACTCAAGCCTCTGATCTGCCTCTAGTTTAGTTCTTCAAGGTTATTGGTAATCTACTTTCCTTTTTGTCTTTGATTCTTTGAATTTTCTCATCGTATATCTACCACCTCTCAATTTGGTTGCACTCCCGGCCTTCATTGTGCATCAGAGTTTCTCCTGAAATCCCCGCTCATCTCCTTCCCTCTTCCAGAACCTCCTTCTCCTCGCCCCCTTCCCCCCATGACAAGGAGGAGAACCCATTTGGACCATCACGTTCTCTATCTTGATGACTTCATCCCACTCACCACCCGTACACAAACACTTTCCTTGTCTTTGCTTTGCTTCTAACTTTACATGTATAAAGATATCTTCAGAGATCAGAGCTTCCACGATGCCTCCATTCTAGATGTTGATCGTTAGTGGACATGAATCAACCTATCACCTCTGATGCACATAAAGCTTCACTACATCATTAGCGTCTTCTCTCGGGATTCATGAAGATATATAGACCTTTAGCAACGTAAGATGAAGATATAGGAGGAAGGTACAATCGTTGAGTGTCTATTCTCGTCGCCAAAACAAAGAGGAAGACAGAGGAGTGGCACTTAGAAGATGTCGTCGAATCATTCTTGATCCGACAGCCTAATATCTCCCACAACCTCGATGCCAAGTCTACAACCTCGATGGAACCAAAGCATCAGCAAAGCACAAAGGCCTCTCCACATGGTCTCCAAGCATGCACCGAGCCGAGTATTTGCCTCGAGCATCAACACACAAGCTTAGTACATGAGGTGGAGCTTAAAATGCATTTAATAATTACATCTAGGTCCTGACAATGCATGTTTCACTGCACGATAGGGGTTGTTTCCACCTATGCTATGTCAGATTATTCTAGTAGCATAGATGCCCCTGCACATGATATAAATATCATATATGGCCTAGGCATGCATTAATAATTACAAAATACCCCTCACTGAACTTAAATGCACTATTTATTATTGTTTTTATTTATGTAAGTTTACGTTTATGCCCTGAACTTTTTTGCAATAGCTTGAGCATGTGAACACCAATTAAGTTTATATCTATTTCATTTTTTATGCTTTTTTATTCTCTACTTGATGGCATAGATTAATCTCTTATTTGATGTATCAATTCATTGAATTTATCAAAATATATTGTTTCAGTTGTTTTGATATAAGTATCATTCATTTAATTTTACTCCACTTTATGCATCAGTTGAACCCAAAAATTTTAATTGCATATATATTGCTGGAGCCATGAATTAACTAAGGTGAACATTATGTAATTCTATACATGTTTGTACTATATTCATTTTTTTGCATTTTGATCTCATTAAATATGAAAAATAAAACTTAAATGCATTATGTTTAATAAGTCATGTATTGCATCATTTTATGTGTCTTATTTGATATAGATAGCTTAATGAATCACTTAATCTAATATTTATTGCTTAAGTAGTCAAATCGAAAGCTCGTATCCTTGAGTTCGACCTTGGACTCAAGTTAGAATTATTTAATTGAGCCACTCCTCGAAGAGATCTTGAAGTTTGTGCCATCTTATATTGTATTTTGGATATTTTGTTATCTTTTTGTATTTCAATAAAGAGTTGTATAACTTTGAAGAAACCTATAGAATGGGAACACGTATTACTCTTGTAAGAGGTATTTTTTAAACAAAACAGTTATAATAAAAAAATTGGCAGTTTCTATGTAGTTTCTTTTTTTCAAAAAAATATAAGAAAATTTTTCCAGGTTCTATTTTTACAATTATAAAAAATAAAAAAATAAAAAGAAGGGGGGTGGCAGCACTCCCGCTGCTACCGCCCATCTCTGCTCGTCGGCCACCCATCCTCTATTGACCATCAACGCCGACTGTCTGGAGCCACCAGCCTCATCCGCTGCCCATCCCCTCCGCAGCGGCCAACCTCTGTCGCGTAGCCCATCAGGAGCCCGCCGACCGGCTATACGGGCCACCGCTCCTGCCGCCTTGAGAGGAGGACCACCACGAGCCCCCTCAGCGCAGCACCTCCAGCCTCCATCGTTCACCATGCCACCGCCATCCATGACGTCTGTCTCGAGCAGCACCCGCAGTCGACCTCCGCCTGGAGTCTCGCGCCATCGTCGACGATGCCCCTTGGAGCTCTTCCAGAATAAGATGACTTCTGCTACCTCCATTCAAAGTGGCGCTTGTCGCCTGTGTAGCACCTCTTCACTGTCAGCCAAGCTCCATCGACATCAGCGCCCATCCTCTGCGTGAAAGGCCGCCATAGACCGAGCACCGCCGGCCGCCTCGGCTTGGCGAAGGAATAAGGCAAGGGTGGGGCACCCATGTGCCCTACCGTGGATCTAGAATGAAGGGAACGAAGTACCCCTTTAGTTTTTTGGTTAAATTAACATAAGGCCCTTCGGAGTTTCAGAAATTGCGTATTAAACCCTGCCTATAACCAGTCATGTATAGAGCACGTTTTATTGGGAAAATTGTGTTTTCTTCCCAACTTTTTTATTTCGTATTAGTTATTCATTCATAAAAAATAAATATTTACATTTCTATCTGTATTTATCCAGACTCAAAATTGCATGAGTTTCTTGTTGAAATAAATATCATTCTTACTCAATAAATTCTGCAAGAATTGTTTTATCCCATGCCTAGTTGTTCTATCTGCAATAATTTTATTATTGCATTTTATTACCATTTGATATTATTAAAAAATAAAACTTTCCATTTTTCACTCTTCGAAATTTGAAAAATCATAAAAATCTTATATTGCATAAAAATTCCAATCAAAAAATATATTAGTTTTATTTTTTGTGTATTTTATATTCTATCAAAATTTTACATATTAAATATTTTTAAACTCAAAAAATTGCAAAATATAACAAATCTTAGAAAAAGCATAAAAAGTTGTATAAAAATCAAAAATACTGATGACTTCCTACTTGTAGATAATTCAACATAGTTTTTAGAGAAAAAGTCTGTAATTTTTTATTTAATTTTATATTTTTAAATAGAAAAATATTCCTATTTTCTCATTGTTTGCATTTGTCTCATGTTTTTATTCATTTAAAAATTATGAAAAAGTCAAAAAATCTTCTAAAACTCACTAAAAATATTAAGAATATAGTAAAACACAAAAAGAATTTCTATGAACATTTTTTAGAATAGATGATATATTGAAAAAATTTAACTCTCTATTGTTGTATATAGCATGTCTTTAAAAATTAATTATTTTGAAAAATTAAAAATTTGTAGAGTTAAAAACAACTGAAAATTGAAAATTAAGAAATACAAGAATATAAAAATATGAAAAATGAAAATGCTAAGAATCATACAAAATCCATGATAGTTGGCATTTGAAGTCCCTTTTTCTTTTAATTGATTTTTCAATTATTCCAATAACCCTCAGGATTTGTAGCCTCCTTGAGTTCGATCATGTTGTTATACAGGTAAATTAAATAGCAAATTCCCTTGATACACATTTTTTATAATTATTTTGGCTTGAGAAAATTAAATTTTTTGTTGAGGGATTATTAAGGTTGCAACAACAATTGCACATTTATATTTCATAAATAAAAAATCCTAGAAGATCTCAAATATCAAAATGGCATCGTTGTCGAGGAGGTACGGCAAGGGCAGTTGGTTTCTCTTTTGACCTACTATTCTTGATTACAAATATTTTTATTTTTATTTTAGCATATTTAATTCACTGTCCATATTTTTTGTATTTATTTCATTCATTTGTGCTTATATTTTTAAATTGTGTTTCTTATACATTTTTTATTTCCTCTTTCTTGTGAAGGCTCAACGAGTGAGGGCAACTTTCTTAGGAGAGTCGGTGCACCCATGCAAAACGGAGCGGCTTGATTCTTCACAGAGCCTCAGGAGAGAACGAGAGGAGGGGAAGAAGATTTGAAGGAGACCATGTTATTTTTCTAAAAAAAATCATAGACTTTCGTTTGTTTATTTATTTATTTATTTATAGCATTGGAACTCTTGTAAAAGGACATTCATTTTTTACGGGGTCAGTTTCGCCTAATGCCAGTGCACTTGGTGGACCTCACCAATTTTGTTTTCCATTGCCTTATTTTTTTCTTTGTTTCAATGGGATTTCATGAGCTACCTATTGATTGCTTTAATTATTTGGTACCTGTACTGGTTTTTATGGACTTGGGGTTCGCCATTTGAGCTCGGTAGAAATAAGGTCCAAACACCCAGATAGTATACATGTTCCTATAGATCATGTTGACACATAAAATAAAAAGTTAACGTAATTGGATTAGAAACCACATGCTCTTAGAGGTCATATACAACGCTAGAAAGTCCCATTGTGGAGGGCACCGATTGACTTTGAACATCGGACTCAAGTCTCTATTCTGATTAGTTAACACCAAATCTTCCCGTAATCGAAGTTATCATCTTAGGATAGTTTACTTGCATTATATAGGTTAGTTTATTTTTATATATATTTAAATTCTAGGTGGATCATTTTACGTGTAGAGTAGTGGCGATAAGGTATGCATTTGTTAACCCCTGCATGCATCATTGTATTTAACTGCGCATTGGCACATCCGAGCACCTTACTTATTTTCATTGATATAAGTTAAAAAGGAAATTGGACACTTAGAAGGTGATTTATTGAAATTATTAAAACCAAGTGACAACTGCCTAAAATTCAAGACCTTTAAAGAAAACTTGACCCTAAAATAAACGTAAGGAAAAATCATTATTTTTGGGAGAGCAATCCCCTCATTGTATTCACATTTACTTGCTCGCGTACACACTAACGATTAGTGCCCCAATCCCAAGCCTTCCTCCATGGTTGTAGAACTTTGTTTGATCACCTAACTCTAAAATTGACAAGGTAATTGACCGAAGCTTCAAGGTCTTCACATTGCGTCAAGTTGGTGAATTGGGGGTTTGCATCATGTTTGTTTGTGCTTGGTGTTGAGTTGGTTATGATCATAATCTCTACATCAATAGTAATAATCTAAAAAATAAAAATAAAAAAAAATCATCATCACTCATATTTTCCCTCCCTCCTACCCTTCTCTTTGAGGGCCGAATGTTGTCCAATATTTCTCAAGCTCAGATTCCTTCACTCTGGCGGATCAATGATATCTTCGATATTGACCTAGATTTCTTTGAGCCTAATATTCCTGATCCATTAGATGGTTTTTCTTTTACTTCGAGAGAGAACCTATTATTTGAATAAAATCATTTTCTCTCACCCTTGAATTGGCCTGATTCTTCAAACCTCCCTAAGGGTTATCCGCGTGCAATATGTTCTCAGGTCTCGGTTTCACTCCCTGGGTGTGCATCCGATCTATCTGATCACGAGATCGAGTCTTCTGATTTTTTGAGTTTTCTGATTCTTCTGATACTTCTGATATTTATGTGTTTTATCTTCCTTCTCTCCTTGACATCCCTTGCAAGTATGAGCCAACCCTTGAGTTATTCAATGTTATACATGATCTCTCTTCATTACAGATATCTGATATCTACTTTTTTATTTAGTCTCCCGTTCTTGACCTTCCATACATTTTCAAGACGGTGATTGACGTGGAGGATTCCATGATAAATCCTTCCTTCTGTAAGTTCCATTTTTCAACTCTAACTATTCACTCCACTTTAACCATGAGCCGAGGATTTCATTTGTGCTACTGGTGCTTGATGTTATCTGCACATCTATTTACCCGATAGCAGATACATGTCTGATTGCTTATTTGGGTGTCAACGTTCACACTATTAATTACGTTGTTATTCTCACAACGAGACAACAATGATAGTACAGTATACACATTACAGATGCCTTCCTAAAACTTGATACTCTGTTGTCCTAGTCTTTGCCCCCAGCTAGGGGCATAGACTCTAGTGCTAGTTGAGAGGTACCTCAACAATGTCTACCTTGTATATATGTGTTTCGTCTTGATTTCCTCCTTCCTTGTTCCATTTATCATTCACCTCATTTTTATGTATATCTTGTTAGACTTGTGAGCCTTGGGCGAACCATTCTTACAATAATGGTTATTGTAATATCTATGTTTATCAATAAAAGTTATTGATGTTTCACTCCCAAAATATTATGAATGAATGCACTATAAGGTCCCTCTGTACAATTAGGGTTATGTGCCATGGACAGCTTGATGATCATATAGCTGTTAATTCATTAAATGAATCATAGAGGCTGGTGTTTGGATGAATATCTAAGGAGTTAGATAGAGGACTCATCAAGCACCGTCAAATGATTGTCAAGTGGAGATCTCCAGCCTGAGTAGGAGATGGCAATCCTTTCTCACATAGGCTGATATCTGACCGACCCCTTGATGCAGGTCCTCTGCATGGGAATAGTGATTCGGAGGTGTCAGATTAGTTAGGTCAATGGGTTGACCTGACGAGATCGAGATAACCTAAGTCCTATGTTGAATGCTGTCACAGCATAGGCACGCATCCTCTGACCGGAGACAGATATATTGCTATATGTCTGAGTATGTACATTTGGCAGACCAATAGGTTGATGACCTAACCAAGATCTATACACCGGCGAGCTGGTGTGCATATAAGGGTATATGAGCAATATGATCTCTCAAAGGGATCATACAGGTTCACTTGTGAACCGGAAGACATGAGCTCACTCATGAGGTATTGGGACCGATCAAATTCCATGCAGGGTCGTCGTGCTTTGGAAGCATGACATGAATTTGAAGGTATGATATATGCTTTGGGAAAGCATATGATCGATACCAAATCCCAATGACCAAGATTGAGAAACTTAATGATTAAACCCTGAAGAAGACAGTGTAAAAATGATCTTGATCTTCGGGTTGATCATGGGTCTTCCAGTATGCAGGATGTACAGGTATTGGGAATACCTGAAGGGTCATGTGATCATAAACGATTGTATATCCATGACGCTTTCATTCCGAGGGAGTGATGAAACAGGTCTGGATTTTAGTGACTCCTTTCAGTAGATAAGCAATCCGATCTTAGTCCAAGTGTTGGACATTGGTTTGAATGAGATTCAGATTCAATGAGAAGATTGGATTTGCGGTCTTGATTTAATCAAGCATCTGTGGGAGGTTCGTAAGATCTGGATTTGAGATAAGATCTCAATATCCAAGTCACTATACATGGAATAATACAATCGCCCTGTCCTTATCTCCAAGTATCTGCGGAGAAAGCACATTAAAGGGTTTAAGAATAATTCATTTGATGAAAATGTATATCCAAGCAAGGACTTGATGATTAAATGGGATTTAATTATCAAGCTTAATATGAATATGATTCATATTATTATCCAAGATAATTAAAAGAGATTTAATTATTAAGGATTAAAGAATGTGGATAATACTATCCATGATATTTGTATATTGTAAATATGATTTATAATATACATATATTCAAGAGATAGAATTTTAGTAAATAACATTTGTTAATTATTAAATGTGGATTGGATTCACATTTGTTAATTAATTGGAAATGCACTTTACTAATTAGTTTGGGGTGTGAATATGATTCACATAATATTCAATGGCATGATTGAAATATTCACAAATTAATTTGGAATTAATTTGGTGAATATTTTTGTGATTACAAAATTAATTAAGGAATAATAAGATAAATAAAAAGGAGCCAAAATAACCACCAATCTCATAGGTGGCATCACCTATGAATTGTTCATGGGTGACGCCCCCTATTTTCAAGGGTGGTTAGTTGACTCCAATTTTATTATCACATTATCTCTTAATTAGTTAATGTTAAATTAAATTATATTGATAATGTTGCAACATATTTTAATTTAAACTAATGTTGTTGGTTTTAACCAACAACAACCATAGCCATTGATTTTTCATGGACCAAGCATGGTCGTTGGATCCATGTGTCCCATGGATTGAGATCCATTGGATCCTAAACTAGTATAAAAGGAGGGCTAGGGCAGCCTTCCAAGTTACATCATCTAGAGTTGTAGAACTCTTCTCTCTCTCTCTCATTCTCGTGTGGGCTCTCTCCTAATATTCAAGTGGCCGTCCACTTTGTGTATTGGTAAGGAGAGTACTTTGACTTCGCCTTCGATGCTTGGATCTTCGTCAAAAGATTGCGGGAAGGACGCGACTCATCATCGTGGCTGCAAGTGCATTCTTCGTGTGTCAGACTTGAGACAGGAGGATCTCTACTTTGGGATCTCGCGATCACAACCACTCTTCAAGAGGTATTCCTTATACTTTGTGGTTTAATGAAATGATCCGAGAAGTGTTTTCGTGATCATGTGGATTATCTTTAAAGTTAAAAATTTTAATTTCCGCTGCATCTAGCATCTAGTACGACTACTTGCTCCGATTGCATATTATGCGATCGACACGCTTCCATGATGCGCTTAAGGATTCACAATATCCTTCAAGTAGTATCAGAGCCAGGTTGAATAAGGTTTTGGATATGATCCATAGACCTTAGACGATTTGGTTCTTGAAAGGGTTGCGAAATTTTTACAGCATTTCAATTTTCGCACCTCTGTCTAATTGATTTTTTCTGTACCATTTAAAATGTTTAAACACAAAATTTTTCAATTCGATTTTGTTCCCCATTAAATAAGGAAACCATAGGACTTGAGTTTACTAAATTTGGACTTTATTTGCTCAAGATATTGCTTTTTGAATAGGGATATTTACCCAGCAAACCCTGAAATCTTTCAAAATTACCTCTACGACCTTTGAAACATCGATATTCCTCCCTAGACCTCGTAATCTTACTAACCCTTACTCTACAAACCCTGTGGTTAACTCCCATCCATTTAACCGTTAGAACTAACCAAACTCTGTTATCTTCCTTTATATTATATCCATTTTAGTGGTTAAATTTACCGCAAGTGCCATTGCCTCCCACAAGCCCCCTGCGGCTTGAATCTCGTGCCTACCACCTCCCCTAGCTCGAGTCGCCGTCGTGCCGCCCACCCCTCCCCACCCACCCGGGGCTCCCGTCCCGAATGCAAGATCTTGAGCCTTGGATCCTTTTCAACTGCAAGGCAAGTTCTTACAATTTTTCCCAGGATTTCTTCCTCGGAAAATATGGATATTCCTACTGTGGAAGCTATGATTTGTACTACTCGGAGCACCTGGAGAAGCTTAATTTTCAGAAGAAAGGAAATTGCTCGAGAACGGAGGTGGCGGTAGTAGAGTGGTTGCTGCAGTTTGAGGAAATCAGCGAGGGCGTTGTGGACTTCTCTCTAAAATCGGTTGGTTTCTCTCATCATGGGAAACTCGAGCCCCAATGTTTCAGCTATCTTATTAGAGGTGGAGAGTGCAGCTCTGTCGACTCGGCCGAGAATTCCTCTTGCATCTGTCATCTTCCATGTTCTGGTACATTAAACTATACTGGAACTCGATTGAATGGGCTCTGTTCTTTCTATATCCTCCGAAATAATCTTTAACATTAGGTTGTTAACCAACATGGAAAATCACGCTTCCATGATTTTCACTTATGATATCTTTTCTGATATCATAGGTTCATTCATAAATTTCTTCTAAAATATCTCCTACCTGATGTAGACCTTGATCATAGTTCTATTTTGTACAGATAAGAAACCCAGGGCGTCAATGAAGATCGGCATAGGTGAGTTAGAAAAAAACTAAAGAATTGTTCACTCTCAAGAAAAGAAATCTGTTACAGATACAGATTTCAACCATTCAACTCAACTGTTACTCAACTGCAGGTGTTGGTGCAATAATAATTACTTTAGCCCTCAGCTTGATAATGTTCTGCATATTCAAAATTTGGACGTGGGGAAGCGTTCATGATGATTCCAGTGACCAGAACGTGGAAGCCTTCCTGACCAGAACGTGCATCTTCAAAAACAGACCCGCAGCCCGTAGCCCCCGCCACCCCCCAATCCCCCGATCTCCCTCCCCCGCTGACCCGGGGTCCCTTCGCCGCCTGTACCCCCCCCCCCCCCCCGATCCCCGCGTAGCCCCCCCCGGTCCCTCCGCCGCGCCGCCTGTAGCCCCCCACCCCGCGTAGCCCTCCCCCTCCCGTCCCCGGTACCCCCGCGTAGCCCTCCCCCCTCCGTCCCCGGTCGCCCCCACCCCCCGTCCCCCGACCTCCCTCCCCTGCTGACCCGAGGTCCCTCCGCCGCCTGTAGCCCCCCCCGCAAAGCACCCAACACACCTCCCTTCCCCTGCTGAGACTTCTAGATGAGGTCCACCGCGTAGAGCTGGGGAAGATCCAGCGTTCCTGCCCGTGGCCTCAAAGTGATCTTGATGGCCTCCGTTCTCGGAAGCCGCTCTTTGTGACGAAGGAGATCGACGGTCAGTGTCTGCGTCTCGCAAGAGAGGCCAAGGATGAGAGGGACGCCCATGATGAAGGTGCGCATGAGGCGGACGGGAGCACTCCGGAAGCGGAGCATGCACGACTGACCGGAGTGGGCAAGGGTCTCGCCGGTGGATGATGTTGACTCTGCAGTCACCTGAAATATACAAATAATATTGTTCTATTTGTCGGTATTAGCAGGGAACGGGGGTATCGTGGTTTACTCAGACAACTCTGGTTAGGTTAGAAGGAGACGGTGTACAAACGGAGGGTTCATGTGGTAAGACGGAGCAAGATTATGGGGTCTAGGGAGGAATATCGATGTTTCAAAGGTCGTAGAGGTAATTTTAAAAGATTTCAGGGTTTGCTGGGTAAATATCCCTTTTGAATATGACTATATTCACTGTTGCGGGAACTGCGGATTTAAACGTGATTAATAAGATAATTACGGTTTTAATCCACCTCGAAATGCGTGAATTATCACTTGGGTTCTTTAATAAATCAAATATGCAATCTTTGGAAACTGAGTTTGTATTTTTTGGATTTAAATTGATCAAGATAAGTTAATTTTAGTGATTGGGGGTCACTGCTGGAAATTAACATTCTTTGATCTTGAACCTTGTGATATGTCATTCAATCATCAGGATGAAAATTAATTGTTAGTTTTCTGGAATAATTAATGATAAATATTTGTGAAATATTTAAAGAAATAATTATTTCGTTGAATGACACTTGCCTAAACCATAATGATGAGATATTAGATCTTGATCATTGGTTCATCAACAAACATTGCTGTCATGAAAACCATAGTTTATCCTACAATAGTTGTAGGACAACATTTACATGAAAAACCCTCTTGCTTGAATAGGATTGGGGATTTGTCTAGCAAATCTCCTTATAATATAATAAAAATATTTTGATGTATATTATATGGTATATTTTCGGTTGAAAAACCGATGAGCATCTCAAAGTACATAATGATCTATCTGGTATTATCCTTTCCCGAGGCAGATATGGTGCCTAGTCGGAGAGCATTGGGGTCGTGGGTTGCAACGTATGTGGTTCGTCCCACTCTTGTCGGTACTGGCCATGACAGCGGGTAGGGATTGTATAATTCCGGAGAAAGTCAATATGTATTTTTCTAATTATTAAAATTCGAATAATACGTATTTTGAGAATATACCTACTATTCAAGTAGAAGACATGTTTGTTGATGATTGGATTAATGATTAATTTAATATGATTGAATTAATTATATCCAATGAACACTCTATTTTGAATAGATGTGTATTTCCCTTGGAAGAATTAATTATGTGAATGTGATTCACGATAATTAATTATAAAATTTGAATACGAGGTGGAGGATCACATAAGTGACATCCATGGTCTCCCGTCAAGGCGAAGGGTTTCCGTCGCCAGGGATTGTATGCAGGAGACGCCTGTCCGAAGTGACAGCTCCTGTATGCAAGTGCATCTGGATCGGGCTCTTTGCTTCTCGAAAGAGTAAGGTCGTATGCGTAGTGACCCCAATATCGAGTCCTCATATTATTGGGGCGATATTGGATTGCGCATAGCGAGTACTAATCCTGTTGACGGTTGGTTCAATTAACAACGGGTCAACATCATCTTAGGGGTGGTGGGCCCGGGTGTTAAAGACCGAATTGGGAATGCAAGTTGGACTTGCAAAGGCGGAGTGAGTTCCCGCTTCTTTTTATCGGAGTCGCAAGTTCTCATATTATTGGGATGTGACAAAGATAGGAAAGGAGATCCCAGATCTTGCTTGAGATATAGCGGTAAGTATATCTCTTATTTTGAAAGACAATTAGGGAATAAACTTTCAAAATTGACATAGCACGATGAATTTGATTAAAAATGCCTTAATAAAATATCTTAAAATGAATAAATAATTATTCTAATATAGTGCATTCTTAATTTCAGAAAATGAAGTCCATGAACCCACTTAGCAGGCTCCTGGAGGTCAACCAGTTGACCGGACCAAATTATTCGGATTGGATCCGAAATTTGGATCTTGTTCTCTCTGCAGAGCGCATCTCCTGCGTGCTTAGCAAGGACAAGATAGCAAACCCTGTGATTGATGAAGATAATCATATAATGATAAATATGATGAAGACCATAATCTGGCAAGGTGTTACATCCTTGGGTCATTATCCAATGTGCTTCAGAAGCAATATGTGGAAATAAACCATTGCCAAGAGATTATGCTGAATCTGAAGGAGATGTTCGGTGACATAAACCGCACACAGCGTTACAATGTGATGAAAGAGCTTATTCGCTGCAACATGCAGGAAAGGACCTCTGTCAGAGAACACGTTCTCAAAATGTTTGGGTACCTCTCTGAGCTGGAAACCCTGGGAGCTACTTGGATTCTGAAATGCAAGCTGATTTCATTCTCCTGTCGCTCCCTAAGTCTTTCAATAACTTTGTTGTGTCTTACCACATGAACAAAGGTGACTTCACAAACGCTGGGCTGTTAGCTGCATTGAAGTTTGCAGAAGACGTCATGAAAAAGGACGGCCCCTCTGCTAATGCAATGGTTGCACATGTGAGAGGAAAGCGCGGGCGGAAGCAAGGTTCTCAGAAGGGCCCAACCTCGAAAGAAAGAAGAAGAATCAAGGAGTTGGTTCATCTTCTAGTGCTTCCACACTGATGACATCGAAAAAGATCGATGTCTGTCACCACTGCAAGAAGCCGGGGCACTGGCGGCGTAACTACCCGGATTACCTGAAGTCTACCGACAAAGGTAAAGCCCCAGCAGGTATGAAATCTACTTTGATCATTGAAACTAGCTTTCTCGTTGGACGAGAAGGAAGTTGGGTTATAGATTCTGGTGCTTCTGTTCACGTATGCAATTCGTTGCATTTGTTTCAGGAAACTAGGAATCTGGAGCATGGGGAGATAGTTATCTAGATGGGATCTGATGCAAGTGTTGCAGCAGTCGCCATCGGGACGTGCAGACTATCGTTATCTAGTGGTCGAGTCCTAGTACTTAAAGAGTGTCTTTATGTACCTGAAGTCAGGAGGAATTTAATACATGTATCTAAGTTAGTTAGAAATGGATATTCCTTCATTTTCTGTAATAAATTGATCATAAACCGTTATGATAAATATATTGCGGATGGTATTTTGACTTCTGGTGGACTCTATGAATTGTGCATTGATGAATGTGTCATGAATGTTACTACCACTAATAATGGAAACCCCAAGAGATCCAGGGAGGATGGAAATCATTCAAACATGATTTGGCATCACAGGCTAGGTCATTTATCTGTTGATAGGATCAATAGATTGATAAAGGATGGACCTTTAGATTTTCTACAGGTTCAATCTTTACCTACCTGCGAACACTGCATTCGAGGTAAAATGACCAGAACACCTTTCCGTAACAAGGTTACGAGATGTGAAGGTATTCTTGACCTAATACATACTGATGTAAGTGGTCCCTTCAGTACCGCAACTAGAAATGGATACCGATATTATTTGACATTTATTGATGACCATTCGCTATACGAGTTTATCTTCCTGCTACGTCATAAATCTGAAACTTTTGAAAAGTTCAAAGAGTTTAAGGCTTTGGTTGAGAACCAAACCGATAGGAAGATCAAACGGATTTGGTCTGACCGAGGTGGTGAGTACCTCTCAGATGAATTCAAGGAATACCTTAAAGAGAATGGAATTATCTCCAATCTCACTCCCCCTAGAACTCCCCAACTTAATGGTGTTGCTGAAAGATGCAACAGGACCATCATGGACATGGTCCGTTCAATGATGAGTAAAGCACATTTACCTCTTAGTTTCTGGGGATATGCAGTAGAGACTGCAATTTATATCCTGAACAAGATTCCTAGCAAGTCTATACCAAAGACTCCTCCTGAGCTCTGGTATGGTACCAAGCCTAGTGTTAAACACTTGAGGGTTTGGGGATGCTTGGTCCATGCGAAGAACGTGGACACAAGTAAGCTAGAATCTCGCACTCGTGAGTGTTACTTCATTGGGTATGTTAAAGATGGTATTGGATACCAGCTTTATGACCCTGAGACCCAAAAGGTTTTTGTCTCTAGGGATGTGAAATTTCTGGAGGATGATTTCCTTAAAGGTCAAGACACGAATGAAGTAGAGGAACTCATCGAATCCCCTGAGGATTCTGATATTCCTGAACCAGAAACTGAAGAGATAAATGAAGATGAAACACCCATACCTCTTTGAAGGAGTTCGAGGGTGGTTGCACCACCTGAAAGGTATGGATTCCATGTGTCAGGTGAGATTGACAATGATCCTTCTTCATATGATGAAGCACTTCCTGATCATGACATGGATAGATGGATGCTAGCAATGAAGTCAGAGATTGACTCCATGCATAAGAATGGTGTATGGACCCTAAAGGATCCACCTAGATGGGTAAAACCCATTGGGTGTAAATGGATCTTCAAGAGAAAGAGGGGACCTGATGGGAAAGTAGAGACTTTCAAGGCACGGCTCGTGGCCAAGGGCTACACACAGAGAGAAGGCATCGACTACGATGAGACATTCTCTCCTGTGGCCATGCTTAAGTCCATCAGGACACTACTAGCTATAGCTGCATCTCTTGACTACGACATCTGGCAGATGGACGTCAAGACGGCTTTCCTCAATGGATACCTCGAGGAGGATATCTATATGGAGCAGCCCTAGGGGCTTCATAGCTGAGGATGGTAAAGTATGCAAGCTGAAGAAATCCATCTACGGGCTCAAATAAGCTTCTCGTAGCTGGAACATCAGATTTGACGAAACCATAAAGAGTTATGATTTTGTGCAAAACCCTGATGAACCTTGTGTGTACAAGAAGCTTAGTGGGAGCGCCATTGTGTTCATCGTGCTTTACGTAGATGACATCCTTATCATTGGGAATGATACAGGAATGATGACCAGTGTGAAGATTTGGCTATCCCATACCTTTGAGATGAAAGATCTTGGAGAAGCCTCTTACATCTTAGGCCTGAAGTTGTTCAGAAACCGAGAAAAGAGAATATTGGGATTATCATAACATGGATACATCAAGAAGATTCTTGAACGATTCCGTATGGATAGTTCGAAGAAAGGATTCCTCCCCTTAGGACATGGTATCCATCTGTCCAAAGGGATGGCTCCTCAAAGTGTTGAGGAAAGGAAGGCCATAGCTGGATGCTCTTACGCATCAGCTGTAGGAAGCTTGATGTATGCTATGATGTGTACTAGGCCAGACATCTGCCATGCAGTGGGAGTGGTAAGTCGTTACCAATCCTGCTATGGAGAGAAACACTGGAATGCAGTAAAGAACATATTCAAATATCTAAGATGGACGCAAGATTACATCTTGGTCTATGGGGATGGTGATCTCCAAGTCTTGGGATATACAGATTCAGACTTCCAGTCAGATATTGATGATCGAAAGTCGACATCAGGGTTTGTATTCCTGTTGAACAGTGGTATTGTGAGCTGGAGAAGCAAGAAGCAGGACACTACGACGGATTCAACAACAAAAGCTGAATACATTGCCGCATCGGATGCTGCAAAGGAGGCGGTGTGGTTGCGTAAGTTCATCGTGGAGCTTGACGTAGTTTCCTCTGATACTCCCATCCCGTTAATCTGTGATAACACTGGAGCCATTGCCCAAGCAAAGGAACCCAGGTGCCATCAAAAGAGCAAGCACGTGGAAAGGAAATACCACATCATTGGGGAGATTCAAAAGCGTGGTGATATCATCATCACCAAGGTGGCCGCTTCCGACAACATTGCTGATCATCTTACCAAACCTCTGACACAGAAGATTTTTGACCAGCATGTAATGAGTATGGGTTTACAGATTGTACCTGAATGGTTCTGAGGGCTAGTGGGAGATTGTTAGACTTGTGAGCCCTGGGCGAACCATTCTTACAATAAATGTTATTGTAATATTTATGTTTATCAATAAAAGTTATTGATGTTTCACTCCCTTTCTAAAATTATATGAATGAATGCACTATAAGGTCCCTCTGTACAATTAGGGTTATGTACCATGGCCATCTTGATGATCATATAGCTGTTAATTCATTAAATAAATCATAGAGGCTGGTGTTTGGATGAATATCTAAGGAATTAGATAGAGGACTCATCAAGCACCGTCAAATGATTGTCAAGTGGAGATCTCTAGCCTGAGAAGGAGATGGCAATCCTTTCTCACATAGGCTGATATCTGACCAACCCCTTGATGCAGGTCCTCTGCATGGGAATAGTGATTCGGAGGTGTCAGATTAGTTAGGTCAATGGGTTGACCTGACGAGATCGAGATAACCTAAGTCCTATGTTGAATGCTGTCACAGCATAGGCACGCATCCTCTGACCGGAGACAGATATATTGCTATATGTCTGAGTATGTACATTTGGCAGACCAATAGGTTGATGACAAGGTCTATACACCGACGAGCTGGTGTGCATATAAGGGTATATGAGCAATATGATCTCTCAAAGGGATCATACAGGTTCACTTGTGAACCGGAAGACATGAGCTCACTCATGAGGTATTGGGACCGATCAAATTCCATGCATGGTCGTCGTGCTTTGGAAGCATGACATGAATTTGAAGGTATGATATATGCTTTGGGAAAGGATATGATTGATACCAAATCCCAATGACCAAGATTAAGAAACTTAATGATTAAACCCTGAAGAAGACAGTGTAAAAATGATCTTGATCTTCGTGTTGATCATGGGTCTTCCAGTATGCAGGATGTACAGGTATTGGGAATACCTGAAGGGTGATGTGATCATAAACGATTGTATATCCATGACGCTTCCATTCCGAGGGAGTGATGAAACAGGTCTGGATTTTAGTGACTCCTTTCAGTAGAGAAGCAATCCGATCTTAGTCCAAGTGTTGGACATTGGTTTGAATGAGATTCAGATTCAATGGGAAGATTGGATTTGCGGTCTTAATTTAATCAAGCATCTGTGAGAGGTTCGTACGATCTGGATTTGAGATAAGATCTCAATATCCAAGTCACTATACATGGAGTAATACAATCGCCCTGTCCTTATCTCCAAGTATCTGCGGAGAAAGCACATTATTCTTGAAAGGGTTCGAGAATAATTCATTTGATGAAATGTATATCCAAGCAAGGACTTGATGATTAAATGAGATTTAATTATCAAGCTTAATATGAATATGATTCATATTATTATCCAAGATAATTAAATGAGATTTAGTTATTAAAGATTAGAGAATGTGGATAATACTATCCATGATATTTGTATATTGTAAATATGATTTATAATATACATATATTCAAGAGAGAGAATTTTAGTAAATAACATTTGTTAATTATTAATTGTGGATTGGATTCACATTTGTTAATTAATTGGAAATGCAATTTACTAATTAGTTTGGGTTGTGAATATGATTCACATAATATTCAATGGCATGATTGAAATATTCACAAATTAATTTGGAATTAATTTGGTGAATATTTTTATGATTACAAAATTAATTAAGGAATAATAAGATAAATAAAAAGGAGCCAAAATAACCACCAATCTCATAGGTGGCGTCACCTATGAATTGTTCATGGGTGACGCCCCCTATTTTCAAGGGTGGTTAGTGGACTCCAATTTTATTATCACATTATCTTTTAATTAGTTAATGTTAAATTAAATTATGTTGATAATGTTGCAACATATTTTAATTTAAATTAATGTTGTTGGTTTTAACCAACAACAATCATAGCCATTGATTTTGCATGGACCAAGCATGGCCGTTGGATCCATGTGTCCCATGGATTGAGATCCATTGGATCCTAAACTAGTATAAAAGGAGGGCTAGGGCAGCCTTCCAAGTTACATCATCTAGAGTTGTAGAACTCTTCTGTCTCTCTCTCATTCTCGTGTGGGCTCTCTCCTAATATTCAAGTGGCTGTCCACTTTGTGTATTGGGAAGGAGAGTACTTTGGCTTCGCCTTCGACGCTTGGATCTTCGTCAAAAGATTGCGGGAAGGATACGACTCATCATCGTGCCCGCAAGTGCGTTCTTCGTGGGTCGGACTTGAGATAGGAGGATCTCTACTTTGGGATCTCGCGATCACAACCACGCTTCAAGAGGTATTCCTTATACTTTGTGGTTTGATGAAACGATCCGAGAAGTGTTCTCGTGATCATGTGGTTTCATATTTAAAGTTAAGAATTTTTAATTTCCGCTGCATCTAGCATCTAGTACGACTAGTTGCTCCGATTGCATACGATGCGATCGACACGCTTCCGTGATGCGCTTAAGGATTCACAATATCCTTCATATCTGTGTGCTATATTTAGGATGTGCTTTATTCTAATAATAGCATGGGTGAATGATTTGTGTTTTTCATATTTGTTTTATTCATCACTCTTGTTATTACTTATACTTAGGGATACTGTACCCTAAGTATAGGGGGAGTGATGTTGTTCATATTGTCTTTTTTGTGTTTTTTTCTTCCGATCTCTTACTTGTCTCCTAACTTATTGATATTCTATACTTAGGGCTATTCTACGCTAAGTATGGGGGGGGGGGGCAAGACGAACTATTGAGTATGCCAATTCTCTTCATCTGTTTTTTCCTTTTACACAATCTTCTATACTAAGGATTGCATGATCTTATGTATGGGGGAGATCACCGACTTCTATTCTTTTCATCTTTAATTTGTTGTCACTTTTATATACTAAGCATGAGTTATGTCTTCCTTTACCCCTCTCTGATCATTATGAGGACATGGTTCAAGCAATCTGGGGGGTGTCGTAGATATTGTATATATACTTTAGACATAACTCGTATTTTTAAAAGTATGGGTATTTTTGGGATATGTATATAAATACGTAAAATCCATGTGTGTGTATATAGATTTTGGTCACCTTGGATTTTAAAAAAATAATTTAAAAAAACTAAAAAAAATAACAAAAGACAAAAAGACAAACACAAAAAAGCCAACAAAAATAAAAAAAGAAAAAATTGCTCTTATATTAAAAAATGTATAATCCACGAATATATGTGCATATATTTTATAACACTTTTTCCCTTAAAAAAATCCCGAAAACTACATACAAAAATTCTATAAAAATTTACATTCACGTGTGCATCATTTTCTCCAAAAATCTATAAAAAAATTAAAATTTGAAAAAAAATTCACGAAAAGATTTTACTTTCTTTTCTTTGAATTGTACATATTTTCTTACATTTACATGTGCATTTTTCTGTATAAATTAAAATTTAAACAAAGTCTGGAATTAAATTGAAGAATGGAGCTTAGTTGGACCTTAATCCATTTTATTTCAGAGGAACCTTATAAGAACTAGAGTTAAGACTTTTCAGGTCCTATTGACTTAAATCTTTGAGTCCTTAAGACTATTCACATGTCATCTTAAGTAGTCTAAGTAGAATATTTAATAACACACACATGATTCTTCTAGACCATGTCTTATCTTGGACAAGCACTCTACACTATCTCTTCATGGAGGAGGTAGTGAGGAGGCAAAATCTTTTAGCTTGGAGTAGTACACGGGTATGTCACAACTAGTGGGAATACTCATCTTCCTTTAGGGAGGGTAGTGCATCTCAACCTGATTTAATAGCATTGAGTTCTAAAGATAGAAAGTTGTGGGGTCACAATAATGCTTCAAAAGAGGGATAATCTACTAGCTCAAGAGGAAAAAGTCCTTATGTACATCTTGCACCTTGTATATATTTAAAAAAGGAAGAAAATAAAAAAATAAAAAATGCAGAATCTCCAAAAGTGGACAGATCTGAATGAAAAGTAACATGCCTACATGAGTATATATACAATTGAAAAAAAGATCTTAGAAGTAAAAAATTTGTAAGCTTGCAGAGGATGACTTGGCTATATTGGTCATGCATCCAAGGATAGGCAGCGATACTGTTTACCGTCCATTCTCTTCTCCATCTCCTCTTCTTGAGCAGGATGTACTTGAACTTAGAAGGGAATATCATTGCTCCTAGACGAAAGAGTTGCTAAACTAGGGGGCTAGAGTTACCTTGTTGAGAGAGGTTGTTTCTTTACTACTTTTGAGATGGGGACCTATATTTCACTTACAACGTACAAGTAAAGATTCATATTCATAATAATTTGCATATTTAGACTTATCTGACCTGATAATTGAGGCAACCATAATAGGAGTCTTATGGAAATTAAAGGCTGTTATGTTTTAAATCCATTTCCAAATAAAGGTTTCGCCACACTAATAATCTGAAGCTCTGACAGAATTTCTTTATTTTTCCTTTCTTTTTATCCAATTGACTTATTCTCTCAAATAAGTATTTGCTAAGGGACTAGCAAAGAAAAAGAAAAGGAGGGGTGATGAATCTACATTTCATCATCTTTATTCATTTATTTTAGCTTAAAATACCTTATAAAACACCTGTATATATTTACAAATCCATATTCTTACTAACTTGCATCTGTGTAAATATTGTACATATATTATTATTTTAACCAAACATAAAAAATAAAGAAAAAAGAAAAAATAAAGAAAAAATAAAGAAAATAAAAAAAGAAGATTGTATATATGTAATAGATACATGCTAATCCGAACCCCGACAGAAGGCTATGACTTGACCAGGTCGACTACGAATAAAGTAGTGGAGATAATGTCTTAAATCAGAAAATCCAAAAGAAAACTTTATAAATAATTCCTTATTTATTCTGTGTATATTTGTATGAAACTTATTATATTTTTTGTCAACAAACTGAACTCAAATTAAATAATTCTCTAAACAAAAGTTATAAATTAAACTATTTTGTAAATAATAAAGATACTTGAAAAATAAATCATGTACATAACTACAGTTAGAAAAAGCCGTTAAGCGATGATTGAAAGACTGATTCTGACTTCATATGAACTCGAATTAAATCAAACTCACTTCTATTTTATTCTAAATTAAATTATCTTTAAAATGGCAGTGGTTTCATATTTTTTGGAGTTACAGTTTGAAAGACGATTTTCTGGTGTCGTTTTCGCAATTTTACTATTTATTTATTGTATATATTTATTCATATTTATTTATATATATTGCATTTGTAAATAATTGTAAATATTTTTTTAACAATTATTTAAATAAAAACAAAAAATTACATTTTCTTCCCTCTTTTTATTTCTTGTAAGTTTTTCCATTCATAAACAATAAATACTTACTTTTCATACCCTATTTATCCGGACTCTAAATTGCATGCATTTATCATTGAAATAAATATAATTCTTGCTCAATAAATTCTACAAAAATTAGTGTTATCTCCTTCTTAGTAATTTTGTGTGCGTTAATTTTATCATTGCATTTTATTATCATTTTATGTTATTAAAAAATAAAAAACTTCCCATTTTACACTTTTCAAAAATAAAAAAATCATAAAAATGCAAATATTGCAGAAAATGTTCCAAAAAAATATATTAATTTTTTTGTGCATTATATTTTCTTTCCAATTTTCACGCATCAAATATTCTTAAAACTCAAAAAATAAAAAATATCAAAAAATTTAGAAAAAAGAATAAAAATCTCTATAAAAATCCAAAAATAGTGATTCGACTTCCAGTTATATATAATTCATTATAGATTTTAGGAAAAATAAAGTTGGTAGTTTTTATTTATTTTTATATTTTTAAGTTGTAAAATATTCCTCTTTGCTCACTTATTACTTTTTTTCTCCTATTTTTATTCTTTCAAAATCTTAAAACTTAGAAAATTCTTCTAAAAGTCATAAAATAGTAACAATATAGTAAAACACAAAAACATTTTCTTTGGACATTTTTGAGAATTTTTTATTTATTTGAAAAAAATCACTCTATTGTTTTATAGATCTTGTTTTGCAAAATTGATTAATTTTAAAAATAAAAATTTGCTGAAATTAAAACAACTAAAAGTTGAAAATTAGAAAATAAAAATAATATAAAAATAAAATAATATAAAAATTTTTAAAATTTGAAAATCCTACAAAAATTGAGATAGTTGGCATTTGAAGTCCCTTTTTCTTTTAATTGAATTTAAATTATTTGAATATCCCTTCGGATTTGTGGCCTCCCTAAGTTCAATATTGTTGCTATACTAATATATTAACTAGCAAATTCTCTTGCTAGACATTTTTTGTAATTATTTTGGCTTGAGAATAATATTTTTTTTATTGAGAGATTATTTGGGTTGCAATGACAATTGCACATTTATATTTCGTAAATCAAAAACCCAAGAAGATCTTGACCATTGATGAAGAATATAATTTAATGATGATTTCAAGGAATGCTTGATAAAGGAATTTATGTTTACATTTTATGTGCACTTTGTTATGAGTTACAAGAAAAGAGTGGATGTATGTAACTCTCGTCTCAGCTAGTAAGACTCGTCATGACCTTAGATGACCTTCTTTATATTACAGACCTTGTGTTCGTCAATTATGAGGCCTTGTGGATGCTCCATATACATAACCTCTTCAAGATATTTATGCATAAATATTGTCTTGAGTACCATCTATCAGATGTCATAGTCAAGTTGTGCAGATGTAACTAATAATATATTGATGAATTTAAACATGACCACCAAGCGATAACATATCGCATCATAATCGATACCTTCTCTATGTTAGACCTGTTGGTGGATACGGAGTCGCGGAGGGATCCTAACATCTGATCTTATAAGGTCTGCGGTGCCTAAAAAATTGGGTCTGCCAATCGCAATGTCAACTGCTCTCTCGGCTCTTAGATATCCACAATCTAATGCATCAATAATTAACACACAATGATGCTCAAACAATATACAAGGTGAGATAAAATTAATTATACCCTACAATATAGTATGTATAATACACAAGTGCAGCAGTCGAACCACAAAGGAGCAAAAGGGATAGACACAAAAAATGACAATTACGAGAAAAATCAATAAATAGTTTTGTGTGTTTCATAAGGCTTTTATAATTTTATGGATTTTTAATATTTTGTATTTTTTATGTATTTTTAAATTATTTTTTTTAAATTTGTGCTTATATAACTTTTATTTTATTTTTATTTTTCCCGATTTTTAGTTTCCTATTTTCTTTTTAAATATAATAACATATATAATTATATAGATTATATGTAAAATATAAATACTCTATAAGATATAAATATATAATATATATAGATAAAATAAAAAATACCATTAGGTTCAATCCTTTTCTCAATGATTTTAAATATGTAAGATATTTATAAATATTAATAATAACTATAAGTAATAAATAGTACTAATATATATAAGTATATCTAGTATTCTATTTAAAAATATAACTCTTTATAGTTAAAAATGGCAAAATATTTGTGTTTTTAATTTTTTTATCTTATTTTGGCAATTCTCATTTAATTTCTGTTTATTGTTTTATATTTATAATTGAATAAAAGTTCAAAACAAAAAGTTAAAATAATAGGCATGACTGTTTAGAATTTAAAAATAGAGAAATCTCTTAAAAATTTCTAATACTTTGTCTGAGATATAGTATATAGTATAAGAAATAGAAATATAAATTAAAATTTTTGGATGTTTAAATGATTTTTAGTGCTTATTATAAAATTTGTAGGCTTTTCAATTTTTAATGTTGTTCTTTTGTAATTTTAGTGGCTTTGTTCTAGAGTTGTAAAATACTATAATAATGCTACTCTAATTTTTTTGAATATTTCAAGGCATTTCAAATTTTTTATTTTTAAATTAAAATAGGAAATAAATGCATATTTTATTTTTATAAATATAAAAATTCTTAGAAATGCATCTCGAAAAATATATGTGATTTAATATAGTCCCAAGTACTTAAAATAATTTTACTAAGATTTTTAGACACAAAATGTTGTTTTTATAGTGAAAATACAAGAAATAAAAGTAATTATTCTGTTACTCACCTAAATTAATTAAAATAAAACTTTAATGCATTATAGAACACTTGATAAAATTCCAAGGGAATACATGCAAAATTCCTTGAATATTCATTTTACTACGTATTAGCAGGGGTATAAATGCAATATCTAAAAAGTTACAGCATTCACTTGTCATTTTCTTCGAAAATATACAATGAAATACAAAGTCCCTAGACTAATTAATAACACAAACCCACAAGGGGCCCTTGCAAAGGAAACGGGGAGGTTCTAGGACTAGTTTGGTGGAAGAATGGGTGAAGATGATGTGTGGAGTAAGTGCTCTGGTGAACAACAAAGGAAGAGCACATATTACTCGATCTGGAGGAGATTAAGGTTGATGGAGGTATGCAAGATGTAGAAAACAAAATGGGGAAGGATAGGATGTAGTCAATGGGTCGGAACCAAAAGTGAGGTGAGAAATGGTGGCCAAAGAAGAAGCTTCATCGAACTTCGAATTTGGACTTTTACGAAAAAACAAGAAATTAAATGAAACTAAAACCTAAATTATGTTAATGTTAATGCTAGGAATGAAAATAATGAAAAAAATGGCTCTCCCGTGGAACAAGGAGCCAAGGTGGAGCTCCACCTGAGCTACTTTGATGAGCTTGGATCACCACCTCCGGACCTCTGTCTCCATGCCGAAGGCTCCGACAAGGTTGCTGTTGTCAAGATCAATCTCAATCATAAGAAGGATTGGGATTTTGAGGGTAGTGTTGTATCAAATTCAAATTGGGGTCTAGAAGGGGTATATGTACAAGAGCGTGTTTGATCAAGGACACAACTTGATGCGAGGCTCCATTGAGGTGATATGACAACGTGAAAGAGATTTGATCAATGAGCAAAATCTACGAAGGAATCAAGTTGATATGGTGCAAGGATGACAGCTGTGTTGCACATGTGAGCCCATAGTAAGCCATTATGCAACAAATGTTATTACAAATATCATTCCCTGCTCTGCAATGAAGAATAAATAATTTACATAAGAGGTCCCTTTCTAGAATTAGTATTATGTACCATGGTCATCTTAGTGATCATATAGCTATTGCTTCAATAATTGAATCATAGAGGTTGGCTCTTAGATGAATATATAAGAAGTTAGATTGAGGACACATCATGCATCGTCAAATGATTATTAAGAGATGATCTCCATCCTGAGTAGGATATGATATTACTTTCTCTTTTGGATGATATCTGACTGACCTCTTGACGCAGGTCCTCTAAATAGGAATAGAGAATCGGAGGTGTCAGATTAGTTAGGTCAAACTGTTGACTTAACAAGATTGAGATTACCAAAGACCTATGTCATATGATGTATTGATATAGGCACACATCCAATTACATGAGACATATGTGTTACTATATGTCTGAGTATTTACATTTGGCAGATCGATAGGTTGATAATCTATTCAAGGTCTATACAACAACGCACTGGTGTGCATGCAAGTGTGTATGGGTAATACGATATCTCGAAGGGATCATATAGATTCAATCACTAACCAGAAGACATGAGCTCACTCATGAGATATTGGGAAGAATCAAATTACATACATAGTCATCTTTCTTTTGAAGTTTGACTGAATTTGTAGGTTTGATATATACTTTTGGAAGGTATATGGTCAACATCGGTGTATGATATATGCTTTTGTAAAGTATATGATCGATACCAACTCCTAATGATTAAATGAGAAAGTTAATGATAAAATCCAAAAGGAGACGGTCTAAATAAGATATAAAACTTCGGGTTTATTCTAGTTCTTTCAGTATGTAGGACGTACAAGTAAAAGGAATACTTGAGGGTGATGTGACCATAAACGATTGTATAACCATGATGCTTCCATTCCTAGGGAGTGATGAAAGAGGTTTGGATTTTAGTGACTCCTCCCAATAGAGAAGTAATTTCATCTTGATCTAAATGTTCGATAATAATCTGAATGTGATTCAAATGTAGTGAAAATATAAGATATACGATTTTGATTTAATCGAACATCTATGAGAGGTCTGCAAGATCATGATTTGGGATGTCATATTAATATCCAAGTCAGTATGTGTGGAACGTACAATCTCCTTGTCCTTATCTCCAATTATCCGTGGAGAGCGCATTATTCTTGAAAAAAGTTCGAGAATAACTCCATTGTTATATTATATCCAAGCACTGAGAAATTTGGTAATTAAATGTGATTTAATTATCATGAATAATATGAATTTGGTTCATATAATAAGGAGATTTATCAAAGATAAATAATTATGATTTAATTAACAAAGATGTTAATAATGTGAATGTGATTCATATTATTTGGGCACATGAGAATGGAGATCCAAGATAAGTAAATGTGATTTAATTATCAAGGATATGAATAATTGTTGGCATGTGTTTCTCAAGGATTGATCATTAATAATGGATATGAAAGTGACGTTGCTATCCCTAAAAATCCCACGAAAAATAAACAATTTATTATTTTTTTCTTCTCAAGTTGTAAAATTACCTAAAAATGAATAATGAAGCAAGAGAAAATTGTGCTACTTATTTACCTGTATAGCAGACTGGATCCAACTCAGGGAGGCTACAATTCCTGAGGGTTATTCAAATAATCGACTAAAATCAATTAAGAAAAAAGTAGGAATCACAAAGGCAAATTATCGTTGGTATTTGTGGATTTTTTTCTCTTTTATATTTTTTAATATTTTTTAATTTCTATTTTTTTATTTTATGATTTTCAAATTTTTAGTGATTTTATTTTTTGTAATTTTTTAAATTTTTAAAAAAGAACAATATGCACAAGATAAGAAAGACGCCTATCAAACTCCTTTTGTATTTTCAATTATATAAAAATTTGCTCAGAAAAATACAGAGAAAATATTTTTGTTTTTTAAAGGTATTGAAATGTTTTTAAGAATTTTTGTAGAATTTTCAGATTTTTAGTTTTTTTTAAAAAATCAAATAGTGGAAAAAATGAGAAATAGTGCACAAGCTCGATAATTTGCAACTTAAAACTATTTTAAGTGCCCAAAACTCTTGGTATTTATTTTTATGATAAAAGATATGTAAAAATCTACAAATAGGAACTGAAATCATGATTTTTTTTATTTTTATAGAATGTTTTATGATTTTTATAATATTTTCAATATTTTCATTTTTTGGGTTTTAAAAGGAATTAATACGTGAAATTTGGATAGAAATTAAAAACAATGAAATAAAACTACTCTATTTTTCTTGGAATTTCTGGAGCAATCTTCAACATTTTATGAAATTTTGAATTGCAGGAAGATAAAAGAAATTGTTTTTTATTTTTCAATAATAACAAATGATAATAAAATGCAATAAAATTTTTATGCTAGAAAGATTAGCACATCTGGAGCATAGCATGATTTTTGAAAATTTTATTGACCAAGGAAAATATTTATTTCAATATGAAAAGCAAGCAAGGTCAAGTCTATAACACAAGGACTAACATGTAAACACTTAATATCTTGGCATTAAATAAATGACAAAAATAACCAGAGAGTGTAGAGTGTAAGTTATCCAAAAATAGCGTGAAAAACACGTGCGTTGGACAGATAGTGATCTTCTTGTAATTCTGGAAATGTCCAAGGACTTGTATCCAATTTTCCCCAAATTTTAAATATTGATCTGGAGTTGGGGTTCTTTATAATTGGAGAAATATCCAGGGTGAAACTGTAAATATCCTAATAAAATAAGTTTTTCGAAAGGCACTGCTTTGCCCTAAACGAAAAAGGAGGGCGTGGCCGCCGCCCCTTGCCTTCTCCTCCAAGCAAGGGCGGTGGCGACTGTCAGCTTGCAGGTGGCTTGGTTGTGCGAGGTGGGCACTGGGCCGTGGCGATGAGAAGCGGCACGGGTTAGCACCGCCTCACAGCGGTGAAGGAAGAAGCTGGTATGCTGGGCCGCATGTAGCTCGCAGCCAAGGCGAAGACGTGCATGGGCAGCCGTGCGTCTGGGCAACCGAGGCACGATTGGGTGGCGGCGACTAGACTGGAGACGCTTGGCTTCGGTTGATGGCTAAGTGGCGGCGGTACCGCGTTGGGTGGTGGCGACGGACGTGCGTATGGGTGGTGGTGGTTCCCAGGCGGTACGGTTCCGCCACGCACGCTGGTAGCACAGTCGAGACGGCTTGAGGGCACCGCTTGTTGTTTTTAATTTTTTATATTTTTAATTTTCTATTGTAAGCAGTTACTAGTAATATTTTTATTTTTGTAAATATGAAATAGAGAAATTAAAAATAGAAAATAAAAAAATGTTTTTTTCTTTTATTTATTTTTAGATGATCTTGCAAAACAAATGTTAGAGAGAAAGAAAATAAGTTATTTTTTATTATTTTTATTTATAGACAAAGTATTATGCAAGCATTATGACTCGATCTCAAAAATCAAAATGGAGATGTGGATGATTGCGGTTCCGAGAAAAATGGCGTATGAAACCGGATCTCTGACCACCGTGTATGGCCTGAGGTGAGAGATCGTGCAAGGTAGAAACGAATGTGTAGAGATCGAGAAAGTGAGATGAAATATCAGATCTGTGGCAGATCAAAATCGTGATGAATTTTAAGATCTAAAAGAAATGAGAATGAAGAAAAATACGAGAAAATAAAACTATGATTGATCTAGATATAAAACAAGAGAAAATGATGGATCTCACCTTATGAGTGGGAAAGACCTAGATCACCTCGACGAAGGCCGAATCGCTGTCACGAGACATCTTGGTGGCTAGGTACCCTTCTGCGACAAGAAGAGTCTTGGAGATCGGGCTCCTATCACCAAAGATTGATCCCTTTCAAAAGATGGAGAATGAGCCTAATTAATAGGTAGAATGGATTAACAATTGATTTTTTTGAATTTTTGGACGAAGATAAGAGATAAGAGAGAATAGCATTTGAAATGAGATAAAGTAGAAAGATAAATATTTACAAAAGTTAACTATTTTTTTATTTTTCGTCACTTTATTTATTGGAAAATTAAATGTTAAATTTTTTATTTTTTTGTGATATTTAAGAAAATTAAATATATACATATGATATACGCAAATATGACATTATCTACATGGGTAGATCAAAAGATTAGTTTTTTTATTTTTTTATTTTCAATGATTAGTAAAAATATTTACAAATATTTATAAATACAATACGTACAAATAAATGACAAAATTGCATAAACCTCCTCAAAAAATTGACTTTTCAACTGTAACTACAAAAACTATGAAATCATAACCATTTTCAAGATAATTTAATTTATAATACAATGGAAGTGAGTTTGGTTCAATCTGAATTCATATGGAGTGGGAATTAATCTTTCAATTATCGCTTAATGATTTTTTCCTGATGTGGTTACTTTTATTATATACATTATTTATTTGTGCAATTATTTTTATTATTTAGCCTGCATTTTTATTTACAAATTTTTTTTTGAAAATTATTTTATTTAAGGTTAATTTCTATACAAATAAAATAGTGTTAGTTTTATATAAATATACAAATTAAATGAGAAGTATTTGCAACACATATTTTTTTAGATTTTCTGATTAAGGACTCTATCTCCCCCTACTTTATTCCCGATCGATCATGTCTAGTCTTGACCTTCTATCAGGGTTCGGGTCAGCCTCTATCTATTACATATATACAATCTTCTTTTCTTTTCTTTGTTTTTGCTTTCTTACTTTATTTATTTATTTAGGTTAAAATAATATACAATATTTATATATAGATGTAAGTTAGTAAGAATATGAAGTTAGTATTATGTACTGGTGTTTTATAAGGTATTTTATGGTAAACTAAATGAATAAAGATGACGAATCGCATATTCATCACCCCCTATGCTTTACCTTTGTTAGTCCCTTATCAAACACTTATTTGAAAGAATAAGTGAATAGAAGAAAAAAGGAAGGAAAAATGAATAAGTTAGGATAAGATTGAGTATTAAACTTTTCTTCATAAATTTGTAGTTTGGAGCTCTGTCAGACCTTTGGATTATTAGTGTGTCGGAACTTTAATGGGAAATGGATTTAAAACCTACAACCTCTAAGTTCCATAAGACTCCTATTCAGGTCAACTCAACAGTCAGGTCATAACAAGTCTACATACATAAATTCTTGTGAATATGAATTTTACCCGTACGGTGTAAGTGAGATATAGCTTCCCATCTCAAAAGTAGCAAAGAAACAACCTCCCTCAACAAGGTAACTCTAGTTCCCCGATCTTGCAACTCTTTCATCGAGGAACGGATTTTCCCTTCTAAGTTCAAGTACAACCATCTCAAGAAGAGGGGATGGAGAAAAGAATGGACGGTAACTAGTGTAGCTACCTATCCTTCGATGCATGACCACTGTAGTTTACAAGTCTGAAAAGCCCTACTTAACCTGTGTGAATTATCGAGCGTTTAAATTAATGTCATTTCATTGTAGGAGGGCAATCAGATCCGATCAAGAAATAACCACAATAAATTAATCAGTTTTATTCGAAGTGGTTTAATATTTATTTTACTTGGTCAAATCTCAAGGTCGAACTCAAGGAGGCAAAGGAACAACCTATAAATTTGTCTATCAAAGTTTATGCACGATTTTCAAGATGGTATTTTTTTTATTATTTTTAATGCAATTTTGGGATGCAAAATGCAAATTTGGCCAATTTTAGGGACTAAAATGTAAAGACCAATCAAACGATGCCCAAAAAATATGAAACTTGGCCAAGATGAAAGTTATTTGAAACGAATGCACTATTTTTTGGAAATATTTTATGAATTTTTGAATGCAAACATAACGAATTTCGTTAATTAATTATAATAAATTAGAAACCTAATTTTTTAAGGGATAAAATTATCCAAGATCTATCACTAGGTGAAGGATCTCAGAAAAATCCAAAACCTCAAACATACTAGATTTAATAACTATTAAAATTAAATATTGCAATAAGCAAAATGATTTTGATAAGGCAAATTATGTATGCAAATGCAATTCTTTTGGGCACGATGTGAAATACAACTAATTCTTGAATTTTCGATAATTTTCAAAGCAATGGTTATTAGTTATGAATTTTCAAGTACAGAACGGACAAAATATGTAATTTTCTACAAAATAATTAATTATTAATTAACCACATATCACAAAAATGTCAAATATATGCCATAATTTAGAGAATTAATTAAAGAACATCATGCTACTTTAATAGTAAAAATAATGCAACGTAGAGGTTTAAAATGAAGGGAGAACACATGGATATCATTAGAATTACAATAAATAAAAATATGCATAGAGGGACTTAAGTGTAATTACAACAACTCCTGGGGCATTTTCTACAAAATTCCCACGAGGTCATGTGCCAGGAACGTGACCCTTGGGTGGCGGGGCTGGATCTAGACTTAGGCGGAAGTTGAGGGGCTTGTATGCAAATTTTCCCGCCTCCATGTGTGTATCACGTGCGTGGGTATTCCAAGAATTAGGCGGATCAGCGGGGGTATCGATGTAAGTTTTCCCCAGCGCACATGAGTATCGCGTGCACGAGGGTCTCGGGTTGTGTGCCTAGAGAGATGGTTGGGTCCTCTGGCTGAAGCATGACTTTGCAGGACTCGTGGCCGAGCACGGTCGCTGGTGGCAGCCTATGGTGGAGGATGGCCGCTAGAAACTGGCGGAGGACTGCTCCTACTGAAGGTGGTGGCGAGCGATGCTCCTGGAGGTGGTGTTGATCCCCCGGTGGTAGTATTGTGGAATACCTTGGAGATGAAGATCGCAGAGAGGAGCTTCTTGATGAGGAGTCGGGTCAGCAGTTGGAGGAGCATGGCTTCATCGATTTCGAGGTGTAGTTCCCAAGTGGTGTTGCGGATGAAGTCGATGGAGCTCAGGCGGAAGAGCTCGGCAGTGGTCGATGACGTTATTATTAGAGTTTATGAAGATGTCAAAGATGAGAGCACCTGGAGGTGAACTGGAGCAGCTGGAGTCGAAGCACAGAGGAGGCGAGTCATAGGTGGGCGGAGAAGCTTTGGTGGAGATACGGTGGAGCGGGGGAGTATAGTGGCTGGAGTTGATGAAATATCGTAGATCGACAGCGAAGAAGGCCAAAGCAGAGCAATAGCGGCAGAGGGGAATCACCATGAACTTCTACGAGCTTGCGAAGCTTGGATCTCGCCGTAGTTGAGCGGGAATCTGGAATGTCACCACCGGGGCCCTCTTTGTGTGCAATTGGTGGATAATGGAGACGATGGTGGCGCTCGGAGTTAAATAGGAGAAGACGGGGGGGGGGGGGGGGCGATGATGGAAGGGAATCGAAGATTTTTTAGGGATTTGGGTGAAAAGAGAGATTGAGGGAGATCGAGTTTTTTGGGGGATTGATTGGCATGTGGAGGCGGTCCGAAGAGGGTAAACGGGAATAATTGGGATGGCGATGCGGAATTGGGAAGACGTCCGAAGATTGCAGGGGAGGAGATGATGGTGGCAGCGAGATTTGAGGGCGTCGCCGCCCGATTGGGAAAGGCAGGGAAGAAGGCACGTGCGGAGCATGTGCGTTGGGGGCACATGCTCTACACATGCGTCCTCTCATTTTTTTATAAAAAATGAAATTTAAAATACAAAAAGGCCAAAAATGGGTGAACGTGGCAGCTCCAGGAGGAGCCACGTGTCAGCCCCACAAAAAATTAGAAATAAAATAGAAAGACAATTCTATAATAAATAGAAAATGACCTCGAATAGAAAAACTTTCTTCACAAAAGTTGCTCATAGCAATGAGATC
This sequence comes from Ottelia alismoides, assembly GCA_037367405.1. NCBI lineage: Eukaryota > Viridiplantae > Streptophyta > Magnoliopsida > Alismatales > Hydrocharitaceae > Ottelia > Ottelia alismoides. Next base: position 187,769 of record JAZKJV010010772.1, on the reverse strand, counting down.
TACAACTTTTATGAAGGGACTAAAACTAAAATAGATCATTTGTGCAATTGATTTTTTTGGTGTATCCCATGTAAATAGAATACCTTGGTTTTTTAGTTTTCTATTTATTTCATTTTTAAACTAGATAAAAATACGAAAAAATAGGATAAAATCAAAGATAAATATTTACACATAAATCTATTTGTTTATTTTTACTTAGTAAGAAAAAGAAGAAATAAAAAATGTGAAAATGTCACTTTTTGTACAGACAGTTATAAAAGTCTTGGACTCAATTAATTTCTTTGATTTCAAGCTCAGTTTGGATTTGAACTTTTGCGCATTTTAATAAAACTTTTATAAAAGAAGATAAATGAAAAAGAAATAAAATAAATTGTGTCAATTATGTACATAAAATAATAGGTCAGAAAATTCAAAATGTACAAAAGAGGCCCAAAACCCAACTTTCACATATGAGCTCCAATTCACTTGAACTTGGTCATGTTTTGAAGGTAATTGAATGTACATTAGTTCAAAAGTGAGTAGGATTAAAACGAACATTGGATGAGAAAGATATTGAGTCCGAAAATACAAGAACTAGGGTTTGGGTTTTAGGTCCACTTATTTGGGTTAGTGAATTTTTTGTATTTTTATTTTATTCTTGTTAGTAATATGTAAACACCGGAGGTAGCTTTTAGGTCAAATGGAGTTAGCATGAATTAGTTAAAAATCAGGATAGTTAGGCTATTTACAGGTCAATTTGGTTGGGATTATTGGCTTCTTATTTTTTGTAATATTAAGTGATAAAATGCCATTCTTATCAGAACATGCATGGAGGGTAATTTTGTAGAATAAATGAATAAATGCCAATGATTTTTAGAGATTTGAGCTTAATTCATGAATTTTTGAGTGTTGAATATGATGTTCACCACCTATACTTAAACCATGCTTGTCTCTGAGCCAAAAGAAATGCCATGAGGTGCAATGAGATTAGGTTCCATACCAAGACCATGAGTTGAAGGTGAAAATGGAACTAGACGTGACCTTTGGATTATTAGTGTGGCGGAACTTCTGTGAGACTTAGAATTTTAAAATCAACAGCCTTCAAGTTCTACACATCATTGTCACAGTTTCAGCTCAGAAGTGATCTTAGATCAATCCTCCTCCCAAAGCATACCCTATGAACATTGAACAATTGACTCATGTGTGTGAAAGGTTTTAGCTCTTCCCATCCAGAATTCCATACTAGCATGCAAACCTCCTCTCTAATAACTCGTCCTCGGAGAGTCATGTATTTCCTTCTAAAGTTTGTCGTGTTGTGTTCACAATTGAAATGGGGGAAGTTAGAATAAGGAGAAAAGAACCCGAGGATAGTCACGTCTCCTTGTGAAGCCGACCAGTTTGGCTATGTCTCCACCAAGATCTGTAGGTTTTCTTGAAGCTTGGACCTTTTTGGTCAAATGTTTATTTGGTAGTGGCTTCTTTGTATTTGGATTTTTGGTAGCATTGCATGGATCTTTTGGTTCCCCTATGGATATAGAATCTTTTTTTTCCGTACATGTTTTAGGGTCTTAGAAAAAATTGTGCCCAACTGTCCATCCCTTTTCTGAAGCTTTATTTGAACCCCTACTCCGATCTTTATATTTCCACGCTACCATAAAAGAAACTCACACAGTCTTCCAACACCCCATCTGAGTTGAGCTAAGTGCATAGTGTGAGAGTACAAATTAATTCTCTATTCCAGAGTCGTACCCAGAATGAAGAGACCAGGTTAGACACTAAGAATCAAACTTTGCACATTGTCATGTGGAACTCGAAGAAATAAGTCATAGACCTGGAGTTTCTAAAATCCTATTTATCGGTGAAGTTCCTCTGAATGTGGATTAAGGTCAAGTCCAGACCACTCTCGATTTTTTCTCATAACTCAGTTCAAATGCTAATGGCTTTTCACAAATGCCAAGGAATGTAATTTTTGATGAAGTGTAGGTGTGTGGAACGCAAGCACATATTTTTTTGTGATATTTTTTTTGAGTTTTTTATTGCAAGGATTTTGTTTGTTTTTTTATGAATAATTCAAAAAGTTTTTGGTTGGTTTGAGTCAATGTTAGTAGCAAAATATTTTTTGTTTTGTTTTTTAGTTTAGTTACTCACCCGTAAATACATATAAACTTACACAAAGGTAGGAGCTGTGGGTAAAATATATACAAAATACATATACACACCCCCTACACCTAGCGAGTGTTATGTCCACAAAGCACAAGAAGCGAAAAGAAGACATAGCTCGGGCTAAGCGTAGGAAAGTGTAAAAGAATTATAAATAATAGAAATCGGCCCATCCCCCTATACTTAGGCTGTGGACAGTATGAGTATAGAAGAAGAGTGAAAGTGAGGCAGTAGGGGTATGTGAATGAGGAGAGTATATACAGATGAGCATCGGTTCCCCCTATACTCACGTTTTGACCTAAGTAGAGGAATAAGATGTACAAGGAGACTGATGTGGTCGGGAGGGAGGGTGGGTAGCCGATGATTAAGGCGGTTTTCGGTTGATCTTGTTGTGAGCATGTGGTGGGAGATCGTAATGATAAGAAGGAGATGAAGCATATGATTCCCAACCATTATCCGTGTTACCTCAGAGAAATCATGCTGGATAGTAGATGATACGTATGAATCAGACGAAAGATAAACATCATCGGAGTTATCCTTAGAGGAATAGTATTTGAAAGTGGAGGCACTCCAAATATTCTTGTTCTTTATTTTTTCAGTTGTTTTCTCAGAATTTATTCCTTCTTAGGATTAAGCGATTTGTCCTCAGATGAATACTCTGAAGCACCAGTCTCAGTCAGCTCATAAGAAATCATTTACAGTGTATTTAACGAAATTAGGAGAATCGGCTTTAGATGAATAATAGTGAGTAACATGAGTCATCCATCAGGAATCGAAGTTTGGATCCTTGCGAAGATAAGGTTTTAATACTACCGAACATACCTCACTCATGTAGATTACCTTTTCTGGACCTGATGAGGGATTCTCAGACGATTCCTCTTTTGAAAGGTCAAAGGCAACATTCTTTTTAGAAGCATGAGTAGTCATGTTGTTTTGTGAAGGTGTTGGTCCTGGGAGTGAGGTGTTGACACTTGAGTCTCGAGATGAATAATCATTAAAATTTTTGTACTTGGTCGGTGTTCATCCTGCACGTTTGTTCTTAGTTTTCTTGATGTTGGTGCACTCCTGAGTTTGATTGATTTGTTCAAGGTAGTCGGAGAAGGTTGACTAAGGGTGAGCCCATGCATATGTCTTAGGATCATATATGAAACAATTTTCTATGGTGTGAGCAGCGGCAAATGGGACAGTGGGGAGAGTCTCTACATGTTCGTTCTGAATCAACATGATGTTGGAGCATTCCGGTGTCAGGTTGATTTGATCAATGTGGTTAGAGGAGATCTCGGCCGACTCAGGATGTACCATGCATAAGTCTTATGATCATAATTGGAGTCATTTCCCCATAGTAAGAGAAACGGGAAATGGAATAGGGGGAAGAGTCTTTAAACCAGTAGTCTCATCAACAGCCGCTATCTCAATTGTATCAACGGGGTAGGGCTCTTCTACCGCTTGATGGTTATGTCTGTCGAGGGCTTCATGGGTTGCCTTAGAAAATCATGGTTCCTCAAAGATTTGTTGAGATCAAGGTGCTAACAACTCTATAATTGATTTCTCGAGACTCGCACTCAATAATTGCCTTAGCCAATGCCAAGAATGGCTTTCTAAGAATGATCAGAGATTAGGCGAATTCTCCTTGATGCTCAATATCAATGATCGTGAAGCCTATTTTGAGCGGAGCACCATGGAATGTGATGATGGAAATTGTTCCTCTCGACCTATTTATTGATCGACCAACCCGTTGAACAATCTCTCTTATCTTCCTGATAGGTCTGAGTTTGAGCTCGTTAAATACAGAGTTCGGAAGGATATTAATTGGTGAGTCATCATCAATTCGAGCATGGGTAAAAATTGTATCTTTAATTCCACGGTCAAATCTGAGCAACTGTTTCACTATGCAACTCTTGGTTTTTCTCCTCAGCACCAAGGAGGAGGCCATTGACAAGATATGTCTTTCGGTCTTTGTTCTTATCCTGCCCGACTTTTTCATCATCAATTTGTTTATTACAAATCCTTTAAGGTCGGGGAAGTGTTCAATGTCTTGTATCAAGGGAAGTTCAAAAATTAATCTTTTCTCAAGTGCTTCTCGTACAGAAGGATCCAAATTCTTCAGATCTTCTTCAGTTTCTATTTATGTTTTTTTTCTGATTTTTCAATTTTTTAAGTGTTTTCTAATATTTTATTTTTTGGTATTTTCTATGTGGTGTGTGGATGTGGTGTCTGTAGATGATGAGGGGCTTTGATTAGCTGAGTAAGAGTCAATGCTATTCCTAAGGGAGTAATATGCAGAACTGTCGCTGTCAGAATCGTCCCTAGGGTGAACATAATCCATGGGTTTCTGAATATCCTCAGGTTTCTCAACATTAGATCCATTTATTTTATCCTCCACTTTCGTACTTGAGCTTCCATAAAATAAACAGAGTGCGTTAGTAAAATTTCTGAAATTTTCCTCCATTAATTCATATATCTTCGTGATCCTCGAAATGTCATCCTCCAAAGATTTTTCAGGAGCAGTTTGTGTAGTTTCATGAGTATTCTTTTGTTTTCAAACTTGACATCAAATCATTTCATCTTCCACTTTCATGTATGAGATGGGAGAAGATCCTATCAAAACATGTCTTGATTTGTTGTCCTCTGAAAATTTCTCCTCAAAAATCATTGAGCGAGTCTGCTTTATATGAGGGCTACTATCGATCTCATACTCAACATGGTGTGATTTAGGCATGTATTGTTGAGTTGAGTAGAGTTCATTCATTTGATCATGATTGGACGGACCCTTACACCGTGGAGTCAACATATAGAGTTGAATCCACTCCTCTGTATAAGTATCATACCTGAAGATGGGATTGTCACAATTAATCCAAGATGAAAGATTATCAGCTGCGGGCCAATCCTCTTGATATGTTCGAACCTCCATTTTGTTCCTAATGGTCAAATCTAGTTGTGGATTTGTGAAATATTGACCTATTCCAACAATATGGTGACGAGGGATTGAAGTCAGTTGGAGATGTTGTCTTGGTCGGTCATTTATCTCAAAAGTCATTTGATGTTTAAACGATTCATGTGTTCTATCGAGTAATGGGTCAATCCAAGATGATAGTTTCTTATTCGTGTTCAGGTGTGGAGAAGGTGGAAGATGTGAAGAAGTATTAAATTTGATCAGATTCATCATGTTTTTAGAATCTCCCATGAATGATGGATCAACATTTACAGAATATGAAAGATGGATGGATGATCAGAATGTAGAGGATTGACATATGAAGAAATGGAGAACTCAGTCGGTTGTTTGTTTGTATGATCCGAATATAAAGGATTGTCATTCATGAAGTAGGTCGGATTTGTAGAGAGGGTTGGATCTCTTTGTGGGTGAGAGTCTCCTGTGGAACTTGGATGATGCTTGGTTAGAGGAGGTTTTGAAGCTTTGGGTCTAACCGAGACAAATTCATTTTCATAGTATAGATCATATGGATACTCGTACAAATGTTCTGCCATTTTTGAAAGAGCCACCATAATGGGTGATGACTTGGATTTGATCGTGATAAATTTATTTTCATAATATAAATCTGGAGGGATCTTGAACAAAAGTTCCATAATTTTCGAAGGGGGTTTACTTGTTGACATAATGGATCTTGGTTAACGAGGTTCAAGTGCCTAGGATATTCAACATGAGATAACCTTAACTCTTTCAGATCAAGAAAGGAGAATGAAGGCACAAATGTGCGGTTTTTGATTTTTGAATTCGGTTCACGCACACTAATACAAACAGATATCATAGCCCACGTTCACCAACTCATACAATGAAGCCACAAGAGTTTGACAATTATATTTTTAATTTTAGTTGGTGATAAATCAATCTTGGAAAAATTCAGCGAGCTGTTAGGTGCCAAAAATTTTCTTAAAGAATGGCCCGAATCTTACGACTAGTTGCACCTACTTTTAGCCGGTATAGGTGTAAATACGGACCATAAAACAACTACCTGTGTTACTTAAGGACGGAGCCTTATGCGGTGTCCTTTAAACCACCCACTCTTCTAAGGAAATACAAACCGTTTACCGGCTACCCGTATTCCTTACTGAGAAGTAGCTAATCATTTTTTTTGAGTCAGTAGTCAATATGAAAATTCAGAGTTGGGCTCTAGCCTTAAGTGTCATCTCTCGCTTACTCAGAATAATAAATGCATCCAAGGTCGGGGTTGCTCTCCAGCAAAAATTGTTGATTTATGAGTTGATTTAGTCGACTTTGTTAGCAGTCCCAATTTTAGTTAGGAGATCACTTAAAATTAAGTGAGCACAAATATACATCTACCATTAGTTCCAATTTCCTTTTAAAATTATGTGACAAAACAAGAGGGAGAATTCGAGAAAAGTTGATGCACGTGAAATAATGATGTATGCAATGGTAAAATACTTATAGTGATTCCTCACAATATCCATTTTAGATGCAATACAGGAATTGAAAGATTATTCTAAATGAATGCAAGCTGATGAAAACCACACCTAGCAGAAAGTTCTATTAGCCGTGAAGAAATGAGTTAAATTTTTGACTAAGTGGAACGATCTAATGTGCGTCTCAATTAATGTGTAGTATGGTCTTAGATTCTACGAGCACAATCAAAATTTTCAAAGATCTAATAGTCGTATGTGCATGTCTATCCTAAGCACCACAAGTTGGGCCCCTCCCTCACTGGAGAGTGAAACATGCCACGACACACCACAATAAAAGTTTGAGGTCTTATTACGCATGCGAGAGTTCAAACGGACACCGCTAGAAATGAGCAACTAATTAGAGAAAATAAAATCCTAAACTCTATGCTCTCTCACAACTCGACTCAATCTATATTTTAATTGTGGTTTTTCAGAAGTCGGTGAAGATGCGCCAGTTTCCAAAAACCTCTCCACGTACGTTGGGTACCTCGCAAGAAAAAAGAAGAGAGAGCATGTAAGAGAATAACACAAAAATAGTCAAAAAAATAAATGCAGAAAGTAAAGTCATTACAGAAAAAATGGAAAATTTATAATGAAAAATTTGGGGGTCACACCACCCGAATGTGGAAAACCGAACAAAAAAATTTTTAGACAAAAACTAAGTCGTTTGCCTCCCAGGCAATGGCGCCATATGACGAGTTCAAAATCACCCTAGTTAATTATGCAGAATTACCGTACGGTTAGATTAATGTCGTTTCATTATAGGCTGGCTATCAGAATAGGCTAAGAAATAACCATAATAAATTAATCAATTTTATTCGAAGTGGTTTAAAGTTTATTTTACTTTGGAAAGTCCCATGGTCGAAGTCAAAGAGGCAAAGAAACAACCTAGAAATTTGTCTATCAAAGGTCGTGCATGGTTTTTTAGACGGTATTTTTTGTTATTTTTAATGCAATTTTGGGATGAAAAATACAAATTTGGTCAATTTTAGGGACTAAAATGTAAAGATCAATCAAACGATGCCCAAAAATATAAAACTTGGCCAAGATGAAAGTTATGTTGAAATGAATGCACTATAAGTTTTTTAAAATTTTTGAATGTAAGGTAAATATTTTATGAATTTATGAATGCCAACACAATGAATTTCGACAATAAATTATAATAAATATTAAACCTAATTATTTTTAATGGATAAAATTATCCAAGATCTATAACTAGGTGATGAATCTCAAGAAAATCCAAAACCTTAAAAATACTAGATTCAATAACTATTAAAATTCAATATTGAAATATGCAAAATGATTTTTATACGACAAACTATGTATGTAAATGCAATTCTTTTGGGGCATGATGTGAATTACAACTAATTCTACAATTTTTGAATTTTCGTAATTTTCAGAGCAATGATTAATTAGTCATGAATTTTCAAGCACCGAATGTGCAAAATAAACAATTTTCGACAAAATAATTAATTATCAATTAACTACAGATCACAAAAATGTCAAATATATGCCATAATGTAGATACATAATTGAAGAACATCGTGATATTTTTGAATAATAAAAATAATGCAATATAGAGGTTTAAAATGAAGGGAGAACATAAGGGTATCATTGCAATTACAATAAATAAAAATAAGCATAGAGGGACTTAAGTGTAATTATCGAAACTCATGGGGGAGTTTCTGCAAAATTCCCATGTGGTCACGTGCCAAGTACGTGACCCTTGGGTGGCGGAGCTAGGTTTGAACTAAGGCGGAAGTTGAGGGGCTCGTTTGCAAATTTTCTCGCCTCCACGTGAGTATCACATGTGGGGGGTAGTCGAGGAATTAGGCCGATCAGCGGGGGTTTCAATGTAATTTCCCCCGGCGTACGTGAGAATCATGTGCACGGGGGTCTCGGGTCGCGTGCTCGATGGAGATGACCGGGTCCTCTAGCTGAAGCATGGCTTTGCGGGACTCGAGGCTGCGCACGATCGTTGATGGCATCTTATCGTAGAGGATGGCCGTTGTTAACGGGCAGAGGACTACTCCTACTGAAGGTGGTGGTGAGCGATGCTCCTGGAGTGGTGTGGATCCCTTGGTGGTAGTGCTGCGATAGACCTTGGAGATGAAGATCGCAAGAGAGGAGCTTCTTGATGAGGGGTCAAGGCAGCAACTTGATGAATGTGGATTCGTCTATTTGGAGGTGTAGTTCCCTAGTGGTGTTGCGGATGAAGTCAATGGAGCTTAAGCGGAAGAGCTAGATGGTGGTCGATGATGTAGGTAGTGGAGTTGATGAAGATGGAGGTGAACAGGAGCAGCTGGAGTTCGAAGCGTAGAGGAGGCGAGTCATAGGTGGGCGGAGAAGCTTCGGTGGAGATACGATTGAGCCGAGGGAGTGTAGTAGCTGGAGTTGATGAAATATCATAGCTCAACGACGAAGAAGGCCGGAAGAGCATAGCGGTAGAGGGGGATTTCCATGGTCTGCGACGAGCTTGTGAAGCTCGTATCTCGTCGGAGTTGAGCGGGGCTCCAGTCTGTCACCACTAGGGCCCTCTTTGTTTGCAATTGGCGGATAATAGAGATGACGGCGGTGCTCGGAGCTAAATAGGAGAAGACGGGGGCCATTGATGGAAGAGAATCGAAGATTTTTTAGGGATTTGGGTGATTGGAGAGATTGAGGGAGATGGAGTTTTTTGGAGGATTTATTGATGTGTGGCGGCGATCTGAAGAGGAGGGTAGCCGGGAATAATCAGGATGGCGTTGCAGAATTGGTAAGGCAGCTGGAGATAGCAGGGGAGGAGATGGCAACGATGGCGATATTTGGGGGCACCACTGCCCGATCGGGAAAGGCGGTGAAGAAGTCATGTGCGGAGCAGGTGCACTTGGGGCACGTTCTCTGCACGTGCATCCTCTTTTTTATAAAAAAAGAAATTTAAATTATGAAAAGACAAAAAATGGGTGACACGTGGAGGCTCCAGGAGATGCTACGTGTCAGCCTCACAAAAATTTAGAAATAAAATAGAAAGATAATTCTGGAATAAATAGAAAATGAACTCAGATCAAAATAATTTCTTCATAAATGTTGCTCGTACCAAAATCGATCATTTGTGCAAAGTGATATTTTCGGGGTATACCGTGTACATAGCATACCTTGATTTTTGGGTTTTATATTTTTTGTCATTTTTAAACCAGATAAAAAATACAAAAAAATAGGATAAAATCAATGATAAATATTTACAAATAAATCTATTTTTTGGATTTTTACTAAGTAAGAAAAAGTACAAATAAAATAAAATGTGAAAATGACACTTCTTATACAGACAGTTAGTGAAGACTCGGACTCGGTTAATTTCTTTGATTTCGAGCTCAGTTTAGATTTGGATTTTTGTGCACTTTAATAAAGTTATTATTAAAGAAGATAAAAGAAATAAAATAAATTGAGTCAATTATGTAATAAAATAATAGGTCAAAAACCGCTAAAATACAAAATGTATAGAAGAGGCCCAAAACCCAACTTTCACATATGAGCTCCGATTCACTTGAACTTGGTCTTGTTTTGAAGGTAATTAAAAGTACATTAGTTCAAAAGTAGGTAGGATCAAAACATACATTAGATGAGGAAGATATTGAGGTTTTAGTCCAGAAATCCTAGAACTAGGGTTTGGGTTTTCGGTCCTCTTATTTGGGTTAGTGATTTTTTTGTATTTTTTTATTCTTGTTAGTAATATGTACACAGTGGAGATGGTTTCAGGTCAATTGGAGTTAGCATGATTAGTTAAAATCAGGTAAGTTAGGCTGTTTACAGGTCAATTTGGTTGGGATTTTTGGCTTCTTATTTTGTGCAATAATAAGTGATAAAATGACATTCTTATCAAAATATGCGTTGATGCTAATTATGCAGAAAAATGAAGAAATGCCAATGATTTTTAGGGATTTGAGCTTAATTCATGAATTTTAGAGTGATTAATTTGAGATTCACCAATAGCCAAGTCATCCCTTGTAAGCTTACATAAAATTGTCTTTGAAGCTCTTTGTATATACACTTCGGCAGGCACTTTACTTTTCAATCAGTCATGTCTACTTTTGGTGATTCCACATTTTTCCATACTCTTTTTTTTTCTTTGAAAATATTTACAGGGCAGCATGTATGTAAGGAGTTTTTCCTCTTGAGCCTGTAGACTACCCTACTTTTGAAGCATTATTGCAACCCCACATCATCCTGTCTTTAGAACTCAACATCGCTAGACCAGGTTGAGACACACTTCCTTCCCTAAAGGAAGACTAGAGGTTCCGTTTAGATGTACTACTCTCGTATGATACCCCAAGCCAAAAGATTCTACCTCCTCACTACCTCATCCATGAAGATCTACGTGTAGAGTGCTTTGTCCAAGATAAGCCACCGTCTTAAAGAATCATGCATGTGTTGTTAAATACTCCACCTAGACTACTCCAGGTGACATGTGAACATAGTCTTGTGGACTCAAAGAATTAAGTCACGAGGACCTAAAAAGTCTTAACTCCATTTCTTCTAAGGTTCCTTTGAAATTAAGTGGATTAAGGTCCAACTAAGATGCATTCTTAAATTTTATTCTAGACATAGTTTAAATATCAATACTATCCTGAAAAATGCACATGCAAATGCAAGCTAATATGAACAATGCAAAGAAAGCATTTTTTTAAATGATGCACATGTAAAAAGAACAATTTTTTTGAAACAGTTATCTCATTTTGAACTTTATATAGATTTTTGTAGAAAAATACATATGTGAAAGAAAAGTTTTTCTTTTGCAATTTTTTATAGACTTTTTGGTTTTGTAATTTTGAGGTTTTTTTTGGTCTGGTTAATAGAATATATACAAGTATATACAAGATTTTTTTGTTGTTTTTTGTATTCTTCTTTGTTATTTTGTTTGTTTGTTTTTTTCTTTTTTTGACTTACACACGTGGATTTTACAAAATTATATACATATCCCCCAAAATAATTATCTTAAAATTACAAGTTATGTCTAAAGTATATATACAATATATACGACACCCTCTATACTTAGCTCATACTATGTCCTCATAGTGATCAGAGAGCGACAAAGGAAGACATAACTCGTGCTAAGTATGGACAAGTTAAAAGACTCCTATGCTACAATGACTCAAAGAAAAGGTAAAAAGAAGATAGGTTGGTGATCCCCCCTATACTTAGGATCAAGTAATCCTATGTATAGAGTGTACAAAAGGGAAAATCGATGAAGAGAATATATAGACTCAATGGAAAACACAAAAAAAACACGATATGTACAACATCACCGCTCTATACTTTGGGTAGAGTATCCCTAAGTATAAGCAACAACACGAGTGATGAACTGGAAAAATATGAACAACACAAATCCTCCAACCCCTATACTTAGGATAAAGCATATCCTAGGTATAGCATATATATACATGGAAAAGGGATGAACAATAAAACGGGAGAAGAAAGAGTGAAATGAAAGGATATACAAGAGGAAGCCAGCTCATGTATCAGACGCAGAGGATGGAGTCAAAAGATTACCGTCTGATACCAAAGATATAGAATCCAAAGACGGACCGGAATGTATCATGATCTAGATATGGCTTCAGCAACTGTCCATTTACAACAAATGGTTGTGTATCAGATGACAACCCAGATATGGCAATACTTCCATTATCACGCACAACTCTCACGATGAATGGTCCTAGTCATTTCATTTTCAATTTTCCTAGAAATAGCTTCAACTTAGCATCAAATAACCAAACATTCTGATCAGGAGAGAAAGTCTTCCTTCCAATGTGTTTATCATGCCAACTCTTGACTTTCTCCTTATACATGAGTGAGTTATCATATGCAAAGTCTCGAAATTCTAGTAATTTATTCAGATCCAACTTCTTGTTCTTTCCTGCCTTCTCATAGTCAAGATTACATATACAGAGTGCCCATAAAGATTTGTGAATTAATTCCACTAGCAGGTGGCAAGGCTTTCCATACACCAATCTGTAGCGAGACATACCCAAAGGAGACATGTACGCCGTCCGATAAGCTCATAGAACCAAGTCAAGCATCTAGGACTAGTTCTTCCTATCTGGACATACTCTGTGCAATATCATCTTTATATCCCTATTCGAAATTTCTGCCACGCCATTAGTATGAGGGTGGTAAGGAGACGCAACTCTGTGTTCAATGGCATACTCCCTCACAAGCTTCTTTACTTATCTATTAATAAAATGGCTTCCTTCATATGAAATCGGTATTTTGGGAATCCCAAACCATGTAATAATGTAGTCCTTGAGAAAGGAATACACTGTATGACTATCCGCAGCTCGGGTAAGGATAGCCTCCATCCATCGTCTAACATAATCCACGGCGAGCAGGATGTACTGAAATCCTTGACTGATAAGAAATGAACCCATGAAGTCTATCCCCCAAGCATCAAAGACATCATATATCTGTATGTATATTAGGAACATGGTATTTTTGGAACCAATGGTGTCTCCCATTTTCCGATAGTCGGTACAACCTCGAACATGCTCTGTAGCATCCTTAAACAATATGGGCCACATAGGCCACTCTGTAAAACCTTTGCTGCCGTGCGTTTCCCCGAATGATGTCCGCCAAATTCTAATTTGTGACAATGCTCAAGTACAATGGTTTGTTCCTCTTGAGAAATACACCTTCTCCAAGTACAATCCGCACACTCACGAAACAGGTACGGATCCTCCCACTGGTAATAATGAATTTCTAACATAAATCATTCTACCTTGTACTTCGACCAATCTTGTGTAACTTCCTTTGAGACAAGATAGTTCACAATATCAGCATACCATGGGAGTGAGTCCACAGGTAAAATGGCCTCATCTAGAAAGATTTCGGAAATAGGGATCATGTTCTACTTAGAGGTCTCGACATTTGTGATACGGGAAAGGTGATCTGCCACAACATTTTTGACTCCAGGTTTATCTCAAATCTCTAAATTGAATTCCTAGAGAAGAATGATCCATCTGATAAGGCATGGTTTGGCATCCTTCTTTGCATACAAGTATGTTTGATATTGTGATCCGTGTATACAATAACATGGGACCCAATGAGGTAAGATCTGAACTTCTCTATCCCAAACACAACTGCCAACATCTCCTTCTCTGTTACTATATAATTTCGTTGTGCTTCATCCAGAGTGTCTTGCAAGCATAGTGTATAGCAAATGGTATCCCATCCCTTCATTGTCCTAAAACAGCTTCAACTCTAAAATTGGAGGCATCCACCATGATCTCGAAAGGAAGAGACCAATCATATGGTTGTAAGACATGAGCACTAATAACTATCACTTTCATCTGATTGATTGCAAGGAGGAGTGTCTCATCGACAACAAAATCAATATCCTTACACAGAAGCTTAGTAAAAGGTTTGGAGATTTTGCTGAAGTCCTTTATGAATCGCCCATAGAACCCTATGTGTCCCAGAAATGACCTCAACTACTTCAAATTCTGCGGTGTCTCTAACTTGAAAATCACATCAATCTTAGCCGGGTCAACCTCCATACCATGTTTGGAGATGACATGGCCCAATACAATCCCATTAGTCACCGTAAAGTGACTCTTCTCCTACGAGAACACTAGATTTACCTCACAACAACGTTGAAGAACTCGATCTAAATGAGCAAGACATGTGTCAAAGCTATCCCCGTAGATCGAGAAATCATCCATGAAGACCTCAAGGAAACTACCCACCATGTCGGAAAAAATGGCCAACATACACATTGGAATGTAGCGGGAGCGTTACACAATCTAAAGGGCATCTGTATAAAGGCGTATGTGCCAAACAAGCAAGTGAAAGTAGTTTTCTGCTGATCCTAAGGAGTGATAAAAACTTGGTTGTATCCCGAGTACCCATCCAGGAAGAAAAAAGAACTCTTTCCCTACCAACCTCTCAATAATCTGAACAATAAAGAGCTGTGGAAAATGATCTTTCTTGGTAGCCGAGTTCAGGCATCGGTAATCTACACAGACATGCCAAAAAGTAGGTACATGGGTCGGAATCTCCTCACCATGATCATTCTTTACGATAGTAATCCAAGATTTCTTTGGGACCACATGTAAAGGGCCGACCCACGTGGAATCCGAAATGGGATATATAAATCCAGCATCACACCATTTTCTCCTTCATGGCAACCTCCATTAGATTTGGATTTAGACGGCACTGACATTTACGGGAGTGTTTACAATCATCCTCTAGGTAAATATGATGCGAGCACAAAGATGGATTGATCCCACAAAGATCTGAGATATTCCAACCTATAGCCTTTTGGTTTCTCTCAAGAACCTCTAGCACGCGAGATTCTTGTTTAGCAGTCAATTGCAAGCCGAGGATGACTAGAAACATTTGGGGTGGTCCTGCAAGGAAGGCATATTTCAACGTTGATGGTAAATCCTTGAGCTCAGGTGGGATCTAAATCGGCTCTACAATAACCTCTACTACTGCACTAGAAGAGGCTATATGATCTGTATTCTGTGGACTGTCCACCTTGGATACTAATGGCTCAACAAGTAAAATCTTTGATATATATGCAATGAATGATCTCTGCTAAAAAAGGAGGGTCTCATCAGGGTATTCAACATTCTTATCAATTAATGGTGCAAATCTCTCAGTAATAATCTCATAAATATGTCTCTCATTTGTGCTTAACTTAGGAAATTCAGCGCATGGCTCAGATGTCTATACTTCAGAATTCTCACAATGAGGCCTATCATAAAAAATATCAGAAAAGTGTATCAAAGGAATATCAGAAGGTGCCTTTAAAACTCAGATTGATCCTCAGACTATCCATCAGCAACTGTCTCAATTGAACCACCAAGAGAACTCATGTCGATCGTGCTTTTCATAGAGTCCTTTTGGAAAAGGAACTCTTGGGTATCTATAAAATCAGTGAAATAATCTGTCTCTTTAAATTTAGCAAGAAAATCACAGGATCTGATATAGCTTTCTCTGTCTCATCTGTTGCACAAGACGGTGACGATCTAGGATCAGAGATTGTCTCAATTTTCACCTTATCACTGTGAAAGTGAAAGATGATCTCTCCAGTACCATAATCAACTGCTGCTTCGGTCGTTCGAAGAAACAATCGACCTAGTATGATTGGGTTATGGAGTAACAATGTAGGTGTGTCCATATCCATGACAACAAAATCAACATGGAATTTCATTCCCTGCACAGTTACAATAAGTCCTCTAAAATGCCTCTTGGACTCTTAATTGATTTATTAGAAAATTGAAGGATCATCCTGGTTGTTTTAAGAGGCCCTAACTGAAATTCAGTTAGTTAAGAGAAAGGCATGAGATTGATGGAAGAACCGATATCGAGAAGAGTACGATCAAATTCTTGATCAAAGATATAACAACATATGTAAGGTGCTCCCTTGTCTTTCTTTTTAAGAGGGAGGTTACTGATGGCATGAACTATGGCCATGGTCAAGATGTGCTTCTCTATTTCCTTTCATCTGTTCTTCCTTGGTTGACGCTTTTGTGTACATGCCTCTTTCATTCCTTTTTTTACTGTAGGCATGTATTCCATGGCCTTAAGGGGTGGCATCTTTTGAAAGATGTTCTATAAGATCTCAACTACTCCAGGATTAGATAAGGCTATTTTTAATTTTTGGATTTTTTGGATTTGAGAGCAGAAGGAAATGGCACTGAATCAGAAGAAACATGTAGACGTTGAATTCCAATGTTCAAAATAGAATCCTTTTGTACAAAAGGACAACCAGAATCAGTCTGTATAATGTTGTCCAAATCAAGTGGAGGAAAAATATAATCTAAAATAGAAGGGATGTTGCTGTTACTGAAGATAAAGAATCTACGACTGGTATATTCTCCCTTGTTGATGGTGATCTACATCTGCCTGCTGAAGGTGGTGGTGAAGGCGGTGAAACTCTAAACTCTGGTGCTACTATACTGGTCCACTTGACTGGTGGTGAAGGAGATGATGTGGAAGATGATGCTCTCTCAGTGGTTCGATCTCCCAACCTCAACTGCTGCATAGGCGGCTGCAATATGCTACCGCTCCTGAGTTGAATGGCGTAAGATAAACAAGTAAAATCAATGGATATACCTATATCGGTGTGGGTGGGTTATTGGATACATGCTCGTTGCGTCTGAAGTTATTGGTGTTGGCTTCGACCTATGATGGAATCAATGTCTTGGTGGTGGTCAGGTCGTCAATCCGTTGAGTCAGTTCATTCATGTTCATCATGAGCAATGCAAGCTGGTCCCGTGCTGGGTTAACTGAAGGGGCCTCATATTGCTCATTGACTGGCTATTGTTGAGACTGATAGTACGGAGGTTGTTTGTAACCATACAGATTCTGATAATGAGGAGGAGGGGGTGGACACTGTCCATAGTATACAGTCTGCTGCTGGTTAGGCTGAGGAAAGTACATAGACTGCTATTGTAGCTGGTATTGTCTCCAATTTTGGAACTGTGGTGGAGACTGAAAGTGAGGTTGGAACTGTTGGTGCTGGTACTGCAGTTGTCTGCCTCCCTCAAGCTGGTGGGCGGGTCTCTGACCCTGTTGTGAACCCAACTGGCCTTCCCTTGACGGACGGGGCTGGTTTCACTCACGATCGAACCAGATACCATTCACCTCCTGAATGACAAATGGAGGTGGAGACTACTTCTCAAGAATGTAGGCTACTCCTGCTGGTATGGAACTATCTGATGTACATGCTGTTGAGCTTGATCAAGTGTCTGTACGTAGTAGACATGCTAAACTGTAGATGGTCCTCTGCTACTCTGCTGGGTGGAAGAAGTCTGCTCCCTAGTAGAGGTATTGGTTGTTGCACTTGTACTGTGAACTGCATTGATCGTACTAACAAGAAGCTCAAGGTGCTTTGTTATCTCATCCAACTTATCTAGGTTCTTTGTCCTCTGCTCGATCACATGAAACTTCTCAAGTTTCTTTGATCGTTTCTCAATAATGTCTACTTTAGATAGGTGATTTCCAATAATGGTTAGATCATAACTGTCTACCCTATCCACATCATGGGATGCCGTCATGTTGACATCCTTGTGGGGTACTACAGGGGTGGTGACGGGTTGCTTCTGAAAAGCACGTGAAGAAGAAAGAGCCATTGAACTCTCCACCATCTCCTAAAAAATTTGATACAGGACATCCTCGTCCTTGTTGAAGTGGCTCCCTCCACAAGTAATATCTACCAACCTCTTATTCTCAATGCTTAAACCCCCAAAGAAATTTTGTACAAGGCTGGTCTTTAGAATATCATGATGGGGGCATTTCTCCATCAGATCTTTGAATCTTTCCGATGACTCGTGAATAGGCTCTTGGGACATCTGGGAGAAATTAAAAATCAAGGATTGCATTTGGTTGAGGCATCCAAGTCGATAATACTTGTTCAAAATTGCGGACCTAAACTCTTCCCAAGTAGTGACAACCTTCCCCAAGTGATTTAACCAATACAAAGCTTTGCCCGATAGACTAAATGGAAAGGCAGTCATCCGTACTACCTCTAATGGGACATTTGGGTAGTGTACTGTTCCACAAATGCGATCAAACTGCTAGAGGTGTATATAAGGTTCTTCATTAATATTTCCATGGAATATTGGGAGAAGAGGTAAAATAGTAGGCTTAAGCTCAAAATGCCCATGAATCGTAGGGATTTGTATTCAATAATTTGTATGTCCTGCCCCTGGATTATAAGTATCCTTCAATGTAGGCTTATTCCTAGGTTCTATGTGAAGTTCTTCTCCTCCATTCCCACCTCCAGGGTTTCTGTTATCCCCCTCTCTCCTGTCTTCTGTTTCTTGTCTCATCTCGAGAATCATATCTCTAAGTCTGGCCTAAAAATTATCCTACTCTATTAACTAGGCTTGAATTAACTGAATGGAGGCTAACATGGTACTGTTAATCTCGTTCTTCTCTGACATGGTTCCCTTTCCCTTTGGTAGCATTAAGTGTCCGACGTCTGACTCCGAAAATGTACATGCCACTCGATTAGTTCTTAAAATTGATGGAGTCTCAGATGTTAATTCGAGATTAAAGCCAATCTCAAATAGTGGATTCATGAATGGTGTGAAGGGAGAAGTGGAGAAAGAGGAATATTCGTCAAGTGAGTGTCCCCGAATAGAAGCTGAACGGCTCGGAGCGTAAAATGAGTTTGCAAAGTCCGAGCGAGAAATACTCTGGTCCGACATCTTTGAAATCAATAGGAAAGATACGGGAGCACGAAGATCAATGCAAGAGTGAAAGTGAATGAAGGCGTAAATTGTGCAGAAGGATCTTTAGCACTAGTAAGCAAACACAATACAAACCCCCAGTTTACCAACTCAACTCAACGTGAAGACCGTGACGGTTTGGTCAATTATCTTGTCAATTTTAGAGTTTGGTGATACTACAATATATCAGAGAGGTTAAAGCAAGCTGTCAGGAACCCAATTCATTACAATAATTAGTAAAAGTATTTAGAAATATTTACAAATACAATATGTACAAATAAATGGCAAATTTGCACAAACTACTCCCAAAAATCAACTTTTCAATCGTAACTCCAAAAATTATGAAATGACAACTATTTTAAAGATAATTTAATTTAGAATACAATGGAAGTTTGTTTGGTTCAATCTGAGTTCATATAGAGCCGAAATTAATCTTTCAGTTATTGCTTAATAACTTTTTCCTGATGTGGTTACTTTTATTATATACATGATTTCTTTGTGCAATTATTTTTATTATTTTGGCCCACATTTTTATTTACAACTTCTATTTTGAAAATTATTTTATTTAAGGTTAATTTATAAACAAATAAAACAAAGTTATTTTTAAACAAATATACAAATTAAGTGAGAAGTTTTTACAACACACATTTTTTGGATTTTCTTATTAAGGACGCTATCTCCTCCTACTTTATTCCTGGTCGATCCAGTCCTGTCTTGACCTTCTCTCGAGGTTTGGGTCATCCTGTATCTATTACATATATACAGTCTTCTTTTCTTTTCTTTGTTTTTCCTTTCTTTCTTTCTTTCTTTATTTTAGGTTTAAATGATATACACTATTTACACATAGATGCAAGTTAGTAAGAATATGAAGTTAGTATTATGTACATGTGTTTTCTAAGGGATTCTAAGCTAAAATAAATGAATAAAGATGACGAATCACATATTCATCACTAATGTGGATAGCCCATTACATATTAATCATATATATATATATTATAGATGTGGTTTATAATATATTAGAGAGAGCCTATTGCAATTTATATTTGTTCATTAATTATTGATGTGGATTGGATTCACAATTTATAATTAATTGAAAATATAAATTACATTTTATTGCAGGTTGTGAATATGATTCACAAATTCCCAATGGCAAGATTGCAATTTTCACAAGATAATTATTAATTATTTTTGTGAGATAATTTACAACAATTGTTGTTGTAAATAATTAGATATTTCACGAGATAATTTAATCTCACGAAGTTGGAGGAAAATTGCAACCAGCCATCAACTCCTTTTTTGTATGGGGCCATCCAACCCCCTTTATGGAATTAGGTTGATCTTCTTCCCAATTATCTCCAAGGTTATTTGATATAATTTTAAATTAATTATTCTAATTATTTATTTTTTATAACAAAATCATGGCCATTGATAGGAACTCAAATCAATCTCATGCATTGATTTTGTGTTATCCTTAGACTCCCAAAACACTATATAAGAATAGGCATCCCTTGCTCTTTTATTTACAACAAAAGACGCAACATATTCTCTGTCTCCCATTCTCTACATGCCCTCTACCTCCTTCTCTTTCAACATACGGCCATCCATATGTTGTCCTAGAGAAGAACGTTGTCGCTGCCATGTCGTCGTGTTGTCGCTTGAACTGCTCGTGGATCTCTGTCTTCATTGGTGCACCTCACCCATAAAGAAGACATCAGATCTCCTATTGTTACTTGGATCATCCAAATGGATCATGAGGAGCACGCATTTCATGAATACGCTTACACGCATCTCCTTTGTTGGATCGGACTTGAGATAAGAGGTCTCTTCATTTAGATACTCGATCACAACCGTGCTTCAAGAGGAAATACTCATACTTGTTAGTGGTTTAGATGTGACTATCTGAGAAGTCTTCTTGAATCATGTGGTTTCATCAGGTTAAAATTTTTAAATTCAGTTACCTTGAGCAACTAATTCGATCAGTCGCTCCCTGTCGCATGTGATGTGTTCCTCACGCTTTAGTAATGCATTAAAGGATCTTCCCATTTCATTCAAGAGGGTATAACACGACTACATGAGTAGGGGGCCAACCCTTGATTCGGCCACATCACCTACCTGGCGATAAAATAGGGAGAAATTCACTTATTAAATCAATTTAAAATAGAAAATGATTTTTTGGGAAAAACATGGAAAACATTTGTTATTTTATGTAGTAGTATATTTACGATTTTTATTTTTTTACAATAATTTACTAGTTGTTCCTTTTTACATGTACAATTATAGGTATATTACCTATATATTATGTAATTCATTTTAAATTTATATTTTAGATTTTATTTTATAGACATAATTTATTTTTATAACTGATTTAAATATGCATTTTGTATTTTTATTGCATTTTTATTATTTTATTTTATTTTTAATTTCTTATTATATAGGTACATAGAGATATATTTAACCTATGTATTAAGAAGCTTTATTTATTTTATTATATTTTATTGGTTTGATTCTAATTTTATTATATACATGTATTTTAAACCATATTTAAAATTTATAAAATAATAGAAATTGAAAAATACTAAGAATAAATAAATTTATTATATATATATATATATATATATATTGCACAATGACGGCCCAAAAACCAACTTATGCATATTAACTCCAAATTGAATGAAAGTACGTTCATTAAATTTATAATTAAATTTTATGAATTATAAAGGTACGTTTGATGAATTTTGAGCTTGTGTAGAGAAGAAACATGTTTGGAAAGTTCTCTTAGTGGTTTTTTATTCTGTACATCTAGGCCACAATGTGTATTATTTTTAAGTGAAACAAATTTTTATTTTTCCTTGTATTTTTATGTACAATATTCATGTTCAAAGTTTCTTGATTTGAGGTGTAAAAATAATAAATAAAAAGTGGACCAAAATGAATTTATTGAGTAAAGAAAACTGGGGTTTTAGTGCATTTATTGACCCTTATCTCCCCCTACTTTATTACTTGTCGACCAAGTCATCATGATGACTAAGTCTCGGGGTTTAGGGTCACTTAATGTCTTTGATACTTCCCTCTTTTTCTTTTTTCTTTTTTCTTTTATTTTGACATTAAATACAATCTTTTATACAATATTTACATTACAAATAATGAGGTTTATTTATGTAATTTAAAGTTATCTTCATACATTTAACTAGGTATTTAAGGCCAAAATGAAAGAGTAAAGGTGATGAAAGGGAGATTCATCACATGTGAGACAACAAGGATAAATTATGCAATAAAGTTTGTTCTTAATCACTCCTTAATCTGAGATAAATAATAAAATAATTTTCATTAAAGTTACCTTAGTACATAATGGGTTATGTACCTTGGTTGTCTTGATATCATGCAACTATTGATCCAAAGGTTAGATCATAGAGGTTGGTGCATGGTTGAATATCTAAATGTTAGATTAATGACTCGATTATATCATTAAGTGATTATCAAGAAAGATTTTCCATCCTAAGATAGAAATGGAAAACCTTACTCCAAAGGATGATATCCAACCGACCTCTAGATGTAGGTCCTCCGCATAGGAATGAAGTTTCAGAAGTGTCGGATGAGTTAAAGAGTTGACTTAGTGAGATCGAGATATCTAAGATCGATTTCGTATGTTATTATCTAATACATGTTTGGGTATGTACATTTGGAAAACCATTAGGTTTATTACCTTATCAAGGTTTATACATCGGAATATTGTTTTACATATAAGGATATATAAGTAAAAATATGATCTCTCAAAGTTATCATACAAGTTCACTACTTAATCAGAAGAAATGAGCTCACTCATGAAATATTGGGACAAACCAAATTCCATCGATGTCCATCTTTCTTTAAAAGTAAGACATGACTTGAAGGTATAATATATGATTTTGAGAAAGAATATGAATGATACCAACTCCCAATGATCTAATGAGAAACTTAACGATAAAACTCTAAAGGAGATAGTTCAAATGAGATCTAAACTTTGGGTTTAATTATAGTCTTCAAGTATGCAACATGTACAGGTATTAGGAATACATGAGTGATGTAAACCAAGACATTTCCATTCTAAGGAAGTGATGAAATATGGTCGGATTTTAATTGCTTTGCTTAGTATACTAGTTATCCAATCTTAGTTGAAATGCTAGACATTGATTTGAATTAGATTCAAATTCAATAAGAAGATTTTGTATATTCTCTGATTTGTTGATACATCTTTAAGAGGTTTTATTAATCTAGAAATGAGGTTGGATATCATTTCCCAAGTTACTAAACATGGCATATACAATTTCGCTGACCTTATCTCCAAGGATCAGTGGAGAAGACACACTTTTCTTGAAAGAGTTCGAAGGTAATTCCATTAGAGACAATATCTGAATTTTTGAAAAAGGAGGAGAAAATGAGATAGATGAATTGGACTTAATTATGCAAGATTAATGTGAATGAGTTTCACATTTTTTGGACATGCATAAACAGATATATTAGAAAATAATATTGGATTTAGATATCTTGGATAAGATTAATGAGGATAGTGTTATTAACAATAATTAAGGATAGTCCCATTGCGACATAATTATGAATAGAATTTATAATTTCACTATTTATGTTAATCGGGTTCACATTATGCAATAAATGTAATTGTGATTTGCATTTTGTTTTGGACATGCGATCATGATTCAAAGTTTTCAATGATCTATTATCAATTACCACAAAGAATTTAGAATCGTTTGGTGACTATTGATTAACAAAATAATTCAATGAATAAAGATTTCGTTGTATTAGAGATTACATCCAAATTTAAAAATAAATAAGAGGGAGATACTCCTAATATGAGTGGACGACGATGGTAGGAGCCTTCAGGTGGTTAGCAACCCCACATTCAAAGAGATTCTCTGATAAATCCCAGATTTATCAACACTATATACATTATCTCTCTTTCTTAAGTAATTCACTAGCATTAATAAATAACTAACTCTATTTAACAAATAACATGATTTAAATAGTTAAATATAATGATTGTGCATAAATAAATATATTATTGTGTCTATATTATATGTGCTTCTAATTTTTTTAAATCTACTAAAATTATTGCATAATTAATCTAACATAAATTATTAATTCAAAAAATCCAAACAATGACAAAAGAAACTAAATAAGTATTTTTTAATACATATAAAATACATACAAAAGTATTAATATATATATATATATGATGTAGTTGTTATATAAAACTTTCATGTTGAACATTTCTTGTATATTTTACTAAAACTAATTATTTTTTATTTCACATTATGTTTCTTATTTTTAAAATTCTTTATTGGACCATGTGGCTCACACTAAGTGATCTACGTAGCTGACTCTTCATTCTCATATGTTCACAACTAGGATCGTATCATCCTTTTGATCATAAGGCCACACTTTTGACCCTTCCCCCCTCTATTAGGGACACTTGATTTGAAGATCAAATGGCTTAAGTTCACCTGCACAAGTCCAATCTAGTGTTGTTGGATCTTAATCCAACAATGTGTGTGTTTATTATCCCTAACCTCCAACCAACCCTATGAAGAGGTCCAAGTTTAATAAACCTCCCCAACTTCCTCTGATTGCCCCACCTCCGTCAAGCAACTTCATCACAATATACTAGCCCTGATTTCTAGTCTTAGCCTCTATTGGTCACACCAACTACCTAATCTATCTTCACCCTAACTTTATCATAAGATTCGGGTAACTCAAACCACCCTAGCAGACTTCACCAACCACCTCTGTTCTACGATAAAAATTCCCATCACTAGCAACTGTAGATTCCATCTGCCACTTCATGATCTTTCCTCAAGCATCCATCTACCTCTAGTGATAATAAAAGGCAGAGATAACCATGCAGAGACAGTAAAAAGGTTCGATGAAATCTAATTTTAGCACCCCTTGTTACAACCATCTCAATGGTTGTTCGATCTTATTTCTGTGGCCTAAAACATGAAGCGAAGATCCATGAAACCTTGACCCTTCGTATTAGGCCTTAATTCATCTTCAACTTAATCATCTTTTTCGTTCATCACTTCCAGGTAAGTTCTCGATATTTGTTTCTTTGTGTTTTATTTCTTTTTTTCCAGTGTTATTCCTTTACAAAATTTATAACCAAATCTTTGTTTACCATTGTGATTACTCTGGAATTCTCACATTGTTGCAATCTCTTTCCTTCTTCTTCTCCATGTCATCGTCACTAATGTCCTTCTCCATGCTCACAAAGTCTGGATAACCCATTAGGTCTTGAGATCTATTACCTCCATTGAGCCCCCATTTCACATCTTATAGCTTCCAGTAAGTCGATATTCTTATTCGAAGAGCATCTAACACTTGCAGGCATGCAAAAGGTTTAATGATCAGAGAACCAACCTTTGCCCTGACCTTGAATTTCTTTATTGATTGATCCTCATTGCCAAAAACATACAAGCATCATCAACCCTCAAAAAAACCATTAACTTCTTCATAGAGAGGCTGAGAAAACTTGTTCAATTCTTGGATTAGTAGGAGGAGACCATCTCTAGTAGCAGAGCATCGCTGAAATTGTGAACCATTAGTCAAATTTAATGAAACTAGTGCCCTTTTAAATCTTGTTTCATGCTTTTTAAATTGGTGGCCTATATTTACTTAATCAATATATTATTCTCCCATAAAATTAAGAGTACACACTTTGTCTTTTCAACCTTAATATTAAATTACAAAATAATTCTATTAT
Source organism: Ottelia alismoides (assembly GCA_037367405.1). Taxonomy (NCBI): domain Eukaryota; kingdom Viridiplantae; phylum Streptophyta; class Magnoliopsida; order Alismatales; family Hydrocharitaceae; genus Ottelia; species Ottelia alismoides. The sequence continues at coordinate 162,248 of JAZKJV010010772.1, read as the reverse complement.
GGATTATGAATTTATTAAAGTACCGTGATATCCATTTATTTTTTTAAAATAGACAAGCGGTTTACTTAACAATCCAAGAGCTTGATTGTATGTTGTGCTTTATCATTAAAATTGCATTATCATCATAATTTAGAATTTATACAATGAAGAGAAACAAAATAGGAACTTAACTTGTATTTTCCAGAATTTATTGAGCAAAAAAATATTGATTTTAATGAGAAGAACAAGCAAAATAAATGTATGGATATACATGACTGAAATGCAAATATTTATTGTTTTAGAATTAAAATGTTAACATAAATAAATATCTGGAAAAATGGAAATTACCCAATAAGGGGGCGGCACGCTACACGTGACTAGTTGTGGCATGGACTTAGTTGCAATTTTGATAAGCATCAAGGGTATGGATGTAGTTCACCCAAAAGATTTTAGTGTTGTCCATTTGAAGGAGTTCTGTTCTTCTATGTTACATGCCAAAGGCAAGGGAACCACCCCCAACGTTTCTTCATTCCCAAGCCAGGAGAGCCTGTGACGATTGACGAGGGAAGGCTTGCTCGTGTGGTAGAGGGAGCTTCCTAGGCAATGGACAGCGAGGTGTTGGAAGGAATGGCGGTGGTGGCACGTCTGCAGAGGGTGCATGTGGAAAGGGTTGAGCCACTATATAGAGGAAGCGGGGCTCCTTCGCAGGCAGACCGAGATGACGACCAACTGGGTCTCCTCCTGTGGTGGCACGTGAGCGTTTGGAGCTCCTGGCACAGTGGTCGACTATGCTACAGCAGGTGGACAAATGGTCTGGCAGTTGGCATTCTTGGATTTTTTCTAGACGGTGGATGGATGTGGAGTTCAGGAGGAGGAGTAGCAGAGCAGATGGTACGGTTAATCCAGGCAGATAATAGGAGTCTCTTGCAGGGGGATTGAGCCGCGTTGGGGGGTTGCTCTTGTGAATCTAGAGGCAAACGATGGGCAGCTGCTCAAGGCGGAGAGCGGAAGTGGATGGCAGATCAAGAGGCGACCGCAGTGGAGCGACACACGCCTCTGGCGATCGAGGTTGGTGATGGCACATGGGTACTTCCTTAAGCGGTGGTTGGCGACGGTGGTTGGTCCAGGCGAAGAGCGGTGGCGGTGCCACCGTTAGAATTTGATAGTTTTTTTTATAATTTTTTAACAACAACTATATATTTTTTTATTTTTTTGTATTTTTTTGATGTACCTACAAATAAGATAAAGATAGACTGACTCGAATATCACAACTCGATCCAAAAAAATCAAACAGGATTAGTGGTCGAGGAGGTTCCGACGGTTGTGATCGAAGGGAACCGACTCTTCAGCCACCGTACGTGGCCGAAGTTGATGGACTGAATGAGATAGAATGTGAATGTGTGTTGATCGAGATGTGAAGGTGGAAAATCAGATCAGATTGGACAAAGAGATTGGATCAATTAGCTATGATTAAACACTACAATCTAACATTGAAAAAAAGACAATGAAATTAAACTACAAATTACACGTAAAATCAATAAATGAAAGACAAAAGATGGATTAGATCTCACCATGTGAGCGGATAATGCCGTAATGGCCTCGACAGATACTGACTCGCGGTCACCGGATGGCTCGGAGGCTAGGCACCATTCTACAACAAGAAGGTCTTGGAGATTAGGCTCCTCTCATTAAAGATTGATCAAAGAGAGATGAGGGAGGAGGAGATAATTAAATAGAAAAAAGCTGAATTTGAATTTAAAAATTGTAATAGAGGTGATAAGGAGGTTAATGTGGATAAAATTACATTATCTAAATAAATAAATAAATAGCTTCGTCACTTTTTTATTAACTACTAAATATCAATTATTTAAATTTTGTGTGGTACAATACATACTATTTAATGGAGATTAGGCTCCTCTCATTAAAGATTGATCAAAGATAAATGAGGGAGGAGGAGACAACTAAATAGAAAAAAAATGAATTTAAATTTGAATTTAAAAATCTTAAAAATGGTAATAAGGAGGGAGGAGGTTAATGGTGGATAAAAGTACATTATCTACGTAAATAAATAAATAATTTCGTCACTATTTTTATTAACTACTAAATATCGATTATCTGATTTTTTTGCGGTGTTTATTTAAGAATATCAACTATATACATATATTATATACATATACAATATACATATAGTACATTATATACATGGTTAAAAAAAGGAAATTGGTTTTTTATGTTTTAATTGTTTTTATTTTATTTTTATTTTAAAAAATTAATAAAATATTTAAAATATTTACATATACAATATGTACACAAATAATAATAGATAAATATATACAATAAATAAATGGTAAAATTGCAAAAATAACCACAGAAAATCGACTTTCAAGTCGTATCTCCAAAAATTATGTAATCACTACAATTTTAAGACAATGTAATTTAGAGTACGATGGAAGTGAGTTTGATTCAATTCAAGTTCATATGGACCTGGAATTGGTCTTTCAATTATTTCTTTATGGATTTTTCCTGATGGGGTTACTATTATTTTGTACATGATTTTATTTTGTAATTATTTTTAGTATTTAGAAAAAATTCTTATTTACCACTTTTATTTTGAAAATTATTTAATTTGAGGTCAATTTATGACACATAAATAATGTTAGTTTTATACAAATATACACATAATAAATAAGGAAATGAAGAGTATTTATAAAACACATTTTTTTTGGATTTTCTAATTAAATACCCTATCTCCCCCTACTTTATTCATGGTATATGAGGTCAAGTCTTGACCTTCTCTCGAGGTTCGGGTCAACCTTGATCTATTACATATATACAATCTTTTCTTTTTTTCTTTATTTTTCCTTTATTTCTTTTTTGTTTATTTTAGGTTAAAATAATATTATATGTACAATAGTTACATACATATGCGATTTAGTAAGAATACAGATTTATTAATATATACATATGTTTTATAAAGGATTTTAAGCTAAAATAAATGAATAAAGATGATGAAATGCACATTCATCATCTGCCCATGCTTTACCTTTGTTAGTCCCTCAGAAAACACTTATTTGAAAGAATAAGTAAATAAAAGAAAAGAAAAAAATAAAGAAATTAGGACAAAATTGAGTATTAAACTTATCTTCATAAAATTGTAGTTTGGATCTCTGTTTAGACCTTTTGATTATTAGTGTGGCAGATCCTTAATGGAAAATGGATTTAAAACCTAACAACTTGTTAGTTCCACAAGACTCATATTCAGATTGCCTCAACAGTCAGGTCAGAACAAGTCTATATACACAAATTCTTATGATTATGAATCTTTACTTGTACGGTGTAAATGAAATATGGCTCCCCATCTCAAAAGTGGCAAAGAAAAAACCTCTCTCAACAAGTTAACTCTAGTCCCTCGGTCTAACAACTCTTTTTTCGAGGAGCGGGGATATTCACTTCTAAGTTCAAGTACAACCAGCTCAAGAAAAGGAGATGGACAAGAGGATGGATGGTAACTAGTGTATATATCTATCCTTGGATGCATGACCAGTGTATACAAGTCATCTGCTGCAAGCTTCCAAAAAATTGACTTTGAAGCTCTTATTTATTATTTTTTTAACTTGTATATACACTCCATTAACCATTTTACTTTTCAACCAGGCTTGACCACTTCTGGAGATTCTGCTTTTTTCTTCTTTTATTTCTTTTTTTTTGAAAATATATACAAGGTGAAGCATGTACGTGAGGAGTTTTTACTCTTGAGATAGAAGACTATCCCTCTTTTAAAGCATATTGCAACCCCACAACATCTTATCTTTAGATGGCAATGCCACTAGATCAGGTGAGTGCACTACCCTCCTTAGAGGAAGACGTATATTCCCACTAGTTGTTGCATACCAGTGTGCTACCCTAAGCCAAAAGATTCTGCCTCCTCTCTACTTCCTCCATGAAGAGCTACATGTGGAGTGCTTGTCCAAGATAAGCCATTGTATAGAAGAATCATGTGTGTATGGGCTCAAAGAATTAAGTCAATAGGACCTGAAAAGTCTTAACTCTAGTTCTTATTAGGTTCCTCTAAAACTAAGTGCATTAAGGTCCAATTAGGCTCCATTATTCAGTTTGATTCCAGACTTAGTTTAAATGTCAATCTTATCCAGAAAAATGCACATGAAAATGCAAGAAACTATGTAAAATGTAAAGAAAAGAAAGCAAAATCTTTTTTTGAAACAATTTTGCAATTTTGAACATTTCATAGATTTTTGGAAAAAAATGATGCACATGTAACAATAGTTTTTTTTTGAAATTTTAATTATGTAAATTTTTTGGACTTTTGGTTTTGTAAGTTTTAGGGATTTTATTAAGGGTAAAAGGGTTAGTAAAATATATAGAAGTATATACACATAAATTCTTGTTAAGAGGGAAAAATATATTGTTGTTGTTGTTGTTTTTAGTGTGTTTTTTTAGTTTTTTATTTTGTTCTTTTATTTTGTTGCTTTTTTTGTTTTTAATGTTTTTATTAATTTTTTTGTGTTTGTTTTTTTAGTTTTTTTAATTAATATGAAAGAGAACCAGAGTTTATATACATAAATTTAAAAAATAAGAGTTAGTCTAAAGTATATATGCAAAATATACGATACCCCCTATACTTAGCTCGAACTATGTCCTCATAGTGATCAGAGAACGACAAAGGAAGACATAACTTGTGCTACGTATAGAAAAGTGAAAAGTCTCATATGCTACAACGACTCAAAGAAAAGATGAAAAGAATAGAAGTCAGTGATCCCCCCATATTAGGATCAAGTAATCCTAAGTGTAGACGACTGTACAAAATGAAAAAATTGACGAAGCGAATTGACAGACCCAATGGTTCATCTTTCCCCCTATACTTAGGGTAGAATAGTCCTATGTATAGAATATCAACAAGTTGGGGGACAAGCGAGAGATCAGAAGAAGAAGAAGAAGAAGAAAGCAAACAAAAAAAAACAATATGAACAACACAAATCATTCAACCCCCATACTTAGGATATAGTACATCCCAAGTATAGCACACATATACAAACATGAGGTGAATGATAAAGAGAAGAAGAAAGAAAGAACTGAAAGGATATACAAGAGAAGTGGATGTATAAAGGTCAAGAAGGTAAGATATACCGAGGAATGGATTTCGCAAGGTGTAGGTCGATATTGGGGTCATCATTAGACATAAACTAATCTGGATCAACTAGGAATATATCGTTAGCGGTCTCAGAGTGTGCAAGCACGGACCAGTCAGTGGAAGCAATGTGGTCATGTCCGGCCTGGGAAGCCTCACAAATCAAAGTAAAAGTCTCGAACTCATTATCAGAAAAAATAAGATCAATTCCAGCCTGGAGAGCCTCTACTGGATCATCATCTTTGTCAAAAGGCCCGAATTCGTTTATAAAAGCAATCAAATCAAATTTGGCCTTATCAAACTCATCTAAATCAAGGTGAAAAGGAGCATACTCATCACTGAAAGTAGTCAAATCATGTCTTTCTTGTGTCGTCTCAAAATTTACCTTCTGCTTTAGGGTGCCTATTGTGTAAATCCCGCAGATGTAATTAATGCATCACGACATACTTGAATGGGGAACCCCAAAGTCTATCCTTTCCGAGTCTTCCTCCTTTAGGAGGAATTCATGGGTCTCAGTATCATCCAACATACAACAAAAATCTCTGATAGTATCATCAAGGTCAAAGTCCTTAAAGTTGGTTAATACGTGCACACTGTCATGAGATGCGGGTCTCTGGTCACTAATGGGTGAAGTGATAAACACATCGCTCCCTACATCAGAACGGAAATGATTTTCTCCAGATCCATAATCAATAACGGCTCTCATAGAGGAGAGAAAAGGTTGTCCCAGAATTATTGGAGCGTGCTCCATAGGGGTGGAGATCTCCATGGGCAATGCAACAAAATAAGAAGTGAAGTTTATGCCATAAATAAGAACGACATCATTTTCTAGAATACCCTTTGGCCTCTTGATAGATCCATCAACAAATTGAGCTATCATTCTGGTTTTCTTGATAGGCCCAAGATGAAGAGACTATATCATAGAGAAGGGTATAATATTGATTGAAGCACCACCGTCAATGAGAGTGTTGTCACAAGAATAGTTAGAGATGGAGCAACTCACTAGAGGTGTGGCAATGTTTCCTTTCTTAGAATGTGGACAGTGAGAGATGGTGTGGGCAGTGGCCATGGTCAAGATGTGATGCTCAAATCTTCTCATCTGCTTTCTTTTCTTGTGTTTAAGAGAAGATAAATGTGTCATGGCTTAGTGAAGTGGGGCTTTAACGAACACATGAATAGTGGCCATCACATCAGGTTTAATCAACATTTTTTTGAATTTTTGTATCTCCTCTATACAAGGGAGGAGATGAAAATCATCATTTACATAAGGATTACCATGAGCAGTCTATACAGTGGCATCCTTGGGGTCAAAAGTGGGACATGTGGTGAATGAATGTGTGTGAAAATAGTCTAGCATGGGTTCCCTCTCCTCACAAGATGAATCAACAATGTGTCTCCGCAATCTTTTTGAAGTTTTAAAATTTTCTCTTTTTTTAAATTTTGGGGGATTGTAAGCTCTCATGATTATCCTCAAGTGAATCTGTATACTCAAATAGTGGAGCATCATTCTCTCTCTTATTTATTCTAAATAGATTGCTAATCCTTGAATTCATATGCTCCATCATTTCAGACTGGGTCTCAAGTGTGGATGTCATGAAAGGTGACCCTAAAATCTCAAGATCAGGTGAGTCGAATGAGGGTGGGTGAAAATCAAAGTCCAATTCCTCAAATAATGGGTTCGGCAGATATATACAAAAGGCACGAGTAATGTCCTCCTGTAAAAATGGACGTGGACCGGCTGGAGGGTGCGGGGGATCCGTGAAGGTCGGATAAAAATCACTCTAGACAACCATCTCTGAAACAAGAGAAAATGATAAGGAGAGCACGATGGTCAAGTCAAAAGATGTTAAGAAAAAAGGTGCAAATGCGCAGAAGGATCATATATATACACAAGCAACATAAATAATATACATAAAGAAAAACACACCCCTCAATTCATCTACTCAACTCGATGAAGTTCGTGAAATCTCGGTCTCTAAATCTTATCTGTTGTAGAGTTAGGCGAGAATCACAAAAAATTGTACAAACACTTAGGTTGGCTTATGGGATTTGGACACTAACCTTAATGTGTACGTGAGAAATTTAAAATGAATGCAATGAGGAGATTACTCGCCTCAAGACATATTTTTCTTTATGTTTATTTTAGGGTCAAGTAATTTTAGCAGTCTTGAATTTTAAGCAGATGTCACATGGTTTGAATATTTTCAATAAATCAACTACTGAGTGTCCAGTTTCTTTTTTAACTTATGTGAGTATAAACAAGGAAGGAGATCAGAAATGCTAATGTGCGATTAAACACAATGATGCATGCAGGGCTTAAGAGATGCATACCTTGTCGCCAACACTGTACATATGCAAGATGATATGCGCATAATTTAAATACATAAAGTAAACTAACCAATATGATGCAAGTGAACCGTCCTATGATAATAGCTTCTATTACAGGAAGAATTGTTGTTAACTAATCAAAAGCGAGACCTGGATCCGATCTTGGAAGTCATTCGGTGCCCGCGAAAACGGGTCCTGCTAGCATTGTATGCGACTTCTCACAACGTGTGGCTCTGATCCAATTAAGTTAACTTTTTTTACTTGACTGAATCCGAATGTGATCTATAGGAACATATATTCTATTATGGTGTTTAGACCTTAGTTTTACCGATCTCAACCAAATAATTAAAGCAATTAGTATGTAGCTCACAAAATCTACGTAAAACAAAGAAACAAAGGCGATAGAAAACAAAACCAGTGAGGTCCCCCAAGTGCATCGACACATGGCGAAACAGACACTGTAAAAAATGAATGTCCTTTTAAAAGAGTTCAAATGCTAGAAATAAAGAAATAAAAGTTTATGCAAATATTTTTAAAATGCTTGGTCTCCTTTAAATCTTCTTCTCCTCCTCTCACGCTCTCTTGCGACTTAGTGAAGAATCAAGCCGCCTCCGCTTCACTGGAGTGCACCGACTCTCCTATAAAAGCTGCCCCATCTCGTCGGACCCTCGCAAGAAAGAGGAAATGAAAAATATGTAAGAAACACAATTATAAAAATATGAGCAAAGATAATGAAAAATTATAGTGAATATGGACAATAAATTAAATGTGAATATATATATATATATATATATATTACAATCAAGAATAGGAAGTCAAAAGTGCCAAAAGTACCTAACAACCCTCGTCGTGCCTCGTCGGCAACTACGCCATTTCGTTGTAGTATAGTGGTAAGTATTCACGCTTGTCAAGCGGGTGACCCAGGTTCGATCCCCGAGAATGGTGCCATTTCGTAATAATGCTTTTCTTGGGGCTTTTAATTGTATTAATTATGAACATGTCGTTGCAATTCAATCAAGCATGAACAAAAAATATTTTTTATTCTTTTCTTCTGAAGCTAATAAATACATAAAACATGTGGAAAGAGAATTTGCTATTTAATTTACTTGTATAGAAATAGGATCGAACTCAAGAAGGCTACAAATCCTGAGGGTTATTCAAATAATTAAAAAATAAATTAAAATAAAAGGAAATCTCAAATGCAAACTATGCATGGTTTTTGTAGGAGCTTTGTCTTTTTAATTTTTTTTAGTTTTATTTTTTATTTTTTTATTTTCTGATTGATAAATTTTTAATGATTTTAGTTTTGCAAGTTTTAAATTTTCAAAAATAATTTATTTATTATTTAAAAAAAATTATCCAAGAAAGGAATGTAATATTTTTAGATTTTATAAATATGAAAAAAATGTTAAAAATATCCAAAGAAAACCTCTTTGTTGTTTATGATTTTTTACTATTTTTGAAATTTTTCAGGGATTTTAAAATTTTTAAAGGATTTTTAAAATGAATAAAAACATTGGAAAATGCAAACACTGAGCAAATAGAATTACTTTCCAATTTAAAAATACAAAATAGATGCAAAAATTATGAAAAAAATTCCTAAACTATAAAGTAAATTAACTACAAATAAGAACTGAAATCACTACTTTTGGATATTTCTACATTTTTCAATTATTTTTTGTAAAATTTTTAGTATTCTGCATTTTTTGGATTTTAAAATGATCAATACGTGAAAATTAGAAGAAAATTTTAATGCATAAAAGGAAGATAATCTAGTTTTTATATTTTTTAAGAAATATTCAATTTTTTATTATTTTTTGAATTTTGAACTAGGAAAAATGAAATGTTATTTATTTTTTAATAATAACAATGAAAAAATGCAATGCAAAATTTATACAATGAAGAGAAATAAAACAATAACTTAACTTGAATTTTCCAAAATTTTTTGAGCAATAAAAATATTTATTTCAATGACAAAAATAAGCAAAATAAATGTCTAGATATACATGACTAAAATGCAAATATTTAATGTGTTGGAATTAAAATGTTAGCAGAAATAAATATCTGGAAAAAAATGTAAATTACCCAGTAATGGAGTGACGCACTACACGTGACTGGTTTTGGTAGAGACGTATATGTAGTTTTGATAAACGCCAGGAGTGTGGATGTAATTTACCCAAAAGATTTTAGGGTTGCACATTTGGAGGCGTAATGTTCTTCTGTGTTACACGCCCAAGAAAAAGGAGTTGCCCCCAACGTTTCTTCATTCCCAAGCCAGGAGGGGTGGCGACGATTGACGAGGAAGGTTGGCTCGTGTAGCGGAGGGAGCTTCCTAGTCAATGGAAAGAGAGGCGATGAAAGGAATGGCGGTGGTGCTGCGTCTGTAGAGGATGCAAGTTGAAAGGGCTGAGCTGCTATATAGAAGAGGCAACGACTCCTTTGCAGGAAGATGGAAATGAAGACCAGACGGGGCTCTTCCCATGGTGGCGTGTGAGCGTATGAAGCTCCTAACACAACGGTCGAAGTTCGAAGGTGTTGTAGCGGGTCGACGGATGGTCTAACGGTTTACAGTCTTAGATCTATTCTATACAGTGGATGGATGTGAAGTTCCAAAGGTGGAGCAGAGCGGATGGTGAGGTTGATCCAGGTGGAGAATAGGAGTCTCTTGTAGGAGGGACTAAAATCTAGTAATAGACGATGGGTGGTTGCTCAAGGTGGAGAGAGAAAGTAGATGGTTAATCAAGAGGAAGCTGTGGCAGGGGGCACACGCATCTGGCGGCTGTGGTTGGTGATGGCACAAGAGTGCTTCCTCGTGCGATGGCTGACGAAGGCAATTGTCCAGGCGAAGAGTGGCGGTGATGTTGTCATCAAATTTTTTGTAATTTTTTTAAAAGCAACTGTATTTTTTATTCATTTTTTTATTTTTTTTGGAAATTCATGTACTTGCAAATAAGATAAAGATAGACCAACTCGAGCACGACGACTCGGTCCAAAAAAGCAAACAAGATTAGTGGGCGAGGAGGTTCCGACGGGTGTGATAGAAGGGAACTGACTCTTTAGCGACTGTACGCGGTCGAACGTGATAGATCACGTAAGATAGAATGTGAATGTGTGTTGATCAAGATGTGAAGGTGGAAAATCATATCAGATCGGACAAAGCGATTGGATCAATTAGTTATGGTTAAACACTACAATCTAACATTCAAAATAATGACAACGAAATTAAACTACAATTTACAACTAAAATTAATCTAAATGATAGATGAAAGATAGACTAGATCTCACCGTGGGTGCGGAAAATGTCATAGTGGCCTTGACGAAAGACGACTCGCTGTCAGGGACGGCTCGGAGGCTAGGCACCTTTCTACAACAAGAATCTCTTGGAAATTAAGCTCCTCTCACCAAAGATTGATCAAAGAGAAATGAGGTAGGAGGAGCCAATTAAGTAGAAAAAAACTGAAATTGAAATTGAATTTAACAGTTCGAAAAAAAGGATAAGGAGGGAGGAGGTTAATGGTTGCTAAAATTACATTATCCACATAAATAAATAATTTATTATTAATTTCATCACTTTATTTAATTAAGTACTAAATGTTAATTATTTATTTTTCCATGGTTATTTATGAATATATGGAGCGGAGACATGAGTTAAAGACTTAAGGATTTCGTATAAGTAGGGCTAAGATGGAATATATGGAGTGCACCTTTAATGGAAGCAATGGTGAAGGAATCGAGGTGATGATTGGTGATGACAACATTTAGAAGAGAGATTCATTTAGATATCTGGGATCTATTTTGTAACATGATGGGTAAATTGATGGAGATGTTACTAATAGAATAAATGCAGACTAGCTAAATTGGAGATGAGCCTCTGATGTCCTCTGTGATAAGAAAATTCCTTTAAAAATTAAAGGAAAGTTTTACAAAGCCGCTGTTAAACATGTTATACTCTATGGATCTGAATGTTGGTCTGTTAACCATAAACATGTACAGAGAATGGTTGTAGCTGAAATGAAAAATCTAAGGTGGATGTGTGGAAACACACACACACGTGAAGATCGGATTCTGAATGATGCAATTAGATAGAAAGTTGTTGTAGCTCCGATTGAGGATAAGATGCAAGAAAACCGCAAAAGATGGTTTGGTCATTTCCAAAAACGATTTGCTGATGCACCTGTTAGGAGATGCGAGTGTTGGGATGTTGAGCCGGCTAAGAGAGGGAGAGGACGGCCTAAGAAGTGCTGGAAAGACAATATACGAAGGGATCTTAGTTTTATGGATATAAGCATGGGATTGATCTGTGATAAATCTGAATGGAGGCGCAAAATCCATGTAGTTACCCTACTTAATTGTGGGAAAAGGCTTCGTTGTTGTTGGTTATTTATGAGTATCAACCATATACATATAGTGCATTATACACATAGTTAAATAAGGAAATTAATTTTTTTATGTTTAATTTTCTTATTTGTATTTTTATTTTAAATAATTATTTAAAATATTTACAATTATTTACATATACAATATGTACAATAATAAATATGGAAAAATATATATAATAAATAAATGGTAAAATTGCAAAAAACAATCCCTGAAAAATGACTTTCAAATCATAACCCCAAAAATCATGAAATTACTGTCATTTTAACGATAATTTAATTTAGAATACGATGGAAGTGAATTTGATTCAATTCGAGTTCATATGGAGTGGAATCGGTCTTTCATTATTGCTTTATGGCTTTTTCCGGATGTGGTTACTTTTAATCTGTATATGATTTTATTTTACAATCATTTTTATTATTTAGAAAATGTTTTTTATTTAAAATTTTGTTTTGAAAAATATTTAGGTTGAGTCCAATTTATTTACAAATAAAATAGTGTTAGTTTTATACAAATATACACAAAATAAATAGGGAAATGAAGAGTATTTGCAAAACACTTTTTTGGGATTTTTTAATTAAAGCCCCTATCTCCTCCTACTTCAATCCCGGTCGATCAGGTCAAGTCTTGACCTTCGCTCAGGATTCGGGTCAGTATGTATCTATTACATATATACAATATTTTCTTTTTTTATTTTCTTTATTTTTCCTATATTCCTTTATTTGTTTTTATGTTAAAATAATAATGTATGTACAATATTTACACACAGATGCAAGTTAGTAAGAATGTAGATTTACTAGTATATACATGTGTTTTATAAAGGATTTTAAGCTAAAATAAATGAATAAAGATGATGAAATGCAGATTCATCACCATGCATGGAATTTGATTAGTCCAAATACCTCGAGTGAGCTCATGTCGTCTGGTTCACAACTAAACCAGTATGATCCCTTTGAGTGATTGTATTACGCATATGCCCTTATATGCACACGAGCCCGTTGGTGTATAGACCTTGATTAGGCCATCAACCTATCAGTATACCAAATGCACATACTCATACATGTAATAATACATCTGTCTCGGGGCAAATGGTGTGTGCTTATTTCGTGATAGTATACGACATAGGTCTTGGTTATCTTGATCTCGTTATGCCAACTCTTTGACACAACTTATTTGACTCCTCTGAATATCTATTACTATGTGGAGGACCTACATCAAGAGGTTTGTCAGATATCTAGAGAAATATTTCCATCTCCTTCGCAGGATGGAGATCCTCTCTTAATAATCATTTGACGGTGCTTGACAAGTACTCAATCTAACTCTTTAGATATCATCCAAGCAACAGCCTCTATGATTCAATATTTGAATCAACTGTTATATAATCATTAAGATGGTCATGGTACATAACTTTAATAGTACTAAGGGACCTATTATGCAAATAAATTATTCTTCATTTCAAATCAAGGAATGATTTGCAATAACATTTACTGCATAACGGCTCGTCGTTGGCTCACAAGTCCAACATCACCTTTGTTGAGGGTAGTTGTCTCTTTACCACTTTTGAGTTGAGGAGCTATATTTCACTTACACTGTATAAGTAAAAACTCATATTCATAATAATATGTTTATGTAGACTTTTTCTGACCTGATGTTGTGCATAAATTCTCGAGGAAGGAAATTAAAGGTACGAAGTTTCGTTGCTATCCCCAAAATTCTCGCGACAAACAAACAAAATTTTTTTATTTTTTGCTACTTATTAACCTGTATAGCGGATAGGGTCGAACTCAAGGAGGCTACAATTCCCGAGGATAATTCAATTAATCAAAAATTAATTAAGAGAAAAACAATAATCTTAAAGGATAATATCCTTCGTTTTTGAAATTTTTTATCTTCTTAATTTTTTGTTATTTTTTTATTTTTATTTTTCATTTTTTTTTCAAATTTTTAGTGGTTTTGATTTTTGCAAATTTTTTATTGTTATTTTCAAAAGTAATGGAGCAATATTCACAAGATCTAAAATACACACACCAACTCTTTTTGTAATTTTCAATTTATCCTAAATGCTTAGAAAAATTCAAAGAAAATATTTTTGGTTTTTGAAATTTTTGAAATGTTTTGGAGAATTTTTGTGTAATTTTCATTTTTTTGTATTTTTTTAAAATCAAATAGTGATAAAAATGCAAAACAATGTGAAACATGGAGTAATTTGCAACTTATAAATATTTTAAGTGCCTAAAATTCTGGCAATTATTTTTATGATGAATTATATGAAAAAACCTACAAGCAGGAACTGAAATCACATTTTTCTATTTTTTTAGAATGTTTTATGATTTTTATAAGATTTTTAGTATTTTTCAATTTTTTGGGTTTTATAATGGTTAATGCTTGAAATTTGCACAGAAATTAAAAGATAATGGAATGAAACAAAATTATTTTTTTGGAATTTTTAGAGATATTTTCAAATTTTTACGAATTTTTGAATTTCAGGAGGATAAAAATGACTTGTTTTTTATTTTTTATAATAATAAATGACAACAAAATGCATAAAAATTTTATACAATGAAGATGTACACTACAAGACTCTAAAGGAATTTTTTGAGAATTTTTGGACTAATAAAAACATTTATTTCAATAGAAAAAATCATGCAAATTTAGGATCTGGATAACATGGGCTAAAATGTAAATAATAGGAAGTGTTTGCATTAAAAGAGCAATAGAAATAAACAAAGGAGAGAGAGTGTAAATTACCCACTAATACACATGTTATGCACAAAATCTCTACTGAAAAGGGGTCTCTCTGTAACTTTTGAAAACTTCAGGTAGCATAATGTAATTTTCCCGAATTAAATTAATTCTGGTAGGGGCTCTTTTGTAATTTTGAAAATCTCGAGGGGGTCAAATGCAATTGTTTCAATTTTTAATCCCCCATAGGGTTCTTCATTCTTTAACCAGATGCATAACTACAAGGGGGGCGCCACACACCCTTCTTCTTCCTCACGTGGGTAGGTGGGGAACTAGCGATGGAGGGCTAATGTTGATGGCGGAGGTGGCGCACGATCGCGACTAGTGGGAGACCGACGGTGCGGCGGATGGGCACGGCTCGATTGCTGGCTGGCCGAGATGCACGCATCGTGGAGGAGATGATGTGGACGCGGCGGAGGGCGGTGGCGCGACCTAGGTGGAGATGGAGGAGGCGGAGCGGGGCTGGACGCAGTTGGAGTGGGCTCCACCCTTGGCGGAGGTCGGAGAAGGTCTGTGGCAGAAAAGTGGAGGCTGGGTGCGGCCTCGCGCAGAGGCTAGCGCGTGCGAAGGACGCCGAAGGGGCATGGCAGCGCGGGCTGGAGGTTGGAGTCGGGATGGTGGCGAAACGAGCTTGGCGTGGTGGCAACGGTGGACAGAGGTCACGGCAGTGGCCGCGGAGGAGCTGGGCCGATGTTGTCAGGTGGTGGTGGCGGTTGATAACAAGGGATTTGGAAAGGGTCTAAATACGGCCCACACAAGGTGGGGACGAAGTCGCTGAGGCGACCACTCACTAAACCCCTATTAAGCAGAAATTAACCCACAATGAAGAATAAGTCAATTAAGTCTCAAAAATGTGAATTAGAATTATTAACTCTACCCTAAAATATGCACAGTGCGTAAGTATGTAGAGGTCGAACCACATAGAGCAAAAATAGGTAGCCTACAATTATTCATGTACAAGTTAGTAATATATGCATGCACGAATTTTTGTGGGTTTTTAATTCTTCTTTCTCTTTTTGTATTTTTAATATATTTTTTTATTTTTACATTTGATTTTTATTTTTTTTAAATTTACTGATTTTGGCCTTTGTTTTTATAATTTTTATTTTTTTATATTTTTTACTAAACAAATGGATAATATATAAAGGGTATATATATACAAACTAGAGACAAAATAGAGGCAAAATTAGAGAGAAATACTCAAAATAAGTAAATAAAATATTTTTGTGAATTTTATATTTTTTAGTGTTTTTGTGATTTTTTAAGAATTTTTGCTAATTTTCACATATTTTTAAAGTCAAAAACACTCAAAATAATGAGTATAATAAATATCTGATAATAAAATGGAGGTAAATAATATTAAACAGTAGCAAAAATCCTCCAAATTAATTTTAATATATAGAGAATATAATAGAGAAAATTTAGAGACAAGAATTGTATTTTTGTGATTTTTTATGGATTTTTAATATTTTTATAGAGATTTTCAGGTTTTGTTATTTTTATGCTTTTTCTTTTTAAATTTTTAGTGATTTTTGATCAGAAAATCAAGCACACTCAAAATCACAACATATATTTTTTTGAAGAATTTTTGCAGAGGTTTTTATAATTTTTTGGGATTTTATAATGCAAACAATAGCAAAAAATGCATGTTTTTGATTTTTTATAAATATGAAAATGCAATAAAAATGCAAAATAAAAATGTAGTATAATAATACAATGTAGCAGGGATCTATGTTAATTTTTTGGTGAATTTTGGAATTTTATAGATGTATGCAATAAATAGGGAAGGCACAAAGAAATTCCAACACTAGTAGGGGCAGTTTTGCAAATAAAATAAAGTCCAGGGGGTTCTGAGCAATTTTACCAAGAGTTTAGAACGTTAACATGAAGTTTATGGACCAAATACAAAGTTTAAAACCCTCCAGGGGGTCATTACAATTTTCCAATCACGTGGTACTACACGTGACTTACGCACACATGGACCAAAACACAATTTCGTAAAATATAGGGGGCCTGCGTGCAATTTTCTCAAAAATATAAAACTGTAAATTTCATTTGATGTATCTTTATGAAATACAAGGACATGCAGGGGCATACATGAAATATTTCCAACGCACGCGGGGCATCACGTGATCTGACGTGGAATGGACCACGATGTAAATACCAAAACCCAAAGGTCGCTTTGCAAAAATACCCACTTTATTTGAAACGTTACACAATACTTAATGGAGTAAATAATATAGGGGGCTTGAAATGCAAATTACCCCTCAAGGCGCGTGATCCAACGGCTGGGCTTCATCCACTTGACACGCGTCGGCCTCTGGAGTGACGATGACGGTTCGAGGTTGGATTATTGAGATTAGATCTTCTGATGAGATCGGGCGGTCGTGAGGCTTTGCATCCAATAGCAACTGCTACGCCTGGGAGCTTCATCTTCATCGGACGACGATGGAGCAGGGTGGAAGAACAGGGACGAAGCTCGCACGCTGCGAGCTTCTATCGTGAACAGTTGGCGCCTCCGGCCTCCTCCTTCTCCTCTGATGGTCTCTACACGTGCCTGGAAGCTCCTCGCATCGAATGATGGTCTTCTCTCGACTCCTGGAGGTCCCAGACGTTCAGACTAGCTCGAGGAAGGAAGGGACCTCTAGGAATCTCTTCCTGGAATTGATCAAGCCCAAGAGGGCTTCTTGTGCGTCAAGACCTGCACAGGAAGAACCATCGGCTTGAGGGCTTCACCCTCGACCTGGGGTTTGAAGCTTGTGCGCAAAAAATGGACTGGGTGGTGAGGTTTCGACGAGCGGCGGAGGGAAACCTTGATTCACAGAACCACGAGGGTTCCAGTTGATCAGGGGTGTGCGGATGATGGAGAAGGTGAAAGGGAACGAGATGGGGGCGATCCGCTCCGGCGAGCTACGACTTGACCGAGGCGAGGCGATTTATTTATCTAAAAATTAAACTAAATGCAGGAAATAAAACCTAGAATTAAGATCTATCTAATAAAGCAAGAAAAGGTGTTCGAATACCTGGTGGGAACCAGGGAGCTTGGCGTCACTGGAGCGTCGCCGTGGGTACAACTCCCACCTCCTCCGACCGATTCAAGGCGCCAAAAGCCTCCTCCTATCACGAGGGGACCTCCAATACCGAATACAAGGAAGGGAAGAGGGTGAAAAACAGACCAAAAGGGAAGAGGAGAAGGAGCTTTCTTATTTATGAACAATGGTGGCACCCTTATTGGCCGGCGAATCTTAAAGAATTGGGGCTATGTACAAGGGAACATGGGATAAGGCATGTATCTTGGATGTACAAGGATCAATCTTCATGAATAGTCCTATCGTTCTCGAGCTACACAAATTGCGTGAAAATTTGGAGAAACGAAGCCCTCGTGACCTGTCAGAGGCGTCAGGCTAGGGTATGAAGAGTTGACCCGCGGTCAACCCTTGGCGACCTGCGATTGGTCCACGCAGGCCGCTAGAAGACAAAACAGTATGGATTAATAGATATTAAATCTTTTAAATTAGTAAATGATTTTATTATTTTTCGAATATAAAGTAAAAAAAAATTATTAATTAATTTAATATTTTATTATGATTTTTATTTATTTTTTTGATATATTTTATTATGAGTTTATTTTAATAGTGTATATATAGGTATATTTATATGTATTTTGTATAATTTACTTTTATTTTGTGCTTTTTATTTTATTATTTTATTAATTTATTTTTTAAAATTTTATTTTATGAGTATAAATATATTTTTATTTGATTTTTATGAGTTTATTTGCATATTTAAATAAATAGGTACATAATATGTAGGTATATTTATAGGTATTTTACCTATATTTTATATATACATTTTATTTATTTAATGAATTTTATTGGGTTTTATTTTGGATTATATATTTTTAATATATTATATGTAATTTTTACAGTATTATAAAAATATGAAAGCATAAAATATTTAAAGAATGTATCCCCCTTTTATTTCGATACATATAGAACCTAGGTATTTCATCTATGTTTTAGCATAGTTCTATTTTATTCTCCTTCTTATTTTAGGTTTAATTCTAATTTTTAATGAACACCTATGTTATAAATAATGTTTACAAAAGTATAAAAATATGAATTTGTAAAAAATATTAAGTAATGAATAAATTGAATATTTTAATCTGTAAACTGTACAATGAGGGCCAAAAACCTAACTTTCACAGATGAACTCCAAAAATTATGCAACCAATTTCATTAAATAGCTCTTGAAAAGTTATATAGAATTAAAGTGATTTTAGTGGATTTCGAGTTTTTATTTGCAAGATATAGGTCTGTGAAGTTGAGATTCTGGCTTTTTATTCTGTGTATAAAATGTGCCTTGTATATTATTTTTGCACAAACTCAATTTTATATTTTTATTTACATTATTATTTACAACTTTCATGTATAACATATTTCTATTTAATGAATAAATAATTATATAAAAAATAGCTATCAAAAATGCATAAATCAGGAATGAATAAATGAGATATTTATTGTATTCTTGACCCTTATCTCCCCCTACTTTATTCCTTGTCGACCAATTCCATTCTGGACTTGGTCTCGGGGTTAGGGTCATAAAATATTTTCAATATTTTATTCCTTTTTCTTTTCTTCTCTTTATTCTATAATTTTGGCATTAAAAACCTTGTTTTATGTATAATAAATATAATAAATAATAGATACTATTATAGACAAATTGATGCTATCTACATGCATTTGCTAGGGTTTTTAAGGCCAAACTGATAGAATAAAGGTGATGAAATGGAGATTCATCACCCCCTATACTTGCCTTTGCTAGTCCCTAGCAAATACTTATGCAATAATTATAAAAAAGAATGAAGAATAAGAAGAAAAGAAAAAGAATTGAAAAAGACAGAGTGACTAGTATTGCTTTCAGTGTAATATTTGTCCTTACAAAATCATAGTTTGGAGCTCAGGTTAGACCTTGGTGTGAAAATGTGTGTGGAACGTAGTTGGGAGCCAAATTTAAAACACAACAGCCTTTGAGAGTCACAGAACTTAGTTCAACCCACCTCAATAGCCTGGTCAGAACTGGTCTACATCATACGCAAACCCTTACGACTGTGAACTGACTTGTACGGTGTAAGTGATTGTGGCTCTCCTCAAGTGAAATGACAACGGAACTGACTTCTCCAGCATGACAACCCAAAGATTCCCCAATCCAGCCTTTACTATAGAGGAGCGGGGTATTCCCTTCTAAGTTCAAGTGGCATCCAACTCAAGAGGAGGAGGTGAAGAAGAGAATGGACGGTAGCCAGTGTAGTTACCTATCCGGGGATGCAAGAACAGTGTAGTCAAGTCATCCAGCTGCAGGCTCACATGGTATAACTTTGATGCTCAAGCTTGCTTATTTTCTATACAACATATATACATATTCCGGTATGCACTTTTATTTACAAGCCTATCCACTTTTTTGGATTTTTTTCTCAACATACTATGTACAACAACATTTACATAAGGACTTTTTTCCTCTTGAGCCAGAAGACTATCCCTCTTTTGAAGCTTTATCGCAACCCACACTCTCCTGTCATTCGACTTCATTGAAACTGGACCAGGTTGGGGTGCACTACTCTCCCTCGACGAGGACGAATGTTTCCACCCGTGTGCGTCTCAGACTGGAAAATCCAACCCCCTTACCACTCCAACTGGGTCGAGCCAAGTGAAAGATGCAAGTGTCCAAATTAGGTCACGATCGACAAGAGTCATGCATGTGTCTCAAAAAGTTCTATTTAATCAGTTGAGGTGACTTGAACCCAGCCCTGATTTCTCAAAGAATTAAGTCTGAATAGACCTGAAGTACCTTAAACCTAGTTCCCATAAGGTTCCAGTGCAGTTAGGTGCAGTAAGGTCCAACCAAGCTCCAATTTTGGACTTTATTGGACTGGTTCAATCATCAAGCTCACTCAAAAAGAATATTAATGATAGCACATGCTATGCGCAATGAATGATGCAATTTTTCAAAGAATTTTTAAATCGAAGGGAAAATGTTTACACAAAGAATTTTGCAAATCAAATATTTTTGGCATCTTTAGTATAAAATATGTACAACTATTTACACAGACGTGCCATTTTGTTTTAAAGAATTTTAAAGAATTTACGTGTTTTATTAAAGTGAATTATTTAGGTGTATATACAATTGATAAAGAATTTTTATATGTATATATAGGTATCTATATACATCAATGATGCTTTTATTCCTCAAAATTATTTCAAAATCATTTTGAAAACTATAGTACAAAATAATTTTTGCAAATATTTACAATCATTTGAAAGCCATTTTTTTCAAAGATTTTGCGAACACTATATGTACATTTTTAAAAATATTTGTACAAACATTTTTCAAACCATTTGCACATAGGTTTTCAAATCCTTTATTTCACACAAAGAAGAAAATTTTACAAACAAAGCAATTTTTACACAGGTTGAAATCGTTTCACAACAAGTTTTCCAAACAGTTCACACCATTTTTCAGATCCTTGTAAAAGTATTTAACCTGATTTATTAATCAGCGTATACAAAGAAAGACCATACTTTATGTACAAAATGGTTTAGGCTCTTATAAGTTTTATTTGGAATTATTGCTTATTATTGCATGAGATATTATTATTATTATTATTTTGTGTGCAAACTCCTCGAATTTATTTGACAATCATTTTCAAAAGGTTTTGAAGACTATAGTCCAAAATATTTTTACAATCATGTACACACATTTGAAAATCATTTTGCAATGGTTTTCCAAACAATATATATATATATATATAGAGAGATTTTTCAATTATTTTTGCAACCATTTTTCAAACCATTTGTAAATCATTTTTCAAACATTTTGCTTTCACTCAAAGAAAATAAATTTTGTAAACAAAAATATTTACAAAGGTTGAAAGCTTTTTACAAACTTATTTTCAAACAGTTTTCACGAAATTTTTCGCAAAGAGTTTCAAATTTTGTACAAATCTATTTTTTGCCTGATTTATTAATCAATATGTATAAAAAGAGTCTGAGGAGTTTACGATCATCTTTTATAATAGAAATACTTTTATTATTACTTTTAGCTTGAGGTAGTATTTTATGTATAATATGAGTTATGGCTTATAGTATATACATAGTATATACGACCCCCCTATACTTAGCCTGAGCTATGTCCTCATAGATTGAAGAGAAAAGAGAAGACATAACTCGTACTGAGTATAGACAAGTCTAAAGAATATACGAATAAGAGATGAACGATTGAGAGGTTGACCGTCCCCCCTATACTTATGATCAAGTAATCCTAAGTATAACAGACTGTACACAAAGCAGGGAGGGTCAAGGGTGAGAATAAACAGATCGTACTCAGATTGTAACCCCCTATACTTAGGGCAAGATACTCCCAAGTATAGACAAGAAGAGGAGACAACGGAGAGGATTAAAGAATAGAGAAACTTGGGGTGCACACCCCCTATACTTAGGACAAAGTGCGTCCTATGTACCGAAGACTGTCAACAAGGGGCGGCACCATTTTTTTATAGAAAAAGAGGATCGAAAATAAAAAGCAGAGAAGAAGAAGAGAAGAAATTAGATGAATAGTTTTTGAGGTGCGGCGTCTGAATCTTTTGATGCTGACAATGTTGTGGGTATGCCATCAAGGTGCAGAAGCTGGATGGAGTCGACAACGGCCAATAATGTATTAGGCTCGAGGTAAGGCTTCAGGAGTTGACCGTTGACGACGAATGGTTGTACGTCAGGAGACAATTCTGATATAGCAATGCTTCCATTGTCACGCACTTCACGAACTCGGAATGGCCCTGTCCATTTACTCTTAAATTTACCAGGGAAGATCCGTAACTTTGCATCAAACAGTCACACTTTCTGTCCAACTACAAAGGTCTTTCATCTGATGTACCGATCGTGCCAGCATTTAACCTTTTCCTTGTACATCAATGTGTTATCGTATGCATAGTCTCGGAACTCCAAGAGTTTTTTCAGATCATCTTTTCTTTTCTGACCACTTTTCCGTGAGTCCAGATTGCACATGTTGACTGCCCATAAAGACTTGTGAATTAATTCTACGGGCAGATGGCACGTCTTCCTGTATACAAGATGATAGTGTGACATCCCCAGGGGTGACTTGTAGGCGGTTCTATAAGACCAGAGGACTGAATCCAAGAGTTGAGACCAGTTCTTTATGTCCGACCGTACAAGTTTCTGAAGGATCATCTTGATTTCCCTATTTGATAATTCAACCATGCCATTGGTCTGAGGATGATTGGGAGATGCGACTCGATGGTCAATGCTGTACTCCTTCGTTAATTTCTTGACCTCTTTGTTAATGAAGTGGCTACCCCCATATGATATGAGAATCTTCGGAATCCCGAACCGCACAATGATGTTATCTCTCAGAAATCGGCACACCGTCCGACTGTCAGAGGCTTGAGCGGGAATAGCTTCTACCCAACGACTCATGTAATCTACGACAAGGAGGATGTGCTCAAAACCTTGACTGTTAGGGAAAGGTCCCATGAATTCAATGCCCCATGCATCAAAAACATCTGCTATCTTAATGATCTTCAGGGGCATCGAGTCTTTTGCAGTGAGTGTACCCTTCAATCTCTGACAGTCAGTGCATTGTTTGACAAAAATTGCTGCATCCTTGAGTAGTGTGGGCCACCAGAAGCCACACTGAAGTACTTTCGCTGTCGTACGGTCTCCAGAGTGATGTCCACCAGATTCGAGTGAGTGACAATGCTCGAGGACACTATAATGCTCCTCCTGAGGTATGCACCTACGCCAAATGCAATCCGCTCCTTCCCTGGATAGAAGAGGATCTTCCCATTGATAGAAACATATGGTCGACATGAATTTATTCTTCTGATTCTTCGTCCAATCCGACAGTGTTACCCCCGAGGCGAGGTAATTGACTATATCAGCATACCAAGGAAGGGAATGCACTGTTAAGATTGACTCATTAGGAAAGGTTTCTATGATAGGTGCGTTGTTCAGGTGAGGCTCTTGCTGCTCTATTCTGGAGAGATGGTCTGCTACTACATTCTGAACTCCAGGCTTGTCCTTGATTTCCAAATCAAATTCCTGGAGGAGAAGGAT
Source organism: Ottelia alismoides (assembly GCA_037367405.1). Taxonomy (NCBI): domain Eukaryota; kingdom Viridiplantae; phylum Streptophyta; class Magnoliopsida; order Alismatales; family Hydrocharitaceae; genus Ottelia; species Ottelia alismoides. Next base: position 138,548 of record JAZKJV010010772.1, on the reverse strand, counting down.
CCATCGAATCAGTCTCGGCTTGGCATCCTTCTTCTGCTGGAAGTACCGAATAGCAGAGTGGTATGTAAAAATGGTAACTTTTGATCCAAGCAAATAGGATCTGAACTTCTCGAGGGCGAAAACCACAACCAGCAACTCTTTCTCAGTCACAGTGTAATTTCTTTGCGCCTCATCTAATGTTTTGCTGGCGTAGTGAATGGCATAGGGCGCTTTTTCTCTTCTCTGTCCAAGAACAGTGCCGACTGCAAAGTCTGACGCATCAGTCATGATCTCAAAGGGAAGAGACCAATTCAACGGTTGTAGGACTGGAGCTTGAGTGATAAGCTCCTTCAGTTGATTGAAAGAAAGGAGAACTTGCTGATCGACATTGAACTCGGTTTCCTTGCATAGAAGTTCTGTTAAAGGTAGGTCGGGCTAAAATCCTTGATGAATCGTTTGTAAAATCCCACATGCCCTAGGAAGGACCTTATGTTCTTGATTGACTGAAGTGGCTTAAGATTTGCAATAACATCCACCTTTGTCGGGTTGACTTCCATGCCACGTTTGGAAATGACGTGACCCAGCACAATCCCTTCGGTGACCATGAAGTGTCTCTTTTCCCATGAAAGCACTCAATTGACTTCACGACATTTTTGAAGCACTCTGTCTTGATGCCCAAGACAAGAATCAAAACTGTCACCATAGACTGAGAAGTCATCCATGAACACCTCGAGAAAACTGCCTACCATCTCGCCGAAAACTGCTAACATGCATCTCTGGAATGTTGCAGGTGCGTTGCATAATCCAAGGGCATTCTTCTGAAGGCATAGGTGCCGAACGGGCAAGTGAAGGTAGGCTTCTCTTGATCTTCGGGAGCGATTGCCACTTGATTGTACCCGGAATACCCATCCAAAAAGCAGAAGAACTCCTTGCCTGCTAGTCTTTCCAGAACTTGATCAATGAATGGCAAGGGGAAATGGTCCTTCTTAGTTGCTGCATTAAGACGGCGGTAGTCAACACACACCCGCCAGGATGTTGGTACCCGAGTGGATATTTCCTCTCCTTTGTCATTGGTAACCACGGTAAGCCCGAATTTCTTTGTAACCACATGCAGTGGGCTTACCCATTTTGAATCGGAGATGGGATAGATGAATCCTGCGGCACTCCATTTCGTCATTTATTCATGACGACGTCCCAAAGATTTGTATTCAGTCTTCTATGGAATTCGCATGATGGCTTGGCATCTTCTTCCAGATAAATGTGGTGTGAACACAAGGTTGGATTTATCCCACGGAGATCTGATACGCACCAACCAAGTGCCTTGCGGTTCTTTTCTAGAACCTCGAGAAGTCGAGATTCCTGCTCCGGATTCAGCCTGCTACTGATGATAACCGGATACATGTGTTCTTCACCCCGTGAGGAAAGCATACTTTAGGTCTGCAGGAAGTGGCTTGAGTTCTGGTTTTGATCTGTCGAACTTGTTGGTCACTTCAGACACTATACTGGTGGTGGGATGTACTTCTTTGATGGAGCTACCATCCTCGGTGTTCTGTTGAGACCCTGATGATGTGCCAAACTGTTCTGTTATATACTCATTGTGTTCGGGCTGGAGTGAATTCTAGGAATCACATAGTTGCACCAGCATCTGGGAATTTGTCTCCCAAGAATCATCGGAACATGGATCAACTGTGCTTTCCAAGTCCACCTCGAGAGTGGCGGTTTCTCGGGTACATGAATCATTCAATGAAAGTGGTAAGTCCCTGATTTCTGCAATAAAATCACAGTCTACTTCTGATACTGCATGGCTCTCATTAGTTATGGCGTTCAGCTCTCTCATCATGTCTATCTTGATCTGCTTGTTGTCCGAGCGGAAAGTGATCTTGCCAGAACCCTAGTCCACCACGGCACCTGAGGTACGCAAAAATGGTCGGCCAAGGATTATGGGGGTCTAGAGTAAGGGTGTGGGTGAGTCCATATCGAGGACTACAAAATCAACAGGAAATTGCATCTCCTGCACCTTCACAACAACGTCTTCTACCAGGCCTCTCGGTCGCTTGGTGGATCAGTCAGCGAACTGAAGGATCATCTGTGTCGGCTTGAGCGGACCGAGCCCAAATTCTTGCATTAGGGACGAGGGCAAAAGGTTGATAGAAGACCCGCTGTCAAGGAGAGTACGCTCGAAGACCTGATAAAATATCTCACAACTGATAAGAGGTGCTCCTTTGTCTTGTTTCTTCTGAGGGAGATTGCTGATAGCTGCAACAGTGGCCATGGAGAGCATGTGCCTTTCGAATTGATTGCGTTTGTTCTTGCCTGCTGGTCGACGCTTGTTGGTACATGCTTCTTTCAAACCTTTTTTCACAGCTGGCATGTATTCCATGGCCTTCAGTAAGGGAATCTCAACAGTTAAGTTATCTATTATTTCCACAACTCCAGGATAAGACAGTGCACTTTTTCTTTTTGCATTTTTTTTGGATTTTTCGATTGCATTAGGAAAAGGAATATTTACATCACTGTTAGGCAAAGTAGAGTTTTTGTCTACATCAGAACTATCACCCACAAATTGTTGTACATCCAGACTACAAAAGGGAGTACAAATTGGATCCTGAGATACCGGTGCTGATGGGCGAGCAAAAAGTAGGGCGTCTGCTCCGTCGGCTGGCGGCTCCTCTGAGGCTGGCACGACTTTGCTTCGGCTGCAAACTTCTTTTTGTTGTTTTTGATTTTGCAGATGTTTTTGTATTTTTGACTGAGGGTGCTGGTGTTGAATGACTGCTGGAATGACCTCTCCTTCATCTTCCTCCTCACCCGCCCCTATAGCTGGCACGACTGTTGCAGAAGATGACGATCCACCTGGTTCTTTATTCTCCCCATTCTTGATAGCCGGCGGAGTCAAGACCCTACCGCTCCTGAGAGTAACAGCATTAGAACAAACAATATTATCATTTTCTGACTCTGTAGACGTAGACATGACATCACATTCTACCTGCTCTTTCGTTTTAAAGATATTGGGGTTGGCTTCGATTGAGCTGGGATGGTGGTCTTGGTGGCAGTCAGATCGTCGAGCCTCTTGATCATATTTGCCAGCCCTTTGAAGAGTTGGGCCAAGCAATCCATGGTTGGATTCACACAAGTTGCCTCTGACGATTCAACGTGCAGACCACACTGTTGCTGCATGTGTTGGTGCTGAGGTTGTTGTTGGTGATGCTGGGGTGGTGCTGGAAGCTGAAATTGCTTGTAAGAGGGAGGAGGATACTGCTGGTATTGCTGAGGTTGAGCAACCTCATACTGATGGAAAGGCTGTGGCTGACGGTACTGCGGCTGCTGATAATGCTGATTCTGCCTCCATTGATTTGCATAAGGGGGAGGCTGATGGTACTGTAGTGGTGGCTGCGAGGACTGCCCAAACCGACCACCCTGAGGTTGGTGATATTGCCGGTTGGCTGGTGGCTGACCCTGAGGAAGTCCCATCGGACGGGTCGGCTGTGCTTCATTGCTCCATACCCCGTTGACTTCTTGAATAAGTGGTGGTGGTGGGAAGACTGGATCGGATCCTGTTGCAAAATATGGTTGGTACACAACCATTAACTGCTGTGGCTGCCCCTGGTCGGGCGCCTGCACGTAGTACACGTGCTGGATTACCGGTGGCTGTTGGCTTGGTTGAGGCTGTTGTGGCGGCGGTAAGTCGTCTTTCTTCTCAGCTGAAGCCTCTGATGGTACTGCCGACTGAACAGAGTTGATGGTGCCCACTATCAGTTGTAACTGTTTGGTGATCTGATCTAGCTTATCAAGGTTTTGAGTCCTCTTTTCGATCACAACAAGTTTCTCAAGGTCTTGTGATCGCTTTTCAATGATATCAATCTTTGAGAGATGGCCCCCAATGATACTGAGGTTGGAGCTCTCATCTCTCTCCGCCTCGTGGGACACTGCCATGTGTACTTGTTTGTGGAGGATCTGGGGCTACTTTTGGTATGACTTTGATGAAGAAAGGGCGGCCTCTCCTTCGGCCATTTCTTCGAATATCTGCTAGACTACATCTTCATCCTTATTGAAGTGTGAACCCCGACAGGCTGCGTCAACGAGCCTTTGGCTCTCAATGTTCAGCCCCCAAAGAAGTGTTGGACAAAACTGGTCTTTGGAATCTCGTGACGAGGGCATTTCTCCTGCAGATTGGTGAACCTCTTCCATGCTTCATGTATGAATTCATGGGCTCCTTGGGAGAAGTTGCTGATCTGTGCTCGCATCTGGTTGAGCTGACCAAGAGGATAAAATTTATGCAAGAATGATGACTTCAATTCCTCCCAGGTTGTCACAACCTTCCCCAGATGGTTGACCCAACAAAGGTCCTTGTCTTGCAGGCTGAAGGGGAATGCCATCATTTTGACTATGTCCAAAGGGACATTGGGGTAGTGAGTAGTGCGGCAGATGCATGAAAACTGTTGTAGGTGGATGTACGGCTCTTAACTAGTGTTTCCATGGAAAGCAGGAAGAAGAGTGAGGAACTGGGGTTTCAGTTCAAAGTGAGCATGTACCGGTGGAATGAGGAGCCACTCGGTCATCTGGTTGTCTCCAGGATTATAAGTCTCCTTCAGTGTAGGTTTGGGCCTCCCATGTCCTGGCTCTCCCCCATCATCTGAAGGGATATCACCTCCTCAGACTCCTCCTCCTCCTCCCTCGTATCGGTTCATTACGTCATTCAGCATATCCTGAAAAGCGATCTGTGCTAGGGCCTGCTCGGTCAACTGCTTTGGATAGCTTGGATGGATGCCAATAACTGTGCATTAACCTGATTCTGATCAGGCATCTGTCCTTGCTCTGGCTGGGCTGGCTGCTAACCCTTGCCCTTCCCTTGAGTAGCCATGTCAGGGTCTGAGTCTAACGAAATGAATTCTGTATTGGAATCCAGGGCTTGGTCTTTCTTCTATCTGCAGAATGAGAGAATCCTAATAAGACCACTTCACAATTTCATTCAGCTGTCATGATGGGTCTGGTATCAAGGTCAATCCCAGAATGTTATGAACGAAAAAGGATATGGACCGTGATCGACTTCCATTCACAACGGCGAAGGTGGGACAAAAGTGATCCTGGTTTATTGGTTGGTCAAAAGGATGGTAGAAGACGAGGAGTCTGGAGATCGATCCGCAAAGTTCGGATTAGGTTCTTGGGAATCGCCTTGAATTTATTGGCGAAGTCGAGTCCATGGAATCGATGTGGGTGTCGGTAGGGTCCCGACGGAAACCATCCATGGATGGAATTCGCGAAGGAAGAGAGGACTGTATGTTGGAGGAAGGATACGATGGTCAACGAGGAGTAAAAATGAGTACATAACAGTAGAAAGGCTCAAATTGAGCGGGGGTCAAAGGGGAATGGCACAACAAAATTGGCGCAAAGGCGCGGGACTTGATCTTTGATCCTTAATCTAGATCCATACAAACACAATACAAGATTGGGTTCACCAACTCACGCCGTGTGAAGCTGTGAAAGTTCGGCTATTTATTATCTTTTCAGTTTTAGAGTTGTTCTTTCAGGCATATCTTTTAACAAGTCCTTAGCACGCTACCCCTATAGAGGAGAGAGTACTGCCAGAAAAGTATCCCGTACTTGTCCTCCTCCTTTGTAACCTGTAGTCTGTACTTTTTAAGGTCCTTGTAACCCTTCTTGGATCCCTACTTAGCCAAAGAAATAGAGAGAGGAAGCCAATAGGTGAAATCGATACTTCGGTTCTCGCTCGCAACGAAATCACCCGTGAGCATGCCAGAACCTACTCGGATGCAAGACGATGAGACAGACACCCACGTGAAGGCGTGGCTGATGAAGCTACGTTTCATCATCTTTATTCTATCATTTTGGCCTTAAAAACCCTAGTAAATGCGTGTAAATAGAGCTAATTCATGCATTTTAGCATCTATGCATATGTGTGTAAATACTGTATAAAATGCGGTTTTTAAAGACAAAATTATAGAATAAAGAAAAGAAAAGAAAAAGAATAAAATATTGTAAATATTTTATGACCCGAAACCCCGAGACCTAGGCATCTTGATGAATAGGTCGACCAGGAATAAAGTAGGGGGAGATAAGGGTCAAATACCTATGTTATTTTCTTCATTCTTTATTCTTTTTGGGACCTATTCTTGGTTCCACTTTTTGTACCTCAAATAAAGAAACTTTATACATGAAAGTTGTAGATAATCAAATAAAGAAAAATTCAAAATTGATTTCACAGAAAAATAATGTACAGATAAAAAGTTATGGTCTGAATAAAAATCCAGAATGCCAACTTCCCTGACCTGTATCTCATAAATGAAAACTCCAAATGCCACATACTCACCTTTAATTGTATATAGAAGAAAATAAGCTAATTAATGGCGGTGGTTTCGCATTTGGCGGAGCTACGGTTTGAAAGTTGAGTTTTGGACCCTCGTTGTACAGTGTACCGAATAAAATATTCAATTTATTCTTTATTCATTATTTATTCATTTTTATATTTCTATAATGTTGTAAATATTACTTATAATAATTATGAGTATTAAAATCAGAATAAAAATACAAAAGAAACACAAAATAAAATACTTGCATATAACATACATAGATACAATACTTATATATACCTATACTTTCTATACTCATATTTTACTAAATATACAAAGCAATTCAGAAAAATAAAATAAAAACACATTTATGAATATAAAAGTATTTTATAATTTTACAAAATAAGAAATAAAAATAATATTATTAAAATCACAAATTAAAAATAAAATATTAAAATATACAAATAAAATACCTATATAGGGGTATAAAAGCAACTTGTAAAAATACATCTTATAAAAATAATTAAAAATCATAATAAAATAATTTATAAAATTAGAAATATTTTTTATTTAATAACCTAAATTCAATTCGACCAATTACTATTTTTAATGGAATTTACAAATGTTTTTCTTGCGGATTTTCCTGGTTGGTCCACGTGGACCAACCAGGTGGCTGGAAATGTTGACCCGCTGGTCAACAGTCTGTCCTCCTTCCACTGTAGCACTATCACGCCTAGGTTTTTGCCCGCCTTGGCGGATTTTCCTAGGCCGGCTCGTGCCTCATCTGCAGCCGCTTCCTTCTTGAAAATTGTTCCCTGCACATCCAGGATTCGCGCCGATATCTTAGATCCTCCAAGATCTTCTTCGCCTGCCCGTGATCGGCCCTCGAAAGTCGCCCCTCAACCATTCTTCAAAACCGAACCCCCCTTCTTCCTCTTCTCTTTGAACCGGCTTGGGCGCCAAAAACCTCCGGGTGAGGGTCGAGGGTTGATCTCCAGCGACAGGGGAGTCCTCCCCCATCTCAGGCGAGGTGCGGCGGAGCACCTAGTGCCGAGTTCCACCACCTCCGGCCGTACGACCGTCGAGGTTCCTTCCTCGTGGTCAACGCCACTCGAGGTACATCTTTTCATTCGTTTTTCTTGCATTTTGAGCTTCTCAGTAGCCTTACAATTCGATCCCAGCCATCATAACGACTCCCTATCCCACCAATCGTCCACACCAGCCCTCGCCGGAGCTTGCTCCGGCGAGTTCATCGCCGCCACCCGTTACCTTCCACCATCTCGCTACGGGGTTGGGGTATTTTGCCCCCAACCCTATCACCTTTGCCCTGCAGGTGTTCGGAGCTAACGACGCACCTGGGGGAGCTTTTGACGGCCGGCCAAGGTTCGCGGAGCAGCCCAGCTCCGTCGTGCTCGCGCGGCCGCTCCGGGCTCCTCCGGAGAGTTTTGACACCCCCAGGATTTGGAGGAACATCGCAGGACCTCGGGGGCCATTTTTGGAGCTTTTCTGGGCAGCGGGGGAGGGAGATCGGCTCTGGGAAACTCGCCGACTAGCGAGTTCTTCCAGTTCGTCGAAGGGCCCTCTTGGCCGTTGGATTTGGACGGCTCCCAGGTGGTTCGGCAGCCGTAGGATCTTCCCCAGCCTCGGTCGTCCGATCAAGATCAGATCTTTTAATCCAGGCCGCAGGCATCGAAGAGGTATCGTGTCCCCTGGGCTCGCCACGTGTCTAAGTGGGCGCGCACCCACCGTCCGATGCATTCCCGGATCTGGGTATTTTGCAGTTGAACGCCCAGCTTATTTTGCATTACTTATTCGCTACTGAAACTTTCATATGAGGCTTTATATGTTTTGTAATATTTATTGAAAAACCCCTGGACTTTTTGGATATTGCATCCGCGCCCTTACCAGGCGCGCGTGCGACGCACAACGTACCTGGGAATTTTTGCGCGCGCCCCCTTGCGAATTTTGTTATTAGCATTTGGTACGGTAACTTCCTATTTAGTTATAATTTTGTGAGAAACTTGCACTCTGGCCCTCGTATTTTTGTGATATTGCATATACGCCCCTGCTAGGCCCCTATTGTGTGCTTGTTTACTCTAATTATTTGAAGGCTCATTCTAACTCCAAATTTTCTCAAATTTTGAACTTAAGCTACTGGATACTTGTATTTTGACGGCCTAATTTTAGTTTTTGATTTTACTTTATTTTCATATTTATTAAAAATCAAAAACTTGCTTTTTGTGTACTGTCTAGCTTAGAAAATACCAAAAAAATATTAAAACACCTCTAAAAATTCCAAAAAAATTACCTAGTGTCTATTTTAGTCTATTTTAGTGTCAGTCCAAAAATCACTAAAAATCTCAAAAGAAAAACACTAAAAATTTAAAAACACTCAAAAACTTCAAAAAAATATATAAAATCAAGGAAAACTCTAAAAAAATACAAACTCAGGTTTTGTGTGTTCCTTATTTTGTTCCTTTTATTTGAAAAATAGTGTGAAAAATTTTGGTTACTGGTTGCTATTTGTAAATCCCATTTTACTTACAGCTAGCACTTTTTCCACTGTTTTCCCTTATTTCAGCATTTTAAAATACCAAAAACACCTTGAAAAACCCCTAAAAATCACAAAAATAGTAGAAAACCACAAAAATACCAAAAAGATTTTATTTCTGAATTTTTGGTCATTTTTGCATATTTTTTTATAAATACTTTATCTTGCCTTTCATTACTTTGCTTATATTTTCCAATATTGAAAAAAAATATATACAATATAAAATATAAAAATCAGAAAATTAAAAATCAAAATACAAAATTAAAAAAAATTAAAATAAAATAAAAAAATTAAAAACCCACAAAAATTTGTTTGCTTGCTTGCTTAGTGTAGACACTTCACATACACACTCTTGTGCACACATTTGCTTGAATTACCCTGCTTGCTCCCTGTGTTCGAACTCTCTGCATACTTGTCACTATACACCATTTGTGCAGAGTTAAAAATAAATTTTAACTCCACATTAGTTCTAATTTATTGATCTTTAGTGTGGGTTAATTGTTGATTAATTTCGGGATTTGTGTGGTCAAACACCGACTATTGACTCGCCTTGTGAGTCGATATAACCACACCGATTTCCGAGGTTATCAAATGGCGCCGTTGCCGGGGAGCAACAGTGCGTAGTTCTCGTTTTTGCTTTGTGTTGTGACTATTTGTCTACCTTTGCGGCTTTTATTTATGCTTGTTTTATTTTCCTTATTTTTGATATATCTTTTGAATTGTCTAACCACTCTCCTTGTTTGGATTCCGTGCGAGGTACGCGGATCGAGGGAGGAGCCCCTCTTGGAGCACCTTGGCACCCACGTGAAGCGGCTTTAGCTTAGCACGAAGAAGGACTTGGAGGATTTTGCAAGACAACTTCTTAGCATTTATATTCTTGCATTGTATTTATTTTGTAATTCGTAGTGAGAGAGAGACCATTTTTTGTAATAATACAGGTACATTGGGACTTGGACATTCGGGCCCAATTTCCAAGTGTTTGTTCACTTGGGGGCTCACCGCGGCTTTCCATCGGTTTTCATCGCCTTTTCTTACTTTGTTTTTCGGTTTTGTTTTCCTTACTTTGTGTGATTGAGCCCTTAGATTTAGGATTGCTTGCGATAGACTAAGGCCAAACACCTAATATCTTTGCATGTACCTATAGCCGCGTTTGGACTTAGTCAAAGTTTAAACAGTCTGTTCATTTATCTCTTAACCCGTGTGCCGTGAGCGAGCCCCATCAAGCGCTACTCCTGAACTCGAGTGTGTCGAGAAGAGGAGGGGTAAGCCAAGACCGGACTCTTAGGTTAAAGATAAGTGTCCGACTTGTGGTTCTTCACGATAATAGCAATTTCTGAACTTAGGACGATTTCATCGGCTTGCATTTGCATATAGATAGGTTTCAATTCTGCTGAGCATCCTTGCATGTAGAGTGCTGGAGGCAAGGTGAGCATTTACGCTTTAGCATTCATCATTGTTTGCCGCTTGCATTGCTTTTCCGACTCTCCCTCTGATTTTGCCAACCTAGGAGCTTAAAGGAATTGAATCCCCGTTAGGATCGTGCATTTTTATTAAAAATCCAAAAAAAGTGATAATCAATAAAATTGGGACTGCTAATTTTACTTGACCCTAAAACCGACCAAAAGAAAAAAAAACTTGTCTTGGGGCGAGTAATCCCCTCATTGTCTTCGTTTTACATTGCTCGCGCACACACTAAGATTAGTGCCGAAATCCTATTTTTAAGCCCCCTAAGTGTTTGTGCAACTTCTTGACTTTTCACCTAAACTCTAAAACAAGACAAGATAAAAAGACCGCATTTGTGGTCTTCACCGAGTTGAGTAGGTGAATTGAGGGTTTGGTTGTTTCATTTTTGTCTGTGATTGTTTTGTGTGCGTCCTATATCATCTCTGCGCACCTGCGCCTTCTTCTTCACTCTCTTGACTTGACCGACGTGCTCCCCCGAATCATTTCTCTTGTTTCGAGATGGATTCCTGGAGAGATTTTTATCCGGATTTTGCGGATTCCTCCTACCCTCCAGCCGGTCCACCTCCCTTTTATCAGGAGGATCCTCCTAGTTTTTCTGATTTTTGTACATATCCGCCTCAGCCACAGTTTCAGACCTCGGACTTCTACCCACCTCCATCCCCACATATATATTATCCGCCTCCACCATCACATCCACCCGAGTCTGACCTGTTGGAGTCACCTCCCACGACCTCCATGAGTGTTGTCATGAACCTAATGCTAGAGCACATCAATTTGATGAAGGAAAATCTTGACACTTTGAGAGAATATCGAACTAGTGCTCTTTTCATTGAGGATACAACTTTGCTTGTGAAGAATCATGGGAGCTTGCAATCGCCAAAAATACAAAAAAATGAGAAAAATTTAAAAATCCAAAAAGATTTCGGGAGACACTTGGTTGATCAAGATTTTGAGGAGAGAGTCCACTTGCCAGAACCCTTGACCACACACCCATTCACATCCAGTCCTACCTTTGACCCCGAGGATGCCGCTGTACAGACTGCTCTTGGCATGCCTCGTGTATATGCTGATTCCGACTTCCTCCCTTGTATGGAGGAAGTCCAAAAATTCAAAAAATGTTATCTGAACCCGAAGTGGTGGCCACTATTCATGAGATTATCCGTGCCCCACTTCAGCAGGCCATGACCCAATTATCTGCTCCTCTTCCCAAGAAGAGAAAGCGGAGGAGCAGATCTGAGCGTCACATTTTGACCGTGGCCACTGCCCTCGCCATCACACACCGTCCCATTCCCAAGAAGAAGAACACAGCTACTCCTTTCATCACTTGCACCATCTCTGACTATACATGTGATCGCACTCTCCTGGACGGCGGTGCTTCGATTAGTATACTACCCTTCTCGCTGGTACAGTCTCTTCACTTAGGGCCTCTCAAGAAAACCAGGATGATCGTTCAGTTTGCTGATGGATCTATCAAGAGGCCGAAGGGTATCCTTGAAAACGCCGTCATTTCTATTCAGGGCACGAGCCACCATGTTGATTTTGTCGTGTTGCCCATGGAGAACTCCACAGGGGAGCCATCTCCAATCATCCTGGGACGCCCATTCCTCGCCTCTACGAGGGTCGTTATTGATTATGGATCAGGAGAGATTCGCTTCCGTCCTGCTAACGAGGGCGAAGCAGTGATCACCGCACCCACTGCTGATCAGAGACCCGCACCTGATGTGACTTCACCTATCTTGGCTGACCCCGAGGACTATGATCTATATGAGGATATCAGAGAGACCTTCTTCATGACCTATGATGAGACCCGAGAATTCCTCTCCAAGGAGGATAGCCCGAAAAGCATAGACCTTGGTGTTTCCGCTTCCTGTGATTGGCGATGTGTTGATGACATCCGCGGGATTTACATGATTGACACCATTGAGCGGAGGGCAGACTTAGAGACTATACATGACGGCCATGTTTTGACTACTTCCACTGATGGGTCCGCTCCTGTCCATGTAGATACTGATGAGACTAAGGCCGAATTTGATTTAGTTGATTTTCTACAGAGATTCGGGCCTTTTGATGAGAAAGATGATCCAGTTGAAATTATAGAGGACGACCAGAGTTCGACTATTTCCACCGATGAGTTCGTTCCTTTTGGTTTTGACACGGATGACACCTCGCAGGACGACTCCGAGTACACTGCTTCTGATGACGATGAGTTCGCCCCATTCCACTTTGATATCAGCGAGACTCCTAAGGCCGGACCTAGTCACACTTCTTTCACTGATCCGTCTGTGCCTTCATACCCTAGGGCCCCTGAGGATCTTCACTCTGTCGACCCTGATCGGCTTCCGTCCACTGTGGACCCCGATGTCGACCTGCATCACACCCGATCCATTCCTCAGCGGTCCCGCAAGAAGGTTCGCTTTCTACCTTCTTGATCATATGTACATCCACCTCTGTTGCACATTCTCCTTTGTTCATCTCTTTCTATCTCCCGTTTTTACTCGTCCACCCATTCTCGTGTCTGCCTTGCTTAGGACGTGCTTTGTCCTAAGTATAGGGGGGTGGACGAGTCGAGTGTTCATTCTTCGTTCCGTGTCATCTCTCCTGTCGTTACCTATACTTAGGGCTTCTTTCACCCTAAGTATAGGGGGAGCGATGCGTACATCCTCACAATCTCTTCTTCTATCTTCATCTCTTTTCTTCTTTTCTTTTCTTCTTTTCTTCTTTTCCTCTTCTATCTTCTTCATCTACCAAAAAGGTGCCGCCCTTGTAGACAGTTTTCCATACTTAGGACGTACTTTGTCCTAAGTATAGGGGGGTGTGCACCCCGAGTTGATTCTATTCTTTTCGATCCTCTCCATTGTCTCCTCTTCTTGTCTATACTTAGGGATATCTTACCCTAAGTATAGGGGGAGACAATCTGAGTACGATCTGTTCATTCCCACCCTTGACCCTCCCTGCCTTGTGTACAGTCTGCTATACTTAGGATTATTTGATCCTAAGTATAGGGGGGACGGTCAACTTCTCATTCGTTCATTCATTCCTTTATTTATTCCTTTATTGTTTAGACTTGCCTATACTTAGTACGAGTTATGTCTTCTCTTTTCTCTCTGAGCTATGAGGACATAGCTCAAGCTAAGTATAGGGGGGTCGTATATACTGCGTATATACTTTAGCCATAACTCGTACTTTTGTATTTTCTTAAATATGGCTAATAATTCTTTAAACTTCATTAAAAATCTCTAATAAAAAGGTGTTATCATTCCTCAAATTCTTTTTGTATTTACTGATTAATAAATCAGGTGAAAATGTTTTTTGCAAAATGTTTGAAAAATAGTTTGAAAATCTTTGTGAACATCTATTGAGAATTATTTTGAAAATATTTTGTTACATGTTTTCAACCTGTAAAAAAAATGTGTGACTTGTAAAAGTTATTTTCTTTATGTGAAATAAAATGTTTGGAAAATGATTTGCAAATGGCTTGAAAAATGGTTGCAAAAATATTTTGAAAAACCTATATATAATGTTTTGAAAACCTTTGCAAAATGATTTTCAAATGTGTGTACATGTTTGCAAAAATGTTTGTAAAAATTATTTTGGACTATAGTTTTCAAAAATGGTGTGAAAAGCTTGTGTCAAATAAGTTTGAGGAATATTTACATCACACTAAAATCCACTACCTATATATATGTATAAAATTGATCACTTACCCTTGTAAATTCTTAAAATCCACTTCTTGTATATATAAGAAGCACTCCCTTGTACATAGTTTTCACCAAGTTTTCAGCCAAAACTTTTTGTTTTCAAAAATCCCAAAAACATTTGCAAAACTAAAATCCAAAAAAACATTTGAAAGATCTTTTTGAAAAATACAAAAAAATGCATCTCCATACGCATGCATCATCTTTTCAAAAATCCATAAAAAGTTCAAAATCTTGAAAATTGCATCACAAAAATATCTCTTGCATAGCATAGCATGAGCATTTTTCGGATTGAGTTTGACAGTTGAACAAGTCTAAGTAAAACCCGAAGATTGGAGCTTGATTGGACCTTATAATCTACCTAATAACAGGAACCTTATAGGAACTGGGTTTGAGGTACTTCAGGTCTAGTTGACTTAATTCTTTGAGGATCACGGGACTTGGTTCAATGTATTCTTGACTGCCTAAGTAGAGTATTTCAGAGCACACGCACGACTCTTGTTGATAATGACCTAACTTGGACACCTGCACCTTTCACATAGCTCTCCACGGATGAGGTGGTGAGGAGGCAGTTTCCTTTGGCTTGGGGTAGCATAGGAGGGTAGTACTTCTAGGCGGAACCTCTCTTCTTCTTATAGTGAAGGAAGTGCACCTCAACTTGGTCTAGTGGTGATGAAGGCTAAAGACAGAAGCCGTGGGTTGCAATAAAGCTTCAAAAGAGGGATAGTCTACTGGCTCAAGAGGAAAATTTCTTGTATATAGGCTGCACCATGTAGATATGTTGTACAGATGCAATTGAAAAAAAAAATAAAAAATAAAAAAATAAAAAAAGAGAGAACTCCAAAAAAGTGGTGGGTCGGATTGAAAATTTAATAACCCCACCGGAGTGTATATAGTTCAATAAAGCAAAAGCTTATGGTATCCATGTTACATCTCATGAAGCTTGCAGCGGGAGACTTGGCTACACTGGCTGAGCTTCCAAAAGTCTATACTTCTTCCCCCTCTTCTTGAGCCGGTTGCACTTGAACTTAGAAGGGAATACCCCGCTTCTCGAGGAAAGAGTTGCTAGACCGAGGCATTAGAGTTACCAGGTTGGGGGAGGTTGTCTCTTTGTCACTTCTGAGGTGGGGAGCTACATATCACTTACACTGTACGAGTCAGATTCATAGTCATAAGAGTTTGCGTATGAGTTGAAGTATTTCTGACCTGGCTATTGAGGAGACTTGGACAGAGTTTTAGAATTCTCAAGGACTGTTGGATTTCAAAATTGGTTCTCATTAAGGTTCCGACCGCCCTAAAATTCCAAAGGTCCGACTTAAGCTCCAAACTTTGATTTTGCGAAGACAAGTTCGATAATTAAACTTAATCTAATTTTCTTCTTTTTCTTTTCTTTCTTTTTCTTTTTTGCACTTATTGCATAAGTGTTTGCTAGGGACTAGCAAAGGTAAATATAGGGGGATGATGAAGCTACGTTTCATCATCTTTATTCTATCATTTTGGCCTTAAAAACCCTAGTAAATGCGTGTAAATAGAGCTAATTCATGCATTTTAGCATCTATGCATATGTGTGTAAATACTGTATAAAATGCGGTTTTTAAAGACAAAATTATATAATAAAGAAAAGAAAAGAAAAAGAATAAAATATTGTAAATATTTTATGACCCGAAACCCCGAGACCTAGGCATCTTGATGAATAGGTCGACCAGGAATAAAGTAGGGGGAGATAAGGGTCAAATACCTATGTTATTTTCTTCATTCTTTATTCTTTTTGGGACCTATTCTTGGTTCCACTTTTTGTACCTCAAATAAAGAAACTTTATACATGAAAGTTGTAGATAATCAAATAAAGAAAAACAAAATTGATTTCACAGAAAAATAATGTACAGATAAAAAGTTATGGTCTGAATAAAAATCCAGAATGCCAACTTCCCTGACCTGTATCTCATAAATGAAAACTCCAAATGCCACATACTCACCTTTAATTGTATATAGAAGAAAATAAGCTAATTAATGGCGGTGGTTTCGCATTTGGCGGAGCTACGGTTTGAAAGTTGAGTTTTGGACCCTCGTTGTACAGTGTACCGAATAAAATATTCAATTTATTCTTTATTCATTATTTATTCATTTTTATATTTCTATAATGTTGTAAATATTACTTATAATAATTATGAGTATTAAAATCAGAATAAAAATACAAAAGAAACACAAAATAAAATACTTGCATATAACATACGTAGATACAATACTTATATATACCTATACTTTCTATACTCATATTTTACTAAATATACAAAGCAATTCAGAAAAATAAAATAAAAACACATTTATGTATATAAATGTATTTTATAATTTTACAAAATAAGAAATAAAAATAATATTATTAAAATCACAAATTAAAAATAAAATATTAAAATATACAAATAAAATACCTATATAGGGGTATAAAAGCAGCTTGTAAAAATACATCTTATAAAAATAATTAAAAATCATAATAAAATAATTTATAAAATTAGAAATATTTTTTATTTAATAACCTAAATTCAATTCGACCAATTACTATTTTTAATGGAATTTACAAATGTTTTTCTTGCGGATTTTCCTGGTTGGTCCACGTGGACCAACCAGGTGGCTGGAAATGTTGACCCGCTGGTCAACAGTCTGTCCTCCTTCCACTGTAGCACTGTCACGCCTAGGTTTTTGCCCGCCTTGGCGGATTTTCCTAGGCCGGCTCGTGCCTCATCTGCAGCCGCTTCCTTCTTGAAAATTGTTCCCTGCACATCCAGGATTCGCGCCGATATCTTAGATCCTCCAAGATCTTCTTCGCCTGCCCGTGATCGGCCCTCGAAAGTCGACCCTCAACCATTCTTCAAAACCGAACCCCCCTTCTTCCTCTTCTCTTTGAACCGGCTTGGGCGCCAAAAACCTCCGGGTGAGGGTCGAGGGTTGATCTCCAGCGACAGGGGAGTCCTCCCCCATCTCAAGCGAGGTGCGGCGGAGCACCTAGTGCCGAGTTCCACCACCTCCGGCCGTACGGCCGTCGAGGTTCCTTCCTCGTGGTCAACGCCACTCGAGGTACAGCTTTTCATTCGTTTTTCTTGCATTTTGAGCTTCTCAGTAGCCTTACAATTCGATCCCAGCCATCATAACGACTCCCTATCCCACCAATCGTCCACACCAGCCCTCGCCGGAGCTTGCTCCGGCGAGTTCATCGCCGCCACCCGTTACCTTCCACCATCTCGCTACGGGGTTGGGGTATTTTGCCCCCAACCCTATCACCTTTGCCCTGCAGGTGTTCGGAGCTAACGACGCACCTGGGGGAGCTTTTGACGGCCGGCCAAGGTTCGCGGAGCAGCCCAGCTCCGTCGTGCTCGCGCGGCCGCTCCGGGCTCCTCCGGAGAGTTTTGACACCCCCAGGATTTGGAGGAACATCGCAGGACCTCGGGGGCCATTTTTGGAGCTTTTCTGGGCATCGGGGGAGGGAGATCGGCTCTGGGAAACTCGCCGACTAGCGAGTTCTTCCAGTTCGTCGAAGGGCCCTCTTGGCCGTTGGATTTGGATGGCTCCCAGGTGGTTCGGCAGCCGTAGGATCTTCCCCAGCCT
Source organism: Ottelia alismoides (assembly GCA_037367405.1). Lineage (NCBI taxonomy): Eukaryota > Viridiplantae > Streptophyta > Magnoliopsida > Alismatales > Hydrocharitaceae > Ottelia > Ottelia alismoides. The sequence continues at coordinate 120,951 of JAZKJV010010772.1, read as the reverse complement.
CGGTCGGCCGATCAAGATCAGATCTTTTAATCCAGGCCGCAGGCATCGAAGAGGTATCGTGTCCCCTGGGCTCGCCACGTGTCTAAGTGGGCGCGCACCCACCGTCCGATGCATCCCCGGATCTGGGTATTTTGCAGTTGAACGCCCAGCTTATTTTGCATTACTTATTCGCTGCTGAAACTTTCATATGAGGCTTTATATGTTTTGTAATATTTATTGAAAAACCCCTGGACTTTTTGGATATTGCATCCGCGTCCTTACCAGGCGCGCGTGCGACGCACAGCGTACCTTGGAATTTTTGCGCGCGCCCCCTTGCGAATTTTGTTATTAGCATTTGGTACGGTAACTTCCTATTTAGTTATAAATTTGTGAGAAACTTGCACTCTGGCCCTCGTATTTTTGTGATATTGCATATACGCCCCTGCCAGGCCCCTATTGTGTGCTTGTTTACTCTAATTATTTGAAGGCTCATTCTAAGTCCAAATTTTCTCAAATTTTGAACTTAAGCTACTGGATACTTGTATTTTGACGGCCTAATTTTAGTTTTTGATTTTACTTTATTTTCATATTTATTAAAAATCAAAAACTTGCTTTTTGTGTACTGTCTAGCTTAGAAAATACCAAAAAAATATTAAAACACCTCTAAAAATTCCAAAAAAATTACCTAGTGTCTATTTTAGTCTATTTTAGTGTCAGTCCAAAAATCACTAAAAATCTCAAAAGGAAAACACTAAAAATTTAAAAACACTCAAAAACTTCAAAAAAATATATAAAATCAAGGAAAACTCTAAAAAAATACAAACTCAGGTTTTGTGTGTTCCTTATTTTGTTCCTTTTATTTGAAAAATAGTGTGAAAAATTTTGGTTACTGGTTGCTATTTGTAAATCCCATTTTACTTACAGCCAGCACTTTTTCCACTGTTTTCCCTTATTTCAGCATTTTAAAATACCAAAAACACCTTGAAAAACCCCTAAAAATCACAAAAATAGTAGAAAACCACAAAAATACCAAAAAGATTTTATTTCTGAATTTTTGGTCATTTTTGCATATTTTTATAAATACTTTATCTTGCCTTTCATTACTTTGCTTATATTTTCCAATATTGAAAAAAAAAATATATACAATATAAAATATAAAAATCAGAAAATTAAAAATCAAAATACAAAATTTAAAAAAAAAAATAAAATAAAAAAAAATTAAAAATTAAAAACCCACAAAAATTTGTTTGCTTGCTTGCTTAGTGTAGACACTTCACATACACACTCTTGTGCACACATTTGCTTGAATTACCCTGCTTGCTCCCTGTGTTCGAACTCTCTGCATACTTGTCACTATACACCATTTGTGCAGAGTTAAAAATAAATTTTAACTCCACATTAGTTCTAATTTATTGATCTTTAGTGTGGGTTAATTGTTGATTAATTTCGGGATTTGTGTGGTCAAACACCGACTATTGACTCGCCTTGTGAGTCGATATAACCACACCGATTTCCGAGGTTATCAGTGGCCTATGCTCGATACTTCGGACAAGGTTGATGCTCTACATAATAGAAAGTCATCAATGGCGACCAAGCCCTACTCGCCCACGTACGATAGAAGCGCCAGTACTTCGGAAATCCAGGCGTTACACAAGGCAGTTGTAGACTGGGATTTTGGCTCTATTCCTTATGGGGAGTGCCTTGCTCAAGGGAGTGGGGTTTTGGTCCCCCTCCAAAGGTACCTGAAAACAATGAGGGCTTTATGAACCCTATACAATGATAGTCCATTACAGATTTTAATTAAGGTCAAAGTATATTTAGCAGTCCCCTTATTTTAGTTTTTTGGGTTTTCACCTTCTTTTGAGTCTATATCATACCAGCTCCTAACGTTTTTGTATATTTTCATTTATGTCCTAGGTGCTCAAAATCAGAGGGAGATAGCGGAAAAGCCGTGCAAGTTGATTCTATGATGGAAATCTCACCATTGAACTGAATGATGCTTGCTGAGTTAGAAGACTTAAAGTGCATCCAGCTCTCTCCATGTGGTATGCAAAGCATAATTTTTAAACCTATATGCATGTCGGTGTGCAAGCGACAAAATCGTCCTAAACAATTGCTACTATTAATCATGAAGAACCATATGTTGTTTATTTATAGTCTAACCCGGGAGTCCGGTCTTGGAAACGTCTCGGTGCCCGCCACAACGTGTCCTACTAGCGTTGTACGACATCTCTCACGGCACGTGGGTCTGACTCTAAACAACTAACATTTATTAGATTTGACTAGATCCATACGTAATAGACTATAGGAACATGCATTCTTATTAAGGTGTGGACCTAGCTACCGATTCAAGCATCCTAAGTCTAGTGGCTCCATGCACACAAAACAAAGTAAAGAAAAGGAGGAAAGCTCAAAACTGCGGGAAACAAAGAAAACAAGGCGGGAAAACACGAAAAAGCCGTGACGAGGCCCCCAGGTTAATAGACACACGGGCACTAGACCTCGTTGTGAAGAGTAGAGTCCAAGTTATATTACATGCCAAAATTGTCTCTCTCTCTCTCACAATAAATCACGAAATTGATCCTAATAACTTCAAGGCCTAGCTAATTCACATCCCTTTGCATCCTTGGTGCTCTCTCCAGCTGGTCATGAAGTGAAGACCAACCTCCTCCAAGTTTGGTTGCCTTGGCATCCTAAGAAACCATCCTCGTGTGGCGGGCCCTCGCAACAAGGTCACAAAAAGATAGAATTAGTATAAGCTCAATTAATGAAATAAAGAATAAAATAATTAATCAAAATGAATGAATGTGTATATCACTAATCAAAGAATCATGTATAATTAAGCAATTTCTAATAAATAACTATTCACAGAATAAATGATTAATAAATGAATTTTTATACAAGAATGACAAGGTATAATAGGCTACGCTCATTGCTCTCCAGCAACGGCGCCATCTGATAACCAGGGATTTGGCAAGGGTCTAAATACGCCCCACACAAGGTGGGGACGAAGTCGCTGAGGCGACCACTCACTAAACCCCTGTTAAGCAACAATTAACCCACAATGAAGAATAAGTCAATTAAGTCCCAAAAATGTGAATTAGAATTATTAACTCTACCATAAAATATGAACAGTGCGTAAGTATGTAGAGGTCGAAATATAGAGAGCAAAAACAGGTAGCCTACAATTATTCATGTACAAGTTAGTCATATATGCATGCAAGGATTTTTGTGGGTTTTTTAATTATTCTTTCTCTTTTTGTATTTTTAATATATATATTTTTTATTTTTACATTTAATTTTTATTATTTTTTTAATTTACTTATTTTATCCTTTGTTTTTATAATTTATATTTTTTTATATATTTTTTACTAAACAAAGGGATAATATATAAAGGGTATATATATACATACATACTAGAGATGAAATAGAGGCACAAGTAGGGAGAAATACTCGAAATAAGTAAATAAAATATTTTTGTGATTTTTATAGTTTTTAGTGTTTTCGTGATTTTCAAGAATTTTTGCTAATTTTCAAATAATTTTAAAGTAAAAAACACTCAAAATAATGAGTATAATAAATATCCGATAATAAAATGGAGGTAAATAATATTAAACAGTAGAAAAAATCCTCCAAATTAATTTTAATATATAGAGAATATAATAGAGAAAATTCAGAGACAAGAATTGTATTTTTGTAATTTTTTATGGATTTCTAATATTTTTATAGGGATTTTCTGGGTTTTGTTATTTTAATGCTTTTTCTTCTTAAAATTTTTAGTGATTTTTGGTAAGAAAATCAAGCACACTCAAAATCACAACATATATTTTTTTGAAGAATTTTTCCAGAGGTTTTTATAATTTTTTGGGATTTTATAATGCAAACAGTAGCAAAAAATGCATGTTTTTGATTTTTTTATAAACACAAAAATGCAATAAAAATGAAAATAAAAATATAGCGTAATAATATAATGCAGTAGTGATCTATGTTAATATTTTTGTGATTTTTGGAATTTTAGAGGTGTATGCAATAAATAGGGAGAGCAAAAAGAAATTCCAACACTAGCAGGGGCATTTTTTGCAAATAAAATAAAGTCCAGGGGGTTCTGAGGAATTTTACCAAGAGTTTAGAACGTTAACATGAAGTTTATGAACCAAATACAAAGTTTAAAACCCGCCAAGGGGGTCATTACAATTTTTCCAATCACGTAGTACTACACGTGACTAACACACACAGGGACCAAAATGCAATTTCGTAAAATATAGGGGGGCCTGCGTGTAATTTTCTCAAAAATTAAAACTGTAATTTTCATTTAATGTATCTTTATGAAATACAAGGACATGCAGGGGCATATATGAATATTTCCAACGCACGTGGGGCATCACGTGATCTGACGTGGAATGGACCACGATGTAAATACCAAAAATCCAAGGGTCGCTTTGCAAAAATACCCACTTTATTTTAAACGTTACACAATACTTAATGGACTAAATAATAAATACTAAAAAGGTAGGGGGCTTGAAATGCAAATTACCCATCAAGGCACGCGATCCAACGGCTGGGCTTCATCCACTTGACACTCGTCGGCCTCTGGAGTGACGATGACGGTTCGAGGGTGGATGGTTGAGATTAGATCTCCTGATGAGATCGGACAGTCGTGAGGCTTTGCATCCAACGACAGCTACTACGCTTGGGAGCTTCATCTTCATCGGACAACGATGGAGCAGGGTGGAAGAACAGGGACGAAGCTCACGCGCGGCGAACTTCGATCGTGAACAGCTGGTGCCTCCGACCTCCTCCTTCTCCTCCGGCGGTCTCTACACGTGCCTAGCAGCTCCCGCATTGAATGATGGTCTCCGCTCGGCCCGTGGAGGTCCTAGACGTTCAGGAGAGCTCGAGGAAGGAAGGGACCTCCAAGAACCTCTTCCTGGAATTGATCAAGCCCAAGAGGGCTTCTTGTGCGTCAAGACCTGCACAGGAAGAACTAGCGGCTCGAGGGCTTCACCCTCGACCTGGGGTTTGAAGCTTGTGCGTAAAAAATGGACTGGGTGGTGAGGTTCCGGCGAGCGGCGAAGGGAAACCTCAATTCACGAAACCACGAGGGTTCCGGTTGATCAGGGGTGTGTGGATGATGGAGAAGGTGAAAGGGAACGAGATGACGGCGATACATGCATCGTAGGTGAACTAGAGCGCTCAGGAGTCGTCGCCGGAGCGGAGCTTCGGCGAACTACGGCTCGACCGAGGCGAGGTGATTCACTTATCTAAAAATTAAACTAAACGTGGAAAATAAAACCTCAAATTAAGATCTATCTAATAAAGCAAGAAAAGGTGCTCGAATACCTGGTGGGAACCAGGGAGCTTGGCGTCGCCGGAGCTCCGCCGTGGGTGCAACTCCTACCTCCTCCGACCGATTCAAGGCACCAAAAGCCTCCTCCTGTCACGAGGGGACATCCAGTACCGAATAAGAGGAAGGGAAGAGGGTGAAAAATAGAGCAAAAGGGAAGAGGAGATGGAGCTTTCTTATTTATGAACAATGAGGACACCCTTATTGGCCGGCAAATCTCAAAGAATCAGGGCTATGTACAAGGGAGCATGGGATAGGGCGTGTATCTAGGATGTACAAGGAACAATCTTCATGAAGAGTCCTATCGTTCTCGAGCAACACAAATTGCGTGAAAATTTGGATAAACGGAGCCCTCGTGACCTGTCAGAGGCGTCAGGCTAGAATATGAAGAGTTGACCCGCGGTCAACCCTTGGCGGCCTGCGATTGGTCCACGCTGGCCGCTAGAAGACAAAACAGTATAGATTAATTATTTTAAATTAGTAAATGATTTTATTATTTTTCGAATATAAAGTAAAAAATGTTTATTAATTATTGTAATATTCTATTATGATTTTTATTTATTTTTTTTGATGTATTTTATTTTGAGTTAATTTTAATAGTGTATATATAGGTATATTTATATGTATTTTGTATAATTTATTTTTATTTTATGTGTTTTATTTTATTAATTTATTATATTATTTTATAAATTTATAACTTATTTTTATGAGTATAAGTATATTTTTATTTGATTTTTATGAGTTTATTTGCATATTTAAATAAATAGGTACATAATATGTAGGTATACTTATAGGTATTTTACCTATGTTTTATATATACATTTTATTTATTTAATGAATTTTGTTAGGTTTTCTTTTGGATTATATATTTTTAATATATTTTATGTAATCTGTACAATATTATAAAAATATGAAAGAATAAAATAATTAAAGAATGTATCCCCCTTTTATTTAGATACATATAGAACCTAGGTATTTCATCTATGTTTTAGCATAATTCTATTTTATTCTCCTTTTTATTTTAGGTTTAATTCTAATTTTTAATGAACACCTATGTTATAAATAATATTTACAAAATTATAAAAATATGAATTTGTAAAAATAATAAGTAATGAATAAATTGAATATTTTAATCGCTAAACTGTACAATGAGGGCCAAAAACCTAACTTTCACAGATGAACTCCAAAAATTACGAAACCAATTTCATTAAATAGCTCTTGAAAAGTTATATACAATTAAAGTAATTTTGGTGGATTTTGAGTTTTTATTTCCAATATATAGGTCTTTGAAGTTGAGATTCTGGCTTTTTATTCTGTGTATAAAAGGTGCCTTGTATATTATTTTTGGACAAATTCAATTTTATATTTCTATTTACATTATTATCTACAACTTTCTTGTATAACATATTTCTATTTAATGAATAAATAATTATATACAAAATAGGTGTCAAAAATGCATAAATCAAGAATGAATAAATGAGATATTTATTGTATTCTTGACCCTTATCTCCCCCTACTTTATTCCTTGTCGACCAATTCAATTTTGGACTTGGTCTTGGGGTTAGGGTCATAAAATATTTGCAATATTTTATTCCTTTTTCTTTTCTTCTCTTTATTATATAATTTTGACATTAAAAACCTTATTTTATGTATAATAAATATAATAAATAATAGATACTATTATAGACAAATTGATGCTATTTACATGCATTTGCTGAGGTTTTTAAGGCCAAAATGATAGAATAAAGGTGATGAAATGGAGATTCATCAGCGGTCATGCCACCATTCTTCTTTTTTTGTTTTTTATATATTTTTTATTTTATAAAAACTGTAAGAAAATAAATTGTGACTTTTTTTAAATTTTTCCAATTTTTTTGTTTATTTAGATGAATCTGCAAAAAAAGACATTAGAGAAAATAATAATAAATTTTTTTGTTGTTTTGTTTTTATATTTTTTTATAGAAGATTTAGGACGTGAACACGATGGTTCAAATCCTAAAAATACAACGGAATATGTGAACGGGGATCCGACTAATAAAATGGAAGAATCGAATCCGATCTCCGACCACCGTGCATGGTCTGAGTTGAAAGATCGTGGAAGATAGAAAAGAAAGCGTAGAGATCGAGAAATTGAGATGAAAACTAAGAATCGGAGGTGGATCAAATCCTAATGGATGTTATGATCTAAAAAAATGATTGATGATGAAATAAAATTGAAAAAAAAATGAAACTACGATTACCCTAGATGAAAAATAAGAAAAATAATGCGTATCTCACCTTAAGAACAGAAATGACCGTGATCGCCTCGATGAAGCCCGACTCGCTGTCACCAGATGGCTCGGAGGCTAGATACCGTTCTTGACAAGAAGACTCTCGAAGATCGGGCTCCTCTCCCTAAAGATTGATCTAGTTGGAATGATGGAGAAGGAGCCATATAAATAGAAGAAATAATGGAGATAACATTTGAATTTTTATTTTTTTGGATAAAGAGATAAGAGAGATTAAAATTGAAATGAGATAAAGATAAAGAGAGATAAAACTATTAACAAAATTATTTTTTTAAATTTTCTTCACTTTATTTATTTTAATGAAAAAAATATTTTTTTTACTTTTTTTATGGTGGTTAATTAAGAATAGCAACTATATACATATTTGACATTATATACAAGGGTAAATGAGGAAATTATGTTTTTTTTCTCCTAAATTTTTATTATTTATTATTTATATGTTAAATAATTAGTAAAAGATATTTACAAATATGTACAAATATAATATGTACAAAATACATGGGAAAATTACACAAACCACCCTAAAAAATCAACTTTTTACTCGTAACTCCAAAAATTATGAAAATACAGCCATTTTAAACATAATCTAATTAGAATCCAACATAAGTGAGATTTGTTCAATTTGAGTTCATATGGAGCCAGAATTGGATTTTCAATTAATGCTTAGTAGCTTTTTCCAAGTGTGGTTGCTTTTATTCTATACATGATTTAATTGTGCAATTATTTTTATTAATTAGAACACATTTTTATTTACAACTTTGGCTGTGAAAGTTATTTGATTTGAGGTCAATTAATGTACAAATAAAATAGTGGAGTATACAAATATACAGAACACACAATTTTTTTGGATTTTGTAATTGAGGACCCTATCTCCCCCTACTTTATTCATGGTCGATAGGGTCAAGTCTTGACCTTCTATCGGGGTTCGAGTCAGCCTCTATATATTACATATATACAATCTTCCCTTTTTTCTTTTCTTTATTTTTCCTTTCTTTCTTTCTTTATTTATTTTAGGTTAAAAAACATATACAAAATACAATATTTACATACAGATGCAAGTTAGTAAGAATATGGAGTTAGTATTATACACACGTGTTTTATAAGGGATTTTAAGCTAAAATAAATGAATAAAGATGATGAATCGTAGATTCATCATCCTCCTATGCTTACCTTTGCTAGTCCCTTAGCAAACACTTATTTGAAAGAATAAGTGAAGAAAAAGAAAAAGAAAGGGAAAATAAAGAAGGTAGGAAAATATTGAATATTAAACTTATCTTCATAAAATTGTAGTTCGGAGCTCTATCGGACCTTTGGATTATTAGTGTGCCGGAACCTTAATGGGAGATGGATTTAAAACCTAACATCCTCTAAGATCCACAAGATTCCTATTCGGGTCACCTCAATAGTCAGGTCAGAACATGTCTACACACACAAATTCTTGTGACTATGAATCTTTACTTGTACGGTGTAAGTGAGATATAGCTGCCCATCTCAAAAGTAGCAAAGAAACACCCTCCCTTAATAAGGTAACTCTAGTTCCCCGATCTTGCAACTCTTTCCTCGAGGAGCGGAGATATTCCCTTCTAAGTTCAAGTACAACCAGCTCAAGAAGAGGGTATGGAGAAAAGAATGGACGATAACCAGTGTAGCTACCTATCCTTGGATGCATGACCATTGTAGCCAAGTCATCTGCTGCAGGCATTTTACTTTTCAATCAGGCCTGTCCACTTTTGGAGATTCTGCATTTTTTCGTACTTTTTTTTGAAAGCATATACAAGGTGTAGCATGTATATAAGGAGTTTGTCCTCTTGAGCCAGTACACTATCCCTCTTTTGAAGCATTATTGCAACCCCATAACTTATGTCTTTAGACCTCAACATTTCTAGACCAAGTTGAGACGCACTTCCTTCCCTAGAGGAAGACGAAAGGTTCCTCCTAGATGTACTACCCCCGTATGCTACCCCAAGCCAAAAGATTCTGCATCCTCACTACCTCATCCATGAAGAGCTATGTGCATAGTGCTTTGTCCAAGATAAGCTACGGTCTTAAAGAATTATGCATGTGTTGTTAAATATTCTATTATACTACTCAAGATGACATGTGAACATAGTATTATGGACTCAACGAATTAAGTCACTAGGACCTCAAAAGTCTTAACTCCATTTCTTATAAGGTTCCTCTGGAATTATGTGGATTAAAGCACGACTAAGATCCATTTTCAATTTTATTCCAATCATAGTTTAAATGTCAATACTACCCAGAAAAATGCACATGCAAATGCAAGAAAATATGTATAATGCAAAGAAAACATTTTTTGAGAAAAATGCAGATGTAAAAGAATGGTTTTTTTTAAAAAAAATGAAAAAGAGTTAGTAAAATATATACAAGATTTTTTGTTTTTATTTTCTTCTTCTTTTTTTGTTTTTTTCTCTTTTTTTATTCTTTTTTGTTTTTGTTTTTGTGTTCTTTTTTGCTTTGTTTTTTTCTTTTTGTTTTTTTTTGTTTTTTAACGCACGTAGATTTTATAAACTTATATACATATCCCCCCAGATAAACATATTTAAAAGTACGAGTTATGTCTAAAGTATACAAACAATATATACAACACCCCCCCTATACTTAGCTTGAACTATGTCCTCATAGTGATTAGAGAGCGAAAAAGGAAGACATAACTCGTGCTAAGTGTAGAAAAGTGAAAAGACTCCTATGCTACAACGACTCAAAGAAAAGATAAAAAGAAGAGAAGTTGGTGATCCCCCCTATACTTAGGATCATGTAATCCTAAGTATAGTAAAGTATACAAAGGGGAAAATCGATGAAGAGAATGTACAGACTCAAAAAGACACGATATGATCAACATCACCCCCCTATACTTAGGGTAGAGTATCCCTAAGTATAAGCAACAACAAGGGTGATAAACAAGACGAGTATGAGCAACGCAAATCCGTCACCCCCCAAACATAGGATAAAGCACATCCTAAGTATATCATATATACACACACATAAAAGGGGTGAATGATAAAGCGGGAGAAGAAAGAGTGAAACGAAAGGATATACAAAAGGAGTGGATGCTCATGTATCAGACGCAAAAGATGGAATCAAGAGATCATCGTCTAATACCATATATATAGAATCCACGACGGACAGGAATGTAACATGTTCTAGATATGGCTTCTGCAGCTGTCCGTTCACAACAAATGGTTGTGCATCAAATCACAACCCAGATATGAAAATACTACAATTGTCACGCACAACTCTCACGATGAATGATCCTGACCACTTGCTTTTCAATTTTCCTGGAAACAACTTCAACTTAGCATCAAATAACCAAACTTTCTAATCAGGGGAAAAATTCTTTCTTCGAATGTGTTTATCATGTCAGTGCTTGACTTTCTCCTTATACATGAGTGAGTTATCATATGAAAAATCTCAGAATTTCAGTAATTTGCTAAAAGCCAACTTCTTATTCTTTCCTACCTTCTCATAATCTAAATTGCATACACGGATTGCCCATAAAGATTTGTGAATTAATTCCACTGGCAGGTGGCAAGGCTTTCCATACACTAATATGTAGGGAGACGTACCCAAAGGAGACTTGTACGTCGTCCGATAAGCCCATAGAACTGAATCAAGCATCTGGGACCCGTTCTTCCTATCTGGACGTACAACTTTTTGCAATATCATCTTGATCTCCCTATTTTAAATTTCTGCCAAGCCACTAGTCTGAGGGTGGTAAGGAGACGTAACTCTGTGCTCAATGGCGTACTCCTTCACAAGCTTCTCTACTTCTCTATTAATGAAATGGCTTCCCCCATCTGAAATCAGTATTTTGGGAATATCAAACCGCGCAATAATATGGTCTTTGAGAAAGGAACACACCATACAACTATCTGCGGCACGGGTGGGGATAGACTCTACCCATCAACTAACATAATCCACGACGAGAAGGATGTACTGATGTGACGCCCATCCCCCTAGGATCCAGGTACTCGACAAACCAATCCACGCACATAGATTCCACATTCGAATATTTGACATTCACAAAAGCAGGAGAAAATAGCAACATGCAAAGGAAATAATTTTTTCCTCTTCTCATTGCATTCAACATGTTCACAAGCACGTGTGTTTCTATTCACCAATTCCATTACATTCTATTATCCATTTCCATGTCCGCAAAATGATACATGTAAGTATAAATATAGATGTCCACAATTATACATTACATGCCATGTCTCTCAGAAAGAAACTACAAGTAAAGAAGACAGTAAAACTACTACGAACTGTGCTACAAGAAGTGTAGTGAAGTTGCACTAAAAGTGATGTCTCCAAACTGCTCACTGCTGAGGACCTGCGGATTCACACGTAGGTACGTTATGAGCAAAGTTGCCCAATACGATTTAAACAAAACTACACAAAAACAAGCATGATATAATTTAAATGTGTGCAAAAGAACAAGTGTGTGACTAGTCTCACAAAGAATTACATCTTTAGCATTGTTATTATTACCAGATTTGGATATGGATATTAGTAACCGAGCTTCGTGGATAGTATGTGGTCTTGGTCTGGATGAGACATCACACTATGACTCTAAGGTAAAAGAAAATACCTTAGGGTTGGGGTGCCTCTGTAGGCATGCGGTGGGGTACAGTGCATCCTAACAAAGTTCCCAACACGTCCACTTAGATCCACTTCACAATTGTACTTCCGATTCACAATCTTGATTCCAACCCACGAATCATCGTGATAATCCCATCCTCCTTATGCACAGGAGATTCATGTCCCATAGACAACTTCATTAACCACATTTTCCAGAATTCCCCTCTTATCGCTCCCACTCAGAATACCGACAATTGTGGCCTACATTGGCCTGTACACGAGTGTTAACTCTAAGTGACAAGCGAAGCACTAGACGACCAACCATGACTACTTGGCCTGCGCTCGAGCACCGGGCTAAAGCACGCAAGTGCGAGGCCAACACCATCAGATTAGCACCTCGTTCTGCGAAGCAACATGTCCCCCAACCATCACAGCTTCAACAACAGTTGGGATCACGGTCATCTAGGCTTCTAACCAGGGCCCCAAGGGTGCATGCCCCTCCCTTGGCGGCAACTACTCCACTACCCGACAACCATGAAAAGCTGACTAACGAGAGGATAAATGATGATTAATGGTGATTCAAATAAAATATTACAATAATAGTACCCATACAGTTGCTGCCAGTTAAGAAAAGACATGCATGTATCACATTTAGAAATTAGCATATCTTGTTAACTATAATTTGCACGAGTTAACTTAATACTCCCATGGAAAGTATGCATGAAAGTTAGGGGTCGACACCCCCTATAACTTCAACATCTTCATAATGACATACTGTTGTATATATTACCAAAGTCTTACAGTTAGATACAATTCTAATCCAAGAGTTTGTAAATGGGTACCTGAAAGAGCCTACTATATATATATATCAATTACACATTAAGCACAATTGTACCTCTGTTGTTGCAGATATTTGAATATGTCTAATGGCCAGCAAGTAAAAACCACGCAAAGGCCATCATTTCATTCCCAGTATTGGGAGTTATTTTGCAAGATAAAAAGATAACCCATTTGTAAATCAGGCCATCAGAACATTCAAGGTTCTAAAATTTCTCAACTATATAGGAATAAAATCGCGTGGAAGCCACAACAAGAGGAAGGGAACATCGTACCTCTAGAAAACCCGATTCCTCGGAATCTTCACCCACGAAGAACGGCACGATCGATGCCCTGATGATGATGCAAAACCGCATACGTGAATGCCTTGGACCTTCTTTACGCGGGGGTGGTCTCGGATCGACGATCCGAGGCGCTCCGACAATGTTCTTGTGAGGAAGCGAGAGGAGGAAGAGGGCTGGTCGCAGGGAGAAAGACTTGGGGCCATTTGGGCAAGGGGAGGGTTGGGGTTTAAGGGTAAAACCCAGATTCAGATCCGGGTTCGGATACGAATAGGACTCTGACGCCTCCTCGCTAAAATGGTCGTAACTCAAGCTCCCGAATTCGGATTTTTATGTTCTTGGACTTGTTAGAAAGCTATCGACGAGCACTACGCAATGAACTACTCGAATAAATTTTTTGAACATAGAAATAAAAGCATATTTGCAATTAAGCCCATATCCAGCTGGATTTTGCAGTTAAGTCCCTGCTCGGGTTTTGGGGTTTCACATCATAAAAATCTCAAAGGATGTCTCGTCCCCGAGACTTAGGATGACTCTAATCAATTTCAATAATAGAACCCTGTTGTGTCCAAGTCTCCCAGAGAAATGAATACATAAAAATCTCAAAGAGAGGGAGACTCATAAAAATCTCAAAGGGAACATAAAAATCTCAAAGGGAACTTGACTATGGTTTCAATTCCATACTTGTGAACATATAATGATATTTCTCCCTCATGTCTGTCTTAGGTTCCCATGTCACTTCCTCGACGTCTTGACTTCGCCACAGGACTTTGACTAATGAGATCTCCTTCTGCCTCAACTTCTTGACCGCGTGATCTAATATCTGCATCGCCTCTTCTGAGAAGGAGAGGTTTGGCTCCACAGCCAAGTCCTCGGCGGTGATCACGTGTCAAGGATCTCAGATGTACTTTTTGAGATTCGACAAATGGAACACGTCATGGATGCCCTCGAGGTGTGGGAGGATGGCCACCCTATAGGTCACTTTCCCAACATGGGCCAAAATCTCGAATGACTCCACAAAACGCGGTGCCATCTTGTCCTTTGCACCAAAATGTTGTACGCCCCTCATTGGGGACATACATAAGAACATGAAGTCCCCGACCTGAAACCCGAGGTCTCTACACTGCCGGTCGGCGTAACTCTTCTGACGGCTTTGCACGGTCAACAATTTCCTCCTAATAGTCTCCACTATCCTGGAGGTCTCCTCAATGATCTGAGGGGTGAACATGGCGTTGTCACCCATCTGTTGTCAACACAAAGGAGTGGTGCATCGCCTCCGTATAATTCCTCAAATGGTGCCATGCCTATACTGGCATGATAGCTATTGTTGTATGTAAACTCAATTAGTGAGAGGTGATCCTTCCAAGATCCCTTCCACTTAACCGTGCAGGCTAGTAGTAGATCCTCCAAAGGTCTGAATGGTCCTCTCAGACTTCCCATCTTGTATGCTCTCGAACTTTATTGCGGAAGTGTATGCAATGACACCAGGTCTAACTCCCCTTTACATTTTTGTGTGTTTCCTCGTACATCAATCAGAGTAGACCATCTTATGTGATTTGGTGACAGACCCATAAATTTCCCTTTCATCACTAAGATGCTTAACACGATAGTAATCTCCACCACATGTGTTCTTTAATATGTTGTATGTAGCCGCAGTGGGTTTGGAAGGTATTTCTTTTCTTTTCTTTTTTTTGCAGATTAACTATTGCAATTGTAATCTATGCCCGAACCTGGTAAATTTCCAATAGCAGGACCTGAGCGAGATTTTCTACTGCAGATTCCCATCTTGTGGATACACTAAAATACTTCAAACCTAGAAATTTTCCCGGTGTTGAAAATCCTAATAGCTTTATCATGCTGGCATGATGTATCATGCATAGAGCAGACTATGCAACATCATGAATTTGGGTTCATAACCTGACACGAGCATTTCCTCCAATATTTGCATAGCTTTATCTACAAAACCAGCATTTGCACATGCAACAATAAATAAAGATCGTATAATGACATTTGGATGAACATCAACAACCTAATCATCTCTTTTGGAAAGTCAACAAGCCTTAAGAGGTATAGTTATATGAATTGACATCATCGTGTACACCTGCGATTGACATATTTCTGTACACTTATAAGGTCTAATTGAGGGCATGAGAACTCACGTTATTCCATATAAGCCGACATCATTGGACACCAATTCATAAAAGAATATGGGTTTCACCCATTTTCTGCATTCCTCGATGAAAATAGAGCAACTACATCAGAAAAAAAAGAGATGGAATATTTTTGACAACCAAGCAGATCTACCGGATAATCCAAAACAAAATGAACAAATCACGTAAAAGGTTTGGTATCACATAAGTTTGGCTAAAAAATGCATGAAGTTGGTGAGGCCAAGGAAATTGCGAATCTCTGTAACCATCTTGGGTCACTCCCAAGACACCACTGCCTCTATTTTAGCAAGGTCAACTGACACCCGCACCCCTGAAACCCTGTGGCCAAGAAAAGCCACCTTAGAAAGTCAAAACTCGTACTTGTTGTATTTAGCATACAATTGGTACTCTCGGAGCGTCTCTAGTACGGTGCAAAGATGAGACTCATCATCGTCTCAATCATGGGAGTAGACTAAAACATCGTCAATGAACACGATCACGAACCTGTCCCAGTATGGAAGGAAAACTCGGTTCATCAAACCTTTGAATGCGACAGGTGCATTCATGAATCCAAAAGATATCTCCACAGACTCATAGTGGCCAAATCTAGTGCGGAATGCAGACTTCATCATGTCAGCCTCTTTGATCCTCAACTGGTGATATATCCTGACCGCATCTCAATCTTAGAGAACATTGTTGCTCCCTGAAACTGATCAAAAAGATCATAGATCCATGAGAGTGGGTAACGATTCTTACCTGTTCTCTTGTTCATCTGCATATAGCCTATGCATAGCCTCAAGGATCCATACCTTTTTTTTTACAAAAAGGATTGGTTATCCCCATGACGATGTACTAGGACTGATGAATCCTTTCACCAATAGCTCGTGCGAATGTACTTTGAGCTCCTAGAGCTCAGCAGGTGCCAAGCTGTGTGTTGGGATAGAGATCGGTTGTGTATCTGGCAATAATGTGTTCCCAATCCCTATCTCCATCATTAGTGGTAGCCTAGGTAAGTCATCTAGGAAAACATCTGGAAACTAATGCACAACTCTAACATCCTCTATCATCTGATCCTGTGGCACTGAGTCTATTACGTAGGCAAGGTAGCCTACACTACCCTAAATGGTTCTCGCCATCAGATGTGTTACTTGACTTTACCGAGACATATGAACATGGATGTAAACATGCTATTCTCCAGTGGACTCGTGCTGAGTAAAAAGACTTTCACACTATCCAGTATTCGAATACCAATGAGGAATGATATGTGTGAAATGGAATGGTGTACCACTGCTCTGATACCAACCTGTGACGCCCGTCCCCCTAGGATCCGGATACTCGGCAAACCAATCCACACACATAGATTTCACATTCGAATATTTGACAATCACAAAAGTATGAGAAAATAGCAACATGCAAAGGAAATAATTTTTTTCCTCTTCTCATTGCATTCAACATGTTCACAAGCACGTGTGTTTCTATTCACCAATTCCATTACATTCTATTATCCATTTCCATGTCCGCAAATATAAATATAGATGTCCAAAATTATACATTACATGCCATATCTCTCAGAAAGAAACTACAAGTAAAGAAGATAGTAAAACTACTATGAACTGTGCTACAAGAAGTGTAGTGAAGTTGCACTAAAAGTGATGTCTCCAAACTGCTCACTGCTGAGGACCTGCGGATTCACACGTAGGTACGTTATGAGCAAAGTTGCCCAATACAATTTAAACAAAACTACACAAAAACAAGCAGGGTGTAATTTAAATGTGTGCAAAAGAACAACTGTGTGACTGGTCTCACAAAGAATTACATCTTTAGCATTGTTATTATTACTAGATTTGGATATGGATATTAGTAACCGAGCTTTGTGGATAGTATGTGGTCTTGGTCTGGATGAGACCTCACACTATGACTCTAAGGTAAAAGGAAATACCTTAGGGTTGGGGTCCCTCCGTAGGAATACGGTGGGATACAATGCATCCTAACTAAGTTCCCAACACGTCCACTTAGCTCCACTTCACAAGTGTACTTCCGATTCACAATCTTGATTCCAACCCGTGAATCATTGTGACAATCTCATCCTCCTTATGCAGAGGAGATTCATGTCCCATAGCCAACTTCATTAACCACATTTCCCGGAACTCCCCACTTAGCGCTCCCACTCAGAATACCGACCAATGTGGCCTACATTGGCCCATACACGAGTGTTAACACTAAGTGACAAGCGAAGCACTAGCCGACCAACCATGGCTACTTGGCCCGCGCTCGAGCACCGGGCTAAAGCACGCAAGTGCGAGGCCAACACCGTCAGATTAGCACCTCGGTGTGCCAAGCAACTTGTCCCCCAACCATCGCAGCTACAATAGCAGTTTGGATCGCGGTCATCTAGGCTACTACCCAAGGCCCCAAGGGTGCATGTCCCTTCCTTGGCGGCAACTACTCCACTACCTGACAACCATGAAAAGCTGACTAACGAGATGATAAATGATGATTAATGGTGATTCAAATAAAATATTACAATAATAGTACCCATACTATTGCTGCCAGTTAAGAAAAGACATGCATGTATCACATTTAGAAATTAGCATATCTTGTTAACTATAATTTTCACGCGTTAACTTAATACTCCCATGGAAAGTATGCATGAAAGTTAAGGGTCGACACCCCCTGTAACTTCAACATCTTCATAATGACATACTGTTGTATATATTACCAAAGTCTTACGGTTAGATACAATTCTAATCCAAGAAATTGTAAGTGGATACCTGAAAGAGCCTACTATATATATATATATATATATATATATATATATATATATATATATATATATATATATATCAATCATACATTAAGCACAATTGTACCGATGTTGTTGCAGATATTTAAAATTCCCCTGATTACCCCAACAGTAGTTGTGTATATGACTGCAATACTGATTACTAGATATATGTTATTACTCCTCTATGTATTACTGCCAAACCTTAATAACACATAGGTTGTAATTGTAAAGAAGCCAAAAATGCATTAGTATTACAACCAATAGGATAATACCATTGACTAACATCAACGCATATGCTATTTCCAGCCCTCATTTTCTTCACATTATCGTGATCAATGATGGACTATATCTCCAAGCAGAATAAAGCTTATAAGACAGCTTCATATTTATGTGCACAGCGTTGTATCCTACCAAAATATCTGAATCTAATATATTAATAATTATCTATGGCAACATGAAGCAGAAGTTAAAAGCTGCCTGCCATACCTACTGTGAATATGAAATCGTGCTTGAAATTCAAAACATTCCAGACATCTTGTTGATCTATTTCCAAAATGTTTCATCTCTGTAAGAATATGTCTAATGGCCAGCAAGTAAAACCCATGCAAGGTCATCATTTCATTCCCAGTATTGGGAGTTATTTTGCTCGCTAAAACCTAGATAACTCATTTGTAAATCAGGCCATCATAACATTCAAGGCTCTAAACTTTCTCAACTATATAGGAAACAAATCGAGTGGAAGCCGCAGCAAGAGGAAGGGAACATCGTACCTCCAGAAAACCCGATTCCTCGGAATCTTCACCCACGAAGAACGACACGATCGATGCCCTGATGATGATGCAAAACCGCATACGTGAATGCCTTGGACATTCTTTACGTGGGGGTGGTCTAGGATCGACGATCCGAGGTGCTCCGGCGATGTTCAGACGAGGAAGAGAGAGGAGGAAGAGGGATGGTCGCAGGGAGAAAGATTTGGGGCCATTTGGGCGAGGGGAGGGTTGGGGTTTAAGGGTAAAACCCGGTTCGGATCTGGGTTCGGATCCGAATAGGACTCTGACCCCTCCTCCCTAAAATGGTCGTAACTCGGGATCCCGAACTCGTATTTTTATGTTCTTGGACTCGTTGGAAAGATATCGACGAGCACTACGCAATGAACTACTCAAATAAATTTTTTGAACATAGAAATAAATGCAGATTTGTAATTAAGCCTTGCAGTTAAGTCCCGGCTCGGGTTTGGGGTTTCACAACTAAAATCCCTGTCTAACAGTAAATGGGTCCATGAAGTCTATGCCCCAAGCATAAAAAACATCAGAAATCTTGATATATCATAGGGGCATGGTATCTTTGGAACCAACATTTCCTTCCATTTTCCGACAATCACCTCGAACATACTCTGTAGCATCCTTAAACAATGTGGCATACCATAGGCCACTCTGTAAAACCTTTGTTGTCGTTCGTTTCACCGAATGATGCCCACCAGATTCTATTTTGTGATAGTGCTCAAGTACACTAGTGTGTTCCTCATGAGGAATGCACCTTCTCCATATGCAATCCGCACCCTCACGAAATAGGTACGGAGCCTCCCACTGGTAATAATGAATCTCTGACAAAAATCTGTCTACCTTGTACTTCAGCCAATCTTGTGGAACTTTTTTGGAGACAAGATAGTTCACAATATCAGCATACCATGGGAGTGAGTCCACAGACAAAATGGCCTCATCGGGAAAGGTTTCAAAAATAGGAATCATGTTCTGCTCAGAGGTCTCTGCATCTGTGATACAAGAAAGGTGATCTGCCACAATGTTTTTCACTCCAAGTTTATCTCGAATCTATAAATCAAATTCTTGGAGAATAATGATCCATTTGATAAGGTGTGGTTTTGCATTCTTCTTTGCTTGCAAGTATCGTATGGTAGTGTGATCCGCGTACACAATAACGTGTGAACCGATGAAGTAAGATCTAAACTTTTCTAGCCCAAATACAACTGCTAACATCTCCTTCTCTATAATTGTACAATTCCGATGTGCTTCACCCAGAGTGTTGCTAGCATGTGTATAGAAAATGGTATCCCATCCCTTCTCTATTCTAAAACAGCTCCAACTGTGAAATCTGATGCGCCTGTCATGATCTCAAAAGGAAGAGACCAATGAGGTGGTTGTAAGACAGGAGTACTAGTAAACCATCTCTTTCATATGATTAAATGCAAGGAGGGCTTTCTCATCGACAACAAAATCAGTCTCCTTACACGGAAGCTCAGTCAAAGGTTTAGCAATTTTGCTGAAGTCCTTTATGAATCGCCTATAGAACCCTACATGTCCCAAAAATGACCTCAACTGCTTCAAATTATGCGGTGTTTCTAACTTGGAAATCACATCAATTTTAGCTGGGTCAACCTCCAAACCATGTTTGGAGATGACATGGCCCAATACAATCCCATTAGTCACCATAACGTGACTCTTCTCCCATGAGAGCACTAGGTTTATCTCACAACAATGTTGAAGAACTCGGTCTAAATGAGCAAGACATGTGTCAAAACTATCCCCGTAGACCAAGAAATCGTCCATGAAGACTTCAAGAAAATTACCCACCATGTTGGCAAAAACGACCAACATTCACCTTTGAATTGTAGTGGGGACATTACACAATCCAAAGGGCATCCGTCTAAAGGTTTAGGTGCCAAATGGACAAGTGAAAGTAGTTTTCTCTTGATCCTTAGGAGTGATAGCAACTTGGTTGTATCCCGAGTACCCATCCAAGAAGCAAAAGAACTCTTTCCTTGCTAACCCCTTAATAATCCGATCAATAAAGGGAAACAAAAAGTGATCCTTCTTGGTAGCTGAGTTCAGGCATCAGTAATCTACACAGACACGCCATGAAGTAGGCACCCGGGTCGGAATCTCCTCACCATGGTCATTATTTATGATCGTAATCATGGATTTCATCGGGACCATATGTAAAGGGCTGACCCACTTGGAATCCGAAATGAGATATATAAACCCAGCATCACGCCATTTTTTGATCTCCTTCATGACGACCTCCTTTATATTTGGATTTAGACGGTGTTGACATTCACGGGAGGTTTACAATCATCCTCTAGGTAGGTATGATGCGAGCACAGTGCTTGATTAATCCCACGAAGATCCGAGATATTCCATCCTATGGCCTTGTCATTTCTCTCGAGAACCTCTAGCACATGAGATTCTTGTTCAGTGGTCAACTGCGAGCTAAGGATGACCAGAAACATTTGTGGGGGACCCGCAAGGAAGGCATAATTCAACGTTGATGGTAAAATCTTGAGCTCAGGTGGGGTCTGAATCGGCTTTGTAATAACCTCTGTTGTACTAGTAGACGGTATGTGATTGGTGCTCTGTAGACTATCCACCTTGGCTACTGACAACTCAGCAAGTAGAATATTTGATCGATCTGTAATGAATGATCTCCGCTCAGAAAGGAAGGACTCATCAGGATGTTCAACATTCTTATTAATTAAAGGCTCTGATATCTCAGCAATAATCTCAGAAAGATGTCTCTCATATGTGCGTAATTAGGTAATTCAACGAATGGCTCTGGTATCGGTACCTTAGCATTCTTCTCAAACTGCTCATCGGTAACTATCTCATTTGGACCAACAAGGAAACTCATGTCGATTGTGCTTTCCAGAGAGTACTTTTGGGGAAGGAACTCCTGGGTATCTATAAAATCCATGAAAAGATTTGTCTCTCTGAATTCAGCAAGAAAATCACAACCGTGAAAAGATCTGCCATAACTTTCTCTGTATCATCTGCTGTCGGTGGCGGTGCTGATATGGGATCAAAGATCGTCTCAATTTTCACCTTGTCACTATGAGAGTGAAAGATGGTCTCTCCAATACCATAATCCACTGCTGCTTTAGCTGTTCGAAGGAGCGGTCGACCTAGTATGATCGGGGTATGGAGTAATGGTGCAGGTGTGTCCATATCCATGACAACAAAATCAACATTCTCTGCACTGTTATAATAACATCCTCTAAAATGCCTCTTGGCCTCTTAATCAATCTATCGGGAAACTGAAGGATCATTCTGATTGTTTTAAGAGTCCCTAACTGGAATTCAGTTAATAAAGATGAAGGCATGAGATTCATAGAGGAACCGCAATTGAGAAGAGTACGATCAAATTCTTGATCAAAGATATGGCAGCGGATGTGAGGTGCTCCCTTGTCTTTCTTTTTAGGTGGAAGGTTACTGATGGTATGAACTGTGGCCATGTTTAAGATGTGTTTTTCTATTTTCTTTCGTCTATTCTTCCTTGGTTGACGCTTTTGGGTACATGCCTCTTTTATTCCCTCTTTTACTATAGGCATGTATTCCATGGCTTTAAGGAGTGGCATCTTTAAAAAGATGTTCTGTAAGATCTCAACCACTCCAAGATCAGATAGTGTTGTTTTTAATTTTTGATTTTTTTTGAGAGAAGAAGAAAATGGCACAGAATAAAAATAAACATGCAAACGTTCTTTTCCTTTATTTCAAGTAGAATCATCATGTACAAGAGAACAACCAGAATCAGTTTGTATAGTGTTGTCCAAAGTAGGTGAAGGAGAAACAGAATCTAAAACATAACGGGATGCTGCTGCTGGTGAAGAGGAAGAATCTGCGACTAGTATATTCTCCCTTGCTGATGGCGATCGACATCTTCGTGGTGAAGGTGGTGGTGAAGGTGGTGAAACTCCAGACTCTGGTACTGCTATACTGGTCCTCTCAACTATTGATGAAGGAGATGATGTGGAAGATGATGCCCTCTCATTGGTTTGATTTTCCAACCCCAACTGGTGTGTATGCGACTGCAAACTCCTACCTCTCCTGAGATGAATGGCGTCAGATAAACATGTAAAATCAAGGGACATACCTATCTCGGGGGTGGGTGGGCTTTTAGATACCTGCTCTTTGCATCTGAAATTGTTGGGGTTGGCTTCGACCTTTGCTGGAATTAGTGTCTTGGTGGTGGTCATGTCATCGATCCGCTGAGTTAGTTCATTCATGTTCTTCATAAGAAATGCAAGTTTGTCCAGTGCTTGATTGACTGAAGGGGCCTCAAGTTGCTCATTGACTGGCTATCGCTGAGACTGATAGTGCGGAGGCTGTTGGTAACCATACGAATTCTGGTAATGAGGAGAAGGGAGGAAAGGATATTGTCCATAATATGCAGTATGTTGTTGGTTAGGCTGAGGGAAATACATGGACTGCTATTGTGGTTGGCCTTGTCTCCAGTTTTGGAACGGAGGTGGAGACTGATACTGAGGCTGGAACTGCTGTTGTTTGCCTCCCTGAAGCTAGTGGGTGGGTCTCTGACCCTACTGTGAACTCAAGCTGGTGGGTGGGTTTCGACACACTAATATTTTAAAGGTCTGGCTGAGCTTCATACTACAATTTGATGAAGATAAGTTTAATACTCAATGTTGTTATAATTTCTTTATTTTCCTTTATTTTTCTCCTTTTCTTTTACTCACTTATTCTTCTGAATAAGTGTTTGCTAAGGGACTAGCAAAGGTAAATAATAGATGATAATGATATGCATTTCATTATCTTTATTAATTTATTTTAGCTTAAAATCCCCTATAAACACGTGTAAATATCACTAATTCCATTCTTTTATTAACTTCGCTATTTTTTGAACCCCTCAAAGTACTAGGTATGCAAAAAGACTAGAATATTTAAATCATTACGTGTTATAGGAGTATAAATGCAATTTACAAAAAGTGCAAAGTCCTTTTCATAATTTAAATAAAAAGATGTAATATTGAAATTTAAATTTACAAGTTTAAATTGAAATAATAATAACCCAAGGGCTTATGTGCGAAATATCTAGTCCTTTCACACACGCAAGTACATAAGGTGACCTAGACTAGACCTAAGTACAAATATCCAATGCTCATGGTTCTAATTACTTACATAAAATATATAACTGCAGAATCAAGTTTCTGATCTAAAAGTAAAAGACAAAATGTACGTGGGGTATAAGGCAAAATTACCCCCCGCTAGGCGATCCGACGGTTAAAATATGTTCACTTGGACACGTGGCGTGCTAGTTTACGATGATGGATGAGATTTGATCCTTGGATGGGGATCAGACGGTTCCTAATTCTTAGATCCTATGGCTACGGTTGCACCTTAAAAGCTGGCAAGATCGGATGAGTGGGTGGCATGGAAGAATTGGGAAGAACGCATGTTCATTCAAGCATCAATCAAATGTATCTTTGTCCTCCAGTGATCTCATACGCTGTAAAAAGTTCCCGAGGTTTCCTGAAGGCACTCGAGACCTATTGGTGAACTCAGATGTCTCCAAGGATCATTGTATAGGTCCTCATAGGTCAATGAAGGTCGGTACTCCAGGTGCATGGTCTTCAACAAAACTCGAGCCATATGGTATCATCAAGAGCTCAGGCCAGCATGGTTAGCTTAGGTATATAAAGGCGAAGGTCTAGGCTTGGTTTGGTGCGATGATGGAAGTAGAATGAGTCGATGTGAAGCTCTCTAGCAAACAACGGAGATGGAAGACACTTCGACATTTCACATGGTCCATTGCTCGGGTGATTGTTCACCTAGGGGCCTCACAAGTTTTCTTTGTGTTTTTCGCTCATTATTTTATTTTGTTACCCAGGTTTTAATATGTTTACTTTGTGTGATTGGACATTAGCATGCGATTGATTGTTTTGAACTGCATGTGCCTATTGTTTCACGCTTGGACTTAGATCAAATTAATTATGATTATTTGGATTCGATATCGCATGCCTCGAGAGAATCCACAAAACGCTTGTATGAGTTGTATTCCTGTTGATGGTTGGTTCGATTAATGACGGGTCAACATCACCTTATGGGTGGTGGGTCAGGGTGTTAAAGACCAAATTGAGAGATGTAAGCTAGACTTTCAAGGTGGAATGTGTTCCCGCTTCTATTTATCCGAGTTGCATATTCTCATATTATTGGGATGTAACAAATATAAGGAAGGAGATTCCAGATCTTGCTTAGATATGATGGTAAGTATATCTCTTACATTGAAAGTGATTAAGGGAATGAACTCATAGTGTTGACAAGGCAAGACAACTTTGATATGAAAATTCCTAAATAAAAGTAAAATATATATTTATATATCTATGCAATTTTCTTATTCCAGATAATCCTTCATCAAACCCACTCAATGTTATACTCAATAACAACTAGTAAAATATCATGGATTGGACTCATGATCCATATATTATAGTTGCAGTTGGACACATAATGTATGTTGTTGCAATATGCAAGTTCCCTCATAATAATGAGGAATGACAATTAAATAGACAATAGATCTACAACCCTAGTGTTTGTATGTCTCTATCGTCTTGATATCGTCAAATGTACTTTGGAAGTGACATGTCGATGATGATCATAGTTGTCAATTAATCCTTATAAAAAATCTAAGAAGATATTCTGGCATACATATGTGCTCTTGACATTTATCAAGAATGACATGGTTCACTGCATCATGCAGAATGGTAGCTCTATAAGAGATGATGTATTCAAAATGTTTGAATACCTACCTGAACCAAGGTTTTAAAAGTCTAGATGGATATAGACATGATGAGTGTCATCATTCTACTGTCTAGACTCTAGTCTTTCACGAAGCTTCATCATATTCATATTGTATGAATTTAATGAAGCATGTATAAATGTTGAGATACTCTTACATTGAATTCTTTTAAATTTAACATAAGAGATCCTTAGTCTTAGGCAACGGTTGTTTATAGATATAGGGAGCGCAATGGAAGCATGGGTCAGACCCAAGATGAGAAGGAAAGCCAAAGAGTTTACCGTACTTCTGTGACTTCCATATGACATCCAAAGAGTTGGATGAATGCCAATACTGCAATAAATTGATGTGTTGATAGTTTGACTATCAAGTCTTCCTAGAATCCTTAGAAAAGGAATCAGATAGTATATCAGAATAATTTACATATAATCATTGAAATTGACTTACTTATTTCACAAGATAAAGTCTAATAATTGTATCTCAATCTTCTAATGACACTTGAAATTTGTTGCATGTGTATTAAAATATTAGAAATTTGATCTTAAGGTTTATAGTCTTCTACATGGATATTGATGCAATTATTGCAACAATCTGTGTTGGATTCATAGACTTCTCAATTTCAGTGGGAGCCCTTAGTCTTAGAGAATGTCTCTATGATCCAGATATTAGAATACACTTATTGTTTATTTCTAAATGTTGGAGATAAACATGAATTCTAGAATTTTTATCTATCATAAAGAGTTATGATGGATATATATTTCAGATAGTAATCTAACATCTAATGGACCTTACGAAATTAGAAAATTAGTGAATGGTTCATTAAGATTTCTAATACTGAAAATTGAACTTTTAAAGATCAATAGGAGGATGAAGATCATTTGACAATGATCTGGCATCAAGCCTTGGACATATGTATATTGATGAGATTAATAGACTATTAAGAGATGAAACTTTAAAATGTCTAAAATTTCAAAACTTACATACTTATGAATATTTAATTAAAAGTAAAATGTCCAATACACCCTTCTTTGGGAATGGTGTAAGATGTCAAGGTATTCAGGACCTCAAACATATTGACGTATGTGGATCATCTATATCATAATGAACATTGTGGATATGTGATATCTATTGATGACTATGTATGATATGAGATTTCTTCTCTTCACCTAAGAAACCTTTGAAATGTTCAAAGCTTTCATAATTTTTGTTTAGAACGAAAGTCTGAAGGAAGATGAAAATAAATTTGGTCTAATCTAAGTAATCAGTACCTATTAGATGAATTCATGATATACCTTTTGGAGAAAGGAATATCATTCCTATCCCACTCCTCCTGATAAACCTAAACTCAATAGTGTTGTAGGGAGATACAGTTGGATCATGTGTGACATGATCTGATAAATGATGAATTTTAGCATAATTTCCTCTTAATATCCAGTTATATATGTAGTAAAGACTACATTATATATCCTTATCAGGATTCCATGCAAGTGAGCTGGAATTTAGCACTAGAGAGTGCTACTTCATTATGAAAATAAAGGATGGTATTGGATACCTAATTTATAACCTTGAGATTCTTAAAAGATCTCATCTCCGAGAATGTGATTCTTAGAGGATGACTCTCTTGAGAATCAAGATGAAAATGAAGATTAGGAACTCATTTAATCATGAGAAGACAATAAGGCTCCTGAAATAAGGAACTAAAAGGACAATTAAAGATGAAACACTAATACTTCTTCAAATGAGTTTGAGTATATATTCCATGTGTCGATTAAGTCTGACAATGATCGGACTTCATGTGATGAAGCTCCTGAGGATCATGACATGGAAAGATGGATGTTAGCGATAAAGTCTAATGTAGACTTCGTATACAAGTGTTGTATATGGACCCTCGAGGATCCACCTATATGGGTAAGATTTGTAAAGGTGTAAATGGGTCTTCAAGAGAAAGAGAACCTGATGAGAAGGTAGAGACCTTCAAAGCACGGTTCGTATCCATGAGCTACACACCAGAAGAGAAGACATTTCTTGCGATGAGACTTGCTCTTCGGTAACTATGCCTAAAACCATCAGAATATTGCTGACCTTAGCTACACAACTTGACTATTGCATCTTCAAGATATAAGTCAAGATTGCATTCCTCTATGAATACCTCTCTGATGATATTCACATGAAGTAGCCCCAGGGCTTCATGGTTGAGGAAAGCAAGGTTTGTAAGCTAAGGAATCCATCTATGGACTCAAATAAGCTTTTGGATGTTGGACCATAAAATTTGATGAAATTATAAATGTTATGATTTCAGATAGAATCTTGATGAGCCATGTGAAGCTTAGTGGGAGTGACATTGTGTTCATCATGCTAAATGTAGATAATATCCTAATCATTTAAAATGATATAAGGATGATAATAAGTGTTTTATAATATGGTGTTCCATATCTTCAAATATGATTTCAAGGATACCTCTTAGATCTTAATTCTGAAAGTTGTTCAGAAGAAAAGAGAAGACGATAGTGGGACTGTCACAATAGCAGTACACCTTGAACATATTCCATTTTTTTGGAGAATTCCAAGAAAGGCTTCCATCCCTTAAGATATGGTACTGACCTATCTAAAGGGATAGCACCCCAAAGAGTTGAGGAAGTGAATGCTAGAACTTCTTGCACTTGTGCATCAGTCAAGAGAAGCTGAGTGTATGCTAGATGTGTACAAAAGCCAGATATCTGCCATGCATTAGGAGTAGTAAAGTGTTGCCAATCCTACTATGAAGATAATACACTTGATTGCAATAATAACTATATCTTCAAAGATGACAAGACTTTCGAGATAGTGATCTCTGAATATTATCTTCAAAATCTTAAGACTTTATCGATAGTGATCTAAAAGATCTTAACTGCAGATACCTTTAGAGATAGAGATCTCCATGAATAAGGGTATTCTGTTAAGTATAATGGAAATACTAGTTATAATAATTATTGAGTAGTAGTGTCCAGGACACTATAACTACTTTAACACGATTGAGTATTGGTTGCATGAGATGCAACATTCGCATTAGATGCGAGCACTGTTACTGGGGATATGCAAGTACCGTAAAAGGACTTGGCGTAGTCTCGCAGGAACAGAGTGATTGATCATCTTACCTAGTTATTTTCTATATAGCCTATGATTATCACATAAGTACGGGTTTAAATGATTAACCCATTAATGGATCTTTGGGCTAGTGGGAGATTGTTAGACATGCGAGCCCACGACGAGACATTAAGCAATAAATGTTATTGAGAATATCATTCCATGATCTGAAATGAAGAATAAATAATTTGCATAATAGGTCCCTTAGTACAATTAGGGTTATGTACCATGGCCATCTTGATGATCATACAACTGTTGATTCAACTATTGAATCATAGAGGCTGGTGGTTGGATGAATATCTAAAGAGTTAGATTGATGACTCATCAAGAACCATCAAATGATTGTTAAGAGATGATCTCCAACCTAAGTAGGAGATGGTAATCCTTTCTCATTTAGGTTGATATCTGACCGACCTCTTGATGCAGGTCCTATGCATAGGAATAGATATTCAAAGGTGTCAGATTAGTTAGGTCAAAGAGTTGACTTAACTAGATCGAGATAACCAAAGTCCTATATAGTATGCTGTTACGATACAGGCACGCATCCTCTGACCAGAGACAGATGTGTAACTATATGTCTGAGTATGTACATTTGGCAGACCAATAGGTTGATGACCTAACCAAGGTCTATACACCGGCGCGCTGGTGTGCATATAAGGGCATATGAGTAATACGATCTCTCAAAGGGATTATACAAGTTCATTTACTGAATCGGAAGGCATGAGCTCACTCATGAGATATTGGGAGGAATCAAATTCCGTGCACAGTCGTCTCGCTTTGGAAGCCTGACTGAATTTTTAGGTTTGATATGTATTCTTGGAAAGTATATGATCAAGACCTAGGTACAATAGATGCTTTTGGAAAGTATATGATCGATACCAACTCCCAATGATCAAATGAGAAACTTACTAATAAAACCCTGAAGTAGACAAAGTAAAGTTGATCTAATACTTCGGGTTTATTCTTAGTCTTCCAATATGCAGGATGTACAGGTATTGGGAATACCTGAGGGTGATGTGATCATAAACGATTGTATAACCATGATGCTTCCATTCCTAGGGAGTGATGAAACAGGTCTGGATTTTAGTGACTCCTCTCAGTAGAGAAGTAATCTGATCTTGATCCAAATGTTGGACATTGATCTTAATGTGATTCAGATGCAATGAGAAGATTAGATTTGCGGTCTTGATTTAATTAAGCATCTATGAGAGGCCCGAGATCCGGATTTGAGATATGATCTCAATATCCAAGTCACTATACGTG
Source organism: Ottelia alismoides (assembly GCA_037367405.1). Classification (NCBI taxonomy): domain Eukaryota; kingdom Viridiplantae; phylum Streptophyta; class Magnoliopsida; order Alismatales; family Hydrocharitaceae; genus Ottelia; species Ottelia alismoides. The sequence goes on along the minus strand of JAZKJV010010772.1, from coordinate 90,766 downwards.
GAACAATACAATCGCCCTGTCCTTATCTCCAAGTATACACGGAGAAAGCGCATTATCGTTGAAAGAGTTCATGGATAATTTCATTGTTGATATGTATATCCGAGCATTGGGAAATTTGATAATTAAATGTGATTTAATTATCATGAGTAATATGAATTTAATTCATTTTATAAGCAGAGTTATCTAAGATAATTAAATGTGATTTAATTATCAAAGACATGAATAATGTGAATGTGATTCATGTTATTTGGGAACAAGAGAATAGAGACCCAAGATGATTAAATGTGATTTAATTATCATGGATATGACTAATGTGGTTAGCAATATCCTTATCAGTCATATATATTGTAAATGTGATTTATAATATATAAGAGAGAGCTATTTGTAATTTACATTTGATAATTAAATGTTGATGTGAATTGGCTTCACAGTGGACATTAAATTGAAAATGTAATTTACATTTTATTTTGGGTTGTGAATGTGATTCACAATTTTCCAATCGCATGATTGCAATGTTCACAAAATAAATTGGATTTATTTTTGTGAAATAATTTGCAACAAAGTTGTTGCAAATATTGGAGAAATTAATGGGATAATGTATCTCATGGAATAAAAGGAGAAGAAGCCACCTTCCTTGTATGGAGGGTGGACGACCACATTTCCTACATGGAATGTGGTGGCCATCCACTACATTCATTGAAGGAGGCTTAACTCCTCCCTATTTCTCCAATGAAGATTGATTTGATATAAATCAAATTATATTTAATATATATTTGATTTTTACTAAATTAATTTTTGTTGGTTTTTTTACCAACACAAATCTTAACCATTGAAAGAAACACAAACAATGAGAGCCATTGGATTTGTGTTGTCCATGGATTGAGATCCATGGATCCCAAAATATTATAAGGAGAGTCACCCCTTTGATCTTCTCTACACACAAGAGAACATAAGTCTCTCTTTCTCTTCCTCTCTCTACATGCCAGCTCTCTCTCTCTCTCTCTCTCTCATGTGGCCATCCACCATGGATGTCGTAGAAAGGTTCTCCATCGCCGCAACATTGTCATTATGCTGCCCGATAATTTGCTCGTGGATCTCCATCTCCTTCAGTGCATCTCTCTTGTGAAGAAGACGTCGTATCTCGTGTGTCGAGATCAGGAGATCCGTGGCTTGGATCAACAACATGGATTGTGAGGAGCACGTGTTTCATCAACACGCTCGCAAGCGTCTCCTCCGTCGGATCGGAATTGAGACAGGAGGTCTCTTCATTTAGAGACTCGATCGCAACCAAGCTTCAAGAGGTAATCCTATTAATTGTTTGTGCTTTACATGAAACGATCCGAGAAGTGTTCTTGGACCATGTGGTTTCGTCGCATGAAAAATTTTAATTTCTGCTACATAGAACAACTAGTGCGACTAGTCGTTCTTCGTCGTATTCAATATGATGCTCATGCTTCCGTGATGCGCTCGAGATTTCACCATATCCTTCAAGTGGTATAAGAGATTTAGGTCGAAGGTTTTGGATGCGATCCATGAACCAAGGACGACTTGGTTTCATTAGGGTTTGCGAAAGTTTTCTTGCATTTCATTTTTTGCATCTCTATTTTGAGATTATTTCGGCACCTTTTAATTTGTTTAAACACGAAAATAATAATTGATTTTTGTTCCTCATTAAATAAGGAAACTGTAGGATCTGAGTTTACGTAATTTGGATTCTGTATGCTCGAGATATGATCATTTTAGTGAACATGAATCCACTGTTTCAGGGACTGCGGATCATGACGTAATTAAGATGTTAATTGCGTATTTAAAACGCCTTGAAATGCGTAAAAATCACTTAGGTTATGTTTTAAATCAAGTTAGCAAACTATAGGAACTTAATTTGCTTAATTTGGATTTAAATTGATTGAGATATGGTATTTTTAGTAAGTGAGGGTCACTGCTGGAAATACTTTCCTAATCAAGAACCTAGTCATTGTCATTTAATCGATTAGTGAAATTAAATTGTTTAATTTCCTGGAATAAATATCCATAAATATTTTTTAAATATTTTATGATAATTATTTCCTTAAATGACATAACCTTAACCAATAATTGATTAGATGTGATCTATATCACAAAATTGGTTACATGATCTACACTCCAACAAACTTGTTGCTTGAATAGGATTTGGGATTTATTTAGCAAATCTCATTATAATGTTAATCAAAATTGTTTTTATTATTATTATATGGTATAATTTTAGCTGAAGAACTGATGATCATCTCAAGTACAAAGTGATCTATTTTGCATTATGCTTTCCCGATGTGGATATGGTGTCTAGTCGAGGAGCGTTGGGGTAGCAGGTTGCACCGTGTGCGATCTGTCCCACTCCCGTCGGTATTGGCCGTGACATCGGGTAGGGTTAGTATAATGCTTAAGAAATCATGATGTATTTCTAATTATTAAAATTCGAAATGATGCGTATTTACGATAATACCATAATTCAAGTAACGATTAAGAATGTTTGTTGGATTTTAATTGGATCATTAATTTAATATGATTAGATTAATTGGAATCTAATTAAAATTAAAACACTCTATTATGGATAGAGATGTTATTTGCCTTGGAAGAATTGATCATAATGAATGTGATTCATAATTGATTAATTAGAATTTTAATATGATATGGAGGATCACATAAGTGACATCCATGGTCTCCCGTCAAGGCGGAGGGTTCTGTCGCCAGGGAGTGTATGTAGGAGATGCATGTCCGAAGTGACAGCTCTTGTATACATACGCATCTGGATCAGGCTCTTTGCTTCTTGAAAGAGTAAGGCCGTATACGTAGTGACCCCAACATTGAATCCTCATATTATTGGGGCGATATCGGATTGCGTATAGTGAGTACTATTATTGATGACGGTTGGTTCAATTAATGACAGGTTAACATCACCTTAGGAGTGGTGGGCCCGGGTGTTAAAGACTGAATTGGGAGATACAAGTTGGACTTGCAAGGTGGAATGTGTTCCCGCTTCTTTTTATCCGAGTTGCAGATTCTCATATTATTGGGATTTAACAAAAACAAGGAAGGAGATCCCATATCATTCTGAGATATGATGGTAAGTATATCTCTTACATTGAAAGTGATTAAGGGATTGAACTTTTAGTGTTGACAAGGCAAGACAACTTTGATATGAAATTTCCTAAATCAAAGTAAAATATATATATTTATATATTTATGCAATTTTCTTATTTCAGATAATCCTTCATTAAACCCACTCAATATTATACTCAATAACAACTAGTAAAATATCATGGATTGGACTCATGATCCAGATATTGTATCTGTAGTTGGACACATAATGTATGTGGTTGCAATATGCAAGTTTCCTCACGATAATGAGGAATGACAATTTAATAGACAATAGATCTACAACCCTAGGGTTTGTATGTCTCTATAGTCTTGATATCGTCAAATGTACTTTGGAAGTGACATGTCGATGTTGATCATAATTGTCAATTAATCCTTATAAAAAATGTAAGAAGATATTCTGGCATACATATGTGCTCTTGACATTTATCATGAATGTCATGGTTCACTGCATCATGCAGAATGGTAACTCTATAAGAGATGATGTATTCAAAATGTTTGAATACCTACCTGAACCAATGTTTTAAGAGTCTAGATGGATGTAGACATAATGAGTGTCATCATTCTACTGTCTATACTCTAGTCATTCATGAAGCTTCATCATGTTCATATTGTATGAAGTGAATGAAGCATGTATAAATGTTGAAATACTCTTACATTGAATTCTTTTGAATTTAACATAAGAGATCCTTAGTCTTAAGCAATGGTTGTTTATAGATATAGGGAGCGCAATGGAAGCATGGGTCAGACCCAAGATGAGAAGGAAAGTCAAAGAGTTGACCGTACTGCTGTGACTTCCATATGACATCCAAAGAGTTGGATGAATGCCAATACTACAATAAATTGATGTGTTGATAGTTTGACTATCAAGTCTGCCTAGAATCCTTAAGGAAGGAATCGGATAGTACATCCGAATAATCTACATATAATCATTGAAATTGACTTACTTATTTGATAAGATAAGGTCTAATAATTGTATCTCAATATTCTAATGACACTTGCAATTGGTTGCATGTATATTAGAATATTAGAAATTTGATCTTAAGTTTTATATTCTTCTACATGGATATTGATGCAATTGTTGCAACAATCTGTGTTGGATTGATAGACTTCTCAATTTCAGTGGGAGCCCTTAGTATTAGAGAATGTCTCTATGATCCAGATATTAGAATACACTCATAGTTTATTTCTAAATGTTGGAGATAAACATGAATTATGGAATTTATCTATCATAAAGAGTTATGATGGGTATATATTTCAGATAGTAATCTAACTTCTATTGGACTCTACTAAATTAGAAAATTAATGAATGGTTCATTAAGATTTCTAATACTAAAAATTTAACTTTTAAAGATCAATCGGATGATGAAGATCATTTGACAATGATCTGGCATCAAGCCTTGGACATATGTCTATTGATGAGATTGATAGACTAGTAAGAGATGAAACTTTAGAATGTCTAAAATTTCAAAACTTACATACTTATGAATATTGAATTCAAAGCAAAATGTCCAATACACCCTTCGTTGGGAATGGTGTAAGGTGTCAAGGTATTCAGGATCTCATACATATTGATGTATGCAGATCATCTATATCATAATGAACATTGTGGATATGTGATATCTATTGACGATGTATGATATGAGATTTCTTCTCTTCACCTAAGAAACCTTTGAAATGTTCAAAGATTTCATAATTTTGGTTTGGAACCAAAGTCTAAAGGAAGATAAAAATGAAATTTGATCTAGTCTAGATAATCAATACATATTAGATGAATTCATGATATACCTTATGGAGAAGGGAATATCATTCCTATCTCACTCCTCTTGATAAACCTAAATAGAGTTTTAGGGAGATACAATTAGATCATGTGTGTCATGATCTGATAAATGATAAATTTTAGCATAATTTCCTCTTAGTATCCAGGTATATATGTAGTAAAGACTACATTATTTCCTTAACAGGATTCCATGCAAGTAAGCTGGAATTGAGCTCTAGAGAGTGCTACTTCATTAGGAAAATAAAGGATGGTATTGGATATCTACTTTATAACCTTGAGACTTAAAAGATCTCATCTATGAGAATGTGATACTTAGAGGATGGCTCTCTTGAGAATCAAGATGAAATTAAAGTGTAGGAACTCATATAATCTTGAGAAGATAATGAGGCTCCTGAAATCAGGAACTAAAAGGACAATTAAAGATGAAACACTAATACTTCTTCAAATGAGTTTGAGGATATATTCCATGTGTCGATTAAGTCTGATAATGATCGGACTTCATGTGATGAAGCTCCTGAGGATCATGACATGGAAAGATGGATGTTAGCAATAAAGTCTAAAGTAGACTTCATATACAAGTGTTGCATATGGACCCTCGAGGATCTGCCTATATGGGTAAGACATGTAAAGGTGTAAATGGATCTTCAAGAGATAGGGAACCTGATGAGAAGGTAGAGACCTTCAAAGCACGGTTTGTAGCCATGAGCTATACACCGGAAGAGAAGACATTTCTTGTGATGAGACTTGCTCTTCGGTAACTATGCTTAAGTGTTTTATAATCTGGTTGTTCCATATCTTCAAATATGATTTCAAGGATACCTCTTAGATCTTAGTTCTGAAGTTGTTCAGAAGCAAAGAGAAGAGGGTACTGGGACTGTCACAATAGCAGTACACCTTGAACATATTCCATTTTTTTGGAGAATTCCAAGAAAGGATTTCATCCCTTAAGATATGGTACTGACCTATCTAAAGGGATAGCACCCCCAAAGAGTTGAGGAAGTGAATGCTGGAACTTCTTGCACTTGTGCATCAATTACGAGAAGCTGAGTGTATGCTAGATGTGTACAAAAGCCAGATATCTGCCATGTAGTGGGAGTAGTAAAGTGTTGCCAATCCTACTATGAAGATAAAACATTTGATTGCAGTAATAACTATAGCTTCAAAGATGACAAGACTCTCTTGATAGTGATCTTTAAATCTTATCTTCAAAAGCTTAAGATTTTATAGATAGTGATCTAAAAGGTCATAACTGCAGATACCTTTAGAGATAGAGATCTCCATGAATAAGGGTATTCTGATAAGGATTATGGAAATACTAGTTATAATAATTATTGAGTAGTAGTGTCCAGGACACTATAACTACTTTAACAAGATTGAGTATTGGTTGCATGAGATGCAACATTCGCATTAGATGCGAGCATTGTTACTGGGGATATGCAAGTGTCATAAAAGGACTTGGCGTAGTCTCACGGGAACAGAGTGATTGATCATATTACGTAGCTATTTTCTATATATACTATGATTGTCACATAAGTGCGGGTTTAAATGATTAGCCCATTAATGTCTCTTTGGGCTAGTGGGAGATTGTTAGACATGTGAGCCCATGGCAAGCCATTATGCAATAAATGTTATTGAGAATATCATTCCCAGATCTGAAATGAAGAATAAATAATTTGCATAAAAGGTCCCTTAGTACAATTAGGGTTATGTACCATGGCCATCTTTATACTGATACAACTGTTGATTCAACTATTGAATCATAGAGACTGGTACTTGGATGAATATCTAAAGAGTTAGATTGATGAATCATCAAGCACCATCAAATGATTGTTAAGAGATGATCTCCAGTCTGAGTAGGAGATGTCAATCCTTTCTCATTTAGGATGATATCTGACCGACCTCTTGATGCAGGTCCCCTGCATAGGAATAGAGACTTGGAGGTGTCAGATTAGTTAGGTCGAAGAGTTGACTTAACGAGATCGAGATAACCAAAGTCCTATATCGTATGCTGTCATGATACAGGCACGCATCCTCTGACGGAGACAGATGTGTTACTATATGTATGAGTATGTATATTTGGCAATCCAATAGGTTGATGACCTAACTAAGGTCTATACACCGACACACTGGTGTGCATATAAGGGCATATGAGTAATACGACCTCTCAAAGGGATCATAGAGGTTCATTTACTGAACCGAAAGGCATGAGCTCACACATGAGATATTGGGAAGAATCAAATTCCGTGCACGGTCGTCTCACTTTGGAAGCCTGACTGAATTTGTAGATTTGATATGTATTCTTAGAAAGTATATGATCAAGACTTAGGTACGATATATTCTTTTGGAAAGTATATGATTTATACCAACTCCCAATGATCGAATGAGAAACTTACAGATAAAACCCTGAAGTAGATAGTGTAAAGTTGATCTAATACTTCGGGTTTATTATGAGTCTTCCAGTATGCAGGATGTACATGTATTGGGAACACCTTAGGGTGATGTGATCACAAACGATTGTATAACCATGACGCTTCCATTCCTAGGGAGTGATGAAACGGGTCTGGATTTTAGTGACTCCTCTCAGTAGAGAAGTAATTTGATCTTGGTCCAAATCTTGGACATTGATCAGTTTGTGATTCAGATGCAATGAGAATATTAGATTTGCGGTCTTGATTTAATCAAGCATCTATGTGAGGCCCAAGATCTGGATTTGAGATATGATCTCAATATCCAAGTCACTATACGTGGAACAATACAATTGCCCTGTCCTTATCTCCAAGTATTTGCGGAGAAAGCACATTATCCTTGAAAGAGTTCATGGATAATTTCATTGTTGATGTGCATCCGAGCACTGAGAAATTTGATAATTAAATGTGATTTAATTATCATGAGTAATATGAATTTAATTCATTTTATAAGGAGAGTTATCTAAGATAATTAAATGTGAATTAATTATCAAAGACATGAATAATGTGAATGTGATTCATGTTATTTGGGAACAAGAGAATAGAGACCCAAGATGATTAAATTTGATTTAGTTATCATGGATATGATTAATGTGGATAGCAATATCCATATCAGTCATATATATTGTAAATGTGATTTATAATATATAAGAGATAGCTATTTGTAATTTACATTTTATAATTAAATGTTGATGTGAATTGGATTCACATTGGACATTAAAATGAAAATATAATTTACATTTTATTTTGGGTTGTGAATGTGATTCACAAATTTCCAATGGCATGATTGCAATGTTGACAAAATAAATGGGATTTATTTTTGTGAAATAATTTGCAAAAAAAGTTGTTGCAAATATTGGAGAAATTAATGGGATAATGTATCTCATGGAATAAAAGGAGAAGAAGCCACCTTCCTTGTATGGAGGGTGGACGACCACATTTCCTACATGGAATGTGGTGGCCGTCCACTCCATTCATGGAAGGAGGCTTGCCTCCTTCCTATTTCTCTAATGTAGATTGATTTGACATAAATCAAATTATATTTAATATATATTTGATTTTTATTAAATTAATTGTTATTGGTTTTTTTACCAACAAAAATCTTAGCCATTGAACGAAACACAGTCAATAAGAGTCGTTGGATTTGTGTTGTCCATGGATTGAGATCCATGGATCCAAAAATATTATTAAAGGAGAGGCACCCCTTTGCTCTTCTTTACACAAAAGAGTACATAAGTCTCTCTTTCTCTTTCTCTCTCTACACGTACTCTCTCTCTCATGTGGCCGTCCACCATGGATGCCCTAGAGAGGTTCTCCATCACCGTAGTGTTGTCGTAATGCTTCCCGATCATTTGCTCGTGGATCTCTGTCTCCTTCGGTGCATCTCGCTCCTGAAGAAGACGTTAGATCTCGTGTGTTGAGATCAAGAGATCCGTGGCTTGGATCATCAACATGAATTGCGAGGAGCACGTGTTTCATCGACACGCTCGCAAGCGTCTCCTTTGTCGGATCGGACTTGAGACAGGAGGTCTCTTTGTTTAGAGACTCGATCGCAACCATGCTTCAAGAGGTAATCCTATTACTTGTTTGTGGTTTAGACGAAACGATATGATAAGTGTTCTTGGGTCTTGTGGTTTCGTCGCATGAAAAATTTTAATTTCCACTGCATAGAACAACTAGTGCGACTAGTCGTTCTAAGTCGTATTCGATATGATGCTCACGCTTCCGTGATGCGCTTGAGGATTTCACCATATCCTTCACAACCCTCATGCAGTTGGAGTCTTATCCAGACTCTTGTTCCCGTGTCTTCCCCACACTTCTTGTCTCCCCCGGTATTACTTTCAAGTACCCTTAGGCTTGCCCTGCAAATTGATAAACTTGCATTAAGGAAAGAGATGATACTGATGTTGCGGGTTTCCTGTTTCCCATACTGACCCTTGAGACGGTTATGCACATCATGTCTCAAAAATATGTTGTACCCTATCTGTCAGTACTTTGGGAAACAGAGTCGGAACCCACATTCTATCACCTCTCCTCCCGGCCAATCTATTTCCCTCTTCCTGGTGTCCTACCCCAATTGAGAACATTCTTGATTTTGATACATACTATGACCCATTCCAACAAATATTGATGGGTGAGGACTACTTTTTTCACGTGCCCTATCGTAGTAGCCCTTCTCATCCACCACACATCCTATCCAATGAGTGTGAAATTTTTTTCGAGCATGAGAGTTTAGATGCCAGCATGACCTCGCTTTCCATTGATCAGCTTGCATTATGCTCTGAGGGATTTCTACAGGTGAATGCAACACATTCTAGGCACTCGATCTTACCTGATGTTTGTGTAGCTGGTTTGTCAGCTGCCGAGGCCAAGTCATCTGAGATTTCTGACTACTATGAGTCTTCTCTCTGTGATGACCTCAATGAGAAAGAGACTTGTTTTGTGGCATTCGATGTCTCCTCTGATATGTCGATCATATGTCCATGGGATGCTCAACTTCTTAGAAAGTCTCACGATCTTTAATTTTCACATATTCATAAGACATTCATTGACACGGAGTATTCCATCACTGTCCATCCTTCTCCATATTTGATTTCGTCAGCTTTAATCGCTCACTCCATTACTATAAGCCGATGATTTCTTCTGAACTTCCAGACCATATTTTAGTTTTTGATTCTATTTTCCAAGTGATATACATCCACATGATTGAATATGCAGGTGTTCTTTTTACTTCATCATTATATTCTCTTTCGGATGATGGAAAGAGTACACCATTTGTCTGTCAGATACCATCATGAACCTTGACACATCGTTATCCTAACTTTTGTGCCCAGCTAGCAATGCGTATATTCATCAAACATTTTTTTTCTTTTCTTCTTATAAATTTCTTGATCCCCTCACCTGTCTCATCTCTTGTAGATATTCTTGTTTATACTTAGGAATATTTTACCCTAAGTATTGGGGGTGACAAACTAGGTCGTTGATTTGTTCATTCCCTGCCTTGTCCCTCCTTGCCTTGTGTATAATCTGCTAAACTTAGGGTTATTTCATCCTAAGTAAAGGGGGACGATCGACTTCTCATTTTTTTCATTCCCTCATTCTTTCATCATTATCATATCGACTCCTTTCTATATTCAGTTCGAGTTATGTCTTCTCTTTTCTCTATGATCTTTGGGTACATCGGCCAAGCTAAGTATATGGGGGTCATATATAATTTGTAAATACTTTATTCATAAGTAGTACTTTTGGATTTTTGGAAAATAGAGATAAAATATAATTAGTAAACTATAAAGAATAAATCTAAAAACAAGTAAAAAATTATTTTTAAATTCTTTATATTGATTAATAAATCAAGTTAAAAATATTTTGCGGAATGATTTGGAAAATAGTTGTTAAAGATTTGACAAAACTTTTGAAAATCATTTAGAATTGTTTTTTAAAATGCTTTCAAACCTTTGTTAATATTGTTTTGTTTGTAAAAATTATATCTTTAAATAAAATGTTTGAAAATTGGTTTTTAAATGGTTTGGAAAATGGTTGTAAATTTTTTTTGAAAATCTATATATACTATTTGAAAATCTTTGCAAAATGATTTTTGAACTTTTGTAAATGTTGTTAACATTTTATGCATAACACAGTTTTCAAATTGTTTGTGAAAATGTTTTCAAAGTATTTTGAGAACCATATTCATAATTCAAGAAAATAAAAATTATTTACAATTCATATATTTACAAACCGATAATAATAAAAGACTTTCAACTTGTAAATTATTAAACTCTAATTCTTGTAAAGAAAGATGCACTCATGTGTAATTACATGCATATAATTCTTTCTAACCTTTTTGTCTTTTAAAAATCCCTAAAAATTGCAAAATTAAAAACTCAAAAAAAAAACATTCGCAAAATCTTTTAAAAAATCCACAAGAAGTTCAAAACCTGAAAATTACATCATAAAAATATTTTCTTTGCATTGTACATAGCATTTGCATTTTTCGGATTGATAATTGAACCATTTTGAGTAAAATCTAAAGATTGGTGCTTTGTTGGACATTAATCCACTTAATCACATGACCTTATAAGAATTAGAATTGAGATTCTTCAGATCAACTTGACTTAATCCTTTGAAACCATGAGACTTAGTTTAGTGTCATCTTGACTGCATAAGTAGAATATTTCAGAACACACATATGGCTCTGATTCACAGTGACATAGTTTGGACACCTATACCCTACACTTTGCTCACCTCCGTTGAAGTACTAGAAGGATGGATATATCAGCATGAGACATAAGCCCATGGAAATGTTGGAAGTCACGCATCTATGCCCATTTTACCCTAACCTGATCTAGTAGAGATGAGGCCTAAAGACAAAAGTCTGTGGGTTGCAATAATGCTTCAAAATAGGTATAGTTTATTAGCTCAAGAGGAAAAAAAATCCTTATGTAAATGCTATTACATATAGTATTAAAAAAAATTGCAAAATAAAAAACTCCAAAAAATGGTCAGGCAAAGTACAAAGAAAACTCAATTCCCATGAAGTATGTATGCACATATAGTCATTAAGCAAGATTGAGCTTCAAAGTCATAGATACATGTGATCCCGCATCGGAATGACTTGGCTACGCTAGTAAAGCATCCTAGGATAGGTAGCTACATTGGCTACTGCCCATTCTGTTCTCCACCTCCTCTTCTTGAGCCGGTTGCACTTGGACTTAAAAGGGAATACCCCGCTTCTTGAGGAAAGAGTTGTTGGATTGGGGAATTAGGGTCACCATATTTGAGAAGATTGACCTTTACCTCTTCAACACATAGGAGCTACATATCACTGACATTGTCCAAGGTAGACTCATAGCCATAAAAGCATATGACATCGACTTGTTCTGACCTAGCTTTTGAGGAGACTTGAGTAGAGTTTAGCATGTGTTATAGGTTGTTGTATTTCAAGTCCAATTCCAATAAGATTTTAACCAAACCTAAACTTTAGCAGTCCGACTAAGCTCAGAACTTTGATTTTATAAAGACATGTTTAAGAGCTAAAATCAATCCAAGTTCTTTCTTCTTCATTTCTTTATTTTTCTGCACTTATAGGCATAAGTGTTTGATAGGGACTAGCAAAAGGAAAGTATAGGGGATGATGAATCTTTGTTTCATCACCTTTATTCTTTCATTTTGGCCCTTAAACCCTAGCTAAATGCATGTAAATAGCATTAGTTTGCATTAAATAACACATATTATTTAGTGTGTAAATTTTTTATAAAATATTATATTTAAAGCAAAAATAAAAGAACAAATAAAAGAATAGAAAAAGAAATGAAATACCAAATGTATTGAATGAGGCCCTAAACCCCGAGACCTAGGCATCATGATGAGTGGATCGACAAGGAATAAAGTAGGGGGATACAAAGGCCGAAAATACAATAAAATACTAATTTATAGTTCTTCAATAAGTCTAATTTGGGACCTATTTTATTCTTTATTATTATACATCAAATCAATAAATGTTGTATATGAAAAATGTAAATAAAAATACAAAGAAAAATACATGATTTATTTCACATAAAAATAATGTATATTGTGCTTTCTGCATTCAAAATAAAAATCCAAAATCCAAACTTCATGGACCTGTATCTTCTCCATATTAACTCAAAATTCATCAAAATCACTTTAATTATATATAAATTTTAATTAAATATTTAGTGAAATTGGTTTCATTTAATTTGGAGTAAAGATGTAAAAGTTAGATTTTGTATTGTACATTATACTTGAATAAAATATTCATTTTATTTATTCTTTATATTTTTCATACATTTATGTTTTCATAATTTTCTAAATATTATTTATAATATATGTAAATAATTATAATAAAATAAATCCATTAAAAATACACTAAAATAATTAGTATACATAAATACATAGATGAAATATACTCAAGAATACTTATATAATAAATAGCTTTAATTAATTAAATGAACATATTATATCAGAAAAAATAAAATAAAATATATTTATGATGATTTAGTTAAGTTATAATTATATAAATTATGTATATAGAATAATAAAATCTAAAAATACAAAATAAAATACATAATGTATAAATAAATATGCCTTTGTTCATGCCTGTAAAAAGCAACCTATAATAACAAACTTGTAAAAATAAATAATAATCACCATAACATACTACATAAAATAATAAATAAGTTTTTTATAATTTAACCTAACAATAATAAAATCATTATTATTTTATTTTTAATTAATAAGGCTTTTTTAGTTTGTTTTCTCATATAGCCCTCCTACATGGACTAATGGGAAGTTAGTCTAAGTTTAATCTAGTCAACTCTCTGCCCCTCCAATGATATGTGTCTGCCAGACCCATACCCTTGAATTCCTCAATTTTATCCGCCTCAGTATTTCACTCTGTTGCCTTGATTCCTTCTGAGATTTTCTCCTCGATTCTTGACTTTCATATATGCATCTTATTTCTATTAATGAGCCACTGAGTCAAACACACTCCTTGAGTCAACCTCAGCCTATACAAATACCCCCACCTTGTCCCATTTTATTTTGATCTCTCTTCACCCCTCAAAACTCTAAACCTAGACATACTTGAGATTCTTGGTGACAGTAGGAGTTTCACTGAAGGTCCATCGAGAAGGAGATGATTCGAATCAAGCAGATCTAGCCTCACCGGAGTTCTCCACTGCCGGTTTGCTCCCAACTGTCCCAAGTCAGCTAAGCGTTCAGTTCTTGTCTTTTCCATTCTTAGGCCTAGCATTAGCGTATATTAGCTTCCATTTCCAAACAAAAATGCATTTTATTTCATCAAAATAAAAAATCAAAGTGCGCTCACCGTTCTCCGACCATTGTCAGACCTCTCTAACACCTCTATCATTCCTCTCCACCTTCAATTCACTCCATATAACACAAGTCAACTTAATCTCTCCCTAATTAGGAGATCCATATATTTACATATATATATATATATATATATATATATATATATACATGGTGTTTTTTTGCCTAAATAACTAGTAAAAATAAAAGTATAAAGAGTGATGAATGGGTATTCATCATCTATTTCAAAAAAACCTTGCATTTTTTTCCTATTTTTATTTAAAAAATACATAAAAATTACAAAATCATTTTGAAATATTCCAAAAAATAGTAATTATTTATTATTGTACTTTGCATACAAACCAAAAATCCCTAAAAATAGAAAAAGAAAACCACTAAAAGGTAAAAAGCTCCAAAATACTAATAAAAAATTTTAAAAATATTTAAAAAATCTAGAAATATTTGTTTTTATTTCTGCATTTTCTTTATGTTATATGTTATATACTAGGATTAGTTTTAAGGAATTTTTGAACCACTTATCTATTTTTAAAACATTTAAACGATCAACCCCTTTATTTATTCTGAGTTTAAGAATATTTTGCTTTTTAAAAATATATAAAACTTAGAAAAAATTACAAGAAAATTATAAAAGTGGATAAAAAGTAAAAAAGATAAAAACATTTTATTTTAACATTTTTGAGTATTTATAGATGTATATATAAATATAAAAGCTTACATATGTATATATAGAGATATTGACTTATATTATTATTAGTATTATTATTTTCATTAAAATACCAAACATATTTTCTAAAATCATGAAAAAAATAAAAAATATTTTATCTTTGGGCATTTTCCAGATTTTATTTTTATTTTATATATTTAGTATTTATATTATCCATATGGCCTTAGATGTGCGTCGAGCAAGCTAGACAACCACATACCTCCTATATACTAGTAATATAACTAATTAAAAGAAAAAGTAAATTAAAAATAAAAAATATAAAAGGTAAGAATTATAAAATTTAAAAAATAAAAAATTTAAAAAATAAAATAAAATAATTAAAGACCCACTAAAAAGATAAAATCTTCGCAAAACTCAAAACACAATTGTTGTCTTTTTACCAATTTTTGTTTTCTATTCTCATTCTCCCTATCTTCGGCACCCTATACATGCTTCCACTATACATCTTTGTACATGGTTTAAAAAATTTTGACCCCTCATTTTGATTTTTTGTTCAATCGCTTATGTGCGTTAATTGTTGATTTACCTTGGATTTAGTGAGCCATCGCTTGAACGAGATTGTAGTTATCACCTTGTGTAGGATACATTAGACCCTCACCAAAACCATGTCATCAAATGGTATCGTTGCCAGGGATCAACAATGTATAGATTGATTTTGTGTTCCTCTTATCTATTTCTCATTTATTTATTTTCATCTTATTTGATTTTATTTGGAATTGTCTAACCCTCTTCCTTGATTGATTTTTTACGAGGGACCACAGATTGAGGGACTCTAGTAGGAGACCTAGGCATCCACGTGAAGAAGAGTCAACTTTTTAGCACAGGCCGATAGGAGAGAGCGATAAAAGAGGACATGGAGATTTTTGGAAGACAATAACATTTCTAGTATTGCATTTTTATTTTATTGTACAGTTTAAAGTGAGAGAGATACTTTGACTGACCTGAACCCAAGGGAGAGCTCAATAGGGGCCTGACCGCAAAAGAAAATAAGTAGAGAGAGATAGGGTAACTCAGCCTTGCACATAAATCCCCTCTTAGTGTATATATTTTATTTTCCAAAAATAAAATTATATATGGGTTTCCCATAATGTGTATATAATTATAAAAATAAAATAAAAATGGGAAAATAAAAGAAAAATAAAAATAAATACTTTCTCTCTCATCAGTGTATATATACCTTGTACACAAAATAAAAGATGTATTTATTTCACCTTTGTAATAATTAATAAAAATAAAATAAAAATCTTTTTATATTCCATATTTTATGATGTAAATAAATAAAATATAAAATTAGAATATTTTTACCTTATCAAAATAATAAAAATAAAATTAAAAAATACATAGGTATTTATACATGGACATAATAATAATATAATGTAAATACATAATTTATTTTTCAAAAAAATATATAAAAATCACTAAAAAATACTTTGAAAATAAATAAACATTTTCATTTTGTAAATATTTTGAAATAAAGTCTTTTTCTAATTTATTTTGAATTTTCAAATCTTTTTTCCAATGAATTTTTCTCATTGGTCTACGTGGGATTGTTGACCCCTGGTCAACTCTCCCTTCAGGACCACATGCCTCACGGATCTGGACACCAGCCCAATTTCTCCACTTTTTCATGCCTCGATCCGCCAACCATTTCCTTAAACCCCGAGCCTCGATTATCCTTGAGACATCCCTAATCCATGCCCGATCATCTTTTTAGGGGTCCGAGCATTGGATTGTGTGCCTGACTCCATTCTTGCCGGACCCCTGCACTATATAGTCTCGCCTCCTCCCACCATTTCACGGACCTTCGGCCACCATTTAATATTCCCAGGACCTCCGTCTTCTAGCCTTGAGTGACAGCAATCCCTAGGAGGCGTTGTAGCGAGGATTGAAGCGCTCTAGCCCCTGGTGCGGCAGCCACACCGTCGAGCTCCGCCACCAGCGAGCACGAGCCTCTGGAGGCATCGCTTCATCGAGGCAAGGACTCTAGGAGATGCACCATCTCATCCATAGACGCGTCCGATCATTAGGTATCCTTGTCAGCCCTTAGATTAGCTTCCACTCCCACTTTCGATTTTTGCGCCGCCGGGCTTCGCCGGCCGTTTTGCTCCGCTCCGATCGACCATCTTTCCATCCGATCATCGTGTCATCTTCACGAGACTTCGTTCCACCTTCTACACCCCTCTGATCATCTTGGTTCACCCCGGAACCAAGAAGTAGGTCTCCTTCATCGTCGCTTCGCCGAAGACTCCCGCTCCGCCTCATCAGACCACCCACTTCGCCCATAACCGGGTCGAGGCACTTTGACCTTGACCCAGCTGTCTTTCTGTGTAGGTTTCATCGAAGAAGGACCCCATATAGGGGTCCAACCGTTCAAGCACAGATGCTCTTGTTCCCCTCTGTCGCTGGAGCTTCTCCGATGTCTCCGCTCCCATCTGAGCACACCCACCGCTGCGGAAGAGCTCCCTCATCATTTCTCCCATCTCCGCAGCATCAGAGGAGGTCCCCCGCGCACGCATTTGGCCGGCGAAACTCACCGGCGACTAGTTCTTCGAGTGTCCTATGGAGCCGTTAGATCGAGCACCTCGCTCCAAGTCTATCACAACCGTCCATCTTTGGAGAGTACTCAGTCGTCCGATCACCTGAGGGGCTCATCTCGAGCGTCCATCGTGAAGGGTTATCCATGCACCAGAGCCATCCGATCTTCCATGTGGCCCTCCTTCAGCCGTGGATCGTAAGAAAGGGGTAATTTGCACTTAGGCCCTCTTTCATTTTTATATTTAAGTTTCGTCCTGAAAATATTAGTTTCAATTTTTTTGGAACATTTACATCTTGGACCCTGTATTTATTTTAGTTGCAAATTAGTCCCTATTTGTGTGGAATGCGTGCTTCGACACGTGATTTTGTGGAACAAATTGCATATTATATCCTGTAGTTTTGGGGTGTTACTGTTTGATATTTTATAAAAAGGAATGATATAAATACCCCTCTATGTGCTAATCATGTGCGTGTCTCGTGCTTTATTGGATTTTTTGCAATATAGGCCCTGTGCCTTTTATAAGTGTTATCTGTTTGGCCTCAGAACTTTCTTTCTTTGCACTTTGGTTCCTGTGTGCTGTAGCTCTTCTGTTGGTTGAATAAAATATCAAATTAAATCCAGATTGTGTGAAATTTTGACATGTGGCTTCTGCCATTGTGTAAAATTTTCACAAATTTTTTGGGACATTTTTTTTCTTTTTGTTATTTTTAAAAAATAAAAAACCTTCATTTTTGTTATTGTTTGATTTATAAAATCGAGTAAAAATATAAAAACTCTCTAAAAATTACAAAAAAAATTAGGACTTGTTTGTTTTAGTTTTTTCTTGTTTCTATCAAATTTTTGTTAAATTTGGATTCATAAAACCCATAAAAATTACAAAACATCGAAACCTTATAAAAATTGTTAAAAATTAAATAAAAATAAAAAAATGCAATTTTGGTTTCAGTAGTTTAGTTGTTATTTCTACTTACCATAAAAATTGCCTTCATATTTTTATAGGCTATATATCTTATTTTAATTAGCATTTCAAATCTGACTGCACATTTCTTTACTGTTTTTGCCTTTTTCGATTTTTATAAAATCAACCAAAAATTATAAAATTCTTAAAAAGTTACCAAAAACATTTGAAAATATAAAAAAACACAAAATAATTTTATTTTACTTTTTTAGTTGGTTTGATGTATTGAATAAATTGTTGAATGTGTTCTTTTTAGCCTTTTCTTATCTTTCCTTTATATTTAAAAATACAAAAAACATTTAAAAATATATAAAAATCACCAAAAACAATTTATTCTTTCTTTTCATTTTTTGACTACTTAGTAGGCTCTTTTGAGCCAATCTGTGCTCCTTGAGTTTGACCCTGGTCGCTATACCAGGTTAAATAAATAGCGAGACCGCTATTCGGATTTCATTTCTGATTACTTTTATTTGGTGGTCTATTTCTCTTATTGAGTCCGATCTGCGAGATCCGGGTCGCAACGACCCTGGATTGATTTTATTCCTACTCGAATTTCATGGGATTTTTGGCTCATCAGAATGGCGTCGTTACCGGGGAGCACGGCTTAGTAGTCAGTTTAGATTTTGCGGTTTTCTTTTTCGCAGCTTTTTTGCAGATACTTGTAGATATTTTTTTCTGATATTATTTGCTTATTTTTATAAAAATCTGGTCTGACGCATTTCTATCTTGTTTTCTTGCGAGGGCCCGAGGACCGAAGCGTCTTTTTTGGAAGCCGAAGAAATTGCGGGAGTCGGAAGCGACTCTTTTCTGCATAGAGCCGCAGGAGAGCGCGATGAGCCGAGTTGGAGTGCGGGAGCTGTGGAATAGCTGCAAAAATAACCGTAGATAGCCGTAGAGTATTTTAGATTTATTTTCAGTAGACTTTTAAATGTAATAATACATGGACCAACTTGGATTCTATCGGTGACTGCCGGGGTATATTTCGCCGAGCACTGGTATGCACAGGGGACCTCACCGCGTTTTTCCCCGGTTTTTGTTTTTTATCGCATTTTATTAACTATCTGTCTGATTTACGTGGTTTTGGCGCCTTAGCTTAGGATTTTCTCTGATTGTGACGTAATTGATTAGGATCCAAACCCTAATTATCTGTATGCACCTATTAAATCGTAATTTGACCTAATTAATTAAATCACAAAAAAAGCTGGATTACTTAGACTCTAGTCCACGTGCCTTGAGGAGTCACATACAGCGCGTACCGGATCCGTTGTGGCAGACACTGAGTGGCTCCCAAGATAGCACTCCGGACTTAGGTTTGAGTACCCGACTATTGTTCTTATCGTATAGAAATTGCTCTGTTTAGGGTCGGATTCTCATGCATCATATATGTAGTTTATCTTCAGTCTTTACATTTATTTGCGGATCATTTTGCATGTAGACTGTTGGACTCAGGTACGCATCACTTAATCTGCATGCATCATTGATTTTATCGCGCATCGGCTTTTTCGTCTTCTCTCCCTGTTTTCGGACTTAAATAATCAGGAGAACTGAAAAATTCGTTAGGCGTTGCTTGTATTGAAAAACACATAAAAAGAAAAACTATAAAATTGGGACTGCTAAACACACTTGACCCTAAAAGACACCTCACATAAAAACTTATCTTGGGGAGAGCAACCCTCACATTGTCTGGTTTGGATGAGTGAGAGAGCGACCCGCACACTAGGCTAGAGCCATATCCGAACCTCGATTAGACTACCGACCTTTTACACAGGACAGTTTGGTAGGAGGATTGGATTCCCATCAGCTCGCGTAACCGCTCTGATAGACTGACATTATCACCTAAAATAAAATTGACAAGATTATCGACCGATCTCTTATAGTCTTCAGCTCTGTGTTGAGTAGGTGAATCGGGGGTTTGTTTGCTCATCTTGTGTGTTACCATATCTCATCCGCCCGACTCGTCAGATCAAGATGATGGGCAGGAGGTCTCTTAGGCAGCATCTGGCTGCATCGCTTTTTAGCACTCCGACCCGTTCATCTAGGTTGGTTCGTGAGATTCGAGACCCGCTCTCTGAACACGAGTTCGATTCCGCCCTGTTCCCCTTTGACCACCCATCTACCAGTCTAGAGATACCAGTGCCAGATGAGAGACAACAGACAGATGATTTATCGGCACCTGAGTTTGAGTCTTTTACCTTTGCAGAGACCATGGCCAGCAGTGAGGAGCACACCGAGGGTCAAAGGCCAGAGACGACTACATACATATTGGAGCAAGGTGCGATCAACAACACCTTCTTGGCTTCCCTTGAGACGATGCAGCACCAGATACGGGATCAGGGAGCCTTCATGGTGGAAATGAGGAGAGAGATGGAGAGGCTGAGGACAGCACAAGTGCAACCGAGAGCCGCAGGGGAGAGGGATCTAGACTAGCCAGAGGAGCCAGTCCAACCGGCAGAAGCAGATAAGCAGCCGAGATCGATGCCGGAGTTGCACAACTCCGTATCGACACTTACACACCGGTGGATGGTACTTCCGACGATCGTGGGGGACTTCAAGTTCCCCCCACAAACACTTTAGATTCTTCCCCACTTCCATGGGCTCGCCACTGAGGATCCCCATCTGCATCTCCAGGAATTTAAGATGATCTGCAGTATCGTCCACGATCGGCAGGTGGACGAGGACACTATTCGAATGATTGCCTTCCCCTTCTCCCTTGCTGACAAAGCAGCCAACTGGCCGAAGCATTTGGGAAGATTTGTGTACACCTGGGAGCTGCTCTACACCGAGTACTTGAACAAGTACTATCCACTCGAGCGGACTGTTGGACATGCGAGCCCACGGCGAGCAATTATGCATTATTGCAATTCACTCCTTAAAACTGAAATAAAGAGTACATAATTTGCATAATAGGTCCCTTAGTACAATTAGGGTTATGTACCATGGCCATCTTAATGATCATACAACTGTTGATTCAATTATTGAATCATAGAGGCTGGTGCTTAGATGAATATCTAATGAGTTAGATTGAGGACTCATCGAGCACCATCAAATGATCGTTAAGAGATGATCTCCAGCCTGAGTAGGAGATGGCAATCCTTATCTTTAAAGGCTGATATCTGACCGACCTCTTGATGCAGGTCCTCTGCATAGGAATAGAGATTCGGAGGTGTCAGATTAGTTAGGTCAAAGAGTTGACTTAACGAGATCGAGATAACCAAAGTCCTATATCATATGCTGTCATGATATAGGCACACATCCACCAACCGGAGACATATGTGTTACTATATGTCTGAGTATGTACATTTGGCAGACCAATAGGTTGATGACCTAATCAAGGTCTATACATCGGTGTGCTGGTGTGCATGTAAGGGCATATGAGTAATATGATCTCTCAAAGGGATCATACAGGTTCAGTTACTGAACCGGAATACATGAGCTCACTCATGAGATATTGGGAAGAATCAAATTCCGTACGCACGGTCATCTCGCTTTGGAAGCTTGACTGAATTTGTAGGTTTGATATATACTTTTGGAAAGTATATGATCAAGACCTAGGTATGATATATGATTTTGGAAAGTATATGATCGATACCGACTCCCAATGATCGAATGAGAAACTTACTGATAAAACCATGAAGTAGACAGTATAAAGTTGATCCAATACTTCGGGTTTAGTCTGATTCTTCCAGTATGCAGGATGTACAGGTATTGGGAATACCTGAGGATGATGTGATCATAAACGATTGTATAACCATGACGCTTCCATTCCTAGGGAGTGATGAAACGGGTCTGGATTTTAGTGACTCCTCTCTATAGAGAAGTGATCTGATCTTGGTCCAAGTGTTGGACATCTATCTGAATGTGATTAAGATACAATGAGAAGATTAGATTTACGGTCTTGATTTAATCAAGCATCTATGGGAGGCCCGCGATCTGGATTTGAGATACGATCTCAATATCCATGTCACTATACGTGGAACAATACAATCGCCCTGTCTTTATCTCCAAGTATCTGCGGAGAAAGCGCATTATCCTTGAAGGAGTTCATGGATAATTCTAGTGTTGATTTATCTATCCGAGCATTAAGAAAATTGATAATTAAATGTGATTTAATTATCATGATTAATATGAATTTGATTCATATTATAAAGAGAGCTATCTTAGATAATTAAATGTGATTTGATTATCAAAGATGTAAATAATGTGAATATGATTCATATTATTTGAACACAAGAGAATAGAGATCCAAGATGATTAAGTGTGATTTAATTATCATGGATATGAATAATGTGGATAGCAATATCCATATTAGTCATATATATTATAAATGTGATTTATAATATATAAGAGAGAGATGTTTGTAATTTACATTTATTAATTAAATGTTAATGTGAATTGGATTCACATTGAACATTAAATTGATAATGTAGTTTACATTTTATTTTGGGTTGTGAATGTGATTCACAAATTTTTAATGGCAAGATTGCAATGTCTACAAAATAATTGTGAATTATTTTTGTAGAATAATTTGCAACAAAAGTTGTTGCATAATCTTGGAGATTACATTAAAGAGATGAGAGCCACCTTCCATGTATATGGAGCGGACGGCCACCACTCCTATTTGGAATGTGTGGCCGTCCCCTCCTTCCAACATGGAAGGAGGCACTCTCTCTCCTATGATCTCCAAGAGATCTTGATTTAATTTGGTAATTAAATTATGTTGATTTATCAACATATATTTAATCTAAATTAAATTAATTATTGTTGGTTTTACCAACACAAATCTTGACCATTAAAAGAAATACAATCAGTGAGAGCCATTGGATTTGTGTTGTCCCATGGATTGAGATCCATGGATCCCAAAACCCTATAAAAGGAGAGGCACCCCATTGCTCTTCCTTACACACAATGCTTGAGAAGCATATCTCTCTCTCTCTCTCTCTCTCTCTCTCTTTCTCTCCCTCTCATGGTCGTCCACCATGGATGCCCTAGAGAGGTTCTCCATCGCCGCAGCGTCGTCGTTATGCTGCCCGATGGTTTGCTCGTGGAACTCCGTCTACTTCAGCGTGCCTTACTCGTGAAGAAGACGTCAGATCTCGTGTGTCGAGATCAGGAGATCCGCCGCTTGGATCATCAACATGGATTGCGAGAAGCACGCGGTTCATCCCCGCGCTCGCAAGCGTCTCCTCCGTCGGATCGGACTTGAGACAGGAGGTCTCTTCGTTTAGAGACTCGATTGCAACCACGCTTCAAGAGGTAAACCTAATACTTGTTTGTGGTTTAGACGAAACGATCCGAGAAGTGTTCTTGGATCATGTGGTTTCCTTGCATAAAAAATTTTAATTTCTGCTGCATAGAACAACTAGTACGACTAGTCGTTCTTCGTCGTATTCGATACGACGATCACGCTTCCGTGATGTGCTTGAGGATCTAACCATATCCTTCAAGTGGTATCATAGCCTTAGGTCGGTGGTTTTGGATACGATCCATAAATCGAGGACGACTTGGGTTCATTAGGGTTTGCGAAAGTTTTCTTGCATTTCATTTTCGCATCTCTGTTTTGATATTATTTTAGGCACTGTTTAAATTGTTTAAACACGAAAATAATATTTGGATTTTATTCCCCATTAAATAAGGAAACCGTAGGATCTGAGTTTGCGTGATTTCGATTCCGTTTGCTCTAGATATGCTCATTTTAGTGAACATGTATCCACTGTTTCGGGGACTGCGGATCATGACGTAATTAAGATGTTAATCGCGGATTTGAAATGCCTTGAAATGCATGCAAATCACTTGGGTTCTGTTATAAATCAAGTTAGCAAACTTTAAAAATTTACTTTGCTTAATTTGGATTTAAATTGATTTAGATATGGTATTTTTAGTAAATGAGGGTCACTGCTGAAAATACTTTCCTAATCAAGAACCTAGTGATTGTCATTTAATTAATTAGTGAAATTAAATTGTTTAATTTCCTGGAATAATTATGCATAAATATTTGTGAAATATTTAATGATAATTATGTCCTTAAATGACTTTGCCCTAACCAACAAATGATTAGATGTGATCTAGATCAAGATTGGTTACATGATATACATGATCAACATTCCAACAAACATGTTGCTTGAATAGGACTTGGGATTTGTTTAGCAAATCTCATTATAATGTTAATCAAAATTATTTTGATTATTACTATCTGGTATAATTTCGGTTGAAGTACCGATGATCATCTCAAGTACAAAATGATCTATTTTGCATTATCCTTTCCCGAGGTGGATATGGTGTCTAGTCGGAGAGCATTGGGGTTGCGGGTTGCAACGTATGTGGTCCGTCCCACTCTCATCGGTACTGGCCATGACAGCGGGTAGGGTTAGTATAATGCTTAAGAAATCATGATGTATTTCTAATTATTAAAATTCAAAATAATACGTATTTGAGATAATACCATAATTCAAGTAACTATTAAATGTTTGTTGGATATTAATTGGATCATTAATTTAATATGATTAGATTAAATAGAATCCAATTAAAATTAAAACACTCTATTATGAATAGAGATTTTATTTCCCTTGGAAGAATTAATCATAATGAATATGATTCATAATGATTAATTAGAATTTGAATATGATATGGAGGATCACATAAGTGACATCCATGGTCTCCCATCAAGGCGAAGGGTTCCGTCGCCAGTGATTGTATGTAGGAGACGTCTGTCCGAAGTGACAGCTCCTGAATGCAAGCGCATCTGGATCGGGCTCTTTGCTTCTCGAAAGAGTAAGGCCGTATACGTAGTGATCCCAATATCGGATCCTCATATTATTGGGGCGATATTGGATTGCGTATAGCGAGTACTATTTTTGTTGACGGTTGGTTCAATTAACAACGGGTCAACATCGCCTTAGGGGTGGTGGGCCCGGGTGTTAAAGACCGAATTGGGAATGCAAATTGGACTTGCAAGGTGAAATGTGTTCCCGCTTCTTTTTATCCGAGTTGCAGATTCTCATATTATTGGGATGCAACAAAGATAAGGAAGGAGATCCCAGATCTTGTTGAGATACAATGGTAAGTATATCTCTTACATTGAAAGTGATTAAGGGAATGAACTTTCAGTGTTGACAAGACAAGACAACTTTGATATAAAAATCCTAAATCAAAGTAATATATATATATATATATATGCAAATTTCTTATTTCAGGTCATCCTTCGTTAAAACCCACTCAATGATATACTCAATAATAACCAGTAAAATATCATGGATTGGACTAATGATCCAGATATTGTACTTGCAATTGGACACATAATGTATGTGGTTGCAATGTGCAAGTTTCCTCATAATATTGAGGAATGACAATTAAATAGATAATAGGACTACAACCCTAGGGTTTGTATGTCTCTATAGTCTTGATCTCTCATCGGATGTACTTTGGAAGTGACATGTCGATGATGATCGCAATTGTCAAATGATCCTTATAAAATTAATGAAGATATTCTGGCATACATATGTGCTCTTGACATTTAACATGAATGAGATGGTTCACTGCATCATGCAGAATGGTGGCTCTATAAGAGATGATGTATTCAAATTGTTTGAGTACCTACCTGAACCTATGTTTTAAGAGTTTAGATGGATGTAGATGATGAGTGTCATCATTCTACTATCTATACTCTGATCATTCATGAAGCTTCATAATATTCATATTGTATGAATTTAATGAAGCATGTATAAATGTTGAAATGCTCTTACATAAGAGATCCTTAGTCTTAAGCAATGGTTGCTTATAGATAAAGGGAGCGTAGTGGAAGCATGGGTTGGACCCGAGTAAGAAGTATGGTCAAAGAGTTGATTATACATCTATGACTTCCATATGTCATCCGAAGAGTTGGATGAATGCCAATACTGCAATAAGTTGATGTGTTGATAGTATGACTATCAAGTCTATATAGAATCCTTACAGAAGGACTCGGATGGAGCATCGGATTAATCTACATAAATCATTGATAAGATAAAGTCAAATAATTGTATCTCAATCTTCTGATGACATTTGCAATAGGTTGCATATGTTTTAGAAGACTGGAAAATTTGATCTTAAAGGTTTATAGTTATCCACATGGATATTGATGCAATTGTTGCAACAATCTCTGTTGGATTGATAGACTTGTTAATTTCAGTGGGAGAGTTCTTAGTCTTAGAGAAGGTCTCTATGACCTAGATATAAGAATACACTCATTGTTTGTTTCTAAATGTTGGAAATAAACATGAATTCTGAGGTAGAACTATCATAAAGAGTTATGATGGAGATATTTCAGATAGTAATCTAAAATCTAGTGGACTCCACTAAATTAGAAAATTGATGAATGGCTCATTAACATTTCTAAATGCTGAAATTAAAACTTAAGATCAATATGAGGATGAAGATCATTTGACAATGATCTAGCATCAAGCTTTGGACATTTGTTTATTGATTTGATCAATAGACTAGTAAGAGATGAAACTTTAGAATGTCTAAAATTTCAAAACTTACATACTTATGAATATTGTATTCAAAGTAAAATGTCCAATACACCCTTCTTAGAGAAAGGTGTAAGATGCCAAGATATTCATGATCTCATGCATATTGATGTATGTAGATCATCTATATCATAGTAAACATTACGGATATGTGATATCTGTTGATGATTATGTATGATATGAGATTTCTTCTCTTCACCTAAGAAACCTTTGAAATGTTCAAAGATTCCATTATTTTTGGTTTAGAACCAAAGTTTGAAGGAAGATAAAATGAATTTGATCTAATCTAGGTAGCAAGTACCTACTAGATAAATTCAAAGAATACCTTATAGAGATATGAATATCACTTCTATCTCAATCCTCCTAACACACCTTAACTCAATAGAGTTATAGGTAGATACAATTGGATTATGTGTGACATGATCTTATCAATGATGAATTTTAGCATAATTATCCCTTAGTTTCCAGGTATATATGTGTAGAAGAGACTACAATATATATGCTTAATATGGTTCCATGCATGCAAGATGGAATCTAGCACTTGAGAGTGCTACTTCATTAGAAAAATAAAGGATGGTATTGGATACCTACTTTATGACCTTGAGATTCTTAAAATATCTCATCTCTGAGAATATGATTCTTAGAGGTTGAGACTCTTGAGAATCAAGATAAAAATGGAGTGTAGGAACTCATTTAATCTTGAGAAGATAATGAGGCTCCTGAAATTGGAAACTAAGAGGACAATTAAAAATGAAACACTAATACCTCTTCAAATGAGTTTGAGGATGGATTCCATGTGTCAGAGAAATCTGACAATGATTGAACTTCAAGTGATGAAGCTTCTGAAGATCATAGCATGGATAGATGGATGTTAGCAATAAAAGTCCAATGTAGACTTCATATGCAAGTGTTGTATATGGACCCTCATGGATCCACCTATATGGGTAAAACCTGTAAAGGTGTAAATGGATCTTCAAGAGAAAGGGAACCTGATGAGAAGGTAGAGACCTTCAAGGCACGGTTCGTAGCCATGAGCCACACACCGGAAGAGAAGACATTGCTTGCAATGAGACTTGCTCTTCGGTGACCATGCTTAAAATCATCAGAATATTGCTAACCTTAGCTACACAACTTGACTATTGCATCTTCAAGATGTAAGTCAATATTGCATTCCTCTAGGAATACCTCTTTGAGGATATTCACATGAAGTAGCCCCAGGGCTTCATGGTTGAGGAAAGCAAGGTGTGCAAACTAAGGAATCCATCTATGGACTCAAATAAGCCTTTTGAAGTTGGACCATAAGATTTGATGGAATTATAATTGTTATAATTTCAGATAGAATCTTGATGAAGCATGTGAAGCTTAGTAGGAGTGCCTTTGTGTTCATCTTGCTGAATGTAGATGATATCCTGATCATTTAAAATGATATAAGGATAATAATAAGTGTTTTATTATCTGGTTGTTCCATAACTTGAGATATGATCTCAAAGATACCTCTTAGATCTTAGTTCTGAAGATGTTCAGGAGCAAAGAGAAGAGGGTATTGGGATTGTCACGTTAATAGTACATCTTGGACATATTCCATTTTATGGAAAATTCCAAGAAAGGCTTCCATCCCTTAAGATATGGTACTGACCTATCTAAAGGGATAGCACCTCAAAGAGTTGAGGAAGTGAATGCTAGAATTACTTGCCCTTGGGCATCAGTTCTGAGAGGCCGGGTGTGTGCTAGATGTGTACAAAAGCCAGATGGCTGCCATGCAGTGGGAGTAGTAAACTGTTACTAATCCTACTATGGAAATAAAACACTTGGTTGCAGTAAATGCAAAATCTTCATAGATGACAAGATTTTTGAGATAGTGATCTCGAAGTCTTATCTTCAAAAACTTAAGACTTTATAGATAGAGATCTAAAAGGTCTTAATTGTGGATACCTTAAGAGATAGTGATCTCCAGGAATAAGGGTATTCTTATAAGGATTATGGGAATACTGGTTATAATAATTAATCGAGCTAAAGTGTCAGGGACACTATGACAAAATTGAGTATTGGTTGCATAAGATGCAACATTCGCATTGGATGCGAGAACTGTTACTGGGGATATGAAAGTGTCGTAAAAGCACTTGGCATAGTCTCGCGGGAACAGAGTGACTGATCAGCTTACCTAGCTATTTTCTAAATAGCCTATGATTGTCACATGAGTGTGGGTTTAAATGATTAGCCCATCAATGGCTCTTTGGGCTAGTGGGAGATTGTTGGACATGCGAGCCCACGGTGAGCCATTATGCAATAAATATTATTGCAATTCACTCCTTAAAACTTAAATAAAGAGTACATAATTTGCATAATAGGTCCCTTAGTACAATTAGGGTTATATACCATGGCCATCTTAATGATCATACAGCTGTTGAATTAATTATTGAATCATAGAGGCTGGTGCTTAGATGAATATCTAATGAGTTAGATTGAGGACTCATCAAGCACCGTCAAATGATCGTTAAGAGATGATCTCCAGCCTGAGTAGGAGATGGCAATCCTTATCTTTAAAGGCTGATATCTGACTGACCTCTTGATGCAGGTCCTCTGCATAGGAATAGAGATTCTGAGGTGTCAGATTAGTTAGGTCAAAGAGTTGACTTAACGAGATCGAGATAACCAAAGTCCTATATCATATGCTGTCATGATATAGGCACACATCCTCTGACCGGAGACAGATGTGTTACTATATGTCTGAGTATGTACATTTGGCAGACCAATAGGTTGATGACCTAATCAAGGTCTATACACCAGCGCGCTGGTGTGCATGTAAGGGCATATGAGTAATACGATCTCTCAAAGGGATCATACAGGTACAGTTACTAAACTGGAAGACATGAGCTCACTCATGAGATATTGGGAAGAATCAAATTCCATGCGCATGGTCATCTCGCTTTGGAAGCTTGACTGAATTTGTAGGTTTGATATATACTTTTGGAAAGTATATGATCAAGACCTAGGTATGATATATGCTTTTGGAAAGTATATGATCGATACCGACTCCCAATGATCGAATGAGAAACTTACTGATAAAACCATGAAGTAGACAGTATAAAGTTGATCCAATACTTCGGGTTTAGTCTGAGTCTTCCAGTATGCAGGATGTACAGGTATTGGGAATACCTGAGGGTGATGTGATCATAAACGATTGTATAACCATGAAGCTTTCATTCCTAGGGAGTGATGAAACGGGTCTGGATTTTAGTGACTCCTCTCAGTAGAGAAGTGATCTGATCTTGGTCCAAGTGTTGGACATCTATCTGAATGTGATTCAGATACAATGAGAAGATTAGATTTACGGTCTTGATTTAATCAAGCATCTATGGGAGGCCCGCGATCAGGATTTGAGATACGATCTCTATATCCATGTCTCTATACGTGGAACAATACAATCACCCTATCTTTATCTCCAAGTATCTGCGGAGAAAGCACATTATCCTTGAAGGAGTTCATGGATAATTCTAGTGTTGATTTATGTATCCGAGCATTAAGAAAATGGATAATTAAATGCGATTTAATTATCATGATTAATATGAATTTGATTCATATTATAAAGAGAGCTATCTTAGATATTTAAATGTGATTTGATTATCAAAGATGTAAATAATTTGAATATGATTCATATTATTTGAACACAAGAGAATAGAGATCCAAGATGATTAAGTGTGATTTAATTATCATGGATATGAATAATGTGGATAGTAATATCCATATTAGTCATATATATTATAAATGTGATTTATAATATATAAGAGAGAGATGTTTGTAATTTACATTTATTAATTAAATGTTAATGTGAATTGGATTCACATTGAACATTAAATTGAAAATGTAATTTACATTTTATTTTGGGTTGTGAATGTGATTCACAAATTTTTAATGGCAAGATTGCAATGTCTACAAAATAATTGTGAATTATTTTTGTAGAATAATTTGCAACAAAAGTTGTTGCATAATCTTGGAGATTACATTAAAGAGATGAGAGCCACCTTCCATGTATATGGAGTGGACGGCCACCACTCCTATTTGGAATGTCTGGCCGTCCCTTCCTTCCAACATGGAAGGAGGCACTCTCTCTCCTATGATCTCCAAGAGATCTTGATTTAATTTGGTAATTAAATTATGTTGATTTATCAACATATATTTAATCTAAATTAAATTAATTGTTGTTGGTTTTACCAACACAAATCTTGACCATTAAAAGAAACACAATCAATGAGAGCCATTGGATTTGTGTTGTCCCATGGATTGAGATCCATGGATCCCAAAACCCTATAAAAGGAGAGGCAACCCATTGCTCTTCCATACACACAATGCTTGAGAAGCATATATCTCTCTCTCTCTCTCTCTCCCTCTCATGGCCGTCCACCATGGATGCCCTAGAGTGGTTCTCCATCGTCGCAGCGTCGTCGTTATGCTGCCCGATAGTTTGCTCGTGGAACTCCGTCTACTTCAGCGTGCCTTACTCGTGAAGAAGACGTCGGATCTCGTGTGTCGAGATCAGGAGATTCGCTGCTTGGATCATCAACATGGATTGCGAGAAGCATGCGGTTCATCCCCGCGCTCGCAAGCGTCTCCTCCGTCGGATCGGACTTGAGACAGGAGGTCTCTTCATTTAGAGACTCGATTGTAACCATGCTTCAAGAGGTAAACCTAATACTTGTTTGTGGTTTAGACGAAACGATCCGAGAAGTGTTCTTGTATCATGTGGTTTCATTGCATAAAAAATTTTAATTTCCGCTGCATAGAACAACTAGTACGACTAGTCGTTCTTTGTCGTATTCGATACGACGATCACGCTTTCGTGATGCGCTTGAGGATCTAACCATATCCTTCACGGACAAATGTAGCGAGGGCCCTGATCAGCAACTTCTCCATGCTCCCCACGAGCAGTTTCACGAGGCATGGGAGAGGTTTCGAGAGCTCACCGACAGATGCCTCCACCACGACATCACGAAGTTGAACCTAGTTCAAAGCTTATTTTACGAACTGACACCAGAGCCGCAGGGCCTGGTGAATGCTTCTTGTGGCGATTCTTACTTCACCAAGGATGAGGATCCGGTCTGGGCCATCTATGACGAGATGACCGAGAACTACACCGTGATGTCCTAGACCCGCCTCTACACTCAGGGACGTCCCCAGTCACAGGCCGTGCAGTTTCAGAGTATAGCACAGGTCGATGCCGATCCTTCTACTTTGTCCGCGGCAGCTATACAGGCTGAGTCTACAGCCGCAGACATGGGCATCATCAGCGAGAAGCTGGACCAGATCGAGTTAATCGAGAAGAAGCAGTGCCCAGGCATATCGCAGAGGGATCAGATGGCACAGAAGCTAAGTGACCTGAAGACACAGCTCATGTGTCTCCAGGAGGCACAGACGACTTCTCAGCCCCGTCTCAGGTCACGAGGAGATCCGAGCAGCAGTGGTAGCTTGTCCCAGCACTCCAGTCATACTAGACACGTTCACCTTGTACATGCAGAGTCGTAGCAGTAGCCACCACAGTTTTACCAGCCACCACCATCCCAAGACACTCAGATGGTGGTGTATCAGTCGTATCATCCTCTGGCAGTACTCCCTCCACTCACCTACAAGCCGGAGTCGTTGATGGATGTCAACGGGACTTGGTATGATCGACCCCGCACGATATCCGACGAGACCATCCCGGATTCCGCTGATCGGCCAGAGGCACCAGTTCCCAACAGCAGCCTCCAATTCAGGGTGGCCAGTACGACCAACAGCGTGAGCAGCACCAGCAGCCCCAACCCCTAGTACACCAGCAGCAGCCATCCCAGAGAGAGCAGTATGGTCCTCGTCCCTATCAGCAGGGACAGTCTAGGAGGCGTGAGCAGCCTCAGCAACAATATATAATCAGTAGTACCCTTCTCACCCGCACCAACAACAACAGCCTCACTACCAGCGAGGCCACACGTCAGGTTCTCATGGGATGACCTATGAGAACCCCGCCTTGGATGATCTTGCTCGTCTCATGACCGAGAAGTAGGCTACTTTTCGATGGGAGATGGATGAGTTCCGCCAGGAGATGCAGAAGATTGTGAGAGGGAAGGCTGTCATTCCTGCCTAGATTGAGCCGAACCCGAACAACCTCAAGAGGAAGTCTGAGCAGGTAGAGTTCGTTGAGATTACCACTCCTAGTGCTTCATTTGGTGATATGTTTGCATACATGTTTGATGATGATTTTGTTACACTTAGGAGCGGTAGGATGCCAGCAGGCGATGCCTCGTCTGAGCGACGTTCCTACTTCACTTCAGGAGCGCTACGCGAGGAGGAGAGCAGTGCTGATGCCGCGAGAGATGATGACGGTGGTGCTGACGCCACCATGTATGTTGATCCCACCGACGGTACTGAGGCCGTCGCTTCACCAGTTGGAGGAGGTGGTACTGACGCCACCATTACAGTTCCCGAGCCAGAGCATGGTGCTGATGCCACGATTCCAGATGTCGTGGGTGGTACTGAGGCCACCATTTCCAGTTCTGCTAGTCCTATTGTTTTTCCTTCTTTACATGTATCTCGGGACATTTATGCAAATAAAGGAAAGGGTTTGTTGTTATCGGATCCATATGTGTTGCTTGATGATGTTTGTGTGGATTCTGCTATTCATGAGCATGCCAGACCCTCTCCTAGTCCTTCATCTGAGAAGGACCCTATAGTCCCCTTTCCCAGAGCACTCCATTTGGCTAA
This sequence comes from Ottelia alismoides, assembly GCA_037367405.1. NCBI lineage: Eukaryota > Viridiplantae > Streptophyta > Magnoliopsida > Alismatales > Hydrocharitaceae > Ottelia > Ottelia alismoides. Next base: position 57,086 of record JAZKJV010010772.1, on the reverse strand, counting down.
GGGGCAGAAAAAGAATTCCAAAAAAGAACCATCAGATAAAGTTCAGCCAGCAGATGATAGATATATTTCACGTACAGCTGACTCTACAGGAGGCCTTGGAGCACATACGTATACTCCATATATCATTTAGAGACAGGACCGCAGTTAGGAGGAAGAGGCGGAACCATCAGTCAGAGATCCATGTGCTTACTCGTGCCATGTGTTTCGCGATTCAGAACTGTCTGCCAGCCAAGAGGCCAGATGCAAGAGCCTCGTATGTCAGATGCCACATCCTTGAGAAGAGGTTTGACCGCACTCTATTAGACAATGGTTCTTCGATCAACCTACTTTTGGCAGCCCTTCTCGACCGCTTCGAGTTGGGCCCTCTCCAATAGAGCAGGACGGTCCTTCAGTTAGTTGATCGATCTATCAAGAGGCCGAAGGGGTTGCTGAAGGACGTTGTCATCACGATTCAGGGCCTGAAATTCCCCGTGGACTTCGTTGTGTTGGACATGGAGATCCCTGAGTACGTGATCGATACCCTGATCATTCTAGGACACCCGTTCTTGGCCACGGGCAAGGCAGTGCCTGACCATGATAGAGGGAAGGTATACTTTCGCATCAACGGCGAGAGTATACAAATAGAGACGGTCGAGGAGACTAGAGCCAGAGATTCAGCGTGCTCACAACCGACATCCGATTCAGAGCACATGACAGACCTCGCACCTTCAGAGTTTGTTGATGTAGAGTCGCTAGTAGAGGAGAGCTTGGAGAGCGTAATCCTGGTCCAGGATACATCTCAGGTAGCAGAGCCGATTTCCGATCGCGAGACATATTTTTGTGAGTCTGATACAGATCCCTCAGAGTTAGATATTCATTGCGCAGAGTTTGATGATTTGATACCGTGTCTGACTTCTACTGAGCCTACATCTAGGAAGGAGGTTGATTCCATACAGAGCAGAGACAGTCCAGCAGAGCAGCCTTCGCCAGATTCAGACTGTGAGCGAGAGTTCTCATTCTCCTATGTAGATTTGGCAGCATTCACTCAGACTTTTCAGAGGCCAGATCTTCCAGCACCTACTTGTCCAGAGCCGATGCCGCTACCGTCATCGTTGAAGTATAGGTTCCTTGCGGGTGAGCATGAGATGTAACCAGTCATTATCTCCGCTGATTTGACTAGAGAGCAGGAATTCTGTCTGATGGGGGTTCTTGAAAAGAACCGCAAGGCGGTTAGATGGAGTGTAGCCGATCTCTAGGGGACAAGTACAACCCTGTGCTCCCACCATATCTATCTCGAGGAGGAGGCGAAGCCATCGCGTGATTTCCAACGGCAGCTGAACTGAATCTTCGAGATGTTGTCATGAAGGAGATCTCGAAATGGTGGAGCACCGATTCTATCTACCCCATCTCTGACTCCAAATGGGCCAGTCTGTTGCATGTGGTGCCCAAGAAGACGGGCATCACCACAGTTGTTAGTGAGTCTGGAGAGGAGATTGCTACCCGGGTACCCACTTCTTGGCGGGTCTGGTAGACTACAGACGATTGAACCAGGCCACAAAGAAGGATCATTTCCCCTGCCCTTTATTGATCAGATTATAGAGAGACTAGCAGGGAAGAGCCACTATTGTTTCTTGGACGGGTACTCCGGCTATAGCAGGTGGCCATTGCGCCTGAGGACCAAGACAAGACCACCTTCACCTGTCCCTTCGGGACATATGCTTTCAGACGCATGCTATTTGGACCGTGCAACGCTCCGGCGGCATTCCAGAGATGCATGTTGTCCATCTTTTCGGACATGGTGGGGGAGTGCTTGGAGGTCTTCATAGATGATTTCTCGATCTATGGCGACATATTCGATTCTTGTCTTGACTACCTAGACCGAGTCCTTCAGTGATGTATAGAGGTTCACTTTGTATTGTCTTGGGAGAAGAGTCACTTCATGGTGACTTAGGGGATGATGCTTATCCATATCATCTACAACAGGGGCATGGAGGTTGATCCGGCCAAGGTGGATGTTATTAGAAAACTCAATCCACCATCCAACTTGCGACAGTTACGATCTTTTCTGGGGAATGTCGGTTTCTATAGGCGCTTCATTCATGATTTCAGTAAGATTGCCCGACCGTTGACTGATCTACTGATGAAAGACACCGAGTTCCTTGTTGATGATAAGTGTCTATCGTTGTTTGATACTCCAAAGAGTCGTTTGTAGAGGCTCCTGTTCTCCAGCCGCCCGATTGGTCTCTCCCATTCGAGATCATGATGGATGCCTCCAATTTTGCTGTGGGGGCCGTGCTGGGATAGAGGAGGGATGGAGTCCCCTTTTCTATTCACTACGCTATCCGTACATTGGATGTCGCGCAGCGGAACTATACCGTCACTGAGAAGGAGATGCTAGCCATAGTCTTCACCCTAGATAAGTTAAGATCTTACATCATTGGATCTAGAGTGGCCATCTATACTGCTCATACCGCCATCAGGTACCTCATGGCAAAGAAGGATGCCAAAGCCAGATTGACCAGATGGATCCTTCTACTCCAGGAGTTTGATATAGAGATTAAGGATAAGCCTAGAGTCAAGAATGTGGTGGCGGATCATCTCTCCTGATTGGAGTATCTTGAGGATTCTGAGCAGATTAAGCCTATATGTGAGACCTTCCCAGATGAGGCAATCCTTGCTATAGCCTCTCTCTCATGGTATGCCGATATTGTGAACTATCTTGTCGCCAAGAAAGTTCCACAAGATTGGCCCAGGTAGAGAATTGAGACCTTCCTTGCGAAGGCCAAGTTTTACCATTGGGAGGATTCTGTCCTTTATCATGAAGGAGGGGATAGTATCTGGCATCGGTGCATTCCTCAGGAGGAGCACCACAGCATCCTTACTTACTGCCACAAGCTTGAGGCAGGAGGACATCACTCTGGGAGGAGAACGGCACAGAAAGTGCTCCAATCTGGCCTATGTTGGCTGACTCTCTTCAAGGACTCTGATGAGTTCGTGAAGAGGTGTACTGACTGTCAGAGGATGGGCACTTGTGGACAACGTGATATGATGCCAATGCAGTCCACACACTTCTGTGAGGTGTTTGACGCATGGGGCATTGATTTCATGGGTCCATTCCCTAAGAGTCGGGGATTTGAGTACATTCTGTTGGCCATAGATTATGTGAGTCGTTGGGTTGGGGCCATCCCCGCCCGAACCACAGATGCTAAGAGTGTTTGCAGATTTGTGAGGAAGAATATCATTTCATGGTTCGGGGTACCTCGAGTGCTGATATCTGACGGGGGGTCTCATTTCGTCAACGACAAGGTAAAGGCCCTCGCTAGCGAGTTCAGCATAGACCATCGAGTAGCCACTTCCTATCACCCTTATACAAATGGTCTTGCTGAAGTGTTGAACATGGAGATCAAGACCATATTGCAGAAAGTTGTCCGCCCTGACCGAAAGGATTGGTCACAACTTTTGGACTTGATCTTGTGGGCATATAGGACGTCTTTCAAGACTCCTTTGGGTACATCTCCCTTTCACCTTGTTTATGGCAAGCCCTGCCATTTACCTGTTGAGCTGAGACATAGGTCACTTTGGGCTTTTAGTGATATACTTTTGGATCCAAAGAGTGTAGGAGATCAGGGGAGGGTAGAGTTAGCAGCCCTGGAGGAGCTTCGTGATACAGCCTTTTCGAGCAGCCTACAGTATAAGGAGAGAGTGAAGGAGTGGTATGATTCTCATATTAGCCACAAGCAGTTTGAGCCAGGACAGAGAGTATGGTTGTTTGATGCTAGGCTACGTCTATTTCCAGGGAAGCTACAGAGCAAATGGAAGGGACCCTATTTAGTTCGAAAGGTACATGAAAATGGGAGTATTGATATATCTGAGTTGTCTTCTGATGTTACCTTTCGTGTTAATGGCCAGTGGCTCAAGCCATATCTAGATCATGAGCCGCGGGTCGTTGACGTTGCCCTAATTCACTTTGCGTGAGATGTGGTCTCTTGACTCACAACTATTGCATCTCATGCCTGATTATCATTGTTCTCCTGACTTGTATAGATCTGGTTGTCCATATCACTCTATTCTTTAGTCCCACACCCCTTTCTCATCTTATGATTATGCTATACATAGGGTGTACTTTACCCTAAGTATGGGGGGTGTAGTACTCTCGGGTATTCTATTCATTCTTTCTACCTCTGTTTTGCTGCCTATACTTAGGGATATTTTACCCTAAGTATAGGGGGTAGACCCTGTACATCCTTCCACTCGGATTTCCCTTCATGTACAACTTGTTGTACTTAGGATTACTTGATCCTAAGTATAGGGGGAAACAGTGAGTCCTCTTCATTCTATTCTTTGTTTCGTCTTTGTATATACCATTCCTTTTCAATTCCCTATACTAAGCACGAGTTATGTCTTCTTCATCCCTCTTGATCACTCTGAGGACATCGTTACTTGTACTTTGTGTGAGTGTGTTAATAAATAAAATGGCAATAAATCCATAAAAATTTAAAAAAATCCTTGCACATACCTATCTATTTATAAAAATTATTTTTTGTACAAATATTTGTAAAAATGATTTGTGTAAATAGTTTGTAAATAGTTTCCTACCAAAATTATGTACATAGTACACAATTTTTGTAAAATGTTTGAAAAACAAAAAGTTTGCAAAACGCTTGTGTAAATTCTTGTTAATATTTTGCAAAACTTCGCATTCATGCATACATCCATGTTTCAAACATTTTTCAAAAAATTTTGCACATTTGTAAAAATTTGTAAAATTGCATCTTTGTAAATTATTGTATAGTTTTTCCAAATCATATTTCACATTTAAACTGGCCTAGAATTAAATTAGAAAATGAAGCTTGGTTAAGACCTTAATCCACCTAAGTATAAGAGGAACCTTATAGGGCTTAGGATTGAAACTTTTCAGGTCCATTGGGACTTAATTCTTTGAGTCCACTAGGCTATGAGCATATGTCATCTTGATGAGTCTAAGTAGAGCACTTAACAACACACACACGACTCTCAGAGACAATGGCTTTACTTGCACCAGCACTTTACACATAGCTCTCCACGGATGAGTTGGTGAGGAGGCAGTTTCCTTTGGCTTGGGGTAGCATATGAGGGTAGTACTTCTAGGCGGAACCTCTCTTCTTCTTATAGTGAAGGAAGTGTGTCTCTACTTGGTATGGCGGTTATGAAGTCTAAAGACAGGAGTTGTGGGTTGCAAGAAAGCTTTAAAAGAGGTATAGTCTACTGGCTCATGTGGAAAAACTCCTTATGTATATATGTCGCACCATGTAGATATGTTGTACATATGCACATGAAAAAAATGTGCAAATAAAGGAAAAACTCCAAAAAAGTGGTGGGTCAGATTGAAAATTTAATAATCCCACCAGAGTGTATATAGTCAAATAAAGCAAAGCTTATGTTACACATGACCATCTCATGATGCTTGCAGCGAAAGACTCAGCTACACTGGTTAGAGCTCCCAAGGATCCATGGCTACACTGGTCATGGTCCATTCTCTTCTTCCCCCTCTTCTTGAGCCGGTTGCACTTGAACTTAGAAGGGAATACCCCGTTCCTCGAGGAAAAAGTTGCTAGATCGAGGCATTAGAGTTACCAGGTTGAGGGAGGTTGTTTCTTTATCACTTCTGAGGTGGGGAGCTACATATCACTTACACAGTACAAGGAAAGATTCATGGTCATTAGAGTTTGTGTATGTAGACTTGTTCTGATCTGGTTGATTGAGGAGTCGTGACCATAGATTGGTGGAACTTAGAGGCTGTTAAGTTTTAAGCTTAAGTCCAAATACGGTTCCGACAAATGAATAATCAAAAGGCCAGGCTGAGCTCCATATTTCAATTTAATGAAGGAAAGTTTAATACTCAACCTTGATTTCTCCTCTTGTTCTGTTTCTTTCTCTTTTGCACTTCTTATTTCATATAAGTGTTTGCTAAGGGACTAGCAAAGTTATGTGTAGGGGGGTGATGAATACCCATTCATCACACTTTATTCTTTTATCTTAGCTAGTTATTTTGGCAAAAACACCATGTATATATATGTAAATATGATAAATTATCAAAAGGCATGCATTTGTTAATATTGAATAATTAGAATGTTTTTGTGCATAAATAAAAGAATAAAGAGACATAGAAAAAGAGGGAAATACTTAGAATAAATATTGAGTGACCTGAACCCAAGGGAGGGCTCAACAGGGGCCTGACCGCAAAATAAAATAAGTAGAGAGAGAGATAGGGTAACTCAGCCTTGCACATAAATCCCCTCTTAGTGTATATATTTTATTTTCCAAAAATAAAATTATATATGGGTTTTCCATAATGTGTATATATTTATAAAAATAAAATAAAAATGGGAAAAATAAAAGAAAAATAAAAATAAATACTTTCTCTCTCATCAATGTACATATAACATGTACATAAAATAAAAGATGTATTTATTTCACCTTTGTAAATAATTATTAAAAATCAAATAAAAATCTTTTTATATTCCATATTTTATGATTTAAATAAATAAAATATAAAATTGGAATATTTATACATAAATAAAATAACAAAAATAAAATTAAAAAATACATAGGTATTTATACATGGACATAATAATAATATAATGTAAATACATTATTTTTTTCAAAAAATATAAATCACTAAAAAATACTTTGAAAATAAATAAACATTATTCATTTTGTAAATATTTTAATATAAAGTCTTCTTCTAATTTATTTTGAATTTTTAAATTTTTTCCAATGAATTTTTCTCATTGGTCCACAGGGGATTGTTGACCCCCGGTTAACTCTCCCCCCAGGACCATATGCCTCGCGGATCTGGACGCCAGCCCGATTTCTCCACTTTTTCATGCCTCGATGCACCAGCCATTTCCTTAAACCCCGAGCCCCGATTATCCTTGAGACATCCGTAATCCATGCCCGATCATTTTTTAGTGGTCCGAGCATTAGATTGCGCGCCCGACTCCAATCTTGCCAGACCCCTGCACTATACAGTCTCGCCTCCTCTCGCCATTTCAAGGACCTTCGGCCACTGTTTCATATTCCTAAAACCTCCGTCTTCTAGCCTTGAGTGACAGCAAGCCCTAGGAGGCATTGTAGCGAGGATTGAAGCGCTCTAGCCCCTGGTCCGGTGGACACACCGTCGAGCTCCGCCACCGGCGAGCACGAGCCTCTGGAGGCGTCGCTCCATCGAGGCAAGGACTCTAGGAAACGCACCATCTCATCCACATATGTGTCCGATCATCAGGTATCCTTGTTAGCCCTTAGATTAGCTTCCATTCCCATTTTCAAGTTTTACGCCACCGGGCTTCGCCGGCCGTTTTGCTCTGCTCCGATCGACCATCTTCCCATCCGACCATAGCATCATCTTCATGAGACTTCGTTCCACTCCCGCTCTGCCTCACCAGACCACCCACTTCGCCCATAACTGGGTCGAGGCACATTGCCCTCGACCCAGCTGTCTTTCTGTGCAGGTTTCATGAAAAAAGGACCCCATCTGGGGGTCCAACCGTTCAGGCACAGGTGCTCCTATTCCCCTCCGTCGACGGATTTTCTCCGACGTCTCCGGTCCCATCTGAGCACACTCACTGCTGCGGACGAGCTCCCTCGTCGATTCGCCCACCTCTGCAGCGTCTGAGGAGGTCCCCCGCACATGCATTTGGCCGACGAAACTCGCCGGCAACTGGTTCTTCGAGGGTCCTTCGGTGCCGTTAGATAGAGCACCTTGCTCCAGGTCTATCACATCCGTCCATCTTTGGAGAGTACTCAGTCGTCCGATTACATGAGGGGCTCATCTCGAGCGTCCATCGCGAAGGGGTATCCATGCACCAGAGCCATCCGATCTTCCACGTGGCACTCCTTCAGCCGTGGATCGTAAGAAAGGGGTAATTTGCACTTAGGCCCTCTTTTGTTTTTATATTTTAGTTTAGTCCTATAAATATTAGTTTCAATTGTTTTTATTTTGGAACATTTGCATCTTGTACCTTGTGTTTATTTTATTTGAAAATTAGTCCCTGTTTGTGTGGAACACGTGCTTCCACACGTGATTTTATGGAACAAATTGCATATTATATCATGTAGTTTTTGGGTGTTACTTTTTGATATTTTATAAATAGGAATGACCTAAATACCCCTCTGTGTGCTAATCACGTGCGTGTCTCGTGCTTATTTGGATTTTTTTTTCAATATAGGCCCTGTGGTTTTTATAAGTGTTATCTGTTTGGCCCTAGAACTTTCTTTCTTTGCATTTTGGTCCCTATGTGTTGTAGCTCTTCTATTGGTTGAATAAAATATCAAATTAAATCCAAATCGTGTGAAATTTGGATACGTGGATCCTGCCACTGTGTAAAAATTTCATAAATTTTTTGGGACATTTTTGTTGCTTTTTGTTATTTTTAAAAAAATCAAAAACCTTCATTTTTGTTAGTGTTTGATTTTCAAATTCGATTAAAACATAAAAACTCATCTAAAAATACAAAAAAATCAAGACTTGTTTGTTTTAGTGTTTTCTTACTTCTATCCAATTTTTGTTAAATTTGGACTCATAAAACCCAAAAAAAAATACAAAACACCAAAAACCTTATAAAATTTGTTTAAAATTATATAAAAATAAAAAAAATACAATTTTGGTTCTTTAGTTAAGTTCTTATTCCTTCTTATGAGAAAAATTGCCTTCAGATTTTTATAGGCTAATTATCTATTTTTAATTAGCCTTTCAAAATCTGACTACACATTTCTTCACTATTCTTTCCTTTTGAGATTTTTATAAAATCAACCAAAAATTATAAAATTCTTAAAAAATTACCAAAAACATTTACAAATATAAAAAAACACAAAAATAATTTTATATGAATTTTCTGAGTTGTTTTGATGTATTGAATAAATTTTTGAATGTGTTCTTTTTAGCTTTTTCTTATCTTTCCTTTATATATAAAAATACAAAAAAAATAAAAATCTATAAAAACCACCAAAAACATTTCATTCTTTCTTTTCATTATTTTTGACTACTTCGTAGGCTCTTTTGAGCCAATCCGTGCTCCTTGAGTTCGACCCTGGTCGCTATACTAGGTTAAATAAATAGCGAGACCGCTATTCGGATTTCGTTTCTGATTACTTTTATTTGGTGGTCTATTTTTCTTGTTGAGTGCGATCTCCTAGATCAGGGTCACAACGACCCTTGATTGATTTTATTCCTACTCGAATTTCGTGGGATTTTCGGCTCATCAATAGGAAAACTAAAATAAATAGACCACAAAAATTTATGTCACTTAAGGTACTGTTACGCACTTAAATTATTATTCCTACATTTTTTAGATGCATGTTGCTATTTTAATATTACAAATAAAAGAGATAAAAATAATTGCACTTGTAGGGACCTAATTGTAATTTCTAAAAAATACTCAATGCTTTCTGAACCCCTCAAACAACTATAGGACCAAATGTGCAAAATTCCTAAAATAGTTAAATCATTGCACACTGTAAGGGTATAAATATAATTTACAAAAAGTATTAGGTTTTTTCATAATTTAACAAAAACTTGTAATACTAAAATTTAAAGTTAAAAGATTGAATGGAAATAAAAACAACCCAAGGTCTTAGGAGCAAACTGTATAATCCCCTCACATATGGGTACATGAGGTGATGTGGGCTGGACCTTTGTGCAAATATCCAAAAGCTTAAAGTTATAATTACAAATTTACATAAAATATATAATTGCATAAATCAAGTTCATGGTCAAAAAATAAAAGACAAAATGTATAGGGGTATAAGACAAAATTACCACACGCTAGGCGATCCGACGGCTGAAATATGTACACTTAGATGCATGGCACACTCTGTATGCGTAGTGCAACTTTGCGATGATGGGCGCACTTAGATCCTTGGATATGGATCAGACGGTTGTTGGCGTTTGGATCCTATGGTGCACACGGCGAGCTGTCGAGATTGGACGGTTGGGAAGTGGATTGAATGAATATGGAAGAACACATGTTTGTCCAAACATCAAGTGCATGTATCTTCATCCTCTTGTGATCTCAGATGTTGCAAAAAGGTCGTGAGGATTCTTGAAGGCACCCCGGTCCTGCTGGTGAGCTTAGATGGCTCCAAGGACCACTGAAGAGATCCTCAGAGGTCGATGAAGGTCAGGGATGCCATTTGTTTATTCTTCTACAAAACTTAAACCAGATGGGGTCTTCAAGAGCTTAAACATGCATGGTTATCTAGGGGAGACAAAAGGAAATATTTGGGCTCAGTTTGCGGTAATATTGGATACGGAATGAGTCGAGGTTAAGCTCTCTAGTAAATGACGGAGATGGAAGAGACGATCTCCTGATACGGGAGATATCAAGTTGGATGGTGATGCCTGAGGCAAAGGGAAGGTAAAGAGGAATGATATGGAGGTATTGGTCTCGTCAAATAATGGTCAGAGAACAGTGAAGAAGTTCATTGGAGCTCAGATCCGACGAACTACATTTTTAATTTTGATGAAATAAAATGTGATTTTAACTATAAGTGGAAGCTAATCTATGCTAATGCTAGGCCTAGGAACTTAAAAATGCAAGAAATAAACACTCACCTAACCAGTTCAAAGTTTGGAATTGTATCACAAAAATATTTTTCATTGCATTATACATAACATTCGCATTTTTCGGAGTAAGTTTGATAATTGAACTAATCTAAGTAAAAATCTGAAGATTGGAACATGGTTGGCCTTAAATCTACCTAATCATAGGAACTTTATAGGAGTTGGAATTGAGGTACTTTAGGTCCAGTTGAATTAGTTCTTTGAGAATTGTGAGACTTGGTTCAATGGATTCTTTATTACAAAAGTAGAGTATTTTGAAGCACACGTACGACTCTTGTTGATAATAACCTAACTTAGACACAAGCACATTTCACTTGGCTCAACTCAGTTGGAGTGGTGAGGGGATTGGATTTGGTGGTATGAGACGCACATAGTGGAAACATTTGTCCTCATCTAGGGAGGGAAGGGCAACCAACACGTCCAGTAGTAGAGACGTCTAAAGACAGGAGAGTGTGGATTGCAATAATACTTCAAAGGAGTGATAGTCTACTTGCTCAAGAGGAAAAACTCCTTATGTAAATGATTTTGTATATAGTATTTCAATAAAAAGCAAAAGCAAAAACTCAAAAAAGTAGACAGTCCTGACTGAAAATAAAATTATTGTCGGAGAGTACATATTTGTTTAGCCAATAAGCAAGTTTGAGCTTGAAATTCATATCATATGAGCCTGCAACTGGATGACTAGACTGCATTAGTCATCCATCCTAGGATTGGTAGCTACACTAGCTACTGTCCATTCTTCTCTTCGCCCCCTCCTCCTGAGTTGGTTGCCACTTGAACTTAGAAGGGAATACCCCGCTCCTCATGAAAGAGTTGTTAAATTGGGGAATCATTTGGTTGTCAGACTGGAGAAGTCAGTCTCTTTGTCATTTCAGTTGAGGGGAGCCACTATCATACAGATTGTACAAGTCAGACTCATAGTCATAAGGGTTTGTGTCTAAGTTGAAGTATTCTAACTTGGATATTAAGAAGACGAGCAAAATTGTGGGATAATGGAAGGCCGACTTAAACTCCAAACTTTGATTTAGTAAAAACATGTTTGAGAATTAAACTTATTCCACTTTATTTCTTTTTATTTTCTTTGTTTTTTTATTTTTTCCACTTATTGTATAACTGTTTGCTAGGGACTAGCAAAGGTATATACAGGGGGTGACGAATCTCCATTTCATCACCTTTATTCTATCATTTTGGCCTTAAAAACCCTAACTAATGCATGTAAATACCCTTTATTTGTACAAACTAATCTTCATTTTTAGTTGTATAAATACTGTATAAAATAATGTTTTTAATGTAAAAATTATATAATAAAGAAAAGAAAAGAAAAAGAATAAAATGTCAAAGGTATTTTATAATCTTAAACCATGATACTTAGGCATCTTATTGATCAGGACGACAAGGAATAAAGTAGGGGGAGATAAAGGCTAAGAATGCAATAAAAATCCCATTTATTTACCGTTTATTCATTTTGTGTGCTATTTTATTTTCCACTTTTTATACCTCAAATAAAGAAACTTTGTACATGAAAGTTATAGATAATAGTATATAGAAAAATACAAAATTGAGTTTATAAAAAAAACAACACACAATTTAAAAGCTGTACTCTACATAAAAAGAAAAATCCTAACTTCCCATACCCATATCTCTCAAATAAAAATTCAACATTATTAAAAATCACCTTTAACTATATATAACTTTTGATAAACTATTTAATGAAGGTGGTTTCATATTTTTTGGAGTTAAGGTGTGAAAATTAAGTTCCGGACCCCTATTATACAATATACCCGAATAAAATATTCATTTTATTTATTATTTATTATTTTTATAATTTTATAATTTTGTAAATATTCAATCAGAAAGAAATTTGGTGTAGCTCCGATTGAGGATAAGATGCGAGAAAACCACTTAAGATGGTTTGGTCATTTCCAAAGAAGATCAACTGATGCACCAATTAGGAGATGCGAGTGTTGGGATGTTGAGCCGGCTAAGAGAGGGCAAGGATGGCCCAAGAAGTGTTGGAAAGATACTATATGAAGGGATCTTAGTTTTGTGGATATATGCCCAAGATTGATGCACCATAAATATGAATGGAGGCAAAGAATCCATGTAGCCAACCCTACTTATTACGGGAAAAGGCTTTGTTGTTGTTGTATAATTTTGTAAATATTATTTATAACATATGTACATATTAAAACTAGAATAAAATCATAAAGAAGACATTAAATAAAATAAGTATATAAAATACATAGATGAATATACCTATAATTACACCCCTAAAAATAAACTTCTAAGTAATAACCTTTAAAAAAATAAAAATCATAATAAAATATTACAGAAAATACGAAAAATCTTTTATTCTATAACTTTATTTTAATAAAATCATTTGTTTTTTATTATTTAATTTACAATAATTTCGGAGCTCGACTTTCTTGGTTGGTTCACATGGACCAACCAGGTACCATCTTGAGTTGACCAACGATCAACCCTCTGACTCGCCATGTAGCCTCTGACAGACTTAGGCTTTGACCCCATTTCTCGATTTTCCCGCTTGATACATAAATCGAGGGGATGTAGACCTTTCATATAATATGTCCTATGTTCATCCTAGATCCACGTCGAATCATTGATTTAGACTGATCCCCTTCGATTCGCTCGTTATCCTTCATTGAACATCCAACCTCCATCACATCTACGTAAGTGCCCTTCTCATCTTATTTCATTTTTCGAATCTTCTTTGGGTCACTCCTTCCCTCCTCTTGCATCACAAGCTTGAAGGAGGTGATGGCTCCTTCGTTGTGCATTTTGGTTGATCGAGGAGGCGATGTAGTGTCGCATTCCACCACCTCTGCCACATGCCGGAATCGAGGTATTGCTTTGTGGTCTTCAGATCACTTAGGTACTTTTTATTGCTTTCATAGATTATTTTTAATCATTACGTTTATTTCCTGCCATTGTTTTATGCATTAATAATGTTATTTAGCCATAAAATCCCATTTTGAAGTCCATCGGAGCACCACTCCGGTGAACCATTCTCTATGGTTCTTGTGTTTTCCATCGTGCCTTCTGACCTCATCTTCATCCCCCTGCGCTCCCCCATGCCTCGCATCGATCCATTCAACTTGCTCCTTCCTGTAGTAGGATCTCGGCACTCTACCTCTGCCATCTGCCAGAGCTGTCGCCACTTTGACCCATTGCACCTACATTCCACCCAATAAAACTGGCTCAACACTGCTTTAGTGAACCTAACAGCACCTCCATTCCACCCAACAACACCACCATTCCACCTCCACCATCCGTCAGAGCTGTCATCGATTTGACCCATTGTAAAGCCATTCCACCCATTGCACCTCCATGCACTAGATCAAAAAGCCAGCTCGGCTTCACATGGGTCTACATGCTCCTAGAAGAACCTCCCTTGATATGTGATACCTTCCAGCAAAGTCAACAAAGAGCGATGTTTTGACAATTCAACAATGATCTTAAATAAATAAGAAATTTAATAAATCAAAGATATAGACAAAGAAATCTTAATCAGATAAAACCAATCTATGTATAGTTGCTCCTCGGCAATGACACCATTTTCTTAAGAGGATTTTTTGCGTGTCTAAATATGTCACACAAGGCAGAGACAATCAATGTGCTGACCCGAAAGAAGCCCAACTTCAAATAAAAGTTAACCCACAATAATAATCAAATAATATAATAAAAGTGTGAAGTTAAAATATGTTTTATTTAACAATACAAAAGATCTGTATAGTGCAAGTAGTGTAGAATGTCGAATATAGGGAGCAGAACTGGTAGATAGGGTAAATTAATGTGCAAAAGTGATTGTGTGCTTCTTGTCTATTTTTAATGTGGGCTTTTAATTTTATATTTTTATTTTATTTATGTTTCATATTTTCGTTTTTTGTTTTTTAAATTTTAAATTTTAAATTTTTTTTTCTATTTTTATACTTCTAAATTATTTTTGTTTTAAATTTATAATAGAAGAATATATAAGAATATATATACTACAGGGCAATATCGATATAAATATAACTAAAAATAATAAAAAATTATATAATTAAAATTTCTGGGTTTTAAATATTTTTTTAATATCTTTCTAAAGTTTAAGGAATTTTTCTAATGTTTATATATTTTTAAAGTCAGAAATATTTCAAGTAAAGGATTTAATAAATACGTTAAAATCGAAATGAAGATTAAAAATAGTAAAATAGTTCAAAAATTATTCAAATCAATTTTACTTGGATGATAAATACATAAATAAAATAGCATAACAGAAAAATATATTTTTATAATTTTTAAGAATTTTAATCTTATTAAACGGGATTATTATCATTTTTATTTTTATGAATTTTATTTTTCTATTATAGGACTTTTAGTTCCTGGAGGTAGAAATAAAATAAATAATTAGAATTTTTTATAATATTACTAAAATGTTTTATATTTTTTTAGTATTTTCAAAGCTAAACATGGGATATTTGTGCTATTTTTAGTTTTAAAAAATAGGAAAAATTCCTAAAATCGAAATCCAAAAATGTGGCGGGAATCAATGACATTTTAGGCATCTAATCTTAATTTTGAGGATTTTTAGAGCAAAATTGCTCTTTTAAATAAATCCTACACACAAAAAAATAAATGACTAGTTGGGCATAAATGTAAATAAAATAAAGTGCAAGGGCCTTGCTGTAATTTTTACAAAAATATAACATGGAAAAAATTAGTTTTAGGGCAAAATCAAATTACGAAAAGATCTAGGGGCCTACCTGTAAAATGTCCATCTTACGTAGGATGGCACATGAGGTGAGTTGTCATGGCCAAAATGCAAATATAATAAGTTTGGTAGCATTTTCGCAAATAATACAGAAATAAATGAAAGGTAGATGAATGTTTGAGTTCGAAATCGTAAAAACAAAAAGGGTTCGGTCAGATGTGCAAAATACCCAAAGCTAAGTGCAAGCGAACGAGATAGATGCGCCCACTTGTCCTTGTGGTGCCTCCTCATGTGGTAATAATGGTTCAATAATGTTCAACTAAGAACAAATCTTAGACGAGATCCGACAACTACATCACCTTCTGAATGGGCACCCACGGTGAAACCTGGGGCGATCGAAGGATCTGACAGCTACTACTCTTCCTGGAGAATAGGTAAGAACAATCAACCGGGGATCCTTTAGTCGCGTCCCTCAAGTGTCTCCATCGGTCTCCAGCTCTCCTCCAAGGCTCAGGATGTTCCACGAAGGCATCCGCAGTAGGTTGATGCTTCAGAAATGGTTGGGAGCTAATTGAATCCTAGATGATCGATGAAGTTTGAAGCTCCAGGTATCGATGTTCACTCAAAATCGACCCCCCCACAAGGGGTTCTTTGGCCCCTAGGACCCCGCTATTCTTGTGTGAGATTCGTTGCAGGTCCTGGAGGCCAAAGGACCCCTTTGGGGGTCGATTTTGAGTGAACATTGACACCTTGAGCTTCAAACTTCACCGAGCATCTAGAACTCAACCATTGGCTCCCAACCATTTTTGAAGCATCAACCCACTGCAGATGCCTGAATAGCATCTTACTATCCTTATTAATTCGATCAAATTCATGGTCAAATTAATTTTGGTGTTGTCCGTTGCAGTCGGATAAGAAGAGCAGATCAAAAACCACTTTTAATTAATGTCAAGTTAATCACGAGCGGCAAATTTATTTAACTTGGGCAAGCCCAAGGTCGAACTCAGGGAGGCAGCTGTCTCTTTAGGTAGATTTTAAGCAAATTTTCAAGATCGGATTTTTAGAAGATATTTTTGTTGTTTTGTCAATATATTTTATGCAAGAAAGAAAAGACACATGCAAAATCGGGCCAGTTTCCAAGTAATTCAGAAAGATGGTTAAATTGATTCCAAAAATTATGAAACCTGACCAGATTGTGAAATATGATGAAATTAAGCTACTCTAATGTTTTTATAATTTTCTGACACTATATGAATTTACTGTGAATTAAAAAGGGATGCAAGGTGATTTTAGATGGAATTAATTTTTATAAATACCAAAACACAATATTTTCGGATATAAAAATTATCCTAGATATATCTACGTGTGAGGAATCCAAGGAAATTAATACACCTAAATTTCTATGTGAAATAGACCTATTAAAAATTAATTAAGTAAATCACTAAAAGATTTAATCAGGCCTCGAGGTGCGTGTAAATGAGATGATTTTTTATGATTTTTGGTGATCTTAATTACCCTAGGTCTAATGTGAATTTTTGGTGATTTTTGGAGTCACAGAGAAATTACTACGAATTAAATGGCATAAATGGGCAAAATATGACAAAACTTCACCAATTAATTAATAATAAAATCCACTGTTCTTACAAAAATAAGCCAAGTGTCACATATGAAAGATGACAAATTAAGCTATACAATGCAATATTCAAACTTGAAAAATGATTTAAAATGAATGCCTAAAGATGCGTGCAAAGACAGGGGCCTAAATGCAATTACAAGAAATAAAATTGATAAAAATAAAACGTGCTGGCAGCGACGTATATGCAATTACCTATAATGTTGAGGGGTGGATGCAATTTTCCCACAGAACACGTGCTCCTCACGTGGGGGCTCCTAGCAGGGACTATAATGCAAATATGAAAACCTCCAGGGGCCCTGTTGTAAATTTCCCAAGCCACACATGTAAACCACGTGGGGGTCCTAGGCTCGGTGGACTTTAGAGGCTAGGACAGAGGCTCGGGTGACTCTGGAGGCTCGGTCTCAGCTCGGATGGAGGCTCGGCTAGCTTCAGGGGATCTGAGCCTGGTGGTCGGGGAAGAGGCTCGAATCGGGTGACGTGGCTCGATGTGGATCGTGGATCAAGTGGATATCCAATGGTTACTAGCTGCTGGAGATGTGGCGCGCCTGGATCCATTCGATCAATGAAGATCAACGGCGGAAGTTAGCTCCTGAGATGATGGCATGGATGATCAATGACCATTAGATCTAAAGTGATCTAACGGCATCTGGAGCGCAAGGAAAGCGATTATGTGGCTCGATAAGATGCGTAGGATCCTCCTAATCCAATAGCTGCGGGACGTGGGTGATGTGGCTTACTCCGGACCATTCCATCAGGGAAATCGGACGGTTGCTATTCTTCTTCCTCAGCCGACCCGTCGCCTTCTACAGCGGAGATGGTTGGGCTCCGACGAAGGAGGCCTGGCTCCGGTGAAGGAGGCCTGGCTCCACCTCTTCCTATGGCCATCGGTGAAGCCCGCTGGAGGCTCCCAAGTAGCTGGGAATACTCGTGGAGGTGTCGGGGATCCTCCGGCGATCTCAGGAACGACGAGACGGCTCTGTAGAGCAGTGCGTAGAAGCTCGAGGGAAGCTCCGATGAAGTTCCGGCCAGTCGAAGTAGATGTACCTGCAGGGGGTTAGTGGAATAGTCGGGGCGTGCACATGTACGTGGAGTGGTCGTGAATGAGGTGTGAGGCCTAAGGGGCGAAGTGGGGGTCCGGTGATCGAGCTCCGCCAAGGTGGCAGAGCTGGCATCGACGTGAGGTGCGGTGCTTCTTCGGAGTGAATGAAATATAGCGCGAAAATCAGAGCTCCCTCGCACATCTCGGAGGATGGTTGGCGGAGCATAAAGAGGATTGTGGACGACGAATAAATTAGAAGAAGAAGCAAGAAAAATAAGAAGAAGATCGGAAGGGATATGGAGGAGTCTACCTGGGGAATGGAGCGCGATGAAGTGCTCCTGGTCGTCGCTCGAAGGACGGTAGGCGGTCCTGAGCTCGTGCAGCTTGTGGAGTAGGTTGCGGCATGGAGGTGGAGGGTCGTGGATCTCGTCGGAGGTGAATCTCTGTCTTCGCTCGTCGTCACGTCAAGTTGTTGTCACCAAATTGAAGGTGGGAGCTCGGGGATTATCTCTGTGATGGCGGATAGGGGTGAAGGTGGCCGGAGGTGGTGTATTTAAAAGATGAAGGTGACATCGTAGGTTGGGAGGAGGTAGGGTTGGTGGGCATCGTGGAGCGAGGCTGAGGGTGTTCATGGAGATCAAGGGGGTTGGAGAGGATGAGGGAAGAGTGGTGGATGTCGTGGTGGTGAAGGGAGGCGAAGACAGTGGTCGACGTGGTGCCCAAAATAGAAAGGGAGCAGCCCTCGCGCATGGTGGACGATGTGGGGCGTGGGGTGCGTGGGAGGTAGGAGACGATGCTCGGACCGTTGGATCGCGAGATCCAACATCCCTAATGGAGGCGCGGGTGGACACTTAGGATTAGATCTAGGGTGGATCCATCGAACGGCTTCGGGTATGCCACGTGGAGGCTGTAAGTGCAGCTCTGATGGGCGGTCCTGATGAGGTCTGGGGTTTTAATCGAAGGGTCCAAATATTGAACGAGATGGAGGGCTAGGATTGAGGATTTCCGGCGATGAATGGAGGGCGCCTAGTGCACCACGTGGCATGCTAAGGGTGAAGCGCTAAGGGACGATCCAGATGAGATCCATGGGTAGATCGGACGGCTGGTAGGCGATGCGATGATGAACGGCCCAAATCAATAGAGGGGGCGAGCGATCGAACGACGAGGAAGGCTGGTCGCGTGGCGCGCAAAGAAGCGGGACGAGTGGCGCAATCAGAGGGAGTCACGTGGCCAGCTCTGAGTGGCTAAGAAATAAAGTGAATTTAGAGAGAGAAGGACGTCGAATTTCGAAAAACTCAAAACATGAAAGTTGTAGATTTCGATGAGATCTACAAGTTTCATTTTGACCAAAAACGGAGATGAGGTAAAGTATGATACAAAAATACAAGAGTACAAATATATATACATATAGTATACAAGGGGGACAAAAATCCAAGTTTTGCATACGAGCTCCGAATTGAATGAAATTGGTCTCATTTAAAGGTCTCTGGATGTGTATTAATCTGAAGTTGAGTAGACCTAATTCGTAGGTTGTATGAGAGAGATATTGGTATTCTAAGGTCTAGGGGGTTTGGGGCTTTATTGGGTATTTTACAGGATAGGGATTTTGGCCTTCTTCCTTATATTATTAACTAGTAATGTACACTATGTAAGGAAGGTGTTATTGGATTTTAGAGGGTGAATTATTGGAGGATATTTTACAAGTGATTTTTACACATGGATTGGCTTCTTATTTAATGCAAGTATGAATGCTAAAATGCATGTATTGTGGATTTATGCATGAATGCTATTTATGCAAGATAAAGGGAAATATGCTGCTAAATACTTGGGAACAAGGCTCTATTTTCAACTTTAAGAGTGATAAATCAAAGATTCATCAACCCCCTATACTTAAACCTTGCTCGTCCCCGAGCAACTAAAATGAAATGCAAGAGTGAAATGAGATTGGGTTCCATACCAAGGTCATGAACAAAGTTGAAAATGGAGCTTGACTCGACCTTTGGATTAATTGTGTGGCGGAACCTTATTGAGATTTGAACTTAAGATATAATAGGTTTCAAGTTCCACAAGTCTTCTATTCAAGACGCCTCAACAGTTAGGTCAGAACAAATCCTCAGACGCAAATTTCTGATGACTATGATTCTTACTTGTACTGTGTAAGTGAAATGTAACTCTCCACATCAGAAATGGCTCAGAAGCAGCCTCCTCTAGCAAGGTAACTCTAATTCCCCGGTCCAGTAACTCTTTCCTCGAGGAGCGGGGTATTCCCTTCTAAGATCAAGTGCGATCAGCTCTAGTGGAGGGGTGGAGAAAAGAATGGACGGTAGCTAGTGTAGCTACCTATCCTGGGATGCCTGACCAGTGTAGCCAAGTCATCCAGCTGCATACTTCTTTCTAATATACATACTCCGACAGGTATTTTATTTTCTATCTGGCATGTCTACTTTTTTAGAGTTCTTGCATTTTTCTTTTTTTTCTTTCTCTCTCTTTTTTTTTTCTTTTGTTTTGGAATTATATACAAGGTGCAGCATGTACATCAGGAGTTTTTCCTCTTGAGCCAGTAGACTATCCCTCTTTTGAAGCATTATTACAACCCACAACGTCCTGTCCTCAGAAGTCAACACCACCAGATTAGGTTGATATGCACTACCCTCCATAGAGGAGGACGGATGTTTCCACCCGTGTCCTACTCCAAGCTAAAGGATTCTACCTCCTCACCACCTCATCAATGAAGAGCTACGTGCATTGTGCTTGTCCAAGTTAGGTCACTGTCTAAAAGAATCATGCGTGTGCACGAGATATTCTACTTAGACTAATCAAGATGACATGTGAACATAGACTTGCGGACTCAAAGAATTAAGTCACTTGACCTGAGAAATCTTAACTCCAGTTCCTATAAGGTTCCTCTGAAATTATGTGGATTAAGGTTAAATCAAGTCCATCCTCAACATCTATTCATAACTTGGTTCAGAACCCACTAGCTTTCCACCTTGCATATGCAAGATATGTAGATGAGATGTTATGTAGATGAATGAAATGCAAGGCTCCTTTTCTTTTCTTTTCAGATGCAGAGATGATGTACAAGAGTAAAATAAGAAGCCTTTGAATTTTTCAATTTTTTTTCAAGAGTTTGGTTTACCTCCTATGTTACAACATTTTCTAGAGTTTTAAAGTATTATACAGATTATACAAGTGTATTTTACAAAAAAAATCTTCAAATTTTACCCATCCCGTAATTGTTACGTCATATATACAAAGATACGTGAAAGTATGACCTATGGGTAAAGTATATATGTAATATATACACGCCCCCCTATACTTAACGTGTGCTATGTCCTCAGAGCACAGAAAGCAAGGAAAAAGACATAGCTCGTGCTAAGCGTGAGAGAGCCAAAGGCGCAAAAATGTATAGAAGTCGTCCTGCCCCCCTATACTTAGTCTCTGGCAGCCTAAGTGTAGAAGAAGGTAAAAAATGGGGCGGACGAGATTAAGAGGAGAAGTGGATGAATATATACAAGGCGGGCATCAGTCCCCCCTACACTTAGGTTCAAGTAAGACTAAGTATAGGACTGAAGTGAGTATGAGGACCAATGTGATCTGGAGGACGTATAGTGAACAGACTCAGATGACTCATCCCCCCATACTTAGGATCTGGTCATCCTAAGTATAATCCAAGATGGTGATCGATGAAGCTTGGATGATTTACTAGAGTCGTGGGGGAAAAAGGGCAGAATGTACAAGAATGATGGGTATATACAAGGGTGCTGGTCTGAATCTTTCAAGATGATGCTGATGGCGAGAGCTCACTGCAGCAAGGTCTCATGCGCGGCGCGAAGTGTATCC
Organism: Ottelia alismoides; assembly: GCA_037367405.1. NCBI lineage: Eukaryota > Viridiplantae > Streptophyta > Magnoliopsida > Alismatales > Hydrocharitaceae > Ottelia > Ottelia alismoides. The sequence continues at coordinate 35,278 of JAZKJV010010772.1, read as the reverse complement.
GTTGAATATGTCTTGCGCATGAATACAATCTCCTCGACATGGACTAACTGCTCATTAGATTCGACGAAGTGCTTCAACAGTTGTCCATTCACTAGGAATGTCGGTGCGTCATCTGCGAGATCTGAGATCTCGACACATCCACTATCATGTACCGCATGGACAACAAATGGGCCCGTCCACTTGGACTTCAACTTGCCTTGGAAGATCTTCAGCCTTGCATTAAACAACCATACCTTCTGTCCAGGAACAAAGGTCTTTCGTCTGATATATCTATCGTGCCAACGCTTAACCTTGTCCTTGTACACCAAACTGTTGCTGTATGCACGGTTTCTGACTTCCACAAGCTCATTCAGATCCATTTCTCTTTGTTTCTGCCCAAGGTGTGTGTTCCAATTGACCTTCTTGATTCCCCATTCTGATTTATGCACTAACTCTGCGGGCAAATGGCACGGCATTCCGAATACCATTCGGAATTGGGAGGTTCCTAATGGTATCTTATAATCTGTCCTATAAGCCCATAGGACCTGATCCAAGATCTGAGACCAGTCCTTCCTGTCTGGGCGGACAAGCTTTTGCAATATAGTTTTCACCTCCCTATTCGACACCTCAGCCATACCATTAGTCTATGGGTGGTAAGGACTAGCGATACAGTGTTCGATGACGTAGTCCTTCAAGTGTTTCTTCACCTCTCGATTTACAAAGTGGCTAACCCCATCTGATATCAACACCTTGGGGATCCCGAACCTAGAGATGATATGCTCTTTAATGAATTTACAGACAGTCATGTTGTCTGCGACTCAGGTCAGGATAGCCTCCACCCACCTAGATAGGTAGTCTACCGCATGAAGGATGTACTTGAACCTGTGGCTAACAGGGAATGGTCCCATGAAATCGATGCCCCAGGCGTCAAAGACATCACAAATGATGACAGGCTGCATCGACATCTCATCCTTGGAACCAACGGTTCCTCCCATTCTCTGGCATACTAGGCATGACTTCGCAAAGGTGACGGCATCGCGAAACAAAGTCGGCCAGTAAAAGCCACACTGAAGTACCTTCCATGTGGTCCTCTTCCCGGTGTCCTCCTGTCTCCAAGCTGTGCCATAAAGAAAGGACACTCTGCTATTCCTCCTGAGGAATACACCGTCTCCAGACACAATCCGATCCTTCAAAGAAAAGGATCGGATCCTCCCAATGGTAGTGTCTTGCATCCGACTTCAGTCGGTCAATATGGCTCGGGGGCCAATTCTCGGGAACCTTCTTGGAGACAAGATAGTTCACGATATTGGCATACCATGGTAGTGAGTCAACAACAAAAATTGACTCGTCAGGGAATGAGTCTCGAATTGGTGAATCCTCGGAAGTATTAATATCTTCGAGACGAGAGAGATGATCGGCTACTATGTTCTTCTTTCCAGGTTTATCATGAATATCCAAATCAAGCTCCTGGATAAGAAAAATCCACCGAAGAAGATGCGCCTTCACATCCTTCTTTTCCATTAAGTATCGTAGCACCGTGTGGTCAGTGAACACAATTACCTTGGATCCAATAAAGTGAGATCTGAACTTGTCCAAGGCAAACACTACCGCAAGCATCTCCTTTTCTGTAACTGTATAGTTACGTTGGGCGGTATCAAGCACTTTGCTTGCATAGTGAATTGCAAATGGGACGTCATCCCTCCTCTGTCCTAACACAGCCCCAACCAAAAAATCGGATGTGTCCGTCATGATCTCAAAATGTAGAGACCAATCTAGGGCATGTAGGATAGGGGCATCCATGATCTTTCCTTGTAATAGCTTAAAGGCCTCAGGACATTTGTGATCAATAATAAACTCTTTGTCCTTGCCTAAAAGCTCAGTTAGCGATCGGGCAATCTTGGGAAAATCCTTAATAAATCTCCGATAAAATCCGACAGACCCGAGGAAAGACAGCAACTGCTTAATGTTGGCTGGTGGCTGGAGTCATCTGATTACATACACCTTGGCAAGGTCAACCTCCATTCCTCTCTTGGAGATGACATGCCCCAACACAATGCCCTCTGTCACCATGAAGTGACTTTTCTCCTAAGAGAGCACCAGATTAACCTCACAATATCTTCTGAGGACTCGGTCCAAATTCCTAAGACAGGAATCGAAAGAATTACCGTGGACTGAGAAGTCATCCATGAAGACTTCTACGAATTCACCGACCATTTCGACGAATACAGCAATCATGCACCTTTAAAAAGTACATGTAGCATTGCATAACCCAAAGGGCATGCGCCTGAAAGCATAGGTACCAAAGGGGCATGTAAACGTGGTTTTTTCCTGGTCCTCTGGAATTATGGCTACTTGATTGTAGCCCGAGAACTCATCCAAGAAGCAGAAGAATTCTTCCCCGCTAGTCTCTCTAGGATCTGATCAATAAACGGTAGGGAGAAATGATCCTTCTTCGTCGCAGCATTCAGGCGTCTGTAATCCATACAGACATGCCATGATGTGGGCACCCACGTCACGATATCCTCTCCTTCCTTGTTGGTGGTCGTCTGAATTCCCGACTTTTTGGGGACAACATGGATCGGGGCCACCCATTTAGAGTCGGAGATGGGATAAATGAAACTCGTGTTTCACCATTTCTCTATCTCTTTCTTCACTACCTCCCGTAAATTTGGATTCAAAAGTCATTGGAATTCACGAGAGGGTTTAGCTTCATTCTCCAAGTAGATATAGTGTGAACACAGAGCGAGATTTATTCCGTGGAGATCGAAAATGCTACAGCCTATCGCCTTGTGGTTTTTCTCCAAGATCTCTAGCAAGCAAGAATCCTGCTCCTCGGTCAATCGCAAACTGATGATGATCGGGTATTTCTTCTCCTGACCCACAAGGAAAGCATACTTGGGTGTTGTGGGTAAAGGTTTGAGATCAGGTAATGTGTGATCGTTTGGGAAATCTGGCTCAATCGAATCTGGCTTAGTGTTGAAAGTTACTAGATTTGTCTCTGAAATTATTGCCACCAAATCATTCGGCTTTGGAGTCAGATCGTCAAAGGTTTCCATGCAATCGGAAAAAGCCACGTCCGACTCGTCATCCTCATCTTCTGATTGTCCTGAAGAGCGAAGGATTGACAGACCCAGGTGGGCCTCTAAGTCATCGAAGCTATAGGGGGATGCAGAATCAGAGCTGTACTCGTTTCTAAGGACCTCGCAAACTGACTCATGCACTGGATCTTCTTCGTAGGGGAGGGACTCATTGGTGTTGGCTGGGTTCTGTCTCCATGGCCCAACTGTGTCTACATGGTCGCAGTCTGCTTCGGATGAAGAGTACTCGATTCTGGATTCGGAATCCGGTCTCTGCCATCTGGTTTGCTTCATCTCAAGTTCCTCATCTCCGCCTGGAGTTTGGAACTGGATTTTCCCGATCTTGTAATCAAACAAAACCCCTGTTGTTCTGAGGAAGGTCCTGCTTAGGATGATCTGGGAATCTCTCCAATTACGAGGGGTTTCCATATCTAGGACTGTAAAGTCCACCATGTATTCTTAGCCCTCGACTTTGATGATAACATTCCTCAATTCTCCTTGGGACCTCTTGATTGATTTATCAGCGAACTGAAGGAGGGCTCTAGATTTCCTAAGAGGTCCGAGATTAAGCTGCTCATTGAGGGTTGTATGCATTAAGTTTATTGAGGAGTCGTTGTCTTGGAGAGTGCGTGCGAATGCAATGTCATCGACATGACTCACCACATAATGTGCACCCATGTCTCTTCGTTTCCTTGGAAACGAGTTCTTTATTGAAGAAGTCGTGGTCACTGACAGAACGTGTTTCTCAACACGGCTTTTGGTCTTCCTACTAACCCTAGTAGGTGTGCATCTCACCTTAAGGTATTTCTAAAATGCATGTGTCATCTCCACGTACTTGTCAAAAGGAATTGTAACCTTGATATATTTGTTACAAAACTCTGCCATCTCAGGGTCATCTTTTTGGATTTTTTATTTTCTTCTTTCCACCCTTAAGAGCTCGGGGGAAAGGGATTATTGACTCTAACTCAGATTATGAAACTGAAATACTTTCATTCAAAGCTGGAACTGAGTTCTGTACAAGACTCGGACTCTGAAACTGACTCTGACTCTGACTATGATGAAAAGGAAAATGCTAATATGAAACTGGTGATGCATCCTCCACGACTGTTGGACTGTCCTCCTCAGATGAAGGTGCATGCTCTTCACCGTTTTCAGTGAACATCTTATCGGTGCGATTCCCTTGCTTCTTTGAGGATTCATAAGTCCTCTTCTTTTGCCGGTGATAGTGGTGGTGGTGCTGCTGCTCCTCAGCTTCCAAGTTCTCCTTAGGTAGAGACTTGGCGACTTCCTCCTCTAGTGCTCGTGCCCGATCAGGTACGATCATGGACATTCTGCTCTTTAGGGACATATGGTTTTCATTATCGTACAAAAAGATCTCATGTTCAGATAAAGAATCATCTGAATAGTATACCTGATCTCGTGGTCGGTTCTGGCCTGTGTTTAGGCTGTTTGGGTTGTCCTAAACTTGGGCGGGAATTGGGTTCTTTGGTGCCATTTGCTGGTCCTGGGTATGAGAAACATGATTCGGATCGGTTCTCATATCCAGATAGTCATTCTGGATCTGTTGGACCCTATCAGTCAGGGTCTGGATCACCAAGGTGAGGGACTCCAATTTGGTTGGCTGGGCGAGTTGATGTTGTCCTGAAGATGAGGTCTTGTACTGGCCCTGCTGGTTGTGCCGATACTGCTGCTGCTGATGGGATGATGATGGGCCCTGCTGGCCAGAGTGGAATGTGCGCTGCTGCTGCTGGTGCTACTGAGGCTGGTACCCTCATTCGGGCCTGGACTGAACAAAGCGCGGTGCGGGGACGGAGCTATTTTCCTGGTTAGCTAGGGAAGGTCGGTGCAGGTGACCGTTCCCTATCCCCGACTGTCTGCCGACGGGGTCGTGGCCGTACCACAACCCGTTGATCTCGAACACCTGTGGAGGCTCCTCGTATTTTGTCTCCTCTTGTGGGGGTGCATGCTGGTCCTGCTAAGTTTAAGTCTGCTCCTCTACCCAGCTACTCTGAAGCCCTGGTGCTTGTTCCTGTAAAAGATGGACTCGGTATATAGGTACAGGTGGTGCAGAAGGGGTAGGTAGCTTTATCTTAGCTACCTTCTTAGTAAGTTCCTCCACTTGCTTCGGCAATTTAGAGAGAGACTCAAGGTCAGTGATCCCCTTGTGAATCTGCTCGACCATGGCTAATTTATCAGCTATTATCCCCATGCTAGGGATAAGGTCGTCTGTCAGATTCGTTACAGTCCGCCGGGTTGTCTCGTTGGTGAGGATCAAAGGAGACAACTGATAGTCCCGGGTGGCCTGAGATCTGCATGTTTCTGCCATCTGCTCTAGGATCTTCCATACAACATTTTCATTATTGTTCAGATAGCTTCCTCCACAGGTGACACTCACTAACCACTGCATCTTTGGGGTCAGGCCACAGATTAATGTCTCGACTAAAATTGCCTTTGAAATGTCATGGTACGGGCATTTCTGAATGAGGTCATTAAACCTATCCCAAGCTTCATGGAATGGTTCGTTGGATCCCTGGGAAAAGCTTGCGATCTTTGTTCTCATTTGATTAGTCCTACTGAGTGGGTAGAACTTTTTCAGGAAATGGTCCTTGAACTACATCCAGGTTGTACACATCACCCCTAGGTTCTTCAGCCAATGTGTTGCCTTATCTCCTAAGGCAAATGGGGTGGCCTTCAGCCAAACGTAATCTTGCCCAGCCCTAGGATGACTAAGGTTGTTGCAATCCAGCTCGAAGTTTCTGGGGAAGGCATATGGTTCTTCGTTTGCATTTCCATTAAACTTCGAGAGCAGGCTAAGAAAGTGGGGCTTAAGTTCGAATGCTTCGGGGGGAACCGCTGGTGCCAACCAAATGTGCATCTCATTTTCTGCTGGGTTATAAGCATCAACCATTGGTCGGTCAATTCCTCCCACTGCGATGATATGTCCCATCCTTGTTGTGAGACCAACATTCTGTTGTTCGGCAGTGGCGAGACGGGCAAGGATTTGATGGAGCGGGTCATCTCGGTGTTCTTCCTCATCTGGGGGCCACTTAGGTGGCATCTTGTCCTCTAGTCCTGGATAAAGAAGATGGTCTTCGTTAGAGGACATATCAAGGAAGGGATTCTTACCGAGGCGATGGTCTTCCTCGGTAAGCTCAGAGGAGATGAAAGGGTTGGTTTAAGAGTACCCACCCTGGGTGTGAGGGATCCAGAACTCAATAGGGTCATGATCTTTGGGTGGTCCAAGTTGCGCTTGGGCTAGTGAAGATGAGTTTCGTGGGGGGCTCAAAGAGAGATTTGCAAATAATGTGTCGACATTCCCCCAGTCAGTCATCTTGGATTGGCGAGAAAAATTGGGAGTTCTAAGTAAAGATAGGATTTTACTCCTACCTGAAGCAAGCAATTCAATCCAAACAATGTTTTTCACACTCAACACGGTGAAGGACCCGAAACCGAGTCCAATTAATCTGGCTATTTAAGTGTGATTTTCAAGCAAATAGCAAAGGTTACGTAGCCTAGAGGGAAGTTGGCTCAAAGCCGGATGTGTCTTCCCTGTTTAACCTTTTTCCTAAGATACATGCGTCCTTCATTTCTTCACTCCTATCCCAAGTTGATGGATTCAAAGACCATGCCCCTATCTACCTGCAAGCATGCGGAGGCTGACAAGGCTGGAACTTCGCCCCGAAGGGTTACTAGTAACTTGTCACGAAGTACTGCGGGTTCACCCGTGACTACCTGTGAACTGGCGGAGGCTACTTGGTACTAGTCAATGAAACTGAAAATATTCAACTCGTGATATTTGCTAGGATCAGTTGGTACGTGATATGCAAGGTGGGGATTTGGGCTCTGCCATAAGGTGTTCACATACACTCAAATACCCTTCACTCAGCCTGAAAACAAGGTTGGGGTTAATCTCCCGCAAGCAGAATTTCCAATTTTATTGAATTTTTTGGTCAATAATGTTAGCAGTCCTGGTTTTAATTTAAGTTACCACTGTTTTAGTCCAATCCACATAGCACGCTTATCGTCCATTCCCAATTTCCTTTTACTTAAGTGGGAAAACCAAGAAAGAGAAATCGAGAAAAGCCGATGCACGAAAAACAAAGATGCTTATGCTGAGTGAAGAATACTTACAATGATCCCTTCGCTTTTATGTAGGATGCAAAACAGAATTGAAATCTTTTACACTATATGCACTTGCAGACAGCAAAATCCACTCCTAGACAAGTAATTCTATTAGCGAGTGAAGCACAGGTTCCGTCTTTTAAGTGATGTGTGGTCCTAAAAGATTACGAGCACAAGCAAACCCTAGAGTGGCTCGAGGAGCCGCTAGTGCAAGCCTACTCTAAAAATTCAATCCACACCGCAGATGGGAGACATGGTTCCACTATGTTTACACTCGAGAGAACCCAAATGGGAACCGCTGGAAATAATGCAAATAAAGAAAATGAAAAATACAAGTCCTCTCAAATCACTCAAACAAATTAAAATGCAGGTTCCTCGAAGCGTCTTTGACTCCTCGCTTTCCGCACACAAAAACAAGTTGAGGTCATATCGAGAACGACACAAAAATACAAATTATAGGTCAGAAAAATATTCACAAGAAAACAGGGGGGCAGACTACCCGATGATGGAAAATCAAACACTTATAAATTAACTACAAATTAACCTAAGCCGTGCCTCCACGGCAGCGACGCCATTTTGAACAGCGTCTTACTACCCTTATTAATTCGATCAAATTAATGGTCAAATTAATTATGGTGTTGTTCGTTGCAGTCGGATAAAAAGAGCAGATTAAAACCACTTTTAATTAATGACAAGTTAATCACGAGTGGCAAATTTATTTTACTTGGGCAAGCCCAAGGTTGAACTCACGGAGGTAGCTGTCTCCATAAGTAGATTTTAAGCAAATTTCCAAGGTTGAATTTTCAGAAGAAATTTTTTGTCTTTTGTCAATATATTTTATCCAAGAAAGAAAAGACATGCAAAATCGGGCTAGTTTCCAAGTAAATTCAGAAAGATGGTTAAATTGATTCCAAATATTATGAAACTTGGTCAGATGGTGAAATATGATGAATATAAGGTACTCTAATTTTTTTTATAATTTTCTGAAACTATCTGAATTTGCACACTATATGAATTTACTGTGAAGTAAAAATGGATGCAAGGTGATTTAGACTAAATTAATTTTTATAAATACCAAAACATAAGATTTTTGGATATAAAAATAATCCTGGATAGATCTAAGTCTGAATAATCCAGGAAAATTAATAAACCTAAATTTCTATGTGAAATGGACCTGTTAAAATTTAATTAAGTAAATCATTAAATGATTTATTCAGGCCTCGGGGTGCGTGCAAATGAAATGATTTTTTGAAACTTAATTACCCTAGGTCTAATGTGAATTTTTGGTTATTTTTGGAGTCACCGAGAAATTACTACGAATTAAAAGGCATAAATGGGCAAAATATGACCAAATTCCACCAATTAATTAATAATAAAATCCACTATTCTTATAAAAATAAGCCAAGTGTCACATATGAAAGAGGACAATTTAAGGTACATAATGAAAATTTCATACTTGAAAAATGATTTAAAATGAATGCCTAAAGATGCATGCAAAGACAGGGGCCTAAATGCAATTACAAGAAATAAAATTGATAAAAATAAAATGTGCTGACAGGGACGTATATGTAATTACCTATAATGTTGATGGGGTGGATGCAATTTTCCCACAGAACACGTGCTCCTCACATGAGGGCTCTTGGTAGGGACTGGAATGCAAATATGAAAACCTTTAAGGGCCTTGCTGCAAATTTCCCAAGCCTCACATGCAAACCACGTGCAGGTCATATGCTCAGTATACTTCAGAGGCTAGGATGGAGGCTCGGGTGACTCTGGAGGCTCGGACTCGGCTCGGATGGAGACTCGTCTAGCTACATGGGATCCGAGCCTGGTGGTCGTAGAAGAGGCTCAGATCTGGCAACATGGCTCGATGTGGATCGTGAATCAAGTGGATATCCAATGGTTACTAGCTGCTAAAGACGTGGCACGCCTGGATCCGTTCAATCTAATGAAGATCAACGGCGGAAGTTAGCTCCTGAGACGAAGGCGTGGACGATCAACGACCGTTAGATCTAAAGTGATCCAATGGCATCTGGAACGCGAGGAAAGCAGTGACAAGGCTCGATCAGATGCGTATGATCCTCCTGATCCTCCAGTTGTGGGACGCCTTGCTCCGGACCGTTCTATCAAGGAGATCGGACGATTGTTGTTCTTCTTCCTCAGCTGGCCTACCGCCTCCTATGGAGAAGATGGTTGGGCTCCGGCGAAGGAGGCCTGGCTCCGCCTCTTCCCTGGGTGTCGATGAAGCCCGCCAGAGGAGGGAAGATCCATGGAGGTGTCGGGGATCCTCCGACGATCTCAGGAACGGCGGGACGACTCTGTAGAGTAGTAGCGGAGAAGCTCGAGGAAAGCTCCGATGAAGTTCCGACGGGTTAGTGGAATAGGCGAGGCATGCACGTGTACGTGGAGTGGCCGTGAATGAGGTGCGAGGCTTGAGGGGCCAAGTAGGGGTCCGCTGATCGAGCTCCGCCAAGATGGCAGAGCTGGCTTCGACGTGAGGTGGGTGCTTCATCGGAGTGAATGAAGTATGGCGCGAAGATCAGAGCTCCCTCACGGAGCTCGGAGGATGGTTGACGGAGCGTGAATAGGATTATGTACAGCGAATAACATGGAAAAAGAAGCAAGAAAAATAAGAAGAAGATTGGAAGGGATATGGAGGAGTCTACTTGGGGAATGGAGCACAATGAAGTGCTCATGGTCGTCACTCGAAGGACAGTAGGCGGTCCTGAGCTTGTGCAGCTCGTGGAGTAGGCTGCAGCACGGCGGTGGAGGGCCGTGGATCTCGCCGGAGGTGAATCTCTATCTTCGCTCGTCGTCACGTCAAGTTGTTGTCACCAAATTGAAGGTGGGAGATCGGGAATTCTCTCCGTAATGGCAGATAGGGGTAAAGGTGGCCAGAGGCAGTGTATTTAAATCATGAAGGTGGCATCGTAAGTAGCGAGGAAGTGGGGTTGGTGGGCATCGTGGAGCGAGGCTGAGGGTGTTCATGGAGATCAAGGGGGTTGGCGAGGATGAGGGAAGAGTAGTAGATGTCGAGGTGGTGAAGGGAGGCGAAGACGGTGGTCAGCATGGTGTCCAAAATATAAAGGGAGCAGCCCTCAGGCATGGTGAATGATGTGGGGCATGGGGTGTGTGGGAGGCAGGAGATAACGCTCGGACCGTTGGATTGCGAGATCCAACGACCCTAATGGAGGCGCGGGTGGACTTTTAGGATTAGATCTAGGGTGGTTCCATCAAACGGCTTCGGGTATGCCACGTGGAGGCTACAAGTGCGGCTCTGATGGACAATCCTGATGAGGTCTGGGGTTTTGATCGATGGGTCAAGATATTGCACGAGATGGAGAGCTAGGATTAAGGATTTCTGGCGATGATCGGAAAGCGCCTAGTGCACCACATGGCGTGCTAAGGGCAAAGCGCCAAGGGACGATCCAGATGAGATCCATGGGTAGATCGGACGGCTGGAAGGCGATGCAATGATGAACGACCCAGATCAATAGAGGGGGCGAGTGATCAAACGGCGGGGAAGGCTGGGCGCGTGGCACACAAAGAAGCAAGTCTCGTGGCGCAATCAGAGGGCGCCACGTGGCTAGCTCTGAGTGGATGAGAAAGAAAGTGAATTTAGAGAGAGAAGGAAGCCGAATTTGGAAAAACTAATAACTTGAAAGTTGTAGATTTCGATGAGATCTACAAGTTTCATGTTGACCAAAAATGGAGAAGAGGTCAAGTATGATACAAAAATAGAAGAGTACAAATATATACATATAGTATACAAGGGGGCCCAAAAACCCAAGTTTTGCATACGAGCTCCTAATTGAATTAAATTGGTCTCATTTTAAAGATATCTGGATTTGTATTAATCTGAAGGTAAGTAGACCTAATTCGTAGGTTGTATGAGAGAGATATTGGTATTCTAAGGTCTAGGGGGATTGGGGCTTTATTGGGTATTTTACAGGATAGGGATTTTGGCCTTCTTCCTTATATTATTAACTAGTAATGTACACTATGTAAGGAAGGTGTTATTGGATTTCAGAGGGTGAATTATTGAAGGATATTTTACAAGTGATTTTTACACATGGATTGGCTTCTTATTTAATGCAAGTATGAATGCTAAAATGCATGTATTGTGGATTTATGCATGAATGCTATTTATGCAAGATAAAGGGAAATATGCTGCTAAATACTCGGGAACAAGGCTCTATTTTCCATTTTAAGAGTGATGAATCACAGATTCATCAACGCCTTCGAGGAACATCCTCCGCTTTGGAGGAGAGCTAGAGATTGCCCGAGTCATGTGAGGGAGGCGATTGAAGGAGCCCCTATTGATTGTTCTTGCATGTTCTTCAAGAAGAGAAGTAGCCGTCAGATCCGTGGATCGCCCCAGTTTTAATCGTGGATGTCCATTCAAGAGGTGTTGTTGCCATCGGATCTCGCCTACGATTTGATCTTAGCCGAACATCATCGAACCATTGTCGCCGCATAAGGAAGCGCCACGTGGATAAGTTGGCGCAACTACGTTGTTCTCTCGTGCCTAGCTTTGGGTATTTTACGCATATATCCCAACAAATTTTTATATTTACTATTTCGAACTCAAACATTCATCTACTATTCATTTATTTCTGTATTATTTGCAAAAAGGCCCCTAAACTTATTATATTTACATTTTGGTTTGTGTGAGCTCACCTGACGTGTTGTCCCACGTGAGGTGGGCATTTTGCAGGCAAGCCCCTAGATCTTTCTGTATTTCAATTTGGCCCCAAAACTATTTATTCTCGTGTTATATTTTTGTAAAAGTTGTAGTAAGGCCCCTACACTTTATTTCATTTACATATATACCCATGCTGAGATATTGATTTTTTTGTGTTCGTTGTATTTATTTAAAATAGTAATTATGCTCCCAAAATTCGAGAAAATAGGATTAAGTTCATGAATTCTTATATTTTCACTCCCTATAATTATTTTAGCATTTTATGAGCTTTAATAATTATTAAAAATATAAAGAGCACAAAAAGCACCTATTTGACTTAGAAAATACCCAAAAAATAAAATATTTTTGCAAAATTCCAGGAAAACCTATTTATGTTTTTTATTTATTTTCGAAAGAAATTAAAACCCCTAAAAATAGAAAAAGAAAATAAACAAAAATCAAAAAGGCCCAAAATCCATTATAAAAAGATTTAAAACTTCCTAAAATCCTAAAATTGTATTTGTTTATTCTAGAATTTTATTTATATTATTATTTATCTATCAAAATTGATTTGAAGAATATTGGGCTTAATTTGATATCCATCCTCGCACTTCACGAACTCGGAATGGCCCTGTCCATTTACTCTTCAATTTACCCGGGAAGATCCGTAACTTTGCATCAAACAGCCACACTTTCTGTCCAACTACAAAGGTCTTTCGTCTGATGTGCCGATCGTGCCAGCGTTTAACCTTTTCCTTGTACATCAATGTGTTATCGTATGCATAGTCTCGGAACTCCAAGAGTTTGTTTGGATCATCTTTTCTTTTCTGACCAATTTTCCGTGAGTCCAGATTGCACGGCTTCCCGTATACAAGACGATAGGGTGACATGCTCAGGGGCGACTTGTAGGCAGTTCTATAAGCCCAAAGGACTGAATCCAAGAGTTGAGACCAGTTCTTTCTATCGGGTCGTACAAGTTTCTGAAGGATCGTCTTTATTTCCCTGTTTGATAATTTAGCCATTCCATTGGTTTGAGGATGATAGGGAGATGCGACTCGATGGTTGATGCCTTACTCCTTCGTTAATTTATTGACCTCTTTGTTAATGAAGTGGCTACCCCCATCTGATATGAGAATCTTCGGAATCCTGAACCGCGCAATGATGTTCTCTCTCAGAAATCGGGACATCGTCTGACTGTCAACGGCTCGAGCGGGAATAGCTTCTACCCAACGACTCACGTAACCTATGGCAAGGAGGATGTGCTCAAAACCTTGACTGTTAGGGAAAGGTCCCATGAAGTCAATGCCCCATGCATCAAAAACATCTGCTATCTGAATGATCTTCAGTGGCATCAAGTCTTTTATAGTGAGTGTACCCTTCAATCTCTGATAGTCAATTCATTGTTTGACGAAAACTGCTGCATCCTTGAATAGTGTTGGCCACCAGAAGCCGCATTGAAGTAGTTTCGCTGTCGTACGGTCTCTAGAGTGATGTCCACCAGATTCGAGCTATTGATATTGCTCAAGGACACTATAATGCTCCTCCTGAGGTATGCACCTGCGCCAAATGCTATCCGCTCCTTCCCTGAATAGAAGAGGATCTTATCATTGATAGAAACGGATGGTCGACATGAATTTATTCGTCTGATTCTTCGTCCAATCCGACGGTGTTACCCCCAGGTGAGGTAATCGACTATATCAGCATACCAAGGAAGGGAATCCACTGCTAAGATTGACTCATCAGGAAAGGTTTCTGTGATAGGTGCGTTGTTCAGGTGAGGTTCTTTCTGCTCTATTCTGGAGAGATGGTCTGCTACTACATTCTGAACTTCAGGCTTGTCCTTGATTTCCAAATCAAATTCCTGGAGGAGAAGGATCCATCGAATCAGTCTCGACTTGGCATCCTTCTTCTGCTGGAGGTACCAGATAGCAGAGTGGTCTGTAAAAATGGTAACTTTTAATCCAAGCAAATTGGATCTAAACTTCTCAAGGGCGAAAACCACAGCCAGCAACTCTTTCTCTGTCACAGTGTAATTTCTTTGCGCCTCATCTAATGTTTTATTGGCGTAGTGAATGGTATAGGGTGCTTTTTCTCTTCTATGTCCTAGAATAGCCCCGACTGCAAAGTCTGACTCATCAGTCATGATCTCAAAGGGAAGAGACCAATCTGGCGGCTGTAGGACTGGTGCTTGAGTGATAAGCTCCTTCAGTTGATTGAAAGTAAGGAGAACCTGCTGATCGACATTGAACTCGGTTTCCTTGCATAGAAGTTCTGTTAAAGGTCGGACGATGCAGCTAAAATCCTTGATGAATCGTCTGTAAAATCCCACATGCCCCAAGAAGGAGCTTATGTTCTTGACTGACTGAGGTGGCTCAAGATTTGCAATAACATCCACCTTTGTCGGGTCAACTTCCATGCCACGTTTGGAAACGACGTGACCCAACACAATCCCTTCGGTGACCATGAAGTGGGTCTTTTCCCATGAAAGTACTAAATTGACTTCATGATATTTTTGAAGCACTCTGTCTAGATGCCCAAGACAAGAATCAAAACTGTCACCATAGACTGAGAAGTCGTCCATGAACACCTCAAAAAAACTGCCTACCATCTCGGTGAAAACTGCTAACATGCATCTCTGGAATGTCACAGGTGCATTGCATAATCCAAAGGGCATTCTTCTGAAGGCATAGGTACCGAGCGGGCAAGTGAAGGTAGTCTTCTCGTGATCTTCGGGAGTGATTGCCACCTGGTTGTACCCGGAATACCCATCCAAAAAGCAAATTAACTCCTTCCTGCTAGTCTTTCCAGAACTTGATTAATGAATGGCAAGGGGAAATGGTCCTTCTTAGTTGCTGCATTAAGACGGCGGTAGTCAACACACACCACCAGGATGTTGGTACCCGAGTGGATATTTCCTCTCCTTTGTCATTTGTAACAACGGTAAGCCCGGATTTCTTTGGAACCACATGCAGTGCGCTTACCCATTTTAAATCGGAGATGGGATATATGAATCATGCGTCACACCATTTCGTGATTTCTTTCATGACGACGTCCTGGAGATTTGGATTCAGTCTTCTTTGGAATTCGCGGGACGGCTTGGCATCTTCTTCTAGATAAATGTGGTGTGAACACAAGGCTGGATTTATCCCACGGAGATCTGATACGCAACAATCAACGCCTTGCGGTTCTTTTCTAGAACCTCGAGAAGTCGAGATTCTTGCTCCGGATTCATTCTGCTGCTGATGATGATCGGATACATGTGTTCTTCACCCGTGAGGAAAGCATACTTCAGGTCTACAGGAAGTGGCTTGAGTTTGGGTTTTGATCTGTCCAACTTGTTGGTCACTTCAGACACTATACTGGTGGTGGGATGTACTTCTTTGATGGAGCTACCATCCTTGGTGTTCTGTTGAGACCCTGATGATGTTCCGAACTGTTCTGTACTATACTCATTGTGTTCGGGCTGGAGTGAATTCTCAGAATCACATAGTTGCGCCAGCATCTGGGAATCTGTCTCCCAAGAATCATCGGAACATGGATCAACTGTGCTTTCCAAGTCCTCCTCGAGAGCGAAAATTTCTTGGGTCCATGAATCATTCAATGAAAGTGGTAAGTCCCTGATTTCTGCAATAAAATCACAGTCTACTTCTGATACTGCATGGCTCTCATTAGTCGTGGCGTTCGGCTCTCCGATCATGTCTATCCCGATCTGCTTGTTGTTCGAGCGGAAAGTGATCTTGTCGTACCCGTAGTCCACCATGGCACCTGAGGTACACAAAAATGGTCTACCAAGGATTATGGGGGTCTGAAGTAAGGGTGCAGGTGAGTCCATATCGAGGACCACGAAATCAATAGGGAATTGCATCTCCTGCACCTTCACCACAACGTCTTCTACCAGGCCTCTCGGTCGCTTGGTGGATCGGTCAGCGAACTAAAGGATCATCTGTGTCGGCTTGAGCGGACCGAGCCCAAATTCTTGCATTAGGGATGAGGGCAAAAGGTTGATAGAAGACCCGCTGTCAAGTAGAGTGTGCTCGAAGACCTGATCATATATCTCACAACTGATAAGAGGCGCTCCTTTGTCTTGTTTCTTCTGAGGGAGATTGCTGATAGTTGCAACAGTGGCCATGGAGAGCACGTGCCTTTCGAACTGATTGTGTTTGTTCTTGCGTGTTGGTCGATGCTTGTTGGTACATGCTTCTTTCAAACCTTTTTTCACAGCTGGCATGTATTCCATGGCCTTCAGTAAGGGAATCTCAACAGTTAAGTTATCTATTATTTCCACAACTCCAAGATCAGACAGTACACTTTTTCTTTTTGCAATTTGTTTGGATTTTTCGATTGCATTAGGAAAAGGAATATTTACATCACTGTTAGGCAAAGTAGAGTTTTTGTCTACATCAGAACTATCACCCAGAAATGTTGTACATCCGGACTACAAAAGGGAGTACAAACTGGATCCTGAGATACTGATGCTGATGGGCGAGCAAAAAGTAGGGTGTCTGCTCCATCGGCTAGCGAGGGGTTGGCTGCTGCTAGCGGCTCCTCCGAGGCTGGCACGGCTTTGCTTCGGCTGCAAACTTCTTTTTGTTGTTTTTGATTTTGCAGATGTTTTTGTATTTTTGACTGAGGGTGCTGGTGCTGAATGATTGCTGGAATGGCTTCTCCTTCATCTTCCTCCTCACCCGCCCCTATAGTTGGCATGGCTGATGTAGAAGATGAAAATCCACCTTGTTCTTTATTCTCCCCATTCTTGATAGCAGGCGGAGACAAGGCCCTACCTCTTTTGAGAGTAACAGCATTAGAACAAACAATATTATCATTTTCTGACTCTACAGACGCAGACAGGACATCACATTCTACCTGCTCTTTCTTTTTAAAGCTATTGGGGTTGGCTTCGACCTAAGCTAGGATGGTGGTCATGGTGGTAGTCAGCTCGTCGAGCCTCTTGGTCATATCTGCCAGCCCTTTGACGAGTTGGGCCAAGCAATCCATGGTTGGGTTCACAGGAGTTGCCTTTGAAGATTCAGCGTGCAGACCATGTTGTTGATGCATGTGCTAGTGCTGAGGCTGTTGTTGGTCATGCTGGGGTGGTGTAGGAAGCTGAAATTGCTGGTAAGAGGGAGGAGGATACTACTGGTATTGCTGAGGTTGAGCGGTCGCATACTGATGGAAAGGATGTGGCTGACGGTACTCTGGCTGCTGATAATGTCGATTTTGCCTCCATTTATTTGCATAAGGGGGAGGCTGATGGTACTGTGGTGGTGGTTGCGAGGACTGCCCAAACCGACCACCCCGAGGTTGGTGATATTGCTGGTTGGCTGGTGGTTGACCCTGAGGTTGTCCCATCGGACGGGTCAGTTGTGCTTCATTGCTCCATACCCCGTTGACTTCTTTGAATCAGGGGTGGTGGTGGGAAGACTAGATCAGATCCTATTGTAAAATCTGGTTGGTACACAACCATCTATTGTTGCGGCTGGCCCTAGTCAGGCGCCTACACGTAGTACACGTGCTGGATTGCCGGTGGCTGCTGGCTTGGTTGAGGATGTTGTGGCGGCGGTAAGTCGTCTTTTTTCTCAACTGAAGCCTCTGATGGTAATGCTGACTGGACAGAGTTGATGGTGCCCACTATCAGTTCTAACTGTTTGGTGATGTGATCTAGATTATCAAGGTTTTGAGTCCTCTTTTCGATCACAGCAAGTTTCTCAAGGTCTTGTGATCACTTTTCAATGATATCAACCTTCAAGAGATGGCCCCCAATGAGACTGAGGTTGGAGCTCTCATCTCTCTCCGCCTCGCGGGAGCTGCCATGTGTACTTGTTTCTGGAGGATCTGAGGCTACTTTTCGTATGCCTTTGATGAGGAAAGGGCAAACTCTCCTTCGGCCATTTCTTCGAATATCTGCCAGACTACATCTTCATCCTTGTTGAAGTGTGAACCCCCACAGGCTGCATCAACGAGCCTTTGTCTCTCAATGTTCAGGCCCCCAAAGAAGTGTTGGACCAAAGTGGTCTTAGGAATCTTGTGATGAGGGCATTTCTCCTGTAGATCGGTGAACCTCTCCCATGCTTCATGTATGGATTCGTGGGCTCCTTGGGAAAAGTTGTTGATCCGTGCTCGCATCTAGTTGAGCCGACCAAGAGGATAAAATTTATGCAAGAATGCTGACTTCAATTCCTCCCAGGTTGTCACAATCTTCCCCAGATGGTTGAACCAATAAAGGGCCTTGTCTTGCAGGCTGAAGGGGAATGCCATCATTTTGACTATGTCCAAAGGGACATTGGGGTAGTGAGTAGTATGGTAGATGCGTGAAAACTGCTGCAAGTGGATGTACGGCTCTTCACTAGTGTTTCCATGGAAAGCAGGAAGAAGAACGAGGAACTGGGGTTTCAGCTCAAAGTGAGCATGTACCTGTGGAATGAGGATCTACTCGGTCATCTCGTTGTCTCCAGGATTATAAGTCTCCTTCAGTGTAGGTTTGGGCCTCCGATGTCTCGGCTCTCCCTCATCATCTGAAGGTATATCACCTCCTCGGCCTCCTCCTCCTCCTCCCTCGTGTTGGTTCATTTCGTCATTCAGCATATCCTGAAAAGCGGTCTATGCTAGGGCCTGCTCGGTCAGCTGCTGTTAAATAGCTTGGATGGATGCCAATAACTGTGCATTAACCTCACTCTGATCAGGCATCTGTCCTTGTTCTGGCTGGGGTGGCTGCTGACCCTTGCCCTTCCCTTGAGGAGCCATGTCAGGGTCTGAGTCTGACGAAATGAATTCTGTATTGGAATCCAGGGCTTGATCTTTCTTCTATCTGCAGAATGAGAGAATCCTAATCAGACCACTTCACAATTTCATTCAGTTGTCATGATGGGTCTGGGATCAAGGTCAACCCAAAATGTTATGAACGGAAAAGGATATGGACTGTGATCGACTTCCATTCACAACGGCAAAGGTGGGACAAAAGTGATCCAGGTTTATTGGTTGGTCAAAAGGAGGGTAGAAGACGAGGATTATGGAGATCGATCTGCAAAGTTCGGATCGGGTTTCGGGAATCGCCTCAAATTTATTGGCGAAGTCGAGTCCATGGAATCGATGTGGGTGTCGGTAGGGTCCCGACGGAAACCATCCATGGATCGAATTCACGAAGCAAGAGAGGATTGTATGTTGGAGGAAGGATACGATGGTCAACGAGGAGTAAAAAGTAGTGCAAAATAGTAGAAAGGCTCAAACTGAGCGGGGGTCAAAGGGGAATGACACAACAAAATTGGTGCAAAGGCGCAGGACTTGATCTTTTATCCTTAATCTAGATCCATACAAACACAATACAAGATTGGGTTCACCAACTCATGCCGTGTAAAGCCGTGAAAGTTCGGCTATTTATTATCTTTTCAGTTTTAGAGTTGTTCTTTCAGACATATCTTTTAACAAGTCCTTAGCATGCTACCCCTATAGAAGAGAGAGTACTGCCAGAAAAGTATCCCGTACTTGTCCTCCTCCTTTGTAACCTGTAGTCTGTACTTTTTGAGGTCCTTGTAAACCTTCCTGGATCCCTACTCAGCTAAAGAAATAGAGAGAGGAAGCTAATAGGCGAAACCGATACTTCGGTTCTCGCTCACAACGGAATCACCCGTGAGCGTGCAAGAACCTACTCGGACGCAAGACGATGAGACAGACACCCCCGTGAAGGCGTGGCCTGTGCTTGATACTTCGGACAAGGTCGATGCTCTACACAATAGAGAGTCATCAATGGCGACCAAGCCCTACTCTCCCACGTACGATAGAAGCGCCAATACTTCAGAAATCCAGGCGATACACAAGGCAGTTGCAGACTGGGATTTTGGCTCTAATCCTTATGGGACGTGCCTCGCTCAAGGGAGTGGGTTTTGGTCCCCCTCCAAAGGTACCTAAAAACTATGAGGGCTTTATGAACCCAGTACAATGATAGTCCATTACAGATTTTTATTAAGGTCAAAGTTTATTTAGCAGTCCCCTTGTTTTTGTTATTGGGTTTTCACATTTTTTTGAGTCTGTTTCATACCAGTGCCTAACGTTTTTGTAGATTTTCATTTATGTCCTAGGTGCTCAAAATCAGAGGGAGATAGCGGAAAAGCCGTGCAAGTTGATTCTATGATGGAAATCTCACCATTGAACCGAATGATGCATGCTGAGTTAGAAGACATACAGTGCATCCCAGCTCTCTCCATGTGGTATGCAAAACAGAATTTTATAAACCTATATACATGTCGGTGTGCAAGCGACAAAATCATCCTAAACAGTAGCTTCTATTAATCGTGAAGAACCATATGTTGATTATTTAAATTCTAACCATGGATTCCGATCTTGGAAACGTCTCGGTGCTTGCCACAATGGGTCCTGCCAGCGATGTACGGCGTCTCTCACAGCACGTGGGTCTGACTCTAAACAACTAACATTTATTAGATTTGACTAGATCCATACGTAATAGACTATAGGAACAGGCATTCTTATTAAGGTGTGGACCTAGCTACCGAGTCAAGCATCCTAATTCTAAGGGCTCCATGCACACAAAACAAAGTAAAGAAAAGGCGAAAAGCTCAAAACTGTGGAAAACAAAGAGAACAAGGCGGGAAAACACGAAAAAGCCGCGACGAGGCCCCCAGGTGAACAGACACTCGAGTACTGGACCTCATTGTGAAGAGTAGAGTCCAAGTTATGTTACATGCCAAAATTCTCTCTCTCTCTCACACAATAAATTACAAAATTAATCCTAATTACTTCAAGGTCTAGCTAATTCACATCCCTTTGCATCCTTGGTGCTCTCTCCAGCTGGTCATGAAGTGAAGACCAACCTCCTCCAAGCTTGGCTGCCTTGGCTTCCTAAGAAACCATCCTCACGTGGCGGGCCCTCGCAACAAGGTCACAAAGAGATAGAATTAGTACAAGCTCAATCAATGAAATAAAGAATCGAGTAATGAATCAAAATGAATGAGTGTGTATGTCACTAATCAAAGAATCATGTATAATTAAGCAATTTCAAATAAATAACTATCCACAGAATAAATGATGAATGAATGAATTTTTATACAAGAATGACAAGGTATAATAGGATACGCTCATTGCTCCCCGGCAACGGCGCCATCTGATAACCAGGGATTTGGCAAGGGTCTAAATACGCCCCACACAAGGTGGGGACGAAGTTGTTGAGGCGACCACTCACTAAACCCACTGTTAAGCAGCAATTAACCCACAATGAAGAATAAGTCAATTAAGTACCAAAAATTTGAATTAGAATTCTTAACTCTACCATAAAATATGCACAATGCATAAGTATGTAGAGGTCGAACCACAGAGAGCAAAAACAGGTAGCCTACAATTATTCATGTACAAGTTAGTCATATATGCATGCAAGAATTTTTGTGGGTTTTTTAATTCTTCTTTCTCTTTTTGTATTTTTAGTATATTTTTTCTTTTAGATTTGATTTTTATTTTTTTATTTACTGATTTTGTCCTTTGTTTTTATAATTTATATTTTTTTATATTGTTTACTAAACAAAGGGATAATATATAAAGGGTATATATATACATACTAGAGATGAAATAGAGGCAAAAGTAGGGAGAAATACTCAAAATAAGTAAATAAAATATTTTTGTGATTTTTATATTTTTTAATATTTTTGTGATTTTTCAAGAATTTTTTCTAATTTTCATATATTTTTAAAGAAAAAAACACTCATAATAATGAGTATAATAAATATCTGATAATAAAATGGAAGTAAATAATACTAAATAGTAGCAAAAATCCTCCAAAGTAATTTTAGTATATAGAGAATATAACAGAGAAAATTCAGAGACAAGAATTGTAGTTTTGTGATTTTTTATGGATTTTTAATATTTTTATAAAGATTTTCAGGGTTTTGTTATTTTTATGCTTTTTGTTTTTAAATTTTTTAGTGATTTTTTGTCAGAAAATCAAGCACACTCAAAAGCACAACATATATTTTTTTGAAGAATTTTTCCACATGTTTTTATAATTTTTTGAGATTTTATAATGCAAACAGTAGCAAAATATGCATGTTTTTGATTTTTTATAAATATGAAAATGCAATAAAAATGCAATAGCGTAATAATACAATGAAGCAGGTATATATGTTAATTTTTGGTGATTTTTGGAATTTTAGAGATGTATGCAATAAATAGGGAAAGCACAAAGAAATTCTAATACTGACAGGGGCATTTTTGCAAATAAAATAAAGTTCAGGGGGTTCTGAGCAATTTTACCAAGAGTTTAGAACGTTAGCATGAAGTTTATGGACCAAATACAAAGTTTAAAACCTGCCAGGGGGTCATTACAATTTTTCCAATCACGTGGTACTAAACGTGACTTACACGCACAGGGACCAAAACGCAATTTCATAAAATATAGGGGGCCTGCATGCAATTTTCTCGAAAATATAACACTGTAAATTTCATTTAATGTATCTTTATGAAATACAAGGATGTGAAGGGGCATACATGAAATATTTCCGACGCACGTGGGGCATCACATGATCTGATGTGGAATGGACCACGATGTAAATACCAAAAACCCAAGGATCGCTTTACAAAAATACCCACTTTATTTTTAACGTTACACAATACTTAATGGACTAAATAATAAATACAAAAAAGGTAGGGGGCTTGAAATGCAAATTACCCCTCAAGGCACGTGATCCAACGACTGGGCTTCATCCACTTGACACGCGTCGGCCTCTGGAGTGACGATGACGGTTCGAGGTTGGATGGTTGAGATTAGATCTCCTGATGAGATCGGACGGTTGTGAGGCTTTGCATCCAACGGCAGCTGCTACGCTTGGGATCTTCATCTTCATCGGACGACGATGGGGCAGGGTGGAAGAACAGGGACGAAGCTCGCGCGCGGCGAGCTTCGATCGTGAACAGCTGGTGCCTCCGACCTCCTCCTTCTCCTCCGATGGTCTCTACACGTGCCTGGAAGCTCCCCGCATGGAATGATGGTCTGTGCTCGGCCCCTGGAGTTCCTAGACGTTCAGGAGAGCTCGAGGAAGGAAGGGACCTCCAAGAACCTCTTCCTGGAATTGATCAAGCCCAAGAGGGCTTCTTGTGCGTCAAGACCTGCACAGGAAGAACCAGCGGCTTGAGGGCTTCACCCTCGACCTGGGGTTTGAAGCTTGTGCGCAAAAAAAAGACTGGGTGGTGAGGTTCCGGCGAGCGATGGAGGGAAACCTCGATTCACGGAACCACGAGGGTTCCGGTTGATCAGGGATGTGCAGATGATGGAGAAGGTGAAAGGGAACGAGATGGGGGGATACGAGCATCGAAGGCGAACTAGAGCGCTCAGGAGTCATTGCCGGAGCGGAGCTCCGGTGAACTACGACTCGACCGAGGCGAGGCGATTCACTTATCTAAAAATTAAACTAAACACGGAAATAAAACGTAGAATTAAGATCTATCTAATAAAGCAAGAAAAGGTGCTCGAATACCTGGTGGGAACCAGGGAGCTTGGCGTCGCCGGAGCTCCGCCGTGGGTACAGCTCCAACCTCCTCCGACCGATTCAAGGCGCCAAAAGCCTCCTCCTGTCACGAGGGGACCTCCAGTACCAAATATGAGGAAGGGAAGAGGGTGAAAACAGACCAAAAGGGAAGAGGAGATGGAGCTTTCTTATTTATGAACAATGGGGGCACCCTTATTGGCCGGTGAATATCAAAGAATCGGGGTTATGTACAAGGGAGCATGGGATATGGCGTGTATCTAGGATGTACAAGGAACAATCTTCATGAAGAGTCCTATCGTTCTCGAGCTACACAAATTGCGTGAAAATTTGGAGAAATGGAGCCCTTGTGACCTGTTAGAGGCGTCAGGCTAGGGTATGAAGAGTTGACCTGCGGTCAACCCTTGGCGGCCTGCGATTGGTCCACGTAGGCCGCTAGAAGACAAAACAGTATGGATTAATAGAGATTAATTATTTTAAATTAGTAAATGATTTTATTATTTTTCTAATATAAAGTAAAAAAATGTTTATTAATTAATGTAATATTTTATTATGATTTTTATTTATTTTTTTGACGTATTTTATTATGAGTTTATTTTAATAGTGTATATATAGGTATATTTATATGTATTGGTTATAATTTATTTTTATTTTGTGTGTTTTATTTTATTAATTTATTATTTTATTTTATAAATTTATAACTTATTTTTATGAGTATAAGTATTTTTTATTTGATTTTTTATGAGTTTATTTGCATATTTAAATAAATAGGTACATAATATGTAGGTATACTTATAGGTATTTAACCTATATTTTATCTACATATTTTATTTATTTAATGAATTTTATTGGGTTTTATTTTATATTATATATTTTTAGTATATTATATGTAATCTTTACAGTATTATAAAAATATGAAAGAATAAAATAATTAAAGAATGTATCCCCCTTTTATTTAGATACATATAGAACCTAGGTATTTCATCTATGTTTTAGCATAGTTCTATTTTATTCTCCTTTTTATCTTAGGTTTAATTCTAATTTTTAATGAACACCTATGTTATAAATAATGTTACAAAATTATAAAAATATGAATTTGTAAAAATAATAAGTAATGAGTAAATTGAATGTTTTAATCGGTAAACTGTACAATGACGGCCAAAAACCTAACTTTCAAAGATGAACTCCAAAAATTATGAAAACAATTTCATTAAATAGCTCTTGAAAAGTTATATACAAATAAAGGTGATTTTGGTGGATTTTGAGTTTTTATTAGCAAGATATAGGTCTGTGAAGTTGAGATTTTGGCTTTTTATTCTGTGTATAAAATGTGTCTTATATATTATTTTTGCACAAACTCAATTTTATATTTTTATTTACATTATTATCTACAACTTTTATGTATAACATATTTCTATTTAATGAATAAATAATTATATACAAAATAGGTGTCAAAAATGCATAAATCAAGGATGAATAAATGAGATATTTATTGTATTCTTGACCCTTATCTCCCCCTACTTTATTCCTTGTCGACCAATTCCATTCTGGACTTGGTCTCGGGGTTAGGGTCATAAAATATTTACAATATTTTATTCCTTTTTCTTTTATTATCTTTATTCTATAATTTTAGCATTAAAAACCTTATTTTATGTGTAATAAAAATAATAAATAATAGATACTATTATAGACAAATTGATGCTATTTACATGCATTTGCTAGGGTTTTTAAGGCCAAACTGATAGAATAAAGGTGATGAAATAGAAATTCATCAGTAGTCTGGTATTCTGGATGGGAAGAGCTAAAACCTTTCACAAACATGAGTCGATTGTTCAATGTTCATAGGGTATGCATTGGGAAGAGGATTGATCTAAGATGACTTCTGAGCCGAAACTGTGTCAATGATGTGTATAACTTGAAGGTTGTTGATTTTAAAATTCTACATCTCACCAAGGTTCCCCCAAACTAATAATCCAAAGGACTATTACTAATCTCACTTTCACCTTGGGCTCATGGTCTTGTTATGGAACCTAATCTCATTTCACCTCGTGGTATTTCTTTTGATGCTCAGGGACGAGCATCGTTTAAGTATAGGAGGATGATGAATCTCATATTCATCACTCTAAAACTCATTAATTAAGATCTAATCCCACAAAATCATTGGCATTTCTTCATTTATTTAGCATAATTAACATTCATGCATGTTTTGATAATAATTGCATTTTATCGCTTATTTTTGCACAAAATAAGAAGCCAAAATCCCAACCAAAATTGACCTGTAAATAGTTTAACTTCCCCAATTTTTAACTAATTCATGCTAACTCCAATTGACCCAAAACCACCTCCATTGTGTATATATCACTAATAAGAATAAATGAAAAAATACAAAAAAAATCACTAACCCAAATAAGTGGACCGAAATCCAAACCCTAGTTCTAGGATTTTCAGACTAAAATGCTCATATCTTTATCATCCAATGTCCGTTTTGATCATACTCACTTTCGAACTAATGTACATTCAATTACCTTTAAAACAAGACCAAGTTCAAGTGAATCGGAGCTCATATGTGAAATTTGGGTTTTGGGCCTCTTTTGTACATTTTGTATTTTAGCAGTTTTTGACCTATTATTTTATGTACATAATTAACCTATTTTATTTGTCCTCTTTGATGGAGATTTTATTAAAATACGTAAAAATTCAAATCAAAACTGAGTTTGAAATCAAATAAACTAACTGAGCCCAAGTCTTCATCAATTGTTTGTAAAAAATTAGTCTTTTTCGTGTTTTATTTTGTTTCTTCTTTTTCTTAATTAATAAAATCCAAAAAAATTATATTAATGTGTCAGTATTTATCTTTGATTTTTCCATATTTTTTCTAGATTTTTATCTGGTTTTAAAATGACAAAAAAACTATAAACGCCAAAAAATCATGGTATTCTATGTACATGGGATACCACAAAAATACCACCTTGTGCAAATGATAGATTTTGGTTTTGATGACTTAATAAAAATTGTAGATCTCATTGAGACGAGCAATTTTTGTGAAGAAACTTTTTTAATTCGAGGTCGTTTGCTATTTCTTTGCTATTTTTCTTTGTATTTATTTTTTAAATTTTGTGGAGCTGACACGTGGCAGCTCGTGGAGGTGCCACGTGTCACCCATTTTTTGAGGGTTTATTATTTTGTTTTATAAAAAAAAAAAATTAAAGTTGCACACGTGTGTAGCACGTACCTCTCGCGCGCATGCCATGCACGTGCTCCGCCAGCAACCCTTCCTCTTGACGCCACGTGGCCGTACAAGGGTCGTCCGATCTCGGTCGATCGGACGACACTAGTAGCCTTTGCCTTCATCCCCCTTCTTTCCCAAATTGCTCCGTTAACACCCCCAAATCTTCACTGCCGGTGATTTTGCCGTTGCCCTGAAGTTGAATCCCTCGTCCAATGATCGTCAATCTCCAATCCGATCTCGTCTACCCTCGTCGAATCCATGCCGATCACCTCCCAATCAATCATCGATCGTCCCAACCAACATCGAATCTCTGATTCCCTTCAACTTCCTTCTCTGGCTGACAACCCTCATCCTATTTAAAACCACCGACTCTGACCTTAACACCCATCCGCCAACTCATCCTGATCAAGACGGAGCCAAGGCCGGTGACGGTAACAGTGCCACGACCTTCCTCTTCTCCTACGGGGAGATCCGAGGGAAGCCTCCCTCGTTGCATCACCCGACTTCGAGCTGTTGCTCCGCTCCGGCTTGCCTGCCATTGAGCTTTGTATCTCATGTACCCATTCCAACTTCAGCCTCCTACCGGAGGCCTTGATTCCCTCGCATTCATCTTTGACCTTCGTATTCCCCTCACCCCGATCTATTCTTCCTCCACGCTTCCTTTCCACCGCTCCATCTATGCCCAACGACGTGCATATCTCCATCGACTCCACCGCTCACTTTACAAGTTCATCCTTATCAACGCCATCATCCGCAACGACGTTCATCCTCTTCTCCGTCAACTACATCGACATCGGCCACACCGTTCTTCGTCTTCATCATCCAACGAGCCTCCAGGAGTCAATAGAGCTTCACTAGCCGACGACAACTTCTCCGCCAAACACCAGGAGCCTCACTGCCTAAAAGCACTTCTAGCCCTCCTCCGTTCCATTGGCGTCACCGTCACGGCCGGAGCTTTGCTAATGACCACATGCCCATCACGCCTCATCACCGGGTCTACCCGAGTCCATCCCCGTGTGCGAGGCACGTGACGGGAGAGAACATTTGCGAGGGACCCCCCAGTGCTATCTCAAATCACAAAAGAACACCTCCCTTGGGGAATTTATAGAATCAGCCCTAGAGTTCGCCAAATTTTAACATCAGCCCCTGTCGACCAATCACGTGACCCCTTGATAATTTTGCAGAAGACCCCTCGGGAGTTTTGGTAATTACAAGCATACCTCTGTTCTACATAATTTTATTTCTTTTTATTTATCATACTGTATAGATACCCATGTGTTCCCCTCTATTTTCAACGGCTATATTGCATTATTTATTATTAAAAAATAGGCATTTTGTTCTACAACTTATTATCTACATTATGGTATATGTTTGATATTTTTATATTCAGTGGTAATTAATAATTAATTATTTTGTGGAAAATTGCTTATTTTGCCCATTTTATGCTTGAAAATTAGTAACTAACTAACTGTTGATCTAAAAATTGCCAAAATTCACGGATTGTAGATTAGTTGTTCATTACATCGTGCCCAAAAAGAATTGCATTAACATGCATGGTTTGCCTTGTAAAAATCATTTTGCATATTTAAATATTTGATTTTTAATAGGTATTAAATCTCATAATTTCAAGGTTTAAGATTTTCTGAGATCGATGACCTAGTGATAGATGTCGGACAATTTTATCTCTTGAAAATAAATAGGTTTAATATCTATTATAATTAGATATTGAAATTCGCATCAGTTGCATTCAAAAATTTATAAAAAAATCATCTTGCATCCAAAAATTCCAAAAACGTTACAGCGCATTCATCTCATCGTAGTTATCATCATCTCCATGTTTCTTATTTTTCGGATATCATTTGATTGATCTTTACATTTTAGTCCCTAAAATAGGCCAACGTTGCATATTGCATCCCTAATTGCATTAAAAATTTACAAAAAAAAAGACCTCCTCAAAAACCGTGCACGAACTTTGATAGACAAAATTCTAGGTTGTTCCTTTACCTCCTTTTGTTCGACCTTGGGACTTGCTCAAGTAAAATAAACATAAAACCACATCGATTAAAATTGACTAAATAAATATGGTTATTTCTTGACTGATTCCGATTGCCCGCCTACAACAAAATGATATATTTTTAAGCGAACGTTAATCAATCCACGACAAACTTTTAACATCAGCTATTTAGGATTTGTCAATGTTCAAGGTGGAGCATCAGAGACCGCCAGGGTTGTTGTAATCTCTCCCCATTCCTGAGTGGAAGTAGGAGAGCACCTCTATGGATTTTATCACTGGACTGCCGAAGACACCAGGTGACCATGATTCTATTTGGGTCGTTGTTGAAATGTTGACCAAGTCTGCTCATTCCATACCTGTCAGCATGACTTACATTCCATCTCAGTTGGGCAGGTTATATGTTTAGAACATTATCAAGCTTCAGGGTATACCTCGAGAGGTAGTGAGTGATAGAGATTTGAAGTACACATCTCACTACTGGCACCAATTCATGTCAACTCTACAGTTAGAGCTGAAGATGAGTTCCACCTACTTATGTAGATCAACGAATAGAGAGAGTGCACAATTTAGACGCTTGAGGACCTGTTACGTGCATTCACTCTTGAGTAGAAAGGATCCTGGAAGGACCACCTACTATTGGTAGAGTTTACATACAAGAACAACCACCATTATAGTATTGGCATGGCACCTTTCAAGGCACTATACGGGCATAGATGCCTCGTTCCTCTTAGTTGGCGTGAGGTAGATACTTGATGAATCTCCATTTCATCACCTTTAATCTTTAATTTCGGCCTTCAAACCCTTGTTAATTGCATGTAAATATCATTATTTTGTACAATTAAACATTCATTATTTATTGTATAATTATTGTATAAAATACATTGTTTAAAAACAAAATAAAAGAATAAAGAACAGAAAATAAGAAAATAAAATAAAATTCCAAAGGTATTTTATGACCGTAAATCCTGAGACCTAACCATCTTGATGACCGTGTCGATAAAGAATAAAGTAGGGAGAGATAAGGGTCAAATGCACAATAAAAACCCATATTTTTATTCTACAATATTGTATTTTTGTGATTCATTTTATTTTTTTATTATTTATACCTCAAATAAATAAAGTTTGTACATGAAAGTTATAGATAAAAATATATAGAAAAATACAAA
Organism: Ottelia alismoides; assembly: GCA_037367405.1. Classification (NCBI taxonomy): domain Eukaryota; kingdom Viridiplantae; phylum Streptophyta; class Magnoliopsida; order Alismatales; family Hydrocharitaceae; genus Ottelia; species Ottelia alismoides. Next base: position 5,527 of record JAZKJV010010772.1, on the reverse strand, counting down.
ATTGATTTCAAACAAAAACAATAATTAGTGTGCTCTTTATACTCAAAATAGAAAAACAAAACCCAACTTCCCAGACCTATATCTTCTCCATAAAAACTCAAAATGGACCAACAACCTTTAATTGAATATAACTTTTTATTAGCTATTTAATGAAGGTGGTTTCGTCTGAATAAAATATTCATTTATTTATTCCCTAAATTTTTTAGATTTTTATATTTTTATAATTTTGCAAATATTATTCATAGTATATGTACATATTTAGAATAGAATAAAATCATAAAGAAAACACTAAAATATAAAAATACATAGATGAATATAGTATACACATACCTATATAATAAATATACATATTTATCTAAGTGTACAAAATACATCAAAAATTAAAAGAAAAAAATATATTCATGTATACTTAAATAAGTTATAGATATATAAATTAATTTTATAAAATAACGAATATAAAATACAAAATAAAAAAAGCATATATAGGTAAATATACTATAAATATACTTGTAAATAATAACTCATAATAAGTTAACAATAAAATAATATAAATATATAATAGAATAATGTAGAAATTAATAAACATATTTTATTTTATAACTTGAAATTACTAGATTTATTTACTATTTTATTTTAAACTATTTCCCATTTCCACCATGTTTTATCTTGTAGCGATATGAGGTCGACCAATCACAGCCTTCCAGCCGTTACCCCAGGTCAACAGCCCCTCTCTCTTCCTCGAATTGCCAGGATCCAAGATTTTGCCATTTTTTCGTCTTGTGCTCATGATGCTTTGTCTAGGTGTGATGCTTGTTTCATGGAGATTGAACATCTCTGAATCACACCCTAGCCAAAGATCACATCGAAGAACCTCGATTCAACCAAAATATTTTGATTAACAAGGGTCCTTCACCTTGTCTATATATAATCCTCCTCATCTTCTTTCTCTATTTGATCCTTCTTCAACCCATAAAACCCCTTGCTTTGCCTGGTGATAGAGAGAGTACCCCACAGAGTTGAGGTGATGCTAGGAGGCGAGGAGGTGGTCCAAGGTGGAGCTCGGTGATGCCTCCGCTTCTAGGTCCCCTGGTAAGATCCTTGCATTTTCTCTACATTTATAGGTAGATTTAGCATTAGGTTAAATGTGCATGTCTTTTATTTGGCCTATAGATCCTTAGTTCAGCCTAAATCAGAAAATCTAAGATAGTCGGAGCTCCCTACTCCATCCTTGTTTCGACATTCCTCCGCTTGTTTTACCACACCATTTCATGCCCAGATCATTCCCCTTAGCATGATACATCTTTTCCTCCACTCAAACCAACATAATCCTAGTCGGATCAATGACTCGGTACTCAGTCTCCGCCCTTCACCGAAGCACCTCACCCCTTCACCCCATTATGCACAACAGCTTCAGACCGGGTCGAGGACACTCTCCTCGAGTCTTGGTTCCATTTATGTAGGTTCAAGATAGAGAATAGGCACCTAGGCATGGAATAAAGGCTGGAACAGAGGCTCCATGTGTGCAAAGAAGTATCGACTTTCAGGTCCCCATCGTTGGGATCTGGATCCTCTTGACGCCTTCTACAAACGCGACTAAGACCCATGAAGGTATTGGGATGATCAGACACAAGGACAGCAGTCGGAGAGAGGATTTCTCATAATTAAAGGTGGAATGGGAAGGTGTTCTTCCCTATTCTTGTAGATACATCTAATACCGTCAGATGAAGCACTTGACCCAGATGTAATCAAGGTCGTGGATCTCAAGCGAAACGAACCGCACCTAGCACCATCAGATGAATGTAAGTTGACCATCTTAGACCGTTGTATGGTGCACAAATTTGGGTATACTTCATTCGACCCCCTCCACTTTTGAACATTTCCATCTTAATCCTATAAATATTATTTGGTGTAAATAATGGTGGCATTTTTGCATTGAACCCCCTATATAGTCGTATATTTGCATCAATGTCCGTGCCATCTCACCTCACGTGGCCCCCCACGTGAGGTGGGTATTTTGCAAGCATAACCTTGTGACTTTTTGTATTTACAATTAGGCATTATATATTACACATTGGACAATGAAAGTTTCGAATATGACAAAAATGCCATGCCAAATGTTTTTCAATTAAATATGAGTAAACAAATTGTATAATAACCCCTAATTTTTTATTTTAGGATTTTGGAATGCATGAAAATTTCTTGATATTTGCAAATAGGTCCCTACTGATATTTAATTTGTGTGCTTGTTCTTTAAGTTTTAAAAATATCATATGTGCTTCAAAGATTATGTAAAATAGGACAATGTACTTGGATGCATGCTTTTTCATGCCATATTTTTATTTTTACATTTTATGCACAATTCCTATTTATTAAAAATTAAATAGAGCCTTTTTATCAGAATTTAACTTTAAAAATAACCAAGATATAAAACCTTTGTGAAAAATCATAAAAATATATATATTTGTTTATTATAGTAGTGTAAAATAATATAAGAAGTAAAAGCTAAAAAACCCTATAAAAAGTAAGAATTCCTCGAAAACTCTAATATATTTATTCATGCTCCTGAATTTTATTATATTAAATATTATCTGTGAAATTTAGTTCTAAGGAATTTTGAACTTATTTTATGTTTTAATACATTTAAACATTCAATCCATTTATTCAATCCTTGTTTTGGGATATTTTTGACTTTAAAATACCTAACAAAGTAAAAATAGTAGGAAAATATGAAAACCCCAATCATATTTTATTGCAAATTTTGAATTTTAGCTATATTTATAATTATAATACCCCCTATATTATTTTATCCCTCTATATACTATTATCATTATTAATTGTTATATATACTTTACAAATATTTAAAAAAAAGAGAGAAAACAAAAAAATTTTATATACATATTACGCAATCAGAGGCTATATTTATTAATACCTTTTTGTCATATATATATATATATTATATTTGTTATGAGGTATATAACTTATATCTTTTAGGCATATTATATATGTTTGTCCTTATATAAACATATCTATAAAAACCCACATTAAAAACTAATTAATTAAATAATTACTTATAAAAAATATCAAATCAAAATTCAAAAATAAAAAACCCACAAAAAAAGATATTTATGTAAATAATTCATTTTGATTAGCAATAATCATTAGGTTACCATTGTTTGCTCTCGTTGGTTCGACCTCTACATACTTGCATGCTATGCATCTTTATTGTAGAGTATAATAAGTTGTGCTTCACATTTTTGTTATTCATTGATTCATTACATGTTGTGGGTACTTCTTGATTGAACACGTGATCTTGTGAATCGTCACCTCAACAACAATATATATTTGCGTCTTTAGTGAGGATAATTTTAGATCCTCACAAAATCCATGTTCATCACTAACCACGCACTCTACTCCATGGATCTCCTTGAGGAAACTGTGAGGGTTGTTGGCCTAGTGAGGTAGAAGTTTATAATGGTGCAGAGCTACCGGAAGAACTATGCAAATTGGCGAAGGAGAGATTTGGAGTTCCAGGTAACCTAATCCTCTTCTCCCAACTACTTTTCAATTGTGACTTCCTTTTATCTTCAACTTAATCATACATACACATGGAATCTCTATGAATACAGGTGTAAGACTGCGTATTTTTACGAGTATCTCCCATTAATGGAGTACAAATATTCGGTGTTCCTGTTAAGTTGTCACCATGATATGTTCGCCCATTTAAAATCATTGCCAGTGTGGGAAGAGTCGCCAATATAGTAGCCCTTCCTCCATACCAATAATCCATGCATTATGTCTTCCATGTATCCAACCATAAGAAATACATGCACAACCCTCACCATGTCAATAGATGCAAGAATCTTGACGTGGAACCTGACTTGATGTACGAGGAGAGACCAATGCAGATACTTGACAGTTCTTTGAAGAAGCATCACAACAATGAGATTCCCTTAGTTTAAGTCCTACGGCACCAGTTGGGTATCGGTGACCTGGGAAACTGAAGCAGATATGAAGGAACAGTACCGACATCCCTTTACAGATAATTTCTATTTCAAGCCTAAATAATTATATGTTGTATAATATGGCTTGTCTCCTATTTGAGGTTTTTATGGGCTCTAAATCCTTTTAGTTATTATGGGGCATAATCATAAATAATACATAGATGGAATGTTTAATCACTCCCATCTTAATACAAGTCTGGAGGACAAGACTCCCTTTGAGGTTTTTATATTTATAACGCTCGGATTCGAACTACCCAAATCCGAAACCGAACCTGACCAGACTTAGGATCGTATGACCCAATAAAAAATATATTTAATATCGAATAAACCTAGATCAAACCATAGATCATGGATCAGATCACATTTGAATATGGTTAACGAAAAATTGATCACGTTGAACTTCGTGTCTCTAGAAAAGTCTGTAACACGATTCGAATGGAAAAATGAATGGAGACCATTACTAACTCTGTTTTGATGAACTAGAACAAAAATCGACCATTTTTTTATCAAAGGTCATTTGACTTATTTAATCTTAAAATTTAATTATGAATCTAGAATGTATTTATCCGATTATTGGGCACATCTTATGATGGAAAAATATAGACATTACACTCTTTCTTATCGTCATCCTAAGAGGGGTCCGAAAAGGAGTTCAAATGTGATAGTTATAGAGGCTTGAGTGTTCTATAAGAAATAGAAAAGAAAGTTGAAATAAAACAAGCCACATGCATCACCCCCCCCCCCCAAATTTCACACACATCCCTTGTGTTTGTCTCATTTTTTGACATCTAACCCCTCACATCTCCTTATTTATATAACCACCTTCTTCTTCTCCTCGTCTCTTTATCCCAACAAGAGAACCCATTCTCTTCTTCTCCTTCTTGTTGTTATAGCTTTTGTTGATTGACCCATTTTCTTCTATTCCTAGGGTTCAAGGTACATTCTCAAACCATTTTTATTTTATTTTCATTTATGTACTCTTACCCATTTTCCAGACTTCCTCATCCATTCTCTGGTTGGCCTAAAATTTACCTTACTAAAACTCATGATTTCTTTTTGGCTATAGATTTCGAGTCATATAATCTTTGATCAAGTGATTTAAATATCATTTGCACATACTTAGGTATGCTATTAAAACTTGAAGTTTGTTGTGTATTTATATCTAGCGGTGATTGATTGCAAATATAGGTTGTTGAGCACTCTTTTATAGTAAAGAAATATTGTCACTTGATGTAATCAGAGTGGGAGCTTTGTTACCCTCAAGTGAAGAAATATCGTCTATAAGATACTCGATCTTCTTCATTGTAAAAAATATATAAATTGATTCATATACGAGAAAGTAGAAAAAGGCAAGTGGATTTCCAATTAAAGGGGGATTGCTCTATATGAACAATGTCATGTGGAGAATGGACCATAATTATTTTATTTTGTTTACAAAAAATATATATTATTAAAATATAATTATGTCTAGCTTTTTGGCTTGACTAAAATTTTCTTATGGAATGGAAGTAGTGAAAATAATCAAA